>CM070607.1:36019325-36711825 GCA_036346395.1 Hsuehochloa calcarea | reverse complement strand
GGGTCCTTGCCGCTTTTGAGGATCAATCCTTGAGCGATGTGGATACCGGGAGTGAGGAGGACAAGGAGGAGGAGATCCTCAAGGCAAAAAGAAAGGGAAGGCCAAAGACTTCACCGGCATGTGCTTCATGGTCGACACCGACAACATTGATGATGATGAGGTATCTTTTTCTTATGATGAGCTTTACGCTAAATATGATTCTATAGTTGAGCAATTGCTTAGTCAAGATGAAGCGCTAGAATTTGTTATGACAAAAATAAGAAATTAGAGTCAAAGATTAACAAACTGAAAGTAGAGCTTAAAAATGCTAAGACTCTTGAACTCGATGAATGTTTATCTTGTCATGCTATGCACTCGTAAATTACTAAGTTACAAACCGCTCATAATATTTAGACAACAACTTGAGAATGCTAGATCTGAACTAAATGAAATTAAAAGTGCTCCTTGTGAAAAATGTTTAGAATCTAGTAAATTGATTGCTTTTGATGTGTTTGATTCTAGCCCTTGCACTTCATGTTTAGAAAAGGAACGTGAAATCAAAGATATCTTAGAAGTCGCTAGAGTCAAATATGCTAAGCTTAAGGACAATATTGAAAATACTACTTGTGCTTCATGTTCCGCTTTTAAGCTTGAAATTGCTTCAGTATAAGGAGAAATCTATGAATAAAACTTGTGATGCTTGTGTTAACTTGAGAAAAGAAAATGCTTACCTTCATGATACATTAGAGAAATTTTCTAAAGGTAAGAAACAATTAAACATGATTCTTGACAAGTCTAAAACTCCTTATAAGAAGCAAGGTTTAGGATTCAATTCTTTTCAAGACAATTCAAACCCAAAAGTCATTCAAGTCTTGGAAAAGGTTTAATTGAATTCAAAACCCAACTCGCAAAAACATCTTTTAAATCTGCAGTGTTTGCCCAACCTTGTATTAATTCAAATGGTGCTTCTTCTAGTGGTACCAAGTACCATTGCACTTATTGCAAAAAGGTGGACATTTGATTGAATTCATTGGCGTAGGTTGAAAAATGATAGAAAAATTTTGATAGAATTTCATTCATGCAACCTAGAGCTTCTATGAGACATGGTAACACCGAAAAGAATAAACACGGATTATGATTTTTCTCTCATGCAAATCATTATGTTTCTAGATATCCTAATTCTAATGTTTATCGATCAAGCGGTCCGACCATTGTGGTCACCGGTCGACCGTTTTGGTCACCGGCCCGACCGCCAAAGACAACGCCGGCCGACCGCCCATGGACGCTTTAAATCTCATGTTAATTTAAACATTGCTCATAACCGAATGTTAGATGAAATCAAGGATAGTACTTCTGGTTTGTATACTCCTTGCAGACGTGTGTCTCAGTACTGGATTTCTAAATCTTGTTTATCTAACCCCAGTATTGAGACACATCGTTCTTTTGTTCCTTGATTTTCGGGATTACCGCGAAAGGGAAGAACACGTGGTTCGTTGACTCGGATGTTCACGCCACATGACCGGAAACTCAAAATGGTTCACCTCTTTCACGCGGCAACAGTGGTGACTTCATCACCTTTGGAGATGATACACAAGGCGAATTGAAGGAACATGATCAATTAGGGTAAACAATAAATTCATTCTAAAGGATGTCGCTCTTGTGGACAAGCTTAGGTATAATCTCCTTTCCGTATCTCAGCTTCTTGATGATGGCTATGAGACAGCTTTTAAGAAAATGCTTGTCGTGTGCTTGATTCTCTTGGTGAGCTTGTGTTTGGAATCTCTAGAGTTGGTAGAATTTTTAGAGTGACTTTTCGAATCTCTTCTTGGATCTCTTAAATGTTTGCTTACATCTTCTTCTCGATTTACGGCTTTGGCATCGACGTTTGGGGCACATTGGTTTTGATCATCGACGCGAGTTAGCAACCTTGATCTCATGAGAGGTTTGCCCAAACTCAAAGTCATCAAAGATGTCAGATGTGCACCTCAGTAGGCATGGCAAACAAGTTGTCGCCTCACACCCTTCTGTGACTATGGTTATGACCGACGGACCGGGACGCTTGCTTCATATGGATACTGTTGGTCCTGCTAGAGTCCGGTCAGTCGGTGGAAAATGGTATATTCTTGTCATAGTCGATGATCTTTCTAGATATACTTGGGTGTTCTTTCTTACTTCAAAAGATGAAGCTTTTGGTTATTTTCATGACCTTGTTCTTCGCTTGGCTTCGAGCTTCTGGTGCTTTGAGAGCAATTCGCAGTGATAATGGCACGGAGTTCAAAAATGCTTCTTTTGCTTCTTTTGTGCCGAGCGTGGTATTGAGCATCGCTTCTCCTCTCCACACGTCCCTCAACAAAATGGCGTGGTGGAAAGGAAGAATAGGACCTTGGTCGAAATGGCTAGGACGATGCTAGATGAGTATAACACACCGAGGAGATTTTGGGCCGAAGCTATTGCTACTGCTTGCCATATTGCAAATCGTGTCTTTTGAGACCTTCTTTAGGCAAGACTCCTTATGAGCTTCGCTTTGGTAGAAAACCCTCTTTCACATTTTCGAGTTTTGGATCAAAATGTTTTATTCTTAAGACAGCAATTTAGATAAATTTGAATCAAGAACTTTTGATGGGATATTTCGGGTTATCCCGCTCATTCGAGGGTTTTCGGGTTTTAATATCTGAGACTAACATTATTCAGAGACTTGTAATATCACTTTTGATGAGACTAGCCACGAGCTAGATCTATTGCTCTGAGATGATTTACAGTGACAGAGAGCATTTTGTGGAGGAAGATGAGGACGGCTAATATCATTCCTTCATCTGCGCTCTTGAAGCGCCCATATTGATACAAGAACACGCTACGCCTACTTCACCTTCGCTGAGGCTCTGCCGCATCTTCATCATCGCAGCACTGCGGAGGTCGAAGAAACGAGATCTCACCCGGCGCTCCACTTCGCATTCAGAGACATCCTCCGAATGTATAATAGGTAATCTACATGAGCGAGTCACTCGCCTGTATAATGATCCAAATCTCTACTCTCATTCACTTTTGTTGCTTCTTTTGAACCCCGCGATATATCACATGCTTTATCCGATTCTAGTGGGTAAATGCCATGCATGAGGAGTTAGAGAATTTTGAAAGAAACAAAGTTTGGAACCTAGTAGAACCTCCTAGTGGTCATAATGTTATAGGAACTCGTTGGGTGTTTAAGAATAAACAAGGTGAGGATGGTTCGTGGTTAGAAATAAGGCCGATTGGTAGCTCTGTGGTTTCACCAAGTTGAGGGGTTAGATTTTGATGAGACATTTGCTCTGTTGCTAGACTAGAAGCCATTCGTGATTCTCGCTTGCATTTGTCTGCATCAAAAGGTTTTAAATTATATCGATGGATGTTAAAAGTGCCTTTTAAATAGTTTCATAGATGAGGAAGTGTATGTTAAGCAACCCCCGGTTTTGAGGATCCTAAATATCCAAATCGTGTTTTCAAGCTATCTAAAGCATTGTATGGTCTTAAACAAGCCCCTAGAGCATGGTATGATAGACTTAAGACCTTCTTGCTTAAAAATAATTTTGAGATGGGTAAAGTGGATAAAACTCTATTTATTCTTAGGCGTGACAATGACTTCCGCTTGCTCAAATTTATGTGGATGATATTATCTTTGGTGGTTCCTCTAATGCTCTTGTTTCCACTTTTTCCGACACTATGTCCGGGAATTTGAGATGAGTATGATGGGAGAGCTTAATTACTTTTGGGACTTCAAATCAAGCAATGCAAGGAAGGAACTTTCATCCATCGACGAAGTACACTAAAGATCTACTCAAACGCTTCAACATGGGTGATTGCAAGCCAATTTCCACTCCCATGGCAACTTCGATCGCTTTGGATCCGGATGAGGAAGGAGAAGTCGTGGATCAACGCGAGTACCGCAACATGATCGGCTCCTTTCAGATCCGACGGCCTCGAGACCGGACATTCACTTCACGGTATGTCTTTGTGCAAGATTTCAGCGCCTCCGAGAACTTCCCATCGCCAAGCCGTTAAGCGCATATTCGGTATTTACACTCTACCCTCCTATATGGCATTTGGTATTCCTGCTCTTCAGCTTTGTCCATTAGAGGTTTTTCAGATTCTGATTTTGCGACTGTCGGTTAGATAGGAAGAGTACCTCAGGCACCTGTCACTTCCTAGGCACTTCTCTTGTATCTTGGTCTTCTAGGAAGCGGTCTTACATTGCACAATCCACTCTTTGGCGGAGTATGTAGTCTTTGCTAGTTGTCAGAGCTGATTTTGTGGATGACGCCCACTTTGAAATATTATGGGTTAAACTTTGCTAGTGTTCCTCTTTTCTGTGATAACACTTCTGCTATTAATATTGCTAAAAACCCAGTGCAACATTCTAGGACTAAACACATAGACATTCGCTTTCACTTCCTTAAAGATCATGTTGAAAAAGGTGATATTGTGATGCACTTCAGAGAGTCTCAAGCTCAATTGGCGATATTCTTACCAAGCCTTTAGATCAAACCGATTTTCCTCCTTAAGAAGCGAGTTAGGGTAATTTATCCTTATGGGTTGGTTTGAGGGGAGTTTGATTTTTCTTATCTTTCCTTGTTCTTTTGATCTTTTATTGTTCTTTTCCAACTTAGTGATCTTTTGAATTTTTAGGTTTTAGGCTTTTAATTGCATCTCATTGTGTCATATTGCATTCATATGAAAAATACAACAAGTGGTATGAAAAATCCAAAAGATGCATTGTAATATAAGGTTTTCTCGCTTATCTTTTAAAATTGATGAAGCTTTGCCTATTACCCTTTAGAGTCATTGTATTTCAATTCTTGCTCAATGTCATGTCTAGTTCTTTGACTTGCTAGAATTATCATGCTTTTACATGTGTAGCTAAGTCTTTGCTATATGAGCTAGAATCTTTTAAAACAACTCAAACTAAGAAATTGCAATTTGTGGATGTTTTAGCGAGTTGCGCAATTAGTGCTTCTCTTGTGACATTGGCCTGTCTGTAATTGCTTTGTTAGCTCTTTGATCTAAAATTGACCATTACTTGAGCTTTTGTGTTCTTGAGATTCTAAAAAAGCTCATGTGAAAAAATGAAAATCAAGATTGTCTTATGCTTAAATTGTGCCAAACTATTCTTACGAGACTGCTTGTCAAATGACATGAACTTGGAGATAGTTTGATGAACCGACGATCTCATGGGGACCGCTTGTCGAAATGACATGAACCTCAAGATTTGTCGCCCGGTAGAAGCTTAGAAAGAGTTTGTGGATGGCTCCTAGTCCGGATCTTCTTTACTAAGATATACCTTTAATCAACTTTTGGTCAAGCTTAGGATGAGTTTGTGGATGGCTCCTAGTCCAGATCTTGTCACTAAGTTAGATCATTAGTCAACTTCAATATTCAATGCAAATAAAAAAATGTTGACAAATGGGCGTTTACAAAATATTGAGCAAAATGATTCAATACGGACTTGATTGACTCTTAATGTGGTCTTTGTTAGATTTTTGATCTCACTTTGACATTTTGACATGGCCAATTTCACTTTAGGATCCTGTTGATGAACTTGTTTGAATTTGAAGCGTTGCTTAAATTGATCAAATCTACTGCTTTACTTTTGAGCCTTTGTGCTTAGCTTTGATATATATGTCTTACCATGATCTTGCTAGCGCTGTCAGGCTTGATATGCTGTTTGTGCAATTCTAGAGATACTAGTTTGTTCTTTTGGGTAATCTCCAAAGCTTCTTGTAATCAAAAATTGAAAAATACAAAAATTGAAGCCACTCCATTGTACTTCATGCATATTCCTCTTTATGCTTCTTTTGTTTCTGCTTCTTCCTTTATTCTATATTTATTATCTCTGGATGAGAGGAAGGTGTGATTCCTTGATGAATCCATTGTCAAAGGGGGAGAAGATGTGTCAAATGAGAAGAGAAGATAGATATTTCTTTATTGGGGGAGAAGTTTATACAAAGGGAAGAAACTGAAAATTTGAAATTTGAGGATCATAGTGAGGGGGAGTTCTTGAGTTGCATTCTTATTGTCTTATTGAATATTCTGAACGTGAATTTCATTCTTTTATACTCACAATGATCATAGGTCAATTGAACAATTGTTCTTTCATATGGACCTTATGTGAGAATTTTGACCCTTTTCTGGAAATCAAAGTTTTTATGCTTTCTTTTGCCTTGTCTCACATGCCTATACTATTCTGATGCCAGCTTGGTCATGTTCATTGCTTTTTCTTGCTTATGGACCAAGTTGTGCCTTTGTGCGAAAACTGCGAGTAAACTCGTTTTCAAACCTCTTACTTACATTTTCTGGATAATTGCCAATGTGTTCATCAAGGGGGAGATTGTGGATTTTATGGGGATATGCTCCAGATCTTAGGATGATGTGACAATTGGCAATGGCGTTTACGGTTTGTAGTTTCACGTGTTTTCGACAAAGCTACAGTGTATTCGACGAGGCGGTCCGACCGTCCTTGCATCGGCGGTCCGATCGGTCCCAAATCGGTCGACCAGGCCATGTGGGCGGTCGGACGGCGGTGACCTAAAAGTGTTCAAAACGAGTGGGCCAAAAATAGGTGTTGTAGGCAAGTGAGGGATCCCAATGCACTTGGTCTCATAATTTTGGAGTCTCGATAAGAAGTTCTATTCGCTTGTATTTTCCGAAGGTTTGGTTTTGAGGTATGAAATTCGGCTAAGTCCTTGGTGGCGGTCCGACCGCTCACGTGGAGCGGTCCGACCGCCATAAATGGTCCGACCGGCTCACTGGAGCGGTCGACCGGTTTCTACTTGAACGTCGGCCAACCGTGGCGATGTTGTTTTGTTAGGTCAAAGTCATTGGTTTCATGGCATATGATTTGCATGATGCATGTTTTGACTAACATGGGTCAAGTTGTGAAGAACTTGTTCCGAATCGTGTTTTCTTGTCCGTGGTTGTGCGGTAGCTTGGTGATCAACGACGGTCAACGGCGAGGAGAATCGGGACTAGACTTGAAGAGTTGAGGTCCGAGCGATCGACGATGCGGGTGAGGTCAACGACTCAAGCGTGACACAAGATGGACAAGGGTGACCTATTGGCGAATCCATGGCACATGGTGAAGCGGTTTAGGTCAAAAGTTAAAAGCGGCGCCGCTGGCGTGCGTGTGTGACCCGCTTGTTAGTGGGCCTTAACGGAGCCCAATTAAGTCAAACCCTAAGAGTTTTAGGCCTCCACTATAAATAGGAGGAGATGGTGGTTGCACCTCTCTCCTCGCCTTTTATGTTTTCAAAACCCTAATTGTTTTTAGGGAGTTGAGGTGGAGGCTAGGGCTTTTCATGGTTTGAGGAGAATTTCGTGATCCTTGATTGTCTCTCGATCCATGATGGTGTGGATGTAATCCAAGAACAATCACGAAATCAATCTATGCAAGGTTTGCTTGAGATAAGTCTCTTTTCGTTCTTGCTTTCAATTTCGTGTTTTAGGGCTTTCTTTGATCCGCGAGTTTGTGATTGATTCTTTCACGTGAATTAGCTTGCTGTGATATGTGTGAACCTATCTAGCATCATCTTGATCATCAATCTCTCACGAACAAGCTTTAGGATCAAGTTTTCGTTCTTGTCCGTTTTAGACCTTCGTTAATCAATTGACAATTGCTCAAGATCGCTCCAAGAATTATCATAATATTCGATTGGAATAGGTCCTCAATAGCATAGAGAAGGTGTGTGCAAAGTTTCGTGAAGTTTGGAGTTGAGAATCAAAAGTTAGACCTAATTGCAACTTCGTCATCGGCCGATTTTCTTCGTTTGGATCGGTTACAGATCGCCGTCCGATCGCCCGTCACCACCGGTCCGACCGATTTGAGCGGTCCGACCGCCAAGATAACAGCGTCCGATCGCCCGCAATCGGTCCGACCGGTGCACTCTGAAGGTCGACCGCCAAGATTTGTGTTGCTTTGATTCTTGCGATTATTGTCGCATTGCTTAGGGTTTTTATTGGATTCAATACTAGTCTTCCATTTGATTGGTATATTGATCTTCATAGCTTTCTAATAGCTACTTGGAGTGAAATTGTATTGAGTTCATAATTTGTGAAAAAGTGAGCGTGCTCTATTCACCCCTCTAGTCGCCTTTACGGTCCAACAGTGGTATCGAGCCCTGTTAGTTCAATCTTGATCTTAACCGTCACCGAACTTTGGCGATGGATAAGTTTTCTACTAAACCGCATATCTTCGATGGGCACGACTATGCCTATTGGAAGAATCGTATGCGCGTCTTTCTTGAAAGCGAGGACAAGCTATTTGGGATGTTGTTAGAGCCCCGCTGGTTATTCCTGAAATTGCTACACCTGCTTCTGTAATTCTTTTGGCTAACAACAATAAGGCTAAGAATCTTTTATATGGTGCACTTGGTAGACAAGAATATGATAGAATTTGCAACCTTTCAATCACAGATGAAATTTGGAACACTCTCGAAACATATCATGAGGGTTCGTCCCAAATCAAAAAGTGCGCCAAATGGTTTACAAGCGTGAATACAATAAATTCGAGATGCGCCCGAGAGAGCATCGACGACATTTTCACGCTTTAATAAAGTAATTAATCAAATGAAAGTCTGTTGATATTGAATATTCTCAATCTGAAAATGCCACCCATCTCTTGGCCGCAATCAACACCAAGGAGTGGGAGATGAAAGCTACTGCTATAGAGGAAAATGTTGATCTTTCAAGTCTTACTTTAGAATTGCTTTATAGTAAACTCAAGACTCATGAAATTAAAAGAGTTGATCATCCCAAGAAAGATAATTTAGCTTTGGTAGCAGATCCTCTCAAAAAGGCTTTTGATGACTCTTTTGAATCTTCTTCTGGATTTTCATTTGCTTGTTTATCTGCTATTCATGAAGAGGAGCTTGAAAGTATTCCTGAAACAGAGTTAGCTCTTCTTGCTAAAAAATTCACACGGGCTTACAATAATGTGAGAAACAAAAAGAGAGGTGGTCCGGTGACATGCTATGAATGTGGTGAGCTCAATCATATCCGGGCAAATTGCCCCAAGCTGAAAGGTAAGAGCAATCATAAGGAAGGAAAGCCAGCTTGGAAGAAGCCTCCTTTCAACAAATCAAGGTATGAGGCTAATAAGCTTGTGAAGGCCGCTCACCGGGTCCTTGCCGCTTTTGAGGATCAATCCTTGAGCGATGTGGATACTGGGAGTGAGGAGGACAAGGAGGAGGAGATCCCTCAAGGCAAAAAGAAAGGGAAGGCCAAAGACTTCACTGGCATGTGCTTCATGGCTGACACCGACAACATTGATGATGATGAGGTATCTTTTTCTTATGATGAGCTTTCGCTAAATATGATTCTATAGTTGAGCAATTGCTTAGTCAAGATGAAGCGCTAGAATTTGTTATGACAAAAATAAGAAATTAGAGTCAAAGATTAACAAACCGAAAGTAGAGCTTAAAAATGCTAAGACTCTTGAACTCGATGAATGTTTATCTTGTCATGCTATGCACTCGAAATTACTAAGTTACAAACCGCTCATAATATTTCAGTACAACAACTTGAGAATGCTAGATCTGAACTAAATGAAATTAAAAGTGCTCCTTGTGAAAATGTTTAGAATCTAGTAAATTGATTGCTTTTGATGTGTTTGATTCTAGCCCTTGCACTTCATGTTTAGAAAAGGAACGTGAAATCAAAGATATCTTAGAAGTCGCTAGAGTCAAATATGCTAAGCTTAAGGACAATATTGAAAATACTACTTGTGCTTCATGTTCCGCTTTTAAGCTTGAAATTGCTTCAGATAAGGAGAAATCTATGAATAAAACTTGTGATGCTTGTGTTAACTTGAGAAAAGAAAATGCTTACCTTCATGATACATTAGAGAAATTTTCTAAAGGTAAGAAACAATTAAACATGATTCTTGACAAGTCTAAAACTCCTTATAAGAAGCAAGGTTTAGGATTCAATTCTTTTCAAGACAATTCAAACCCAAAAGTCATTCAAGTCTTGGAAAAAGGTTTAATTGAATTCAAAACCCAACCTGCAAAAACATCTTTTAAATCTGCAGGTTTTGCCCAACCTTGTATTAATTCAAATGGTGCTTCTTCTAGTGGTACCAAGTACCATTGCACTTATTGCAAAAAAGGTGGACATTTGATTGAATTCATTGGCATGAGGTTGAAAATGATAGGAAAAATTTTGATAGAATTTCATTCATGCAACCTAGAGCTTCTATGAGACATGGTAACACTGAAAAGAATAAACCTGGATTATGATTTTTCTCTCATGCAAATCATTATGTTTCTAGATATCCTAATTCTAATGTTTATCAGATCGTCGGTCCGACTACCGTGGTCACCGGCCGACTGTTTTGAGTCACCGGCTCGACCACAAGACAACGCCTACCGACCACCATGGACGCTTTAAGTCTCATGTTAATTTAAACATTGCTCATAACCGAATGTTAGATGAAATCAAGGATAGTACTTCTGGTTTGTATACTCCTTGCAGACGTGTGTCTCAGTACTGGATTCCTAAATCTTGTTTATCTAACCACAGTATTGAGACCAATATATAATGCGGAAGCTAATAACAATTGGTTTTGCACAATTAAAACCTAAATTAACTAGGCTTCCCTAAGTGCACCAATAATACAAGAGAGCAATCATACAATGATATATAAGCAATTAAAGCATGTAATGCAAATTGCTCAAAGTAAAGCACAAGTAAAAATAAGATGGACACAATTATGTTTTACCGTGGTGTTCGGAGACTTGCCGATCTCCCCTAATCCACGTTGAGGTAAGCCCAACCACGTTGGACCGGCTCCACTAATTAAGCCAACACCTCCGAGGTAAGTCCAACCATTTGGACCGATTCCAAACCGAACCAACACCTCGCTCCACTATGGTTGCTCTTCCTCCACTCCGGAGATGGCGAGCACCAAACCACTCACAAACACGCCGAGCCTTCTCACAAGCTTCTTGAGAAGATCACCGCGCACGACGCCTCCACGCCGTCTAGGTGTCGGCAAACACCAGGTGTAACAAATCCAAACTTTCACTTGAACTAATCAAGTGGCAACGCTCACGTGGATACACAATCCACTACCTAAGGCAACAAATGCACTTAGGATTTACTCTCCAAGCTCACCAAGTGCAACACATGCACATAAGAGAGGAGAGGCTTGCTCTTAGCTCAAGAGGCTCAAAGGATGTTCACAATATCATCAGCAACCTCTCCCAACCGGCCAAGGTGGATATATATAGCCCACACACAAAAACTAGCCATTGGGAGAAGATTCCCACAAATCAGCATAGGGCCGGTCTGACCGCCAACCAATGGCCGGTCGGACCGCCCCATGCGCCAACGGCTAGAAAACTAGCCGTTGGGTCTTCGGCCGGTCGGACCGCCGACAAATCGGTCAGACCACCGCAGCTGGTCGGTCCGACCGCCCGATAGAAATTTGGCTAAGTCCCAAAACGGGCGCTCTCTAGAATAAACATTCCGCACCAACCCCGGAACTTCCTCACATCGGAAGTTCCTTTTTCACAAGGGCGGAACTTCCGGACAGAGATTCCAAGTCAAAGCAAATCGGTCTGACCGCCCAACACATGGCGGTTCGACCGATTGGCCACCGGTCAGACTGGTCCACACCGGCGGTCTGACCGGCAGACCACATAAGCAAAACACATTTGCTTCACTTCAAATGGCGAAACACATTCGCCTATTTGAGTACAATTCCGACAAGGTTAAAAGATGATATTCTCAGCTAGTTGCAAAACACATTTGCCAACATTTAAGAATACTCATCACAAGTAATAAGGTACATTGACTTACACCATTTGCAAAACACATTTGCAAACTTAAGTCACATGCTACAAGGGTTACGCATGAGCCTCGACTATTTGCAAAACACATTCGCAAATAAATAGCATCATGCCTAGATGAGCTAGAGCAACCATATTGAGCTATCAACGCATGACTAACTCAAACTACTAGTTAAGACCCCTCTTAATAGTACGACAATCCTATACTAGCAATCCGGTCTTCCAACCAAACACCAAGATCGGTAAAAGACTAGGAACACATCCTTAGCCCTAGCTAGTCATACCTTTGCTTTATAAGTTCTTGAAGCTTGATGACGCATATCAACACTTCAAGTCCGGGTCATTAACTTGATAATCATCAACGTATGATGATCCTTTGCTTGACCTTCATCAACACATGATGGGTCTTCTCTTGTCTTGATGATCAACTCATGATCATCTTTTCTCGATAAGCATCAACTCATGATGCATCCTTTACGCCAAGCTCTTGACTTGATGATCAACTCATGATCATCCCAAGTCTTCATCATCCTGGAACATAACCTATACATATCCAACTCATAGAAAATGTTAGTTCCACAATATGATTATCATTAATTACCACACTATACCATTAACTCATAATGGTAGGACAAGATACTCAATCTTTCCCTCTTTGGTAATTGATGATAACTACTTCAATCACATAAATTTTGATTTAGATAAAAGTAACACAACGTGAGTATATATATAAACTACACAAGTCATATATATATACTCATAACATGAGTATGTAAGAACTAAACAAGTTCTATATACTCAAAACATGAGTATACAAAAACTACATAAGTTCTATATACTCAAACGGATATGTTTCAAAGTAAAGATCCCAAATGTATGTGGAAGATGGAATATGGATCAATACTAATGAAACCACAAAATATAGAATGAGCTCCCCCTAAATGTGTGCATACACATATGTGTAAAGAAAACATATGCACATATTCAAGTTATACTTATGGTGGAGTTCAACCTATATTTTGGATCCGAGGAATGCAACATTATATAAGAGTATGAGTCAAATGCATACCTCGTTGAATTTTACCTTTATATCCAAATGAGACTACACATGATAATACTAAACAAGAGAGTTAGTCTCACAATTAGATTTGTCATTAATCACCAAAACACTCCATTAAATCTTTACGCCGTAATTCATCGCCGTCATTGACGCCAGCAAGAAACGGTCGCTGTGACCTTCGTGCACGATCTCCGCCTCCCGGCCTCCCCTTGGCCTATAAAAGGGAGCACCGGGTGCGCACTTCCCCACACAGTCCAACGCCCCAACTCGCCTCGCTCCAATCCCTCTCACGTGCTCGGTTCTTCTTCATTTCCGACGCGTCCAAGATCCTCTGTCGTCGCCAACCACCTCGTCGACATCACCGCAACTCCGCCAACCCCGTGCGCACGCTAGCTTCGCCGGAGAACCCCGGGAGCTCCATCTCCGCTGTCGACCCAAAACTGCCGCTGCCAAACCTCGTCGCCGACAACCATTCCACCTCGCCCATCCACATCTGTGGTGAGCACCAGATTCAGCGTCACCCCTCTCTCTTTTGCGCACATCCGTGAGCCTCACCGCGGCGCGTAGCACTGACAAGGATGTCGCCGGAGCACCGCCGGCCTCGGGTCGACGTGGCTCAGTCACGTCAACACCACCTCGGCGCCAGCTCAGCCCTAGGGTTTACGTGGATGCCCATGTGGCTTCTTGCGTGGGGTTTGCGCCAACACGTACCCCCTCCCCCGTACACTATTACATGAGCCGAGTCCACCGTGAACTCGTGACATTTCGTGGACCCGGTCTTTGACTGTGGGGCCCACATTTTAGTGACTCAAAGCTTTTCCCTTTAGAAAAATAATTCGACTGAAAATTAGAATTTCCGTACGATGAAGTTAGCATGCGCAATAATTCTAATTTCCTTTAGAAAAATAATTCAGAAAAACAATAAAATCTGAAATTAGGGTTTTATTTAGATTTAAAACTTCAAGGAGCTCGTATTTCTTCATACGAACTCCGATTTAGGTGAATCAAAATTTTAAATTTATATAAATTCAATATCTATCTAACTAAACTAAAATTATTTCATTCGGAGTTAATTTGAATGTTAATTTGAATTTATTTGTGTACTATTTGAATTTAGCTTATTTTCGCGTATAGATTTCGATGACTCCGGAGAGCTCGATCGATCTGAAGAATTAGATTATCAGGACTTCGAGCAAGGCAAGTTATACAATTGATTGTATTGATCCCAGTATTTTAAACTTTTAATTCTATTTTTAAATTACTTGCATGCATAATTTTATTCAGCTATTTTTATTACAGTTTTAAATACCCTAGATATTCCAATTCCTTTATATGACCAATGTTATTTATTGAATCATTATTTTCTTGTCACCTTATACAAATAATAATTTGAAAATAAAGATGTGCTTAGATATTGCTTAGATAAAAAAAAATTAATCTGGGGAAAATTTAGCCAAATGACAACTATTGTTCAAAAGCCTATGACATTGTTTTGTCATGGAAGAATTTTGCAAATGTATTTGAAAAAAATAGAAAAATTGGTTTGTACTAAGGAGAAATGGACAGTTGGTGGGTGCAGATTTATGCACGGGCTCAATCCGGGTAGGATTGAGGCCCAGGGGTTGTTTTGAAAAGTCGTCCATGTCAGTTAAGAATCGGCCTTTGAGCCACATCTTGCAAAGCTCCACCGTGCTACCACATGTCCTGTATAGGCAGGACTATGCTTATTAATTTGTAATACCTCATTGTCTTATGTGCTATTTTGTTGAGTGGGTGCTGGTTAAACAGTATCCCCACCTGGCGCAAGAGGGGGCTTCTGGCAGGTGGTTAACCCAAAGGAAGTGAAACCTTAGCGGGTGTGTTAGCCTTGAGGTAGAGCATTGAAAACGTTTGGCGATAATTTCTTAGTCACACGCCTAAGGAAGCGTGTATTGGCCAACATAAAGAGCAAATTATCTTATGTGGGTAAAGTTGTACCCCTCTGCAGAGTGTAAAACTATTCTAATAGTTGTGTCCACGGTGATGGACATGCTGAGCAAAGCCACTCTAAGTTAGACTTTGTTTTTTGTTTTAAAATAATTTTAGTAAATAATTTAGGGTGGTGAATCCATCACCATGTTTCATATGGAGGTTATCCACTATAAAACTGTCAATTTAAAATCTGATTTTAGTTATAGATTAAAAACTACCCTGAAACTTAGTATGAATATTTAGAACTAAAAATACTGCTTTACGCAAATAAATCATATTAGCCTCACTTGTTTACTTATGCATACATCGTATTTCTTTATTAGGTGTAACTTGCGAGCACGGAAGTAGTGCTCACTCTTGCTGAATAATATTTATTCATGAGAAGACTTCTATCCAGACGGTGAGAATCCAAACGTTTAGGCCTATGCCCCCAGACGATTGCCTATGGCGCATCGTGTGGCCTACTACTACTACTTATTTGCTTTCTGCTGTGTTATTTTATTTGGCCTCAGGCCCATTTTGTAATAAACTCTTATTCATGTTAAATAAATACGTGATATGAATGTGATGACACTTTTTGTTAGACTGTGTACACTAGCAATCCTGGACTAGTGTGGAAAATAAGAGAATTCGGGATCCTTCGTTCCCAGGTTCGATAGAATCAGAAGCACCAGAGCTCCTCTGAGAGGAGGAACCGCCAATACCCTTTAGTGAATGGCCACCACGACTACATCCTTCTTCTTCTTGTAGCAGAACTGCGCCAGATGTCCATCCTTGTTGCACCAGGTGCAGTGTAGTCCCCTACCAACAGCAGCTGTCACTGGTGAGGTACTACTGGTGAAGGAGGAGCTGGAGACGTAGCGGGTGTAGAAACTGGAGGAGCTACCAGAATCGAATGAAACAACGGTGACGACAACAGACTCGCAACACTAATGTGAATCTCCTCAACACGAACAACTGCAAGGCCCTCCAACAGAGTCACACGAGAGTGGCGCGCCAACAACTCAGCACGAGTCTGCTCATACTCAGCCCGGAGACGGGTCAAGAAGTCGTAGATGCGACAAAGCTCTAGGTGAGACTGCTGACGCTGACAGCACTGATAAATGTGGCAAACATCCGGTCCCAAAGAGTCAATCTAACGTCGTAACACAGACAATTGGGCATAGAACTCGTCCACAGTGGCATCTCCTCGCTACTGATCGCTTCCCGACGACAAATGTAAAGATACAAGGAATCACTAGACAGCTCGTAGCGGTTGCGCAGATGTGTCCACATCAACTATGCTAAAGCAAAACCAACCACATCCCCAGTGAATTGCATCTCCATGCTAGCAACCAGAATAGCAGAGGCACGGGTATCCTCATCAATTCATATCTTGTAGGCAGCATACTGAGTCTGAAAAGTCTTCATAGCATCCTCAAAAGCATCAGATGTATCCTTACGAGCGTCTTCGGAAGTAGTATTCGGGTGCATAGGCTCAGCAGGTGGAGCAGGTGTGAGAACCCGGGCGATTTAACTTGTAATGCTTAACCCTCCAATTGGTCCTAGCATCACAAATTAAATTTTCCATTCTCAGTGTATTACGTACCTCCCAGGAGCAGTACACATGCACCATCACAAACATCAATATCAATCCATATACAAGTTCTTACAATACTGAATATTCATAATTTACAACATATTGGACTTACAAGGTTCGGTTTCATACAAAAGGGCTGACTAGCCAAATAACAAGATGAAATAACAAGTACGCAGCGGAAACCAAGGAATAAACTGAAATAAAAATATGAATTAATCACAAATAAAGTCCCAATGGCTTGCCATAACCCGCAGGGCAACCGATTGGGTTCGAACCATATCAAATCGAAGTTTCTGCGCAATCTTTCTTACCCAATTCAATCTCGATACCTGTTGTCCAGATTAGTTAACAAAACCAAACAGTGAGTACACGGATATAATCCACAAGACTTTACCAAGCCTATACATAGATACATGCAAGCTCTACTCAAAGGAGAATGCTATAGGGTTTATTTTCAGTACAAAGCAATATTTCAATTGAATACAAGTAGTAGATTCAAATTTTAAGTTAGCAAATATTTTTAATACTTCAAATAACAACAAGTAATTAACATTAGACACCAACAAAACATCTACAGGTGGCTGCCCCTGCAGCACACATACATAGCATGAGAACCACTCTCAATACTACCCGTCAAGTTTTAAGTTTAAATTCTAAAATATTTAGTCTAACTCTTTAAAGACCTCCCCAAGCGTGTCCATAACCAAGGGCTTAGCTATTCGAATAGATTAAACCATGCAGGGGTGTACAACTTTACCCACATGTCAGACCGCTCCTTTTGTCAAGCTATTTAGCACACTTCCTTAGGTACGTCGGCGGAGCTAAGTTCTACGAGATATTTTTCAATATAATGCATTAACTACGAGTCGCTCGTATGGATAGAAACCCACACATTGTGTCGGAGTCACCAGTAAAGCTTCGGTCAACAACCCCTTGGGGTAAAGCCTTAGAAAACTACCGATACTCCTCGGGCTGGAGGACCTAGATAGGAACCCACCCTGCACACCCAACAACAATAGAATATTTTTTAACACAACACACACACCACCTGCGACTCGGAGCTAACGCACGCCAAAGTACTACGTCAAGAGGGGTCTCATATGTCCCTTATATGGATGCACGCAATAGTGCTTGGTTCAGTGGGACAAGATGTTCGGGCCTTATTGACTTGGGCACAAACCATAAACACCCGACAATCACACCATACATACCATTTGTCCAAGTCCAAATTGTTTTATTTTCATTTTTAGTTTTCCAATGTAATAGCACATGGTGCTGGACATAGCATAATAAAAATAATTTGTGTGATCAAGGTCATCGATAAAGTTGACAATTGCCCAATCTACCAGAAGCTACGTATTGCTAAGTAAGACACCGAATAAACATAAATAGATCATATAACATCCACCGAGCACTAATTATCAGCGGGAATATTAACTTAGGCTAGTGGCAAGGGATGAACAATTTTAGAGAATTCATGCAATAGGATTAACTACCTCTAATCGCAAACATAGCTTGACAAATAAAGCATGGATACATACAGTTGCAAAACAAGATAAGACTTTTTTAATGTAATTGGATCAACATGCATCAACAGAATAGGTGCTTGCCTTTGTTTGCTATTACTGTGGACATTCACATGATCATCTCCGTTGCACTCCCGAATCATTGTCATCTAACGATAAGTACCGACAAAGCGAAAACACCGCATAAACACTAAAATTCCAATAGTATCCAAAAATTATGAAATTAATTCAAAAGGTATATTATGACTTAATATGAATTTAGAAATAAAAATTATTCGATTTGGAGTTCATCTGCGAAAGTTATAGCCTAAACTATTTTTTGTCTAAAGAAAAAAATCCAACAATTAGGGTTTTGGTTAGTGTTCACTAATTTGAAACTTGTTGCACAATTTTATAGAGTTGTGGTGGAGACACAAGTTACTAAAATGGATATAGAATAAAATTTCATGAACAACCCAATTGGATTCATCTCATTCGGAGTTCAAATGAATTTTCTATAAATTATCCAAGTTAATTCAATTTTTAGTGCAACAATAATTCAATTCTGAAAATAATTCAAACATTGAAATTTTTTGGGATAGTGACATGTTTTAAACGTATTCCCAATTAAAGTACATTAAAAATAAAAACCCACAAAATTGGTTTCACTCAATTTGGAGTTGATTTGAATTAGTTATAAATTTTTGAAATTATCTGAATTTTCAGTGTAAAATTAATTCATTTCAGAATTTCTAAATGAATTAAATATTTTTACACTCATGCTCAACTAGCCACGATCGCTGACCCGTGGGACCGAGGTCAATGCTGACCAGGTCAACATGGACCTGGCCAACTGGCCACACGGGACCCACATGTCATTGGCTCGGTCTAGGTAACAGTGTGTAGAATAAAGCCCACGAACGTGGTCCACCGGTCCATGGACCTGAACTCCACTATGCACTAATGCTCTTGGGCCCACACGTCAGTGTAACACCATAGTTCTTAAAGCAAACCTAAACACGTTTTGTATTAATTGAACCCTAATGATAGATATTTGTCTAATAAAAGCCTAGCTACAGTGGCGGTCTTATTCAAACAAACAGAGGACCTAGGGAGCGCCCTCGGCTCCAGCTCGCCGCCGGCAATCTCGTCCACGGCGACAACCCGTTGTACCCAAAATGGAAACCCTCGAGGAAGACGGTCCCAAGGGTACCGGCGGTGAGGATTTCGGCGGCCTGTAGCGGCGGCGTGGCGAAGCCTAGCGATGGGGTTCTTCGGGCTCTCAAACCAAAATACAACCCCTCAATGCCTGGAGCTATCTAATAAGCTCATGAGTGCCTATGAGCTACTAGGAGCTCACCAGTGCAGATGCGGGGTGAAGGAGCCCGCCGGAGAAGGCTAGAGACGATGACATAATGCGGCGCGATGGTGCTACTGTGGGAAAGATAACCTGAGCAAAGAGGAAGGAAAAAGGAGGTAGGGAAAGCTCGAGTAAGTCTAGAAGATGGTGCAGAGCGAAGAATTGGAAAATGGAGCACCTCACTAGAGATGGGGAAAGAAGATGTTGTTTTTGGCAGGCGGTGAGGAAAACCAAATTCTGGTGATCCTTGCGATCAAAAGATGAAATCAGTAAGGGGGAATACATCATGGTGCTCTGGAACACATTGTGACGCGAAAGGGAAGGGAAGAGCGGTGTTGTTTTGGCCGGAACACTGCAATGGCGTCTCAGCCGAGTTGGAGCTCGAGCCTTGGAGCTCGGGTTGAGCTTTGGAGAAGGGAAAAGATGGAGAGGGGTAGTTCGGGAAATGGCCGGGGGAGGTAAAGGAGAGGAGGTAGAGGCTTAGATGGCTATATATAGCCGGTGGGCAAAGAGCGTGTGAGAGCGCGCGGCATTGATGTGCTCGGTGCTTTACGGCATGGGTGAGCCGGTGGTTGAGGGAGGATGTGACCAGCGTTAATGCGATGCGGGCGGAGCTAAGGTGGTTGGCGAGCGGGCACGGCATGGGCATCAGAGCGGCCATGGCGCAGCGTGGCGCGGCGCGACGCTACGCCGTAGCACGCACTAGCCACGTGCAGAAGACAACCTAGAGGTAGGGCCCGTAGGTCAGCGGCAGAGGGAGGTGACAGCCACGCGGAGCCGGTCCGGCTGCAACACGACCGATCGGAGGAACAGTAGGGGAAAAAGGAAAAGGATTTTCCAGATTTTGTAAAATTGGCTTAGAGATTTAAGGATTTATTAGACATAGTTTTCGAGCTCATAAAATCATGAAACTTTTAGGGGACTCTCAAGACATAGAGAAGATCCTTGTGTAATTTTTTTAGGGTTTTTCATACATTATTTTTTTTTCTCTATAATTAATTGAAGTTCCTACTTTTGTTGTTTGACTTTTAATTTACTACTTTGACTGGTTGTTTAAAAATAGAAATTAAATTACAAAAATTATGAAATTTTGTAGGTAAGTTTCTAAGTTGCTCCAAACCCTAGGAAAAATACTTACAGGCACTATTCACATGATGTTTCTATATTTTAATATCAAATTCAAATAGAACACGCAAATAAAATAGTGAACCAAATAACCTTCAAAATTTTCAGAAAAAATCAAAAAATATAACAGAGTAGATGGAATCCAAATAAATTACCCCCAGCTATGGGTCCTATGCACTTTTCAAAATAAGAATTCAGTTTGTGATTATGAGTTAGAGAAAGTATAGATTCAGGTTTGACATTAAGATTCCTTTTTAAAACTACCTCAAGCATTCTAGAAGCATTAGAGGTTTTACTATTTTTAAGTTCTTTGCAAAATACACATTCCCACACCTGAAACCTTTTTAGTCTTGATTTAAATTCAAATTAGGCTTTTGAACAGGAGAAGGAGTATTGGATTACTAGCTTTAAATTCTAGTCTTGAAAATCAAAGTATTTTCAACATAGGGTTTTATACCCCACTCAGAACTAAGTTTCAAATTCTTGACAAACTTTTATTTTGTTTTAGAAATTTTATTTCTAGGATTTGGAAAACCAGGTTTCAACCCATTTGCTTTACAACAAAAAGTTTTAAAAGGGTCTAAAATTTCACAAATGTGCATTAGATGCTTAGCTAATCCAACTTAGGGATTTTGGGCTGTTACAGTAGGACGAGGCGGGCGAGGCAACTGGTCGGTAAGAAACTCCCAAAGGCGCTGACCATGCATGTGGAGACGCTTGTGTTGAAACATGTCCCAATAATTGAGACCATCGAAGATCACCGGGGCAGCGAGGAACGGAAACGGTGCTTGAAGACATTTTTCCTTTTTTTCTCTCGGAATAAACTACCGAAACTCTGTTGATAATAGACCGAAACCACGTCGGTTTCAATTAACTCTGAAGACGGCCAGGCAGCTTCGACAAAGCGAGGCGGCCAACGGCGACGGCGCAATGTCGAGCAATGGCCATCGACTGCCTCCTCCTCCTCCTCTCTCTCACCTCACGACGCCGGTTTCAATCTCGCGACGCCTCAAGGCGAGATCGCTCAGGCAACATAGCGGATCCCTCACGATCGCCCTCTCGGCCGACTCAAGGATGCGGCGACGGCTCAAGAATCCGACAACAGATTCGTTTGGCAGCCCTGCGGATTGGCGACAGCTCAAGAATCCAACGGCGGATCCGTTCGACAGCCCTGCGGATACGGCGATGGCGTAATGAGTCGGGTTCAAGCATGGGCGGTGCGCGTCTGGACCCACGACCGACCCCCAGGTGGAAGATCCGGAGGAATTGAGGCAGAGGAACCTACAGATCGAGGTGGTGAAGAGTCGACGTCTGAGCGGTGACGAGCAGAGGAAGCAACGGATGCGACGACTGCAAGCGCAGTGGAGAAGGCAAAGCCAAGCGGCGGTCATAAGATGAACCAGCGGCGGTGTGACGAAAGAAAACACTAGGTACGCTCTGATACCATGTATTGAATAGTGCTTGTATTCGTCATGAGGCCAAATGGCTAATATATATACGTGTACATGTATGACATATATGCAGATAATCACTTATACAACAAGGTAAATATACAGATAATATTTCATCTAACATTAACGTGGTAAATTATCATATTGCCCTTGTATATCTTCCTTGCATAATCTATAACATAAATTAATAGTTACAATGGTAAAAACACCTGGGGTTACAAACTGATGGTTGATCTGCATGCACCAAACAAATTCAAATAATCTTGATTTTGTTTTATTCGCACTCAGTTTACTCAAAATATTTCCCAATACATCTTTTAAGTTTTCTATTCCCTCACTGGTGCTAATTCCATGCTTATCTTGAATACACTATGGTTTAATTCTTAACATTATTTCGCCCTCTTCTTCCTCATTCTTATCCTTCTATATAAAAGGAGGCTCGTTTGAAGCTCAGCCAGGGTGGCCACGTCGTCCTCTTTTCCTCTGCCCGTCCGATCTTGCTTCGGCTTGCATACGTCGTTCGATTTGGACGGGCTCTTCCCGCGCTGCTTTCTTCGCTCCGCTTGCCACGCTCCCGGCCGCGTCCTCCTCTCTCGATCTTCGGTCTTCTGTGTGTCCATTCGCTCAGCTCGCCATGTTCGATCGTGTCGGCTTCCCAAGCACGCCTCTTCCATTCTTCTTCCTTACTCCTTGCGTCCCACGCTGTCTCAATCTCCCTACTCTGCCATCCTCTGACGCCTCCCCTGCCGGTCGTCTCTGCTGGCATCGCCGCTTCCTCCCCATCTCCCACCCAGTAGCTGCCTCTTCCATTCTTCTTCCTCTCTCCTCGCGCCCCACACTGTCTCCATTCCGCTCCTGTCATTCTCCTCCCACGCCTCCCACGATGGTCGCCTCCTCCCCACCCACCCAATCGCTACCTCCTCCCCGTTCTGCCCTCCTCCTCCCACTTCTCTGCCTCCCCTCCCCGTTCCTTTGCCTCTCCTGTTGTCTCCCATTCCACTTCTCCTAATCCTCTCCCTTTCGATTCTTGTTGTCGTTGCTTCTTGCTCCGCTTATGGTTGCTTCTTCTACAGTTTTGATTGGGGTAGGGGGTGTTCTTTGCCTCTGGATCTATTTCAGTTGGGTTGCGCGTTCTCGTTTGTCGTTTGTCCATGGCTATCAGTTGTTTTGTTTTCGCTCCGCGTGCTTTTTTGGGTGGGGAAGAGGGCCGTATTGCTCTGAGGATTTTGGTTTTCAGTTGTTTCATTGTCTCCTCACCTGCTGTTTTTGGGTAGGGGAAGAGGGTCATACTCCTGCACCGCCGCCGGTCGGCTCCTCCCCTTCGCTCGCGCCACCCCCTCCTCCCCCTTCGCGGACGACCTCGATGCTCCTCCCCTCCACCCGCACCGCCCCTCCTCCCCTTGGCGGCAGACCTCGATATGGCCCCAGGGCCATGCACTTCACGCCCCAGGGCTCCGACCAGGTAGCTGCTTACTTACTTCCTCAGGTGCTTGTTAATCGTTATGGCGGGGGTGTGGGTGTGTTCAGTCTATTCTTGTGGGGTTGGCCAATCTCCTTGTGGAGCATTGCGATCTTGCATTGAGAGGGTTTAGGTTTGTAGAAAGGTTCATCACAAGTAAAAGTCTCAGATTTGTTGTGTGTCATGGAGATATGGTTTGAGGGCGTCATGGAGATATATGGCTTAATTGTTTATCTATACCATTCTCAGTGATCGATAAAAAAAGGTAGGATTAGTGTTTTTATGGCTTTACCTAAGATATGTTTTTAATCGGGAAAATAGCAATCAGTCACTTGTTTCAAATTGGGAAAAAGAGTCACAGTTACCAAATAGGTGGTAGTTTTTTTAGGGTTGAGAATGGTATTTCTAACAATGTGCTAGCATTTTCCTCTGTATTTGTTCATGAATCATGCTTTCTTTTGCATTAGGTGATGCATCTAGTGGAGGTTACCAAGGTTCCGGAGGATGTGTTCCTGACTATTCGCTTTAATGAAATGCTTCCTCTTGGGGAGGGAACTTTGGTAATTGTATTCCACGAAACTCTGAATAGTAAGATGAAAGGCTTTTGCAGAGGATAATCCTTTTGTGTTTTTACAGTTTAGTTGTGAAGAATTCATAATGTGATTTTTTATTCTGTGGATTTTTAGTGTGTATGAGCTCAATGAGAAGAAGAACATGGTTGTAACCCAGTTTGAACCTGCTGATGGAAGGCGCTGCTTCCCGTGTTGGGATGAGCCCTCTTTCAAGGTTTACTGCTTTGTTTTTTTTTTGTACTACTCCCTTTATCCTTAGGTGATACTATATTTTTACTTCTACTTTGTAACATCCTAATTTTCTAGGTTTTTTGAAATTTTGAAAAATAAAAATAACCATTTGATTTTATTGAATTGTTAAAGCTTACTGGGAACTGTAGTCTCTGATTCTCACATCACCTGCTGGATCGTGTGCTGGATCTTGCTAAATCTGCTTGACAACAACATTCAGCACCCCTAGTGCCTCTTCGATTCTGGTTGGGGCATGATCCTATCATCGTCTCAATTACTGTTTGCAGATCAAAATCTGGCTCCTCCTGCCACTGATAATCAGTAAGTGTGCTATCAGGCATTTGCTATCTTGTGCCAGGGCAACTTGGCCGGCGGTCTTGCTTGCTGTCAAACGTGTGTCGAGACGTTAACGGGCGGCGACTGGCGACTCTCACCGGCTGACAGCAATGCTTGTGCTTGGTGTGATATCAATCACTGTGCCATGTTGCTGAGGTCAAATGGTTTTTTAGGACTCAAATGGCTTTCATTGATAATACTAAATATTTAAGTTTTAATGTAGTACTGTAAGTTTGTAAATGTAAACTGGTCCTCCATGTAATACATGACTGTACCTCAATTGGATCAGTGGAAATCGCACTGAAGATCGTCTAGGTCCGTTAACTTGAAATAAACTTGATAGGTCCCTTAGCTCTCCAATGGTGGATCCGAATCCAGCACCGCAAAGGGTTACTGTGTGACAGTGTCTGTAAGGATGTTAACAAAACTCTGCAGCAAAAAACACTACTATATCGAATAATCTAAGATCGTTCTCAATGTCCATGCACTTATCCAATGCAGAGGATTCCAATCCTACAATGATTAACCCTGATCATGCAGCTTCTTGATGATCCAATGCAGAGGATTCCAATCCTGTAATGATTAACCCTGATCATGCAGCTTCTTGATGATGCACAAAAGCTAAAACAACAGCCAGGAAAGGCCTTATCTTTTGAGTACGAGGACACAAATGGATGTGGCAGCCTCTGGCACCAATGGATTAAAAGAGTGCCTTTTTTCCCTTGGTCAGATGAGCTCACATCGCAATCCGTCTTCGTCTGCTTATTCATTACAAAAAGAAAAAGGTGAAGAAAACAACCTCCTGCTGTGGCCATGCGGCTGCCCTCGCCGCGAGGATACCTCCCTGCCGTACATAGTATTGTACACTTCCGTGTGTGCCTATGCTACATTGGAATTTCTGTAAAATAGTACTTCTCCTGTTCCGTTATATTTATTCATAGCTCACTATATATGCCCAAAGAACAAGAGAACATTAACTCTAATAGATACTTAATGAAAAATTACTTCTATTAAATGACATATCATAACTACTTTAACATCTTTTAAAGTATTTAAGTGTGAATAGAGAAAGCAAAAAATACAATAACTACGTTCTAGATTTTCTCAATAGACAAATATATTAAAACTGATACTCCTGAGGCCACGAACTAATATAATGAAACAGGGGAAGTATTGAAATAAAACAAGAATACGAAAGAAATGTGCAATACCTACGCATGTTTTTGGTGTTTTCAGGGATCGTATATGTTTGAAGAAAATAGCCATGTATCATTTGTATATATTTTTTTATTCTAATTTTTCAGATAGCAAATTATACGTAGCGTGCACATATTGAATAATACAAGCTTGCCTATTTGCTAATAATTCGTAAAGCGTTGCTGGTAATTTGAAAAAAGAAAGAAAAGAAAATAAAGATAAATAAATATGATGTGATATCCTGAGAGAAATCTAAAGAAAAATGGGAGCAAGCTAGGCTGCTGGGGCCATAGACGGTATGGGTTATTTTTGTACAAATTCATCGTCACACTGCTAGTGCGACCTTTTATTGGCAAAATTTTAATTTATATCAAGCAAGTTTTCTGCAAGAAAAGATATTTTTCTTTCTTTCTTGGCAAGTTATATCTCCTCTTCCACTTTGGATAGGAAAATGGTTAGTTTGTTAGGATTGGAAAACAACTTCTTCTTCTTTTTTTGCGGTATTTCTTGAGCAACACAGGGAAAAAAATAGATCTCGTATTACTATGAGAAAAGTTCTTGAATAATAATATTAAAAAAGTAACATTTACCATTCTGTGCCATATGATTATGAGAAAAGCCTCCACCGGAAACTAATTAAGAGCAAATGAGTATGCATATGCTTCCCAAAATAAAACAGCATAGATATCAAAATACTAGTGATTTACTTTAGAACCCAATTGGTTTTCTTTAGAAAAATTGTAAAAATAATTTCCTTCTTTCCATCCGTGTTTGTTGAAAGGGACATTAAAAATTATGACCCCATCTTTTTTTCTAGCTCGTACACTTGCGCGGCTAGAATAGTACACTCGCCACAACATCAGTGTGCACGGCCAAAACAGTACGCACGCATGGCAAAATTACATAGCTCCTGAATTCTCCCTTGACATGCCTAGCCATTCATTGTTTGTTTCCAGGCTTCACTTTCAGCTCATTCATTCTTCCCAAAAAACTACTTTTCAGGGAATTCAGTCAGTTCCTCATGTGCAAAACACACTCCAAAAAAATATCATGGAGCATAGGCTATATAAACCCCCCCATATGCACAACCTCATGGGAGCCAAGACGGCAAGAGACAAGCCACATTGAGCAAAACCCAAATGGCCCCTTGAGCTTTCTCTCTTCCTGTTCCACACTTCTCCTTCCTTCTTTATATGTCCTTACAATTTTAGCCTAAATAATTTTAGCTCACTATAATAGCATATATGGCTCAATTTGCGGCCCGAATCACAACGGAGGTGGCGCCATCGAAGCTGTCGTCGATCGTCAGGCGCACTAGGCTCCCGAGGATGCTTGACACGATCATGGAGGATGACAGGGAGGCCATGGAGTCGCCAAGGGCGCCGGCTCACAATACAGGCTGCACCAAGGAGGTTGGCGACACCTCGGTGCACTGCGCCGACAAGTGGGTGTTCCTCGCACCGATGGCGAAAGCGCAAGCGGGGTGCCTGAAGATCAAAGCCTAGTTCGGCAGGAGAGATGGAGTTTCTGGCTGGCTGGTCTTGCTCTCTTTTTTGGTTTGAGCAGATAGCATCCCTGAACTTTCTTGACTATAATTTTCATCCTCGCTGCAGTAGTGTTTACTGTTGCTTCTTTGAGCCGAGTAGAGTTGCTCATGTTGGAGCACAGGTACTATAAATGTTGTAACCTCGAATAAATGTTGATCTATCTGTTCTTTGTGGAAGATGATGAGGTTGTTCTTCGTTTCTGCCCTTTAATGCGGAAAGAAGATCCCAAATGGTGAAATAAGCATACTTCAGGAAGCTGCGGACCTATCTACCAAATATGTGAGCCCTTAGTTTATTATCCAATACCACTGAGCCAGAACTAATTCTGAATACTTGTTAAAAGAAATATGCCCCTTCTTTACCTGGATTGCCTACGGTTAATGTTGAGCATGGACTGAAAATAGTTTATCAAAGCCGATTTTATTGAGATTCATGAGCCAAACCATATTGTTCAAAACCTTAAATTGTTAACGGTAATAAGCCTGTGCTATTGAGATTCATGAGCCTGTGCTATCTTTCTTGGCTCGACACTTTCGCGCATCAAACATCTCACCCAAAACCTTAAATTGTTAACGGAAAGTGATCGAAACAATTGATAGTCCATGGCCGTCAACCATGCATCAGAGATCACTAATATGCTGCACTTAATTTTTCATCCTGGTGAGTTTGTTTCGGTCAGGATCCTTCCGATGGATGGCTTCCGAAGCTGGGCCGAAACCAAGCCCAATAGGCCGTTTCACAGGACAAAAGGCCTTATGGGCTGGGCACTTGTGTATCATTGGCCATCGTTTTATTTATTTTTATTTTTATTACCTCAGCTAATTTATGCTGCACCTCTCCACAGAACAAATCCACTAAAAAAAATATGATTTATGCTGCACATCATCACAGTACAAATCCAACTCTAGAAGATGTTCTGGAAGAATCCTTCGTTATTTTCTGTAGAAATTGCTAGTTTCTATCCTCTGCGTTAGTACCCGCTGATGTTAAGGGCTACAGTACCCTGCTATAGGAGCGCTTTGGACCATTTGATCAAAGCTTGGATGGCTACGATTGAGCCGCTGTAGGACTACAGTGCCAAGCTATTTAAAAAAAAAACAGCTACAACACCATGCTACAATACTCATGAAATATGGACCATTCATCTTGATTCCAATGGCTAAAAAAATCAATGCAGAACATTGTAGCACGTGCGTTTAGTGAAGTAACACGAGGACCCGAATCCGGGTGGTGCATCTCAACGGGGGTAGGTAGTTCCGTAGTTGGGCTCCAATGTGCAGGCCTGATCATTTCTCCACATCTGCAAGCTTTCAGCTTGGCTACCTCCATATCGATTGCCCTGATAATCAATAAAGATGTGCATTACATTACATTATGCACAAGCTTCAATGGCTGCAGCCTCTCAGCTAGCTAGGGCTTAGCTTTAGTTGCCAATCACTCACCTTTCCTCCTGTTGAGGTAGCCATGCATGCCAATAGACAATCGAAATGGATCCTGCACATACCATGGTCTAACCATCCAGCCATCAGCCTTCTCCTCCTGTGCAAAGCTATTGAAGATGGCAGAAGAGCATGTCTTGGAAACATTCCCAATCCCTTGATTTTTGGTGTTAGCAATCAGAGCCTGCTGTGCAACGCAATTGAAGATGGCCGATGGCAGATCTAACTGGAATGGGAAAGTTTGTTGTCAGTCTGTCATGTAACAGATTAAATGGGTGTCTTATCTTATCTTTTGTGTTCCAAGTAGCTAGCGACTCATGTCTTAATTGAATGCCAGTTGGCTGAAGCTGCTCTCTCTCTCTCTCCCGTCCAGTCTGCCAATCAGATGCTTCCATCGGAGTCGATCTCCTCTGAATTAAGTCTCATCCAAACCGTATACAGTGATGATGTTACAGTGTACTGTAGAGTACCTTATTTCGGCTATTACTGTTGCTGCAGTTCGACTTCTCTTCCACTCCTCTCTCTGGGTTGCTACAATGCTACCCAAAGGTGCAAAACTGCAAATGCTAGAACCAACCCAACGCAGGGGGGCCCACATGTCATCACCCCTCAGCCAAGTCTCTCTATCTCTATCTCTATCTCCATCTCTATCTGGGGGAGGACGAAAAGAAAAAATAGAAAAGTAGAAAAGCGAAAAGGAGGAAGAGTGTGGGGGGAGAATATCGTTCTCTCTCACTCGCTCGCGCTCAGATATTTCCACGTCCGCTCGCCTATACACGATTGGCACGTCCGGGCCCACACGATGTGGGTCCGTTTCTTGGTCGCCCTTGCAATTTGCTCCCTGCCCCCCCCGGTCTCCCAGCTGGCATCGCGCTGGGCCCCTCGTCCTTCTCTTCGCCTTGGGGGTTTCTTCCAGTTGGGTCCTCCATGGAAGAGATAATCTACAAATGTAGCCCTGGAGGTTGGAAGGTTTCATGTGGTTGGGCGATTGTGGTGTACGTGCGCACTTGTAAAGGTACATTCTGGATTTTTTTTCTTTTGTCCCGTTGCAAACGAATGTTAATTTCTAGTAATTTCGTCACGTTTTTGCAGAATTGGATGTACGAAGCTGTGTGAATTTTTTTTTACCTGGATTTTGATAGGGATAGTTAGAGCCGAAGCTGGTTGATTGTTTTTTTTTCATTTATCATAGTCTAGTTAATACGGCTATGTAGTGCCCCGAGTTACTTATCGTTGGAGATGAATCAAATTAAAAACTACATACGTTCCGCATTTTGCTAACAAAATTTTCAAGATGTACTCTAAGATACTCTTTCTCTCTCTCTCACTGATGCTTGCTTACTACTAGCTAGTGGGGTAAAAAATACTATATGCCACAGTCTACAAGAAGTATTTCTAGATATACAATATATGCTATAACGACCAGTGAGTTGTCTTTGTATATACGTCATCCTAAGCAGGTATACTTGCAAAAGAAGTCACATGAATTGTACCACACATTTAATGAGAAACAGTAAGAATCACAAAGTACAACACTGAATAACATTCAACACCACCAAACACTACAGTGTGTGCTTCGATGGATGGGAACTGGTACAATGTAAATTTGTTTGGTTGCAGGCCCATGATCAATTGGAAATAAAAATAAGCTAAACACAATAAGTTGTAATAAAAATTTTATTACAGCTCCAAACTTTTCCAGCTAACATCTCTAGCAATGAAGTAACACGCAAGCAACTAACGAACAGTAAATAGTTATGAAAATACCATAAATTTAATGTTTGTTTTTAAAAAAGGTATCTTGCACTTCTTTCTGGTTGTATTAGTCGCTGACAAATAAATTTAGGCTCATGATTGCGTTCTTGCCGCAACTTGTTAATTTAAATGTTATAGTAGTGTAGTTCAATTAGACCTTTCTTGTTGCAACTTGTTAATTTAAATGTTATAGTAGTGTAGTTCAATTAGACCTCGTTTACAACGAAGGAATTTACCCTGGTTCCCACAGAAATTGAGTTATCTAACGTGAAATTGCCAGGTCACACGTTTAGTTGCACATGGCCGGCCGTTCACAGGAGATTGGGGATCGCCGGCTTCTCTGCCAGTGCAAATTTCAGTTTTAGTCAGGGCTGTATCCGCAAAATCGTAGACTGCGGGGGTGGGGGGGGGAACTCGTGAGATGCACACGATTCGTGCGGCCCAAACTCGCGCGAGAAACCCATCTCCCAAACTCCCACTCGCACCCCGTATATGCACCACAAACCATCTACACCCACTGCCAGTTGGAGCCCACCAGAAGAACAACGCAATACCGCACATGTCAGTGACTTGTGTTCTCACAACCACTCAAACGAACGCGTCCGCGTCGCACTTTCAGAAACACAAAAGCCACGCTAACTCGCAGATGACCGACACGTGGCACTGTCCCGCATCCCGACCCTCCACGCCCCGCTGCCCGCGGTCACACCAATCGCAGATCTTCACCGTTCAATCCTCTCCCGGTCAGGATCCAACGGCTCCCATCCTGCCCGCCACGCCCCCGGGCATCTTCAAGCCGCTATTAAAGCACCCCATTCCCCTCCTCTCCTCCTCGTCCCAGCCCAAATCCCCAACCGGGTATCGAACCCGGTAGCCCGCGAAGCCCAAGCCCGAAGGGATGGCCTCCTCCCGCAGGAGGTCGTGAGATCGCGCCGCCGCACCTGCCGCCGGCGATGACCTCCGCCGTGCTTGCCGGCCAGAATGAGGTTCACCACCACCACCACTGGAGCGACGCCCGCGTGCCCCTCATGCCCAAACCCTCTAACCCTAACCCTAGGCGCCACCGGCCGAGCCCAAACCCTAGACCCAGCATCACGCCGGCGCCGCGGCCGTCGCCTGCGGTGGAGCCCTCGCCGTCGGGGCACGTGACGATCCGGCCGTCGGGGCTGTCGCGCAAGGAGGCCCGGGAGCTCCGCGCGCGGCTCACCGGCGAGCTGGGCCGGGTCCGCGCGCTCCTCTCCCACATCGACACGTGGGAGGGCCAGCGGCGCCTGCCGGAGCCACAGCCGCGCCACGCGGAGCCGCCTCCGGCGCTGCGGGCGGCGCTGCTGAAGCGGTGCGCGCAGATCCTGACGCGGCTGCGGAAGCAGAAGATTAGCATTTGGTTCAACTCGCCGGTGGACGTGGAGGGGCTTAAGCTGCACGACTACCGCGCCATCATCAGGAACCCCATGGATCTCGGCACCGTGAAGGAGAACCTCGCCGCGGGGAGGTATCCCTCGCACGAGGCCTTTGCGGCGGATGTACGGCTCACCTTCAACAACGCGCTGCGGTACAACCCGGCCGACCACAAGGTCCACAAGGCTGCCGGCAACCTCCTCGCCACCTTCGAGGGGTTGTTCAAGGAGGCCGTTTCTTGGTTCGAGCTGGAGTGCCAGTGCCTTGAGCCACCAATGCCGCTGGCTTTGCCACCGCCACCGCAGCCGCCGGTCCCTATGCCGGTGCAGGCGCCCCCAAGGATGGGGGCTGGGAAGAGGCCGAAGCCCAAAGCGAGGGAGCCAAACAAGAGGGAGATGAGTGAGGAGGAGAAGCATAAGTTGAGGCTGGAGATTGGGAACCTGCCGGAGGATAAGATGGTGAATGTGCTGCAGATTGTGCAGAAGAGGAATACTGATCCGGCGCTGATGGGGGATGTTGTTGAGCTTGATTTTGATGAGATGGATGTTGAGACGCTGTGGGAGCTGGATCGATTCGTGGTCAATTGGAAGAAGGCGCTCAACAAGAGCCGGCGGACTGTTGTGATGAATGGTGATGCCGTTGATGTGACTCCTGTTGTTCCTGTTGAGGATGATACGGTGCTGGTGAATGTGAATCCGCCTATGGTCGTTGGCATTGGAGACTCGGTATGGCATGGGGAGGCAGTGTGACTGTTCTTTTTCCTGAACGAATTTGTGTTCTCATGTAATTTTCTGTTTTTGCAGGAGAGTGACATGCCTGAGAAGAAGAGGGCTACAGAGGTCGAGATGGTTGATGAGTATGTGGATATTGGTGATGAGATGCCGACGGCGAATTACCAGTCTGTAGAGATTGAGAAGGATGCCCAGGTAGCGAGCAGCTCAAGTGGGTCCGGAAGTGGCTCATCTTCATCCAGTGGTATTACGATGACAGAGGATGAATTATACCCCACATCTTGCTGATTTCTCGATGAGCTGTTGGCTCTAACCCCTAAAATTGTTTGCAGATTCTGACTCAAGGAGCTCCGGGGACTCCGATTCCGAGGGGGGTGATGCTCAGTCTCCTGATTAGGTGGTGCTTCTCTCTCTAACAATAGGATTTTTGTGATTTTAAGTAGGTGACTGAGAGCTCTCTTTTGGAGAGGGATTTTGAGTAGTGGTATAGGAAATTGGATGGGTTATTGTTCCTGTAAGTTGTTGTGAAGTATGTTTGTGTGCGTGTGGATTCAGCTTAGGTTGTTGGTACTTTGTAGTGGATAGGTAGATCTGTGGGTAGTTTGGCAAACAACCACCATTGTAAAGAAGAGAATATAATTGAGAAAAGAGAGAAAGGCAGCAAATGCCTTAGCAATTGATCATCAGCTCCTCCTAGAGTCTGCTCTTCATATGCGTTTTGTGTTGTACATATCTTCCTTGAAGCCTAATCTGGTGCAAATGAAAGATGGCACTAAGGATGTCGCGGTACCTTCTTCTTCTTCTTCTTCTTCTTGTGTGATGTACCGTTGCTTTGCCATGGGTAGTGAGGTAGAAAGGAATGAAACAACTGCATTCCTGCTGTGCTTATTGAGGCGAAGTCCATGTAGTTGATGATTTCATCTTTGGTGTCGGCAATGCTGCTTGGATTCAGCCTTGGATTGATGGATCCTGATAGTATCTGCGAATTTGCTAATTTGTCACCTCATGATTGCTATTCTGTGTCCGGTGTGCTTTGCTGCTTACCTTCCGTCTGGTCCTGTGTATCTCTGTTGGTTGCCTTGGAACATTCGAGAGGTCAACCAAAGAAAAGTCTTTGTATGGCGTGGAAAGTTCTATTCGATGGAGATAGGTTGTATGGCGATGCCATTCCTTGGTTGATTTGTGAAAAAGTACTAGTCGCTGACAAGAGGAGCATAGCAGTCCCAACTCTCGTGCGCCAACACCGATACGGCGATATGGCAATGAAAAGTCAGCTCGTGGCATTGGCCGCAGCCGCGGTTTGTTGGATGCCATCCAAAGCTCCAGGCTTGCAATGAAATGACATGGGGGACCTCCGCTAGAGCCGGTCAAATGGGTGTCAGCGGGTACATAGGACTGTTTGGTGGGTCCTGCACAGCACGACACGGTAGTGTAGACAAGGTGTGCCCCGTCTTAGCTGCGACCCCAGCCCGACCTGGCACACGTAGTATCATGCCATGTAAGCCTGGTTGGCACGACCGATGACGGAGGAGGTGGTGGTGGCGGCCGGTTGTGGAGGGGGCGATGGCGGCAGCTGGTCCCATCAATATTTGTCGGGCTTATTGTGCTCGAACCGGGCTATCGCAATCCGAGTAGTTAGCACGTTGTGCTTAAGTTGCCACCCTGATCCACGGATCGATCGTGTCGTGCCTAATGGAATCATCCATTTGGCCACCTCTACTTAGGACTTACTGAATGGATCAAACACATGGAAGAGCTGGGGCATGCATTCAGAATGCAGGCGTTCACCGGAAATAGTTTGTTTCCCGTTCCAAGCAAGGCCCGACAATTTGGAAAGAAAGTTTCATTAAATCCGTGCTTAAAAATTATTAGGATAAAAGTTGGTAAGGCTAAGCACTTTGTCCTTATCATAAGAAGCAAATGAATTCATAGGATTTAAAGCGGACATGCAAATAAGCAACTCCATATTAACCTTGTCAAACCGATTGTCAAGCTCTTGGAGAACATTATCAATGATGCCAAGATACACTTCTCTTCTAAAATGATCATCATATGCTTGTTTTGGGTAAAAACGCGATGATCTTCCATAAGGCACATATCTACCATCCGGCTTAGGAACTTTAATGCCATATTTAGTGCAAAATGATGTTACCTTTTTCTGAAGGAATTCTTCTCACCCATCACATCTCATTCGTTGCATTCTATCCTTAGCCAAATTAACAAGTGTCATAGCATTAATAATATCTTGGTCTCTCTTTTGCAAAGACTGAGACAACTCATCTGTGTATCCAAGTATGACAAGCATCAAGTGTGCATTGAAAACAAAGTCAAATGACTCAAAGACTCCTACTATAGCAAGTATTTTTGGCCAATCATTCTTCTGTGAGGGGTCTGCGAGGCCCCGAAGCCGAGGCCGAGGCGCCGCCGCTGAGCAATGGCCTCCCTCTCCTCCTTGGCGACGGCAGACTGGCGGAGCAGCCGAGTGCCCGAGCAGGAGGAGAAGCAAGGAGCCAAGGAGACGACGTCCTCGGCGCGCCGGCGGCGGACTGGCTGAGGAGGAGCCAGGACCAGGAGGCAGGAGGAGAAGCAACTCAGCAAGGAGTGGAGTCTGAGGGGAGGCCGGCGGCGTCAGGAGGGGAAAGCACCTGCGTTGGCTGAAGCCCTGTGCATCTGGTGGGAGGTGGGTGATTTGGGCTGAAATTGGGTCAGTCCAATGCCAAATGTTGATACTATAGCTAATTAAAAAAAATCACATTTTTTTTTGGGAGTGCCTGTGCATCCAGCCCCCGGGGCCGCGCCTGGTTTCAGGCTTACAGCGGTACGAGAGTCGATCTCCGGTTCAAAGTTCATTTTTAATTCCCAACTATCTATTTTTTAATTCCGGTCTACTTATTACCACCATCCGGATGCCCTTTTGTGATGGTGGAAGGATTCATCTGCCATTCACCTGGCCATCTTCATGCATCATGGATGACATGGACGAGAGCAGATTCGAGGACCTTCTAATTGTTAGCTCCTCGAGAGAGGTGAACCCTGAAAAGTCTTTCATGCTCCTGCAAAACACCAGATCTGAACAATCAGAAATATACAACTTCTTTAGAGATGAGCCAATCTGCAAGAGGTATTCGTCAGGCGTTAATAATGTTGCTCTGGTAGCAGTTCTTCCCCATGGTGAAACCAAATTGCAGCTTGCTTTCTCTTCCACGGGAGGATTGACTGGCAACTGTGAACGGCCTGATACATACAGTGTCTCCATGGACGGCGCATGTGCTAACGCTTGAGATATCCACTTACCCGTTATAACAATTGTCCGAATGCAAGGATACTTGAGAGATGGGAGAACAAGGTGCATTGCAGTTGCATTGTCTTCATGGTCGGCCTTTGACATCATATGTGATGACAGAAAATTAGGGCAGTAGTCTTTTTTCAATGTGAACAAAGAGACCAGCTGACTGAAGCCTTCAAAGGAAAGGGAAATCGTATTTGGACAGTTTCTTATGTAAAGGCCTTTTATGCCACTGAGATTATGGAATGCCAAAATATTCTCATCCAGCATCCTCAACTCATCAGGAGACCCAATCTGCAAAATCACCCATGATATATCCATTTTTGGAATGTGAAGTAGTAGCAGTAGGTGGAAGAGGACATAACACCATTACATGAGGACAATCATGAATAATGAGTTTCTGGAGGCGGCCAGGTGGCCACTGTTTCTTTACTTCAGAAGATGACAATTGCAAGGGGGAACAAGTAGTTAGTTTGATGCATTCCTCAAGACAAAGCATTAATAAACAAGAAGATAATAGATTGTCATCTAGGCTAATACAACTTTTCAGATTTGGCATCTGAATTAAGACCAACTCCTCTAGACAAGAAGGAATAGACATCTCCAAAACATGCATTCCAATCAACTTCTACACCCTAAGAGCCTGCATCTCGGCTGCGATTTCAATGATCTAGTAAGTGATTAAAATTTATGTAATTTAAATGCATGCCTATTTAGAGGGAGGAACTTACTACATTAACTCAGGGCAGTCCTCAATCGTAAGTTCGTTGAGAGATGGAAACCATCACTTCTGTTCAACTTCGAAACTACAGTGGCTCTGAAATAGGGTGCAGTCCTTCATTTTAGAGCAGCTTTTGATCACTAGTACGTTTAAATAAGAAGTCAATTATCTCTTAATAGGTCCCAATGCACCTTTCCAATTTCGGCATTTTGACCAACACCTCCTCTAAAGAAGGAATAGAGACTTCTATTGCATCGTATATCTCAATCAATTTCGGCTTCCTAAGCAATGGAATCATTCCCAAAGCTGGCAGTATTTGCCATCCCCTGCAGTTCTGTATATGAAGCGTCTGCAGAGACACGACTGAGAGATTAGTGGCAAGCCAAGTTGGGGAGGAAACACCACCATATCCAATTATCTGGAGATGTTTGAGGTTGTGGTGTGGTTCAACTTCAAGGCCCTCAAGCACCTCTGTTGCTGCCTTAGCACGAAGTTTTGAAATTCTGCCACGATTGTCCCATGACAAGCACAATTCATTGAGGTGTGGTTTATCTGTTAGTATTGCAAGTTTGCAACACATGCATCTCCTTTCGATTTCACGTTTTGAAGTCGATAAACTCGGATTAACACAAGCTCATTCATGGATTGAATATGTCCTATGCTGAATTTAAGGCATCTTCCAACCTTAAATACTTCTAATTCTTGAAGAGAGGTCATTTTACCAACATTTGCAATGGTTGAAGGGCCATCAACAAGATGCCTCAAGTTGACAAGATCACAAAGTACATTAGGATCAATTGAAAACCAACATCTGATACTTGAAGATTGTAAATTTTGATCAAACCGGCATGGAGGGAAAAGGGTCCTTTCAAATAGTGAAGATGGCACGGATTTACAGAATTACAAGTAAAAGAAACACCACGAACATGTTTGTCATCAAACGTAGTCTTTTTGCTTCTTGGCATACTTTTTGGGAAAATCTAAACAAACTATCGTTGCATGTCCCAATTAGCATCAAAGTCCTCAACTTATCATTAGGAAATATTAAGCCATATTCTCCTTGATAGTAATATGAATCAGTTATGTTTGACAAATGGCGTATGGTCAGTAATATTTCTTTGGGATCTGAACCATCCATTCTAGCACATTCATTTTCTGAAACTAACCTTGTTAAATCATGCATCAGATCATGCATATAATAGTATCCATGTAGAGTGCCTAAATGATTCGAATCACTCTTATGCTGCTGGAAAAAAAAACCAAAGTTGACTAAATCAGTCAGATATTCAGCTCCTATCTCCTCCAGTCTCTTGCTTGCATGTCCCTTGTACACAAAACCTTGTGAAATCCAAGTATTAACTAAATATGTCTCACTAAACAGATAATCATTGGGATACAAAGAACAATAAGCGAAACATTGTTGGAGATTCCATGGTAAATGACCATAACTAATCTTCAATGCAGGCATAACACCATCAGTATGCTCCAATGATTTCCACTGTTCACTTGTTAGAATTCTGCTCCAGTGCTCAACTGTTAGATTCTTCTCCAATAGTGGGTAGCCTTTTAATTTTCTAGCACTTTCATGACCAATAGCCATTAACCTTGGGAATCCCCTGTATGTGTCATCACAAAATGCACATGATTTAAACAACCACCAAAATTCATCGTCTTGCAAAGCATTCAAACTATTGAGCTCATTGTGCCTATTGCTTGTGCAATAGATAGATTATGTCTCGTCTCCAAAATAAAATTACCCAGAACTTTATTGTACTTCAATGGAGCTAACAGTTTTGTCGCACTTATCCGCAATATTCCAGACGTCATCTAGGATAAGCATAAATCTCTTTAATCTCATATTCTTCTCGAGAATTTGTTGAAGCCAATTTAAGTTTGTTATTCCTTCGTGCCTTTCTTCAGACATAATCTGACATCTCATGTGTGAGCCTTACTACATCAGAGTTTTCAGACGCACAACCCCATATGGTCAACTCAAAATGACCTGACAGGTCATTTTAACAAGCACAGGTACCGTATAGGCAGGAAGACCCAAGTGGAGCAAAGAACAAAGCTCGGAGGACGAACCCTTTGCCGGTACATCATTCAACCGCTTGAGTAGGATGCTTTCTCCCTTCTTCACTCCGCATGCGCGGCTGCGGACACCCCCCAGGCGGCCCCGACCAAACCGGCGGCCAGGCGCCGGCGACGAGCTGGCGCAGGAGATAACAAGCAGTGCTGCTATTGCTAATGGCAACGGCAGAACGCAATCCGCAGAACCTGATGACAAGGGTGCTGCTATGCTATGGCTTGTGTTGGACGAACCCATTTTGAACATCATACAAAAAATAGGATTCCCCTGGGGAAAAAATATCATAAAATGGGAAAAAACATCATACAAACAAGAGAGAATACGGCAAAGTTATAGATGTAGCATAACAGAAATCCTTGCATTACACTATTGACTGAACCAGTCACACCTGGAACAGCCAAAATTGCAGACAAAAACACCAGCGCTGTCATCAGTACACTGGCAAAACCATTAGGTAATAGAGTAAACACGGAAACGTCTTCAGCAAAAAAAAAGTAAATATAAATCGTTGCATCTCAATAGATTTGCAATAGGCCATTTTTCGCTTCTTCATCTTATATGAAGAATCAGGTGATTGCTCAAGTCTCATTCATGATCGCCAAACGTTGTCTTCTTTCCTGTGAGGCAAAAAGAAGTTGCATAAGAATTGAGTTCTAATAAGCAGGTCATCTACGTAAATCAAAACTAGGGTTCAGCAAACGAATAACTTAGGCCGCATGCTACAACCTTCTCCACTAAAAAAAGTTGACGCAAATATGAATCTATCAGATAACACTTTTAACGTAAAATAAAATTTGCTTTGTTACATTAGCTATAGTTATACCTGTACTAGCTGTACCAGCACTCTGCCTGTTCGCAAAGCCTCCTCTTCTACCACCATCCCGGCCACCACGTCGACCACCAAATCTGCCCCCGCCATCTCTGCCACCACTTCGACCAAATCTGCCCCCGCCATCTCTGCCACCACTTCGACCACCAAATCTGCCACCGCCATCTCTGCCACCACTTCGACCACCAAATCTGCCCTGTCGTCCGCCGGAGTTTCTACCACCACTTCGACCACCAACTGCACGGCTATCCCCTCTAGGCTTTGCTTCGTCAACAAACAAGTTGTGGCCACCAAGGTCAGACCCACTAAGCTCAAGTGCTTTCGACAAGGAATCCTGATCATTAAAATCTATGTATGCTATCCTGTAGAGTTCAGAACCATTCATACAGTTAACAATCAGTGGATGTACCAGAACATAACCAGAACAGTATTTGAAAACCACCATCATGTTATCAACTTAAATCAAGTTCGTTTATAAAGGCATCACAAGTTCATTAATCATTATAACTAAGGATCTGTATCTTGTTCCTAGCCTTTGTCAGGGTTCAGTCCCACCCAACATACTTCTAGGAAAGGATACCAGCTTTACAATAGGTACCACCAGGGGAATCCCAGCCGGTTTTCTCGGGTTTTACAAGTTCAAATTTTGAAATTCAGCTGGTTTTTAATCAAATTCAAACGATTTTTATCCGGGATTTTTCCGGTTTTAACGGTAAACAGCAGGTTACCGTTCCCGGCCGGCCAGCGGGTAATGCCCCGGGACCGGTAATTAGATCCCTGGGTACCACCACACTTAACAAATGTAAAAACGGTAACAAGCCAAACATTGACTGGAAAGTGCAACTAGCCATTTCTGGCCCTTTTTTTTTAAATAACAAGTTTTACATTGTTTTCAATCAGTTCAAATACAAAGCTGAAATGATGCATTTCTTGAAGTAATAGGTTATAACTTATAACTCTATAACTGGTGGATTTCACCTCTTTTTATTATAGTCCCACAAAAAAGTGGATGATAGCTGCCTCTCCGTAATTTTTTTCTTGTCTAACATCAACTTTTGCAGAAATTAACAGTATACTGATACACATGTGTACATTAAATTAAGTTCATTAATAACATGTTTAATCAGAATAAGTGATTACTGGTAGATTTAGTTAGCTAAACTAACCCTTTGCTTGCACCACTTTCATAATCCATCGGAATTGAGACTCTTGTAATCTCACCACACTGGGAGAAATGTTCTTCAAGAGAGCTTCGGATCTGGATTTGACAATGACAAACAAACCCTTGGTAAATACAGAGTGGCTGGAACACACTGGGAGAAAAAGGTGAGACAAAATAGCTAACCAAAAGAATTTACCTCGCCCTCCTCAAGAGATGAATTAAAACCCTTGATAAATACAGAGTGGCTGGAACCTCTAGTTGGCTTCTGGAAAGATTCAGTATCGTTCCTGTGCAGTCCACGAGAATTAGCACATAGATGACAAAAATATATACTTTCAGTGTACCTAAAGCTTTTCTCAATGAAAACTTAAATTCATGTCACCTGCTGCGAGGAGTGTATGCACCTCTTTCATGAGCTGAGTCAAGTCTCACTGGACGGCCCATCAGATCTCCACCATTCAACTCAAGTGCCTGCAAGAAATCAATTAATTGTCACAAACCTTGATTAATTGCATTATTGCAACTATGTCACAGAATGTTGGAATTTAGGAGCACTTTGCTTCTTTTGGATATAATAACAACTCGAAAGCTCCAAAAGCTATAACAGTTAAATCTTGGTGGGATTGACAAAAATTCCAGTAAATAACTAGATTCTCTCCTCCATCCAAGTTTGAGTGCTCATCGACTTGGATTCGGGTGATTTTCATCTTATTTGAAAAAAAAAATCCAGTAAATAACTAGGTATTCTTTTTCTCGTTTTTAAAAAACTTGATTCTACAACACAGTGCAGCACAGCAACCACGTACTTAACCTTTAGCTCCCGAGGATCTAAAAATGCCAAACCAGAGTCCATAAATGATGACAAACAGAACAGAATTTTACCTTCTTAGCGTCTTCAACTGAAGCAAATTCAACATGGCCAAAGCCTCTAGGATTGCCATCTTCATGGGTTGCCAAACGAACATCAATAACCTCACCAGCCTCCTGAAAAAATTCCTTCCTATAAACAAAAGGGAAAAGCGTTAATAATTACCTTTTGAAGAAAAAAAGTGAATACATCTTCTGCAGACAAACATACACTTGGTCAAAATCGACACTGAAGGGAAGGTTCCCCATAAAAAGGGTCTTTGACCCAACTCCCTCACTTTGGTTGCTCGCAGGTGTTTTAGGCTGCAATAAAAACCAGGTTATATACCCCATTATCCATAAAATGCTAAAAGATCAAGTTTCAAGGCAGGTGACGATTCATACTTCTTCCTTTTGTGATTTTGTGGCAATTTTCTTTTCAGAGGTGTGTGCAGACGCTTCCTGTGAAAAAGAAAGTCATAAACTCATAATGCAAAATCAGAAGAAAACTCGAAATACTACAGGATACAATTATACAAGTTGTAAAGAGGTGCAATAACATATGAAAACTAGCCTTCTTTGGGGTTTTAACCGATTCCTCATCTTCCTCATCGCTGTCTCCCTCAGAAGACGCGTCCTCAGAGTCACTGCTCTCTGATTCATTTGCTGCCTGCTATAGCATTTAACAGATTAGGTTAGTTAAAAAGAGCAGATTGTTGTAAAAAAAATAACAAAGTACTGGCATCCTAGAATTTCCAGACTACCTTTTTTTGTTGAGTTTGTTTAGGCTTGTCATCAGAGCTTTCATCAGAACTGTCATCCTCATCATCACTGCTGCTTTCTTTTTTGGCAGCCATTGGAGCACCCTTCGCAGCAATGGAAGCTGCAGTGTCCTGTAAGCAAAAGGAATCACGTCATGTAAACAATGGAACCAGTCTTCAATAGAAGCAGAGCAAAAGGAATATTTTGAGGACATCTAGCACCTTCTGCTTCTTTTGGGGAGGTTCTTCATCACTCTCATCACTGTCTGAGTCACTGGATTCCTCTTTCCTTTTAGCAGCAGTGGCAGAAGCGGTTTTCTTGGTAATCTTTGCTGTTTTCCCAGTTTTATCCTAGAGTTGATAAAAAAATAAATGGAATTATATTAAGCAACAAATGGAGACGTTTAAAAGGAGGAAAAATGTAGTTCTATGGGCACCTCATCCTCAGAGTCACTTTCTGACTCAGAATTTTCAGTAGAATCTTCCTTTTTGGTAGATGAAGCAGGGGTTGACTTTGCAGGCACATCCTGGAGACATTTTCAAACACTCTCAGACTAACTAATTATGCTTAACCATACAAAAATCTAGGTGTGTATCCATTAGCATTTAGGAAAAAATCAACATGAAAGGTAGAATTGACTACAAAGAAGATTCACAATTGGAAGTACACAACACACCACACCATGTGAAGCAACTCATCCATGTACTCACCTCATCTGATTCATCATCAGAATCACTCTCCGAGCTGTCAGATTCCTCTTTTTGCTTTTGTGCACCAGTCACAGACGGTTTCTTTACTGGAGCAGCAGGTTTCTGGAAGATGGACAAACAAAACGCAGAAACAATGTCAAAAGAGTTGAAGATAAAAATGATCTTGTCTGACCTAAATCCGAATGTAAGTCTTCTAATAACACATCCCAACAGCACACAATAGAACAGATTGGCCAGATGATAAGAGTCTACGACAGGAGGACTAATGCTCCATATAATCACAAACAACAATAGCAAACGTCCTAACACCAACTGGTTTCGTATACTTTTAAGTACAATTAGTTAATTCTACAGGTTATGCATTATGTATTGTTCCAATCTGGGAGAAAGAATCACAAAGCAATCATGAACTCATAAAGATTGTAAATATGAAACTAACTAAGTGCAACACAAACAAACAGAAGTGGAATACTCACCTCGTCCTCATCTGATTCATCCTCGGAACTGGTCCCAGAGCTGCTGCTCTCTGGCTTGCCCTTCTTAGAACCATTATTGGCAACTGGAGCCAGGGGTTTAGCGGAAGGCTTCTTTGCAGGTTCCTTAATTAAAAGAAAAGGAGATCAATTAGCATCACATCAACTGAAAAACTACATTGAATCGTACTAGTGACGTTCTACCTCATCAGAGGTCTCATCGCTGCTGTCATCAGAAGATTCCTCTTTGACAGGCTTTGCAGTCTTCTTTGGTTGGACCTTGACCTGTAAATATACAAGTTAGAGATAATATGGAGCCAAATACACCTGTAACCCATATCGATACATGATAGCGACTAGTTTTGTATATCGGACAACTACATATCACTTGAATTTACAGACGAGGGGCGGAATTGTCTAAACCACGGCATCTTATTTCTGAAAAATTGAGAAATAAGTTTTACTACACCATACAACAATTTCCTTCCATAGAAATTCTTCTCTAATTTTTAGAAAGCATCTCGCAAATTCTACATTGTTAAACATTAAACACTGTACAGGGATTTGCCTGATGTTTAAGCTTCAATTGCTCGGCACCTACAATTCCAGAAATTGAATATGACTAAAACTAGCACGCATCACACATACTACACAAATTTCTTTCCCTAGATAGCAACCAAAGCAGTAGCAAAGCCTGCACCCTCACGCGAACGCAACGATCAAACATAAAGGGGGCAAAAGGAATGGGGAAGCGGCGAAGGGGATACCTCCTCATCGGACTCCGACGATTCCTCTTCGGAGCTGCTGCTCTCGGCCTTCTTCTTGGGCGGCGGCTGCTTCTTGGGCTTCTTGCCGCCGTCCTTTGGCGGGGGAACGGCCTTCGCCGCCTTCTGCTTCTTGGCGCTCACCGCCTTCTCGATCTCGTCCTCCGCCTCACGCTTCTTCCCGACCTTCCCCGTGGGCACCGCCGCCACCACCGCGGCAGCAGCCGACTTCTTGCCCGACTTTCCCATCGATCTCGGGCGGCGCAGAGGAGGCGAAAGCGAAGGCGGAGGCGGAGGCGGGGAGGGGTAGGAGAAACCTAGTGGCTTGCTAGGGTTTTAGGGTTTGGAGGAGGAGGCGGAGGTGGTTTAATATAGGCGAAGGCGCGGGCCGGTTCCGGGCTCTTAGGCCGTCGTACGCTTTATTTGCCTTTGCTGGGCTTCAGCCCATTAGTGTTCCATTTGTGCGGCCACTCCTGTCCCGAACGCATGGAACCCTAGCCGCCGCCCTCTCTCCTCGCTGTCGGCCCAGAGCCCCTCCCTCTCCATAGCTCCTCGCCGCTGGCCAGAGCCCCTCCCTCGGCGCGCGTGTCCCCCTTGGCCCCGGAACCCCACTTGGAGCACCTCGTCGCCGCCCCAAAGCCCCGCCTGGATCCCTCCTCTCCTTGCAGGTGATTGGATTATTCTCGTATTTGTCGATCAAGGATATGGCTGCTTCTTAATTCCTCTCCCTCCTCTCCTTCCAGAAGTTGAGTTATTGCATATTATGAAGTTAAAACTGAAGGAAGCGACCGCGCGCTGTTCGTCAACAGGGTCCATGGCTTCTCGGTGCCCGCAGCCGCCGCCGCTGCCACCGCCGAGCTTTGACATTAAAACCAAAAATCCCTGCGCATTGAAGCTGGAATTTCCAGCCAGGAATTTGTTCTGAATACAGTGAGATGAAAGATGGAAAACACTGGTACGGATATCAGTTCTCTGGCAGTAGTTCACCTGTTGCACTGCAGATACAATCGTTGTGTTCACTGTTCACTTCATATAGCACAACAGATCAAAATTTGTACTCCCGTGTACATGGAGCTGCCTAGTAAGCATTTAGTTGTGACCAAAAAAAAACATTACAGATGGACCATGCCAAAAGCTAAAGCTAGCTGGAGACCACACACAGCGTAATCTTGACTGCAATCTATTGCTAAAACAACATTACAGATGGACCATGCCAAAAACTAAAGCTAGCTGGAAACCACACATATAAACGTTATGAAATAAATTTAAGTTTTTTACATGAAATTGATGCGATAAATACTGAATATAAAGACCGCCATAGAGTTGAAATATACATATTTTGATGTTCAGACAAACCCCATGCTTGATATGCATGATCCGCTCTCTCCATGTTGGAAGAACAAGGATCTGGAATGGTATACAGGGAAAATACATTTGAGTAACCAATTTAGTACGAGTTGTTCAATTTGCAAGATGTTTGGGTAAGAAAAGTTTGTTTTCTACAGGTGAACCTGTCAATGGATTGTAAAGAATCAGTACATAAGTGAGCTGCCTTCAGCTCCAGGTTGCGCATGAGATCATTCGCAGCCTTGATGAAGCCCAAGATGTCCGGCCATTATCAGCCCTCGAACGGAAGTTGTGCTTCTTCTCTCAAAGGCCGCTGCCTTGCATTGGCCTCTCTTGAGCGCAGTGGTCACGTATCCGTCATTTGAGCGAGGGCAATGCAAATACAAAATTCTTTCAGATGAAGGTCAACGCATGAAGACGCAAACGCACTATCTTGTCTCTCCATCGTGATGGAACAATCGCAATAGTTCAGGATGACATGTTGGGCATGGTACATGGGTATTTCAAAGAGATAATGGGTCAGTGGAGCCACCCCCTTTCTACTGAATCGTCAAGCTGTGGGGTTGCGATCTTTCGACCTCTTGCAACTAGAAGCTCCTTTCACTGAGGAAGAAATCCGCAAGACCATCACGGAGATGCCACCGGATAGTGTAACATCTTAAATTTCAGAATTTTTTTTGAAAAATTTTGAAAATAAAAAAAAATAACCATTCGATTTTTGTTGAAGAGCCTAAAGTTTAACTTAGACTTTTAGGCAATAAAAATAATTTAATATGAATTAATCAAACTCCAATTGATTCAAATTTAATTTATTTTGAGTTTATTGGAGTCCTCTGGTATTTACAGTCCTATTTTTATGTCTGTTCCGAATCACCACTTTTTTATTTCGATCACCTTTCGGTTTGGACCACCCTCTCAGTTTTGACCAGTTACTCGATTTCGACCACACCCTCCGACCAGCCCCTCCCACCAGGTCTCTCTCTCTCTCTCTTCTCTCGCCAAAAGACAGGGCCCGCCTATCAGCCCCTCCAGCTTCTTCTCGACTGTGACCCCCTCCCCCCGCGCGTTGCTGCGCTGTCACCACCCGCGCCTCGTTGTAGCTCGCGCCATGCGCCACATCACCGCCTCGCCTCCCTGCTTCGCCACGTGTGCGCGCGTCCCCACCGCTTCGCCCCAGCAGCCCGAAATGCCTAATCGCTCGAAGCGCTCCGCCACCACGTCGCCGCTCACCTCCCCTTTCTATAAAATACACGCGTCGAATCTCCTTCGCCCTTTTCCCTGCCTCGTCCCTCTCGCCTCCACCTCTCTTTGTGTCACCCTGACCACCTCCTCCTCCTCTTTCCTTTCCCCTCCCTCTCCCCTCTCCAATCCCTCTGTGTCGTCGAAATCAGAGGTTTTCCACCGCCGTGCCCGAGCTGCGCCGTCGTCGATTGCCCTGCCACCGTCGACGCTCCGTTACCATCTTCTACACCAACGAGATTGTCGTCGCGTGATCTAGCTGATGCGCGCACCTACCCGAGCTTCACCGCCGCAACTCTTCGTCGTCATCGGCCATCTCGCTACCGCTTTCTTCATCGCCCCCAGTCGAACCTCTTCCGACCAGTCGAAACCTCCTTTCGCCCACCTGATTTTAAAACTTCCAAGAGCTCGTTCTCCTTCGTTCAAGCTCTGGTTTGAGTGATTCAAATCTCTAAATTCATCTAAAATCAGTACCTTTCTTTTGGTTCTAATTTGGTAATTTTTAAATTTTATTTGGAATTTTTTTATTTATTTGACTATGTTCGCACTTGTAGATTCTAGCGTTTCTGAATAATTCTTGGACTCGACGACCGAAGCAACTAACACCTTCAACGAAAGCAAGTCATAGACCTTTGATCATGTCGTACCCAGTTCATAAAATTATATTATTTTATATCAACATGCATTGCTAGTTTTATAATAACTAGTTTCGGGAATAGCTAAATGCCTAATTGTCATTGAGCCTCCTTAGATGATTGTGAATGACATGTTGACATGTATGCTTGGACACTATAGGTTGAGTAATCTTAGTTGGATAATATTGTACTACCAACATGGGTGCGTATTATGCTTAGTCATACTTTAGTTATGCGATGGTTTCTTGATCACATGATCCAATGATAATAAATTTGACTAAACGAACTATGGAATTGTGGTGTGTCCACTATTTATAAAAGTTATTGTGCCATGGCAAGGGTTGTCATTTGATCGGGTTGAACCAAAAATGATTTCATGATCAAGTGAATGATCATGTAGTAAAGGGGGTGCAGGAAGCACATTGGGACCGGGGGGAATTGGCGCGGAGGACGGGGTGAAAGGGGCGGGAGAGGGATACTGGAGTTCAGGAGAGGAAGGGATTGGGTTGATTCGGGATAGGGAGTCTAGGGTTAGGGGTGTGGCTGGCGGCTACCTCCTAGCCTCTCGGGCAGTTGGGCCTTCGTGGGCCGGCAAGGTGGCACGAGCCAAACGAGCCGCGCTAGTGGCTCGCGAGCGGCTCGAGATCGGCACATTTTTTGCGAGCTGGACAAGGGGCTTGGCTCGGCTAAAAAATTCACGAGCCCAAGCCGAGCCGGCTCGCGAGCCTCGAGCTATTTTTCCAGTCCGATGGATGACACGTTTTTGACTGGGAAGTACAAGGGGGTAGATACTTACTGCAATTGAAACGGACGGAAACAACCAAGTTCTTCCTGTGGTATTTGCATTTGTTAAAAGCGAGAAGACCAATAGTTGGTTGTGGTTTTTGAGGAACGTGAAGGTTTCTGTTGTACAGGACCGTCCTAATGTATTCCTCATTCATTACCGGAAGGCCGACCTATTGAGTGCAATAACTTAGCTACGGTAAGGAGGAAACGACCACTTCCATTGGTGGATCTGCATAGTAGCTGGTGCATGAGGCATATGGGTGCAAACTTTTACAAGTACTTTTGCAACAAGGACTTGATGAACCTTTTCAAACGGCTGTGCAACCATAACCAACAGAGAAAGTTCGATGCACTTTGAAAAAATCTAGATAAGCGTACGATGATGCATGGAAGGGAGGCAGCGAAGAAGCCCGCCACAAGCCCTGGTAATCTCCCCAAGTCATTGCTCGAGTTACCCACGGATGGTCCTAGTTTGACGAGAAAGATCGACAGGTGGGTGAAGTGCTTCTTTGACTGGATTGAGGACGAGTCTAAGATGAAGTGGTCATTGCTATATAACAAGGATGATGCTCGGTATGATGTTATGATCATGAATTTAGCTGAGGTGTACAATTGAGTCATACACGACCAAGATGCCTCGCTTGATTGGTATTATGGAGGCAATCATGTGTGGCACCATAAAGTACTTTGCTGATCGGAGCACCATTGTGTCGCTCTCTATGGCAGATGACAGGATATTATACTCTGTCATGATCACCAAGTACATGGAGGAGAAGAGCAAGAAGGGTGAGGTGTATATTGCATTCAAGATTAGCACAAGGGAGCTTCGTTTCGAGGTACTTTGCAGGGAGAAAGGATGTCACGGGACGAACCTTGAGGGGATCATCCACGAGTGCACGCTAAGCCACGCTTGTTGCATTTGCACTTGCAACAAGCCACTTCTTCTGCATAGACCCTGCTCGCATGTGATAGCCACATGTTCGACGCTGCTGCAGCATTTTGGGCTATACCTTTCTGAATATTTCACCATGGAAGAGGTCATGCTAACCTAGAGTGTAGAGCTGTATGATTACGACGTGAATGACCATTTCACCGGCGATCCTACCTGGGAGCAGCAGATAGAGGCTATCGATATTGATAGATTGAAGGGAATGATGGGCCAGTGGCAGAGGCGGCGTATCAACAACGATATGGATGAATCAGAAGTCAGACGTCGCACGAAGAAGTGCTCTATTTGGAGGCAGTCTGTGTATACCTTCAAATATTACCATGCGAGAAATGAACAGGGTGAAGGGGGGAGGTCGGTGTGGACACGGGAGGCGGAGGCAGGGGAGGCCGACGCAGAGGTTATGCTACGCATGGGGGCTCGGGGTGAGGGGGTTAGGCCAGTGACATTTTGCGAGTAAGTAAGTTCAACTTCAAGGGGTAATTTGTTTCTAGTAGACTGGCTTCCCATGAGAATCCATGGAAAGGTGACTCCTCGTTGCTAGTTTATTTTCTAGACAACTCATCGCGAGAAGCAGAATCAGGTCATTTTGGGAAGCTAGGTATTTGGTGCAGCTCCACGAGATCCGAATGAGAAGCTGGGAGTAGGAGTTGTACCAAACATGCTCTAAACGTTTTTAATATAAATATAAGTTGTTTTGGCCTAATGAACTTTTTGTAAATACAAGTCATTCTAAAATTTCAATGTACATTTATCCGATTTGTTTCTATTATGGAGAAATTGTTCAGTAGCATCGCTTTATTCGTATCAAGAAAAATAACATCGTTTTGGCAACGTAGTGCAAAATAACATCCCAAAGACTTTGAAATAATGAGAATAACACTGTCGTTAGTCTGACAGCCGTTAGGAGACGTCAGAGAGGTAAAAGACATGTATATCCTCTAAAAATGGTGTTAGTGGTGGACCCATTTCACTGTTGCTCTGCCCCGAGCCATTTCCTTTCTTTCCCCGGTCGACCGACCCATCTTCTTTATTTCTTCTTCTTCATTTCTTTTTTCTTCCTTTGCCTCTACCGAACGCCAATGTCGTGCCGCCCATTCGTCTGCTCTTCATCCCCTCCGGTCGCCATGTTCCTCGGCCGCTGCTGCACCGTGCGCTGTCTCGCCCAGCTCCACGCCCGCATCGCCTGCCTTGGCCACCACAACCACCAAGCCCTCCTCGTCTACTTCGCCGCCGCCTGTGACGCGCTCGCCTACCCCTCCGTCGCCGCCTCCTTCCTCTCTACGCTCCCTCCCACACCGTGCTGGCCTCCCACGCCCACCACACCCTGCTCCACGCGGTGCTTCCGCAGTTCAACCTTCTCCACCGCTTCGCTCGCCCTACGTCTTCCCCCCTCCGGTGAGGCCCTTGCTAAATCTTGCACGTCACCATACATTACCAAACTTCCTCCGTCGTTTCCCCATCTCCATTCGGCCAACCTGTTGTCGTGGAGTACTTCCACTACCGTCCCTTCTTCCTCGCCGCCAACCACCGTTGCCACACCGCATCGGACCACCCCTGACCTCCCTGAGTGATCCAACGTGACCCCATTGTCAACACCATGCCCGTGCTCGTGCCACTTCCTGAAGGAAGCCGTCGGTGCACCACTCCAGTCGTCTGCTCGTGGGCCCGGGTCGTTGCCGTGCCGCTCCGCTCGCGACATTGCCTCCCTGGGACGTCGCCATTTCATTTTGCCCATCACCCCTCCTCCCCACACTATTGTTGCCGCTGAACCGAGCCGCCGCCCATGTTGCTCTGTTCTCCCTCTCTCTCTCTCAATGACAAGTGGTCCCCACGTGTCATGCATCGTCGAGCTGGAGAGGGAAAAGGGATGAGGAGAGAAGATGGGTAAAACATGTCTTAAAATTGTATTCTATCATATCATACGCGCGTGCTGTTAAAGGCAGACGAAAAATATGACAGTGTTATTTTCAAATTTTCATGTTGTTCGTGATGTCATTTTGCAATACGTCGTCAAAGCGATGTCATTTATCTAAATACGAACGATAGCGATGTACCATCAATTGCCCCTTCTATTATACCCTTGATATTCTAATCAACAAATGAGGTCTACCTCTTGAACTACTAAAGTGTACAAATAAATGAAGGTCATTAATTAATCTATGTCAAGTTAAAACAAGTTACGTAGCTAGCCTACATCCAGGTGGCTAGGCTTGCGGGCATACACCTTGCCTTCGATGTTCGATATTGGTGTCTACTGAATTTAGAAATACATATATACGTGTATTTAGTAGGAAAACACATGTATGTACTTTGCGATATCTTTTGTTCATTCGATAAAAAAATTCCTAGCGTGGTAAGAGGATACACACTTTTGTACATGTATAGCGTGTGTGATGTGTCATGAAGTCCGTCCGTAATTAAAGAAAGAAGTTAACATTTGGTATCGGAGGCTTTAGAATTTTCGTCGGCCCAGATCCCCAAGCTGACGGCGTCAGGCCTGATTCGGAGTCCGTCAAATTCGAACCAGGGCGGGATCGAAGATTCTAGAAGCGCACCTCCTCGCCCCTCGTCCCCTCCCTCGTCCCCTCCCTCTCCCTCCCCCCATTCTCCTCTCCTCGTCCTCGGTCCTCGCCAACAAAATAGATTCCCCCCAAGCAAGCCCGAACCAAATCCGCCAAGCTCCGGCGCAAATCAGCGCGCGCGAAACCCGAGGTAATCCTCTTCTCGTCCCCCTCCTCTCGCGGCTCCGTCCTACTCGCGCGCCTCAAGTGAACTCACCGACAGGCGCTTCCTGTGGCGATCTTCTTCTTCCATCGATCCTTGCATCTTTCGCGGCGTAATCTTGTTTGCTGCGTACAATTTGCGTGTCTTTTTTTTAATCAGATTTGTGCTGCTAAAGCCCTCGAGTTAGTGGGCATCCATTTGGTGTTGGAGATGACCGGCATAGATTTGTGGGCGATAATCGGCTTAGATTTGTACAATTTGCTGGCGATAATCGGCTTAGATTGGTGGATGTTGGGGCGCTGCTTACAAGTCTGAAGACCTTATGGCTGACTGCATTTTTATTTGTAGCTTTGCACAACATATTAGATGTGCTTGATTATGTCACTTACTGCATTTTTGTCCCCTTTTCTGGCAGTGAATTTGACGAGCCACACATGCAGCCGGACGGTGAAACTCAGGTTCGTCCTACAGCTGCTGGGCATCCAGATCCTGGTCTGGCCACATCGTCCGGGCAATACATAGTCCCTGCAGGCCAAGCTACGGTGGTAGGAATATATAGTGAAGTCCTGCAACTGTTACCTAGAATCCCTTTTTTAACGGATTTGCTAAAAATTTGCCGAATGTTTTTTTTTTTGGGGAAACAGTCAAATTTCTGACCTTACTACTTTGTTTGGAGATTCGTGCTCCAACTGGCGGGATCTTCCTCTCTGGTGGTGGCAGCGGTGAGTTAGGGCGGTGGTTCATCGGGTTAGGATTAGGCCTAGATTTAGAGGGAGGCTGCGGGCTTGGTGGAGGTCGGTGGGCGGTGGAGGTCAGCAGGGATGACAAGAACTAGAGAATATTATGAGACGGTGGGAGGCACTGGTGGATCCGGCGGTGGTAGCCGTCGAAGACGAGGAAGGAGGGCGGGGCGGGGGAGATGGAGGAGAGCGGCGGCAGCGGAGTGGAAGGAGCTTGCCGGCGAGGCGACGGGGTGGCGGTCCACTGAGTGGCGGTGGGAGGTTGAGGAAGGGCAGGCGGCAATGCTTAGGGTTGTGAGGGGGCGAGTGCATAGTTGGTAATTCCATTCCGAAGGTCATTCCGGTTTGCCTCTTGGTATGGAATACGCCGGTATCGGTCCATTCCGGCGTACCGTTTTGGATTTTAATATAATAATATATCTTTATTCATAAATATATATGTAATTATATGCACACATAATTTCACTTGGAATCTCACTTCAAATACATAACAAAATGACATTTAGTTCAATGACTTAATAAATACAAAGGTCGTATGTAGTTAAATAATACAAAACGAGTTCATAGCTTTATACATTTTACCATAGTCTAGCATAATTTCACTTACCGAAGAAGTAGTACTGGAATGGCCAAAATGGGCAAGAATGGCCGGTATTGAGACCAGTACGGAATTGAGGCTACTTTGTGCCGCTTTGGGTGCCAGTATGACATGTTCCGGCCATTCCGGCCGGTACCGGAATGGAATTGATTAATATGGCGAGTAGAGGAGAACTTGAGCTGGGCCTGGGCCGGCTGGGTGTGGTTGATGAAGGAAGGAGGAGGTCGATGTGGAGCGTTGGATTGAGATCGGATGGGTGGGAAATGTGACTAAACTAAGCAAAAAACATGCGATTGTGGGGTTTTAACCTCAAGAGTTCTGATGGGAAAATTTTACTAATAAACTGATCAATGAATAAAATCAAAGAGATGTGAGTTGTTGATTACTGATTACTTTGGCTTCCTTGTTTCTTTTTTTATTATACCAATCATGTCTTATTCTGGTCAGGTTTACTAATAGGATTCAGCTCACAAGTGCAGATCTTTCTGCTTTATATGATTGACATTGTATCCAAAAATCACTAATAGAGTCTCAGTATTGTGAAAAGGAAAACTCTTTAACAGATTATCAAGTCAACTTTTGCTCTTTCTGTTATGTTGACTTTGGGAAAGCTCCTCTCTCTGAGTCTTTCACAAGTCTCTACTTATCCTTCGAAAACTTGAGTTTCTAGCAACTACACATGCATCATGCAATTCAGGATGATAATCTCTTGCTATAGTAATATACAAAATTGTTATAATATCTGGACTATGGCGTGGGATTATATATTTTATCCGTAAAAATAATATGACTATTGATACAACTGAAATTTTCATTAACACCAGCATAAGTTCTTCTAAAGAAAAAATGTTTGTGGTCAATTAGTTAGTTACTGAAAGTAATTTCTGTAGCAAAAATAATTCCTTGTTTAAGTGATATACTTATACAAGTATGAGGGTATCCAAAGGTTCCCCTACAGTCTTATTTGTGGGTTATTTATGCTTGTATTTCATCAGCTATTCAAAGTCTCATTCACATGTTCCTTGGCAGGGTGAGATAGCTTATCCATACATTGGTCCATATTATGGAGGCGTATATGGTGCTTATGGTGGACAGCCTCTGGTATGGTTTACATTATAGATATAGTCAGTTATCTGATCGTAGCACAACAACAGAAGCTGATTTTGGTGATTTATCTTGCTTTAGGTTAATGCTGCTTTGATGGCAATGCCTCCAAATTCTGTGCCCCTGGCAACCGATGCTGTTCTAGAACCTGTATATGTAAATGCAAAGCAATATCATGGTATATTAAGGCGACGCCAGTCTCGTGCAAAAGCTGAATCACAAAATAAGGCCAATAAAACCCGCAAGGTGTTTCTTAAAGCAATAATACTTCCTGAAGTCATGCCACTCATTTTGTTAGTGAATTAATAACTTCTTCCAATTAATGTGGTAAATTGACCTCATCAGATGAATATATTCTTTCAGATATGTTCGGGATTTCCTTTGTTTTTTTTCCCTCCTTATCACTTCTGGGTTTAGGGATGTCGTAATTTTGGTGTCCAGAGTCCATACTTTGATCAATAAAAAAGGCAAAATTTTGAGATGAAACAAAGCTACTCACTTTATCAAATCTTATTCGATCATATACAGTCATTTTTATTGCAAATTTTAGTATATGATGGATTTTCTACAAGGTTTTGCGATAAAACCAAGCACCCCTGATATACGAGGGACACCCAAGTTGTTTGGCCTGAGTGTTTGGGCACTCATGGGTCATTTGCGCCACAATGTGTAGTTAAAGGTACTTTAAGAGTGTAGATGCAATGGACTTGTGGTATTTGTAGGATGATTCCACAAACATATCAGTTTCCTTGATTTGTGAATATCTGAAGCACTGTACAGTTGTTGTCATCTCCATGGAAATCTTTTGCACTTCTATTCAAGTTTGTGTCCAACTTCACCATGGCTAACTGATTAAATAAAATTCTATGCAGTGAAATTATGAAGACCCCTGCTTACATGATATTGTTAATTAAATTCAGATAGCTTTAACAATTCTTTATTCTGGTAACTACAGACTGACAGAGGCAATTCATGATTAACTTTGTTCTAATAAGGAGTTCTAGTAAGGAACGTGATCATGATACTTAGTGCAGTTGAACACTTCAACATGTGAAGGATTAAATGAGAGATAGGATGTGCTCTTCTAGTTCCAAACGCTCTTTCATGTTTAATGGGCCATGAACTATTTTCTGCTCCTATAGATACCCAGCGATGTTTTTTGTTTCTCATTTCTTCTGTGCATTTTCCTTTGTTCGTTTTCAGCCTTACCTACATGAATCCCGCCATCTGCATGCTTTGAAAAGGGCAAGGGGATCTGGTGGTCGATTTGTCAACACCAAGGCAGTGGAGCGAAAGCAAGACGATAAATCTGTAGATAAAAAGGATGATGGACCTGTGCCATCTGACAAGAACTACAACAGCAACGAGACCAATATCCGTATCGAGTCAGAGGATTTGAGCCCAACAGCTTAGCCAGGTGTAGATGCATCTGATGTTGCGTAAGGCTAATTTAGCCAGTTTCCCCTAATCCAACCAACTTGTCGGTTGAATTGTGTCCGGGCATTTTCTCGTGACTACAGTTGGTGTAAATCTGTGCATAGTTGTGATGATAGGATGTCTGTAATAATAGAGTGAACTTGTTTTGGGCGCAAGTTCAGTGCTAGGGTTTGCTGATGAGTTATTTGATGAGTTTAGATGATTGAACAATAAGAATTTCCCTCATATTGGCCTTTGCTGATGAGTTATTCGATGAGTTTAGATGATTGAACAATAAGAATTTCCCTCATATTGGCCCTGAGTCCCGACCTGTAAATCCAGTTGTACTGTTATTACTCGATTGAGAATTTTAACTAAATGTTGGTTCCTTGAAAATACTAAGCTCATCCCGATTGTCACAAATGGTTGGTTTATCTTCAAATGTGCCCGAGAAATTGCTTTGATGAAGTTATAATGTTGTTGGTTGATCGGTACCCATGTTTGATTATAAGAAAACAGAGCCTGCGTGCCTGTACTAACAAAAAATTCATGTATGTCGGCTTAATTGAAGCAAGAAAGCTACTGTTTGGGCCATGGCTCGGTATTGATTAACCTATGTAAAGGTATATATGGTCACTACGTGAAACTAGTGTTACTGGTTTTGTCTTGAAAAATACTGTGAAAAGGCTAACTGGAGCAACATCTGAACATAGCCAATTTTGGGCGACATATCGTACTTGGCATGTTCTGAACCTGCTATCTTGTGTGGCAAATCTACTCCTGAAGCTTCAGCACTGTCTAGTAATTATTAGTGAGGAACATGATACAACAGAGCTATCTGAAAGTAACCAAAGCAACATAAAAAGTCGTTTGTGGGAGCTGAGAAATGGTAATGTTTAAAGATCTTTCTGCTCCAGCTTAAGCAGTGCTGCAAACTTAAACATATATCTATTATACTTAATTCTATATAATAATATAAGCATCGAGCTGTTAAACTTAAGCCTTCTTCTTTGAGAAGTGGAGGATATGGCTGCAGCTTTCTAGTACAAAGGGATCTTAAACTTGCACATACCCAGCTTCCTTATCGCGCTTAGAGTCGAAGCTTTCACCGTGTTTCACGGCCATTTTCTCCCGGTCGCGCGCCAACGCCTATCCCGGGGTTTTCCTTCACGCAGCTCTGCTTTCGCGTGTTGGGTTATCGCCAGCCGACGCCTCTCCTCCCTTCTTCTATAGCTCTCTCCGCCGTAGTGAGCCCTCCCGACTCCTCCCGTCCTTTCCACTCCCTTCGCTCCCTCCCCATCGCCGCTCCTCTTCCTAGCGCCGCCGTTACTCCCCGGTGCCCGTGACACCCCCTCCTCCCCTTGGACCACGCTGCTCCCTCCTCCTCGCCGCTCGTGACGCCCTCTCCTCCCCGTCGCCGCTTCCTCTTACCCTGTCCCTCTGCTTCCTCTTCCCCTGCCTCGCCGCCGTTTAATCCACCATGATACAACAAAGACGTATGCGACTTACAACACATAAGCAATATCAGTATTACTACACTAATTATTTACTACAATACCATGAAACTATTAATTTTACTTCAGTAGTTCTTCTATTGGTTTTAGATTACTTCGATTATCAGTTCCTATCGATTAAAACAAAGATGATTTCATTTTCCTTGCCCCTAGACCAAAAAAAAAAAATCCTCCTTCAGACTATCACATGTTTGAATCTGATAAGATTGACGGAAATTATCCATTGACTGAGATTCCGGTTGACATGCTTCTGTTCTGAATATGCATCCCATTTGCGATTGAGCATTTCAAGCCTCGTGCAACAATTAAAGCTCTTTTGCATAATTGGTTTGCCGCAGTTGGTTGGGCAATAGACTTAACTGATTTTTTTCATGCAGTTATTAGTTACCTTAGTGCCAAAAAAAAGTTATTCCTCACCTGTTGGTAGTGCCCTTTCCATTTCTGATTGATAGCACATACTTCTATTGCAGTTGCACCTGCAGACAAATCATGGCGACATTGAGTTTGGCTTCTTTTCCCATGCTGCACCTAAAACAGTTGAACACATTTTCAAACTTGTGCGGCTTGAATGCTGCAACACAAAGCACTTCTTCCGGGTATTCATCAGTTCAATCTACTCTTTTCTTTACTTTTTTCCGACACAAACTTTTTGTTTGTCATCAGTAGCGAATCCAGGATGAAAAAGAAGGGTGAGCTCAAAATCTTAAATAACTAAACTAATTTGTAACAAATATAGTCTTTTATTCTTATGCAATCAAATTCATACATAAATAAAAGCAAATCAAAAAAAGAGAAATACAATAAATATATCTCGCTAATGGAGAGTGCACCCCCAAAACATGTAAATATGGTTCCACACTTCCAGTGGGTAACAACGTGTACATCAAAATTAGAAAAAATTAATGATATAATAGCAAATTGTACTTAAATGATCATGAACATTCAAAATAAAAGAACCATAGCAAAGTTCGTTTCTCCATTATTACAAACCTACAAATTAATTGCTAATTGAGTATATACTATATCAAACTTACTAACAAATTGGTAATTGAGTAACGAATATATACCAATACCAGCATAGCTAAGCTACACAAGCACTGAGGCACAGGCATACAACAGTTAATATATTAGATATTTAGATCGGCAGCATTTCGGTCTTCAGCTGTTCACCTATTCAGCAGCCCACGCGGCCACGCCCAAATCGCCTCGCCAGGCTCGCCTCCTTAGCTTCTCTCAGGCTCTCAACACTTCAGCAGACCAGATACGCATAGAGCCAGAGACTCCCTCCTCGCCTCCTCGGTGGCTCCCGCCTCCCGGCCTCCCTCGCCTAGTCGTCCTCCTCGGCGTCGGCTCACCCCTTGCCTCCTCTGAGCTCCCCCCTCCCTCACGCAAATGGCACGCCCATGCCCAAATCGCCTCCTGCCCTCCTCCAGGCTCCAGCTACCGGCGCCATCGCGGACCGCGGTGGCTCCCGGCTCCGCGCTCCCCGCCCCAGCTCCCTCTTCCTCTGGCTACGGGCTGCCCTAGGTGAGCTTCTCCTCGCTAGTGCTCAATTGATTGGGGAATGGATTGCCGATTGGGGATTTGTCGAGTTAGGGAATTTTAGAAACACAGGAACATGAGAGGTGGGGAACGTGAGGTGTGACTGCCGTGTGAGACCGGTGGGGACGTCCGGACATGGGCGGACTTGAGTTGGTCTTGGGCTTCGCTGCTTCGGCAAAGCCCACACGCTCTCGGTTGCTCCTGCTGCTTCTTGACTTCTTCAGTTCAGCATCAGCTGGATGTTGGACTGGGGGGGGGTGGTTCGGGCGCCGGTGGAGGGTAGGCTTTAGCCTGATGAAGCCTACCAGGTAGATTCGCCCCTGTTTGTCATGAACTACTTTTATCAATCGGCAATACTGAATTGTTGCAGGTCGACAAGGGTTTCGTTGCGTAAGTTCCTGCTGTTGTGGGGGTAGAACAACCCCTATGAATGGCAAGCAGGAACAGGAGGCTGAGAAAACCATAGTTGGTCAATTTAGTACTGTCAAGCATGTCAGGGGAATTCTCTCCATGGGAAGGTACTTCCTCTGTTAAGTCTTGGCAGCTCCAATGTCAGATAGCATGCTCAAGACCGTGCCTTTCTTAATTAACATATATACTCATTTACTTACAAGACTGAACTACTGATTATTCAATTGGATTTGTACAGCTCCATACAGTATAGTCTCCTACTTTTATCCTCCTGTTGTATTATGCATCTCCTTGAAAAGGGGGAAAAAACTATTGATTGAATTATTATGTTCCTTCTGAATCTTACAGTGTAAACTGTGGTTGGCTTGATAGTGTTCTATACACCCTTTCCTATACATAGCCGTTCACATATTTAAAGTTGATTTGCTTAGGTGTTATCCTGCCAAATGGCAGAGGTCATAGAATTTAATGTCTTCTTAGAACATGATTCTCAGAATTTCACTATTCTTATGAATGTATAAAAAAACATTACCATAGTATGGCTATCCAATTTTAGTTTTTCTTTTCTCCCTGTACCCATCTTACCTGTAAAAAGCAAACCGATTCAAGAAACCATAGAGAAAAATAAAGGCCTAGTAGTATTGATGAGAAGATAGTATATATTAATTATCTACGACTTGTATTACTAGTTCAGTACGTCATGGGTCTTTTCTCTTGCGGGTTATTCTTTTTGTTTCACAATATATAAATATTTTTGTTGGGATATGTTAGAGCAAAGAAAGTTTACTCAAAACTATATAAAATCATGATACTGACATTTGGAAAGTTAAATTGAACCTTTTTGCAAATTGATTTGTATGTACTTAATTATGGTGCTTGCAGCTTGATCACGTGACCTACCTTGCTTTTATTATTATTTAATTTAAGGTTGAGACATAGCTGACTTAAAAACATCAACCTATTCCTTGCCTTAATTACAGAAGGTCAATATTGAAAGAAAAATAATACTTAAATTAATATAAACAACAATAAATAGTAATAAGAAACAGTAATAAGCAGTAAATTACATATTAATACTGAATACATCACAAACAGTAAATACAATAGTTCATCAACAAAATTTACAATGTGACTTCTTACCGCAAAAATAAAGTATCAGTACAACCTCTAAGATTATTCACAAGAATCCATTATATCAAAACAAAATAAAAATTACAACATTGATTAACATTACAAATTAACTTCTGCATGCTTGGTAGCCTCGAACCCCTTTTTGCATCTTCTGTTCATGCATCGCCATCAAGTCACACCCTTCCTCGACCAACCCAAGAACCTGCCACCACTCCATTCCAGTTGTCAGCAAAAGCCAAAAGACCATGAACAACCCAAACCAATAAAATTGAGTTAGAGTAAAGAAGAGATGCCGTCAGAAAACGTGGAGCTCACCGAGGTTCCTAGACTGTCCGGGGCCAGTTGGTATCCTCTCACTAAGGTGGGTTTCATCATTCGACAATTAGAAAATTTGACGCCCACTTTTTCGATTTATCTCAGCCGCAGAAAATCCAACAAATAGCGTCTTATGGACCATTGGTCCAAGCCTAACATCCAACCAAACAGAAATCACAGAGAGAAGAAAAGATAAAGTAAGGGCAAACCGGGCAAGACACAGGAGAGAGAGAGAGAGAACCCCCTTCACAGCCAGCCCCAGTCGAAGCCCCAAATAAAGGCCCAACTCCGAGCCATTGCACTTGGCATTCCTCCAACCAGCCACAACCATCCGCAAGAAACAACAGCCAGCCCTCTGCCACCACAAGGCAAGTGCAAGAGCAAGTCAAAGCCCACCATTGAAGAATCTAGACCTACAAATATGAGTTAATGGAGTATTTTGGTGATTAATGACAAGTCTATATATGAGACTAATACTTCTATTGATATACATATTGTGCAGTCTTATTTGGATAAAAAGACGAACATCATGGAGGTATGCATTCGACATCATATTCTTATATCTTAATTGCATTTCTCAGATCCAAAATATAGGTTGAACTCTACTAAAAGTCTAACTTGAGTATGTGTATATGTTTTTATTACACACTCGTGTATGCACATATTTAGGGTGAGTTCACTCTATATTTTGTGGTTTTATTAGTATTGATCCATATTTCGTTATCCACATATTTTGGGGATCTCTACTTCGAAATATATCCTTTGAGTATATAAAACTTGTGTAGTTCATATATACTCATATCGCTTTATATTCAATTATTTGAAATTATGTTGTGGGACTAATGTGTGTGCTAAGATGTGTTCAAGGCTTAGTCCCGGAGTTTGAATGATGACATGAAAAGGAAATACAAAATGATAAAAGATCGACATGGCTCAAGACAAAGGAGTCATGCATTGCATTTCGAAAAGTTTCTGGAAGAATTTCAGTGGAAATCGGTATGACCACATTTGGTAAGCGGTACTACCGATGTGTGGTAGTACTGGAGTTCATTTGGCGGAACTACCGCTCTGCGGTATGACCGGAGTTCTTATGGCAAAACTACACAAAGAGGTATGACCGCAATCCTGTGGTACATGTTTTCCAGATAGATGCATTTTTAGAGTTTATTTGCTCTCTTGGAAGTGCGGTAGTATCGGAGGTCATTGAGTGGGACTACTGCAACCCGGTTTAACCGATATTTGTGAAGCGGTACGTTATTTCCGAGAGGACCGTTTTCAGACCTCAAGTGGAAGCGGTAGTACCTCCCTTGTGTTCGGTATGACCGGAGAGCGGAACTATCGCATGATCAACGGTGGTAGTACCACACCTTTCTACAATAGCATGTTTAGAAGCATTTATTACATGTATATCTTGGTAATTAATGTTAATTATTATGGGACTAACATTTTTCCATGAGTTGGATGAATATGTTATGTTCCAGGGTGATGAAGACTTTTGATTGCATCATGAGTTGGTCGTCATTAAGTCAAGGTTCAAGAAGAGGATGCATCATGTGTTGATGCATATCAAGATCTTGAAGGGGAGATGATCATGAGTTGATCATCAAGTCAAGAGAAGACCCATCATGTGTATCATGAGTTGATGCATATCAAGACAATGACCCGGACTTGAAGTGAAGATGTGTGTTATCAAGTTTTAAGAAGATGCTCAAGGCAAAAGTATGACTAGCTAGGGTCAAGGATTTGTTCCTATTCTTTTACCGGTCTTGGTGCTTGGTTGGAAGATTGGATTGATGGTATATGATTGCCGAAAAAGACAACCGCATGAGCCTACCCGGAAGGGGCCAGTGGCCGGCGATGCAGATCCGGAGGAGGATCGGCGGAGGGAGGCAACCGGAGGCCAACGACACTTCGGGCGGCGCCGGAGTTGGATGGGAGAGGAGATCCCCACGAGAGGAAGAGGCAGAGGAGACGAGGAGAGAGAGAGAGAGAGAGAGAGAGAGAGTAGTGTTGCGTTGTGTGCGTGAGTTGCGTGTGTGCTGTGCAGAGTAGTATTGCGTGTGTGAGTGTGTTTGCGATGTTGTGTTGTGCTTGTGTTATGCAGTGCTATGTGTGTTGTGTGTGGGTGGAGTGCAATGTGTTGCAGGTAAGTGTAGTGTTTTAGGTTGTGAGTGCGTGTAGTGTTTTGTATTTCGAGTGTGGGCGTATATTGTTAGACTAGGATAGTTTAATTTTGGAAGATTCTAGAGACCCGGGTATAGTTCTTCTAAGCCTTTCTGTGTAGAACCAACTCAAACTAAGGGCGAGTGTGCGTGAGTTCCACGACCTTAAAGATGTTAAGCCAACAGGAGTAGGAAAAATAGCCGTTGGGAAGCTATAACCTAACAGGGATTCGAAAAGTTTAATTAAACTAAAATCTAATGAAAAAGGGAGTAGCAAATTAATGTAAGCATAATATCACTTCAAACAACTAAGTATTTTTGTTATATGTGTCTGCCGTATAATTGCAGAAGACAAACCGACTCAGGTAGGAGTAATTGATCCAGAATTAGTTGACACCGAGCTTTACTACGAATATGAAGGCAAACATATCTTCTTGACCATCAACCTAGTTATATTAAATGTAAAAGTTACCTTTCGGCACCATTATATATATGTGCATTAAAACTATCTCTCAAAATCAATTCGGATAAAAGAGAAAAGAGTACAAAGATAAAGCATGAGAAAAGAGCAGTACAACTGAGAGGAGCAGCTGTGCTGTAAAAGTAAATACTAGGATGGTAAAAGGGGGCCCTTGCATAGGAAAGAGAGGGAAGGTGAGACCTTTTATATATGGATAATATATAAGAACCAACAAAACTCTCACTCGGATAAGTGGTCGTATTTAAGTGCTAACTATTTTTCCTGTCTTCGGTGAGCAGAAAATGTTACCTTGTTACGTTACTATACTCTCCACATCGGGTAAGTATTATAATGTGTGAGTGATGGAGGAACTTAGGATCGGTAGCGCAATTCCGAAGTGGGGGATCCAAGACGCATATATTAGCGCAAGTTGAGTGTTAGGTGAAGGGATAACCGGCCCAACCAACACTATTGGAACTCGGTGGAGGACTGAGTGAGCTTCTCAGGACACCGATGAAAAATAGATGGGTGGAGACTTAATCACATAACTTGAAAAACGTTCCATACACTGAACTTGGCACCGCATCAAAGGAAATGCGGGAGACCTAGCTTAAAGAGGGCCCAGAGTAGCTATGAGTAAAGTGGTACATGCTTGCACAGTGCCATATAGAACCATGAATTCATGCCTATTTCTGGATTGGAGGCTATGGTGACCGCTAGGGGTCTATCTTCTCACCGAGTAATTAGTAGTCTTTCCAGAAATTAAAACTTGCGACTTAAATCTTGGTAAATTATATTCCAGGGAAAGAGATGAGATAGAAAATATGATAATCAAACAGAGAAGAGTCATACAATGCATCTTTGCTAATAAATATTTACTGAGTACACTAGTACCCATTCTTGCTATTACTTCCTTTGTTAGATTATAGTCCAACCAGGGATTATCCCGAGTGGGATGAAGGATACACAAGTGCCGGGGAGGCCGCAAGAGGCGAGGGTGCTTACTACGAGGATCAGGATGAGGTGGACACCCTATTCGACGAGTGGGACGAGTAGGCGTCCGATGGAGCAGAGCAGGCGAGCACGAGGGTTTTGTCCCATTTGCAGTTGCAATTAAATATTTGTATTATATACATAGCCTTGCGTGGTTACCTGCTGTAATAAAGTATAGTTTCTACCTTATTGTTCTGCTGTATTAACTTTGGTAAAATTTATTATTCATTGGAGTGGTGTTTTACTAGGCAGATGAATAATAATTGTTTGATTAAGCGTTATTACCATAACACGGGACATCACGAATATACAAAAAAAGAGCATACATCTATGACATATATTCATGTCAACAAGTCAGAGTTAGTAGAACCATAATTTAGTTACTCTTGTTGGCAGTACAACAAGAAGGAAGTTACGTCGGAGGTCATTTTGAAGAGTGAATTTTATAAGGTGAACCATCTTGTGTTACTAAAGACCATTAACCTTACTTTGGTTGCTTTTTTTTGGTCTTGTACTATCTCGTATACCAACATTCTTTCGCTTTAGTATGCCGTAGATAAATCCTATTTTTAGTTTTCTATTTTTAACTCTAAAGTTTCAATAAAAATAATTTCAATTTAGTTTACAAACTATTATTTTCTTGATACACGATGCTTGTTTTACTGGGACCTGGGACCTGCTTCTCTCTAACAATTTTCTAACATAGGCCAATGAAGCCTCATTGTAGCTTACGATAATTCATTCTGTATAGTTAAAAAATATGACTACAATCAATATATCCAAGGTTAGTCAACGACGGCACGCGGCGTAGTGCAAGTTTATCATCCTAGTTTATTTAATCCATAACTTCTCCTCTTCCCGAACTTTTTTTTAATTAATTAACTATTTTTAAAATTTTATTTTAAAATTAACCCTCCATAAAATTTATTTTTAATTCTGATCTTTTTGATCACACCAACACCCGTGGCGTGACAAAACGGATATAAATCTGCTAAAATTATACTTTTTGTTACGCTACGGGTGTTGATGTCATAAGAGTTTATCCAGATACGAGCTGGTATGACAGAGTTGTTTTGTTATGCTACGGATGATAGCGTGATCAGAAGAATCAGAATTGAAAATAAAATTAGCAGAAAGTTAACTTTAAAATTAAATCAAAAAAGGGTTAATCAATAATAAAAATTCCCGAACTCCCTCGCACTACGCGGCTGTACTACATTAAGCAACGTTGACGTCAACATATCCCCTCCCCACCACCACCACCACCACCACCTTGTCTTCCTCTCCCTCTTCCCCCCTCCAAGAGGAGTCCTGACCTGAGGCGGAGCGGCTCGTCGACCTCGCCGCGGCCGCAATGGCGACGGCGGAGGCGGCGGCAGAGATCGTGCGGGAGATCGCGGCGGCTGCGGTGGGCGCCGCCGACCTGGCCTCCGCCGCCAAGCCGCTGCGCGCGGACTGCCTCCGCCTCGCGCGGAAGGTGTCCCTGCTCTCGCATCTCGTCGCCTAGGTCGCCGAGGCGGGAGCGGGCGCGTGGGACGCCGAGTCGGAGGCGTCGGTGGCCGAGCTGGTCAGGGCGCTCCAGGCGGCCAGGAGATTCGTCGCGCTCGGGCGCCGCGCGCCGACGATCGGGGCGTCGGATCAGGTGAGGAGTGGGACCTTTTGGTTGCGCCGACCTTTCTGCGCAGGCTGCATTGCCAGGTTGTTGTTGCGCTGCTCTCTGCGGGATTCAGTCGAACACTTGGTGCGCGGCGTCTAGCTTGCGCGTGCTCATGGTTGTTCTGTTCGTGTGATCGCTATGCGTCTTGCTTCGTGTGCCTGGGTGCATCAAGATATTTTCAGATCAAACATTGTCCTACAGGTTACAGTGCTTCGATGAATGTAAACTCGCGTGCACCAGTAAGAACAATAAAGCTGGCAAACGTCTTATTAGCATGCTCAGCGAGGAGACTAGGCCGTATTTCAACCTGGTTTCCAACCATAGCTGCTTGTTTTATTGGCCATCTGAAATGGTTGCCATCTTGTTGAAATCTCTCTCCTTTATCAGTAGAAAAGCCCAGCTGCAACTTTTGATTTTAATTGATCATTACCTTTATCAGTAGAAATAATGCATTTTATTCGTTATACATAAACTCATTGAAATGTAGTAATCGGGTTCCTAAAAGAATGTACCGGTGTTTCTTATCTAAATTTCTGCTTAATAAAGCCCTCTGATACGGACTTATGCTATATAACAAGCTGATGACACTATTGATCAAGTTGATTGTGCCTTTTTTTTCTTGTCTCAGTATGACATTCACGCTGCTTGAAATAACATTGGCTAATTAGTTCGATTGCTTGTGCTGTGGAATGGATAATTGGGCCATTTTACTCCCGGAAACCACATCTTCTAAAATTGGTTTAATGTTTATCATATATTCATATGTATCTAGAGTTCTAAATGTTTTTTTTTTTACTTTTGAGAAGCAGCACGCTCAGGGTTCTCTGGGTTATTTGTCACTGCATTTTTCAGGATGTTTTTTTTAATAATTTTGAGAAGCAGCATGCCCAGGCTTCTCTGGGCTGGACTAAATGTTTTTTTTAACTTTATAGAAGCAGAATGTCAGGATGTAATGACTCGTTTGTCACTGCATTTTTTAAAATAAACTTTTAAATATTCAGGAGGTTCTCTGGGTTATTTCTCCTCAAGTTGCTCCTTACTTCAGGGCTCATGCTGACCAATAGTCTTCTAAGCAATCTATACTAGATTCTTTCATTAGAGGAGGCAAAATACTAGGTCTGTTTTATCTTGTGTTAACTGTAGAGTTACCCTCTCCACTTTAGGATCATGCTTTCGTTTTTGTTATATGGGCCACATTGATCATGTTTAGATGACGCGAAAGCAACCTGTGTTTCTTATTTCCTATAACTTGATTATACCGAGGGATGGAATGGAGGTGGATAAAATATATTCTGACAGTACATTGCACTCAAGCAAATGTTGATTCCGAATGAAAAGTTACAATGTCTAACAGACGTGGACATGTAAGAAAGATCATTAAAATTTATGAATGCAAAATTTCTACCTGCATATGGATTCTGGATACTAAATATGCATCCAGCATTTGAATATGAAATTTGCACCTGGTGTCTGGGCATATCTTCTAGTTCCATGAAAAGCCGGAGAAGCCTCACTTTGATATTCCGTTTGGGGAGCTTAAGCTTCTAGTGGCTTTAAGTTGAAGCACAAGTCCCCAACACAGAGCCTCAATTTGATAGATTAACAAAACCAACATTCGCAAAGAAATGGGTCGGCGTCGCGTCGGCGACGGTGGCCATAGGGCCCGCCTCAGTTCCCACGCTGCCAGGCGGAGATGTGAGCTCCCCACCCACCTCTGCTTTCCTTTCCTTCCCCATCATCTCATTCATGTCTGTTGGGTGCGAACTGTTCATATCTCATCTCTTGTTCTCGCTTCTGTTTGATACCTAGCTACTAATCTCCCGAATATGACATCTCGTTGTTGAATGAATCCCAGTAACAAGGTGGGATGGGCGCTGCCTGCTGCAACTCCAAGAAGAATTGTTCGCTCAAACCCTAGAGCACGGCCGCGGCGTATGTTAGGCGGTGAATTCAGCTCACATCGAGCTATGTGCAGCAGATTAGGGAGTAGAAAGTTTTCAGTAGCTACTACCTAAGGTACATCCCATTATGCAATCCTTTAGTGGTTTTCCCTGATTCTTGGTATGCCGATGGGAGAGTAGAAATTCAAGCGGTGCTGTTGCTCTCTCTGGTCATGACCAAAGGCTTGATTATAAGATTAATTGTCGGGATACCAGTTTCTTAGCGTTCAATTAACATCTGCGTGTTTTTCCCTCATTCGGTTAGAACTTTCTTCGTGACTAGGGACTTCGGTGTAACTTGTTCTTTTATAAGGAATTCGGTAAGACAATTACATGCCATTGGTGAAATGGAAATTCTAAAATTCCTCTGAAGGTCATATAGTGATATAATTAGTAGTGTGCCATTGGAAAACAAGATTTCTTCCCCAAAATACCATACCACCATGGCATGGTCAAAAGGTTTGGAGCTTTCTAAACTAGTCCTATATATATATATATATATATATATATATATATAAAATCCCTAGCGTAAATTCCTCATGCATATTCCCCTAAAGATTCCCAAATTAATTATTGATCGAAAAAAACTATGTTCAACTATTCATTCATCTCGTGGACCATGTTTCTAACAATACACACTTATTGTATGAAAAATATATTTGAAATTAATTCTTCCTTTATTATTTGGAATTTTTATGCAGAACTAACTCCATACTTTAGAGAGTTTTCCAAATAAGCAACTTTTTTTTTTTTTTAAAAAGTTAAGAATAATTGCCTAGCATTGCTAGGAACTATGCCCAAGGCTCCTGCAACCTTCTTTTGTAGCAGTAAGCTCTATTTGCCTAAGATTTTAGCCCAGCACTTCATGGTTAGTGTCTAGTCCTGCTAACCAGTTATACCAAGAATATTGTTGTTGCATCAAAGTGTACTCTTAGAAACATATTTGAAAACTTTTAGATGGTACAACGCGCCTCCACGCTCCCATGTAGATTAGCTAATGCTAACACGGGCGATTGCAAGGGTGTTGTCTGACATTGCCGCATGGACGAGTGGATGACGACCCTGAGCCACCTCCTACACTATGAATGGAAACCCCACTACCCATCCCTTTTCCTCCCAAGTCTTGCCGGTGGATGATGCCTCTACCTTGTTCTGGCATTTGCTTGTTGGTATCCGGAATTCTAGCATTGACATGGGTAGATATAGGTACATCATCTCAGGAAAACAAGCGCCAACAATGAAGCATGAAAGGAAACATATCTGGTGGTGCGACAAGCCTTAAGACTCTACCACTATGGCATGGTGTTAAATACACGGATCATTTTGGGGAAGTAGTAGACTATTAGATCGAAAATTAGTTAATGTCAGATTGGTTCTAAATAAACAAGCCTCAGCCTCACCATGAAGGATCCTGCTTTGTTGCACCACCCATATGCTTGCCAAAAGTTTTAAGGAAAGGCACATACATGGGTTCCAGAACTTGTCGTTCCTTCCATGATTTATTTGCTTGGATATGAGTATCTGTAGATGAATTCCAAATTACATAAATGATATTCTTATGTACTTTATTTTCTGGTAAAGTGTAAGATACAATTTTAAAAGACTCATCTTGTATTCAATAGGTATAAATTGGAACATACCATGCCGTGTTAGGATGACATTGGATGGTATTTTTCAACTCGGTAATCTTCGCGATGGTACTGAGCAATATTGCCCTATATCTATATGTTTTCATATGATCATATATTAAGCAAATGTCGTGTTGCCTTATTTAAGGTGAATATGAACAATTTGTTTTTAAGAATGAGGGTAAATGGTGTTTATTTGAAGAGTACATCTGCATGATAAAATGAATAGTGGGCATAAGCAGAAATGTAATGATACAATTGTCATTTGGGGTATACCTTATTAGTGTCGTCGTAGGACTTAAACGGTGCACAAGCTTAGGCACAACATAGGGCTGGCGGCCTCATTATCTTGCCCATCAAGTTAGGAGTCTAAAGGCTTGTTTGGTTTGAGGACCAAAATTGTACATGAAAGCCAAGCCAAAATTTGGCGTTACCAAAATCGGGGCGGCCAAATCGGCCGCCCGGATTTTGACAAAGTTTGGCACCAAAAATGAATTAGAGAACCAATGTGAACATAATCTTAAAAAAAAATTGGCATCAAACCAAACGGATGCCAAATCTGATCAACGTTACCAAAATTTGGCTTGGCATACTTTGGTTCCCGTGGGCACCAAACCAAACAGCCACTAAGTATTCATAATAGATTAGGAGATCAATTAGTTAAAGAGTTGTGATCTCTGATGCATGGACACGGCCGCCGCCGTTGCAGATGGTGGAAGGCAAGCCAAAGTGCAGGGAGGCGATGGCGGAAGATGTGCTAGAGTGAAGGAGGCTATTGCGTCCTTCGAATGGTGTCTGGCAGTGAAATCGGGCTAGAAAGGGGTGGGCAACAAGCACCGGTGGTGGCTAGAGTTTGCTCGCAGTCGCATGCTTGCAACTCACCTCCCTCTCTCGCTCAATTCAGACATCTCTCTCTCTCTCTCATCTGGTCGTACTCTTAAGGGTTCCCCTCTCCAGTCGCTTGACCGGACTTAGGACGGCCGATTTTTTTTTAAAATAGGTTTACCAAACCGACTACAAGGCCGAATAATCGTAACCAGTGACCTCCCCTGTTACGAGTATGCAAAACCGGGTAATTAACAGGTTTAACAGGTATAACCGCCCGATCACTTGGGATACTTGGGTAACAGGTCGCTTACAAGGCCACTTGCAAGTTAGTAAATGAAGAGAAGATGCAGTGGCTCTGCGCATAAGGAGGGAGGCAGGTAGCTCTCTGCTCTTTGTGGCCCTCTGTGTTGTTTATTTGTGCTATTATGATCCTGAAACTCCCATTGCACTTCTATTCATTTGATCATTTCAGTATTTACTATTTAGTGAGAGGAGCATATAGTTGTGCAATTGTGCTAATTTAATTCATTGTGTTCTCTTTATTTCTAATCATATATGCCATGGTTTAATTATCCCACCAAATTCAAACGACTGGTGTTTTCATGGTCATCTTCTTAAGATTGTAAACTAGCCCACCAAATTCAAATCTTATTATGTTCAAACATGTTATGTTCAAACATCCTGCTGCTACTACATCAAAAGAGATGCATTAGAATTTTACTTTTATGCTATATGAATACACATATATAAATCCACAATTTAAATAGAAAAACCGGTTACAAGGTCGATTACAAGGCCGATTACCGTATACTCGCTACCAGGTGAGGTGACCTAGCGAGTACCTGTTACCGAGTTTTAGAACCTTGAGGATGACAACGCCTAGGAACCCATGGTGTCTCCTGGAGTTGCTACTTGCTAGTCATTCGCCTAATCCCAGCCAAGCGAGGCGAGGGTCGTCCACTACCTGCTGTCAGGATGACTAATTGGCAGCTAGGCGACGCTTAAGCAATGATGTGAAAACTATACACATGGTTAAGATTTTTTTGTTACCACATCATACCAAATGTCAAGCATATCCAACCCGCCTTAGCACCCAACTCCATCTTGATAATTATCGGCCGCCAAATGCCACAAAACCATGTTATAAAGGTTATTTGTAGAAGATTCTAGAAGCGATCTCACGTGTTTGGGGCCGAGGAGATGCTGCCAAATAGTGTGAACTATATCTTACTGTTGTAGTGTCCCTCACGGAAACGTTGCTCCATTTGTGGGACCCACCAACACCTAAAAGCTAAGCCAGTCCAGTTTTGCTCATAGCATCCGCCATATCCATCATCTCTTGTTCTTCCCCATCACTGACTCCTGTCTGACCAAACCAAACTATTGTGTTTGTCGGCGCCATGGATGAGTTAGGCCCTCTCGAAGAAGGCGTCGATTGGAGGGGCCGTGTTACCCCGGAGATGCGCCTGAGCAACGCCAATGATATGTGAGCGCAGCTTTATCTCATCATCTCTCTCCCTTTCCTTTCCCCTATTTTTAGTTCTTGTCGGCTGCAATTTAGGCTGTTCTTGCTTACGCAGTTTCGAATTCATATCGATTAAGATTGGATAGGACCTTATCATGTCATATTTGTCGAATGATCTGATTGAATCTGGATGTTACTAGTCAGATCCAATCTGATGCTTTCTGATAACAAACCAAAGTTATGTACCTAGGTAAGTAGGGATCAAGATCCCCTAAAGTTCATCCGTGGTTGAGTTTGTGCATTTCATGTTATCTCCACCTCTCGTTCTTGTTATGGAAATGGAGTTTATGATATATTTTGATTGATGAGAAACCACCCAGTTTCTAAATTAAGAAATGAGAAACCACCCAGTTTCTAAATTAAGAAACCTTTATAATTCTCTTGGTTGGGTTTGAACCTTTGAATATTGACCACCCCCAAGTATTAGGGGCAGTTGGTTTCATGTTCTAACAAGATTATGTGTTTGCAAAAGTACCCAATTAATGAATTAACATTGCAATGCCGAATTAATCCCTACCATGTTCTGTGCCTAATCCATTCATTGGGTGCCAGTTTTGTGGAGTATTTTAGTTCTGCGCCTAACCCGTTAATTGGCTGTCAATTAGGTGGAGGTTATCTGACGTAATTAGGTGGTGAAACTCATGTATAAGCGACCCCACATTCCAATCCTCCTTCCAGTTTCTTTTACTATGTAAAATTTCCCATTTATTTGGTTATGCATGCCTTTACTCGAACCACTAGCATGCATGGTAATGGATTGCTGAAAAAACGACGCTGCTGGTTGGACAATTATGACATGTCAATTTTATGAGAACATATTTGCAATTCCTAAAATTTTGCTTGGGCAACAGATGCATTTTCCCCAATAGTGAATAGCTGCATGTATTTCTTGCATGCAGTCCCTAATTGCTCAGTGTCTGCTTGATTATTGCTTGTAACATATTAGAACCTTGTTTAGAATGCTTTTTGTTTGAAGTGCATAAGTGAAATATTGAATATCTCATTAGTATTTGACATTATGTTTGTAGATTGATGACCCTACAGAAGGCATTGCCAGCAACTCCTACAACATTGATTGATCTTCAGAAAGTTGCTGCCAGACTAGAGGGGAGGATGTATACAGTAGCTATTGACTATGTACGACGGTTTGTTTATTTTCTAAATATGTTTTTGTGTCATCTAATTTTTGTTAGGTATTTTTTTAGTAACTTTTTATGTATCTTGATATGACCATAACAGTGTTAACCTTAAGGAAAACTACTGCTGGTTAATGTCAAAGGCTCAAAGCTCTGAGTAGAATTACTTCTAACCTGAACATCTACTAGTAGAGCTACAACAATTGATTGAGTGAGTGAGAATATGAGCAATGGTCTTGCTTCAGAATGTCTTCGTTACTGGATGTTCTACAAAATTTTGTTGATTTAGTTAAAAAATATTCTGTTAGCCTTCCTTTGGTATAGTGCAGGAGACAGAAGGATTGGAGTCGTGACATTTAGTGTTCATTTGTCTTGTGAAATGCAGCCAGCCTTTCTAAAGGCACCATTGGTTGCAGATAAACTGCCATTAACCTCACCATGAAGATCCTCCTTCATGCTTTTTAATAGCTCTGTTTCATCACCCATATAACTCACCAAAAGTTTCAAGGAAAGGCATATATATACATATTGAAAAATGTTTTATGTGATTCCAGAAACTTTTGTTCCCTCACATGATTTATTGGCTTGTGGATGAGCATCTCTAGATGAAATTCAGAACATACTAATTATATTCTCATGTAGTTACTTTATTTGGATGGTGTTCATTTTTCAAATGGAGCTCATACGACCTATCAATCACCTATAACTAGCAATTATATCACAATTTTGTGCTGCCTACAATATGATACATGCAAATCAAGAATTTGTCCTATTCTTCACTTGTAGATTGTGGATGGACAGCTCTTTGGTATTGCTTTTTTACGCTTTCTCTGATAACCATACAGCCATATTGTGTTGCCTAATTTGTTCTGTCAAGGCTCAATAGGATTGTAATTTGTAAACTAAAGATCTCACATATTTTTTGTCTTGCACCATTCAGGGTGATTATCTGCGGAGGATTTGTCTGAGAAGAAATGATTTGGGGACTAAACTTGTTTCTTGTTTAGTGCTTCAGCAACTTTTTCGTCAGCAGACTTTGCGTGCTCAGGAGCTGTGTAGGTTGTCGGATCCAGTTCAGTCAAACAATTTTCTGTGCGTTCAGCAACAACCTTCGATCCCTTCACCTTGCATGCTCCAGCAGCAGAATAAAAGTGATAAGCAGGGTCAAATTATTCAGGTAGAAGGCGACGTTCAGGGGACATCATCTAGCAGTAAGTTCTTGAAATTTCGAATAAAGTGTACCTTGTAGATGTGTTGTTTGCAATTGTGACAGCACATGTACATCAAGTGTTCAGTAGATGATGAATTGTTGCATGCCTACAAAAAAAAACGTTTTTTATAGCCTTGTAGGTTTACATATGGATTCAACCAAAAAATGGATACATCTCATCTCTATCCCTCATTTCCTTCATTGCTTTGTATCTGCTATTGTACCTCTCCTCTCTCTCTCTCTCCCGGTCTCCCCTTCTCCCTAATCTCTTTTACTTTGTTTCATATCTCCGTTGTCACCCCCAACCCTGTACAGGGGACACTGTCACACTGTTGCCGCCTGCCACCTGTAGCAGTTAGCCATATAATGGTGCATCTGTAGTTTAGCATATGTGAATTTGCTCGGTAGTATATTTGGAACTGTATATTTGTGGTTCCAGAAAAAGTTACTGCACCAGTCCATGCATGAAGAATATATGCAGGAATATTTTAGAAGAACTACAAATTGGTCTCATTTTCTTTTCCTTTTTGTTTAGACATTGTGAGGTTTTTGCAGAACAATGTATTCTTGTTCAACACATGATTGAAGTGCGTACCTTTGCTTCTAAGTACTTGCCTATTTACCTCAAGAAACTCAGAGCTGGTCCTGTGTATTGCTTTATCACTTATATAGAATACATTGTAGAAGATAACATCTTTGTGTAACTAGACTTGAGCACACCTACAGCACTTACCAGGGAACTAAGTTGCTCTGATACTTCTCCAAGATCATGTACCAGTAGTCCAGTATTAAGAAGAATGTCTCAAGCCAATGCTGATATAACACACTTGGTGATATGTGTTAAATAAGTAACTGTTAATTTATGAGTTAAAAATGTTAATACTTGGTCTCTATATAATACAAGTAGCGGTATAGCGGCCAAACACCATTATATCATGTAAACTAATGAGTATACTGGTGCTGGGCACTAATCAATATCAAGCACTGGTTCTTGACTGAAAAAAAGCCTCACTACACACATCTCCAATCTCCAATGCAGGCATGCTATCTGATCAAGTGCCCCTGAGTACTCACAAGGAGCCCTGCGGAAAGGACAGGCTCAGCGAGCTTCCTGACGATCTAATCCACATTATCATGTCCTCCTTGCCAGCACGGGAGGCGGCTCGTACAGGTGTTCTGTCCCACAAGTGGCTCAACCGGTGGGCCTTGGCACCATTCATTGAGATCGACATAGACTGGTTTCACAAGGATAGGGAGCAATTCAGCAAGTTTGTTGACCGTCTGTTGCTACTCCGTGACCGTGATGATGCTTCCATGAAAACATTTCAACTGCATTCTTTTGCAGTAGACCGAGCAAGCTCGTGGATCCATCATGCTATCAAGCACAAGGTTCAAGTTCTTAAATTTGCTGAATATATAAGATGGGAACCTTTCTACTTAGACCCAGAACTTGTGGCCTTCAGTTCTGAGTACCTGAAAACATTGGAGCTTACTAATGTTGCTTTAGACGCAAGTGTATTTGATCCGCTGAATAATGCGTGCCCAGCTTTGGAGAATCTGCGGCTGATAGACAGTTTACTGGAGGTGACAGAAATTTCATCGAGTTCATTGAAGAATTTGGATATCATTGACTGCTCTCTTTTCAAGGATCTTCGTATTTGTACTCCTAGCTTGGTCTCATTGTGCATCGAGGATCGTCGATACAATGATCCTTCATTCAGAAACGCTTACCTAATAACTGCAGCAGTCACTCTCTTTGATCTTTCGAATGTCACAACCATGGACTTGTCAGCTTGTGTGAGAAAGGTAACAGTACTGCTTACCCTTTATCACTGATCCTTTCTTGCAGACCCTCCTCCATTACTTTTGTTGTCTGCATATTTGCATTTGTGCTTTGACCATCATACATTATCATGTGAGCGCATTTAGGCAAATGCATTGCTGCTGCCTTATTTAGAAATGAATGATTATTTTGGAAGAACAAGGATAAAAGTAGAGGACAAGTTTGTTTATCTACAACCTAACATGTGGGTTTACATGACACAGGGAAATATCCACGTTGGATGATTTTAGGAAATACACCAGCTTTCAATTCAGTAATATCTGCTGGAACATTGACCAATGTTGTTCGGGGTGCATATCAACACTTGCACGCACGGGAATTATTGTCTTTAAAAATTGTATTTTTAAATGATTTTCAGATGTTATGTGATGTTCATAACATTAGTAGTTACCCTAAGTTGTTTTTTTTTAAATCTCGTATGAAGGTTACATTCGGGGAAGAAGCGGGGAGCTGCCCGATGTTCGACAATCTGACAAGCTTGTGCCTGGGTGGATGGTGCCGTGCCAATGAGTTTTTGCCAGTGCTTCGCTTCATTCAGCACTCACCTATGCTGAAGAAGCTGACTGTGAAACTTGATCTGGTTAGTAGCATTGTTCCCAGGCTTCTTACCCCCTTGTTTTCCCCTTGGAATATTACAGAAAAGTCCTAATGAAATGGAACCTTCCCTACTTCAGGAGGTGTGGGGATACCACAGCATCGTTGGGCTCGCCTACAAGCTTCGTTCCTTACATGCCACGCCATCCCTGGAAATCGACGTCAGGAGTTACTGAAGGCTGAAGGGTGCTGCATGCACCGACGAATAAATCGCTGCTGAGTGCTGCGATGCACCGTGTTCCACCTGTTGGAAACATTGGGATGTTGTTTCTTGTGTTTTATCGGAGTGGATTCAGCTTATTGCAGTACCTTTTATACTCCTACATGTGTTTGTCTGGAATCTGGTTAGTTTCTTGCTGTGGAGTCCTGGTACCTTAAATCTGTGCTGTCTGCAACTGGTCATCATATAGATGAGCCAATAATGGATCTTGAGGAACATAATAAAATGTTGCTTTGTTTGAATTGTTTGCTGCTTCATACATTTCACAACATATTGCTCCTGTCTCACTTTCCAGGACCTGTTTGTTTGTTTGTTACTCTATTAGGCTGCTAGCCTTCTTGCATAAAACATTGCTAGACACAATGCTCCTATCTCACTTGCAAGGCATGTAGGGGGGTGTATCCAGTGGAAGTAGTTACATCTGACTGGGTGCTCCCTGGCCACCATGTTGCTCTAGCCTGCTGTGCCGCGCTGCTACCCACTAGCTAGCCTATTGGACTAGCACTGTCGCTTGCTCGTCTACACAATTGGGTTGCAGAGTTTAGTCAATTTCTATTTTAGGGATTCTAGGCCCTGCTTTGTGGTCGAAAGGCAGCTTCTGGCCTGGCTGGCTGTTTTTTTTCCCCTCTATCAATATTTTGGCTTTTGCTTCTCCCGTAAGTTAGTCTAAGAGCCTACTGATTTTTTTTAAGAGAATGGAATCCACGATTCACGAATGATTTCACAAGCAGCCATATCATCACGAATGATCGTCACTAGTCTCCGTTTTGAGCGCAAGAATGTTTTACTGTTCCTGCAAGAAGTAAACTGATTCCTACCAAACTTGTGTGTTTTAAACAATCCGTTAGCTCCATTTGAAACACGGGGATCCTTTTTCTTGAATTATGTAGAAATTAAATTGGTTCGGTTCGCGTGAAACTCGTCCGGTCCAAAGAGACAGCCCACTCGCGAAACCTTTCTTCCCCTCTCGGAAGTCGAGACCAAAACAAACGAGAGGCCAAAGCCAAGCAGTGGCTACTGCCTGGTGCGCTGAAGCTGCGAATATGATCAATGAGTATGATGATGGTGATCACTACTATGATTCTGAGTGGTCTGAATCTGGTGATAAGAAGTGTGATGATCTTGAAGATTAATGATGACCGTACCGTGGCCTATGGTGAGATTGCGGATGAGTATTCAATTAAGGATGGTCCAAGTGATGATTATGGTGGAGGCCATGTCAGCAATGTTTATTTATTTATGGAGGTGCTGGCATTCTTCGCGTCGCGGCCTCTCAAATGTTAGAACAATGGACCTGTTAGCTCATCGAGGAGAGGTACAGTGTCCTTGCTGATATCATCGCCTTTCTTTCTTTCTTTCTTTCTTTCTTTCTTTTTCTTTCAGGTTTTGTATGCTTTTCTGCAGTGTGTACGCTAATATCGCTCAATACTTGGCAAGCAATTATGGCTCTGCATGGTAAGGACCCAGTAGAATAATCAGAGCATTCTCTTGATAGATTTAATGTGTAGAAGAAATATTGGTTATTTCTGCCAGTGATGAACTTTTAAATCAATATGTCTCAGTTGAGAAGTATGGAAGAATGATAATATTGCTGATATTGCATTGTTATCCGCTCAAACAGCATCCTTTAGATAGGTTTTCTGATGGAAATAAAGAAGTTCCTTACTAATAGATCGGCCTATTGGATAGGTGCCAGTCAGGTGAATATTGTAGTTAGCTACTACTGCAATTTCTTTTCTAACGTCTTGTTAGAATGGCACCCATCCTGTCCAATTACTACTATGTGTTCATATCCTATTTAACCTAATATACTAGAGTACTAGTGCAAGTCTTCAATGTCCTAAAAAACAGTCACTACTGTCTGTGGTGTATTGAACTTTGAACCCAACTTACGGTTTGACGTCCTAAGATATCCTAAATATAGAGCGCCCTATTTCTGATTTTGTTTTTGTTTATAGAACTTTTTTTTTTGGGGGTTTGGCCAGAAGAAGCTGTTATTTTATCATAGAGAATCAAGCGAGCATATTTGTTACTTCAGCACTAGAACACCAACATCTCTTAAATATTTCATAATTCACTTGAGAAACTAAACTTGGGTCGATCTTTCATATCAAGAGAAAGTAGGTTGATATTCTGGAATGTTCGTTGCTAGTGTGGTATTAACAGCTTCCACAGCAGAGTTATCTGTGATGATTGCAAAGCTGTTCATTTTTCACGGATCCTGTACATGTTCATGTATCTTCATGATTCCTCTAAAAAAAATGTATCTTCATGTATCACTGTAGAATTTGTTGATGCATGTATCTTAGTGTTTAGGACAAATGCAGTGAACAATGCACTTCTGTGTACAATGTGCAGGTGCTGTTGAGGAGGGAATAGGAAAAGTACCCGAAGTTTAGAAACCTGAAGACTCTGCCCCTTGGTGAATGGTGTATGGCTCCTGCATCAGCGTTACCAAAATTTGGTTTGGTTCATGTTGGTAACAAATCAAACAGACCCTTAGATGCACTGTCAATCATACTTGAGCATTCACCTGACTTAGAGAACCTTTTTCGTCGTGTTCGTTGTGTTGCATGGAAATCGTAGGATCGTAGTTCCTGTGGGATATGAGGGGAGGGCCAAAAATTCACCTAATCCTAATCGGAACGAAGAAATCAACTACACCTCAATAGCAAATCCATGAAAGCGTTAATGGGCCCAAGCACAGCACATAATGACCTGAAGCGATCGCGTGCTCCATATTCTCGATTGAACTTGAATTTTCGCAGCGGCAAGAACTCGCCATCATTTCGAACAAATCTCTCTGTAAGTTCGATCCATTCCATTCACCCCTACGATTTCCTCTTCGTCCATCTGCCGCTCTCTCCATAGATTTTCTTGCAAAATTTTGACAAGATTTGCAGAGGGTGTCAGTGCAGGCCATTTGTTTGACGAAATGCGCCGGACAACGGCGGGCGAGGCGTCCGGGTCCCGCCGCCGCCGCCTCCTCCGACCGCCTAAGCGCCGTCCCCGACGCGCTCCTGCACCACGTTATGTCGTTCCTGAAGGCGTGGGAGGTGGTGCGCACCTGCGTGCTCTCGCGGCGGTGGCGCCACCTCTGGGCGTCCGTGCCCTGCGTCGACCTCCGCGTGCGGTACTTACGCCGCGGCAGCGAGCCGCCGGGGGAGATCCGCGATTTCGTGTGCCGCCTCTTCCTCTTCCGCGAAGGAACAGCGCCGGTGGACACGCTCCGTCTGCAGTCGAGCGACACGGAAGGTTACGCAGACTCCTTTGACAACGACGATGCCAACACGTGGATCAAGGCTGATATCAAGCACAATGCTCGAGTTATTCACCTTACTGGACATCGCAGCGACATTGCGGTGTTGGAGCACACGACCTTCGCCTCTTGCCACCTCAAGATCTTGAAGTTGTCTCGATGGCAAGATCCTCAGGCAGCTTTCTTCTTGGTGCACATCATTGGAAGAACTGGATCTTAAGGATTGCTTGTTGACGGGCCATGAGATCTCGTCTGCCTCTTTGAAAACTTTAACCATGGTCAAATGCAAGATCAACGTGGACTTCTCCATCGCTGCTCCGAACCTCATACTTCTGCACGTCATCACACTTTATATCCAGGTTCCATCGTTCAAGAACTTGGGGTCACTGGTCACAGGCACTATCATGCTTGATGACTCTTTCTTGCGTGATGATTTTGAACAGCTCAGTGATGTTGATGATCTTGATAAAACCACTGATGACGACGACGATAATGATAACTGTAAAATTGGTTTCCCTCAAAAGAGATATGGGCTTGGTGGTTACAAGGATGGTTATGATTATGGTAGCGATATTGAGAGCGATGACAATACGTATGAATATACTGAGATTGCAAATGACTGTGATGATGAAAAGTATGGTTGCCATGTTGACGGTCATAATTCCAGTAAAGATGGTAACTATTGTCACTTTGGTGAAAACTATGGATGCAATGATGGTAAGATTTTAGGTGGCCATAATGTTCTTCACAGCCTTTCAAAGGCTAGAAGTTTGGAGCTGTTAACTGATGAGAGGTATTGCTATCACCATCTTTGCTGATATATCTCTCTTTCAGTATGTATTTTTATTTTCATCAATATATAGCCAAAATTATTTTTACAGGACAGTTTTTCTTCTTCTGATTTTTGCCAAAGAAACCCTTTGTCCCTTCCACCAGAACACAAGGTGTCCAATGAGCACATTGTAACCCTTCTGCTCTGTCGTAGCAACACTTGGCTACATAGCCGCAAGACTTAAAAAAGAGTTCACATCAAGAAAATAGTTTTAGTTTTTTTCATCATCAAATTTAGTTGGTGAATCAATTATATACTGAAAGTGTGTAGCTTTGAGAGAGAGCATAACTCATCATTTATTTTTTTAGACGATTGTGTGTCATTTTTACTGTTGCAATAGTGTATCATTTCAAGTGATTACTGTTTATGCATTACTGTAGAATTGATTATTAAATATCTTGAGTCTTGATATCAGTTTAAGTAAGATTTCCATTTATACAATTTCGTAACAGAAAAGAAAGATGGATCATATTTTACCAGAATGTGATTATACCCGGGTAATATATCACTATGTTGTTTCTCTTCTCTATATATTAAATAATTCGCTTGTATGCAGTATGCACAATATGAAGTTGATTCAATTACTATTGTTCTTTGCTGAAGAGTCACTTTATGTGCAATATGAAGGTGGTTCTGAGTAGGGAACTGAAAAGGTGCCCAATTTTTATCAATCTGAAGATCCTGTTCCTTGGTGAATGGTGCATGGCTGCTGACTTTGATGCATTAGTTTTCTTGCTTCAGCATTCACCTAATTTAGAGAGGCTTTTTCTTGAACTTAAATTGGTATGTATGATCACATATTTGGTGTATGCTACTTGATTCTTGTATTTTGTAGTTTTGACTATCTGAGCACATGTTTAATAACAATTTTGTTGTTCTGCCAAAAGAACTTCCATCAGAAAGGCATTGGAAAGAGGTATCAAACCAAAGGGAAGATCATTTGCTTGCAAACACCTTCAGATGGTTAAGAAATTAAGATCAAATGCTCAAAGGATGATGTGAGTCCATATGGTGGCCCATTTGTTCAGGGAAAATGGTATACCCCTTGAGAAGATTTATGTCCGTCGGACTGGGAGTGCTGGTGAGTCATACCTTCTCTTCACATATATTTTCGTATGTATTTGCAATATTAGTGTTATATTACTGCTTTATGTTCCTATGCTATTTTCTGACAAATGTAAGATGCATCATGCATATTACCATGTTCCTGAAAAGCTAAATATGTTTAAATGGACATATAGTCTACTTGATATTTTGTCAGGCCTTCTGTCAAATGAAAAAAAAACTATGCTGTTAACTTAAATTTGTTCTTTTGTGCATGATTGCAATCTATATATTCATCCACTTTCTGATATTTCTACCAGCTCTAGCAAGAAGCAGATGAGAGATCTTGCCAGGCAAAAAAGCATGTTTGGTTTTGTCCCCAATTAGCAAAATCAAAATTTTGGCAATACCAAAATTAGGGCATAACCAAAACTTTGGTAAAGTAGAGACGTTTGGATTGCAACCTTACTAATTGTTAAAAAGATTGCTAAAATTTATCAAATTGTGAGAATGGCACATGGGCTTCACATGATATATATTTTTGTTGTACTAAAATAAAGCCAATATGGGTTTGATTTTGTTGATTAAATTACAAGGAATGCAGCGGTTCAAACGGATGACAAATCGGATACACAGTTTAGAAGATATAATTATTTGAAGCTTGTTAATAAACAAATTAAAGCATTTAATGCATCCAACCATTCTTTGCCCAGCAACATGGAAGAAACACTCGGGTGCTACCAAATTTCAAGGGCGGTACCAAACCAATCGTTAGCAAAATCTTATAGGTACTACCAAACTTTGGTAAGGTAAATTGGGGTTACAAACCAAACACGCCCGTAACATCTAACTATCTAGCTTTCATTTGTTTTACTTTTTAGATATTAAATCCTACCTGATGATTGCAATCATCGCTTATGTAGTTACTAGTTAGCAAGGATCTGATAGGCAACACACCATGGTTTTTCACGATGTACTGATTGTGCTTTCAAAGCTGTGACGGATCTTTTGATGCTTTTTTTTTGGGGTAACATGAAAGATGGAACCAAATGTTGGAATGCTCTTCTCTAGTGAAATGAATTACTACCCAGGTCACAAATACATGTCGTTTTGGACATTGACACGGTTCCAAAACGTAACTTTAACCATTAATTTATATTGCAATATAGTTATAACACTCAATGAAATTGTAATATTATGAAAATACTTTTCGATATAAATTTACACATATGATTTTCATATATCAAATCTAAATATTTAAAAATATATCGATAACCAAAGTTTGAAAGTTTGACTGTACGTATCCCAAAACGACATGTATTTGTGACTGGAGGAAGATTTAAGAGTAACAGTACCTGTATGGCTGTAGTTAACTTTGCTTTCTTTCTTGAATGAGTATAAATGCTCTTCGCTTGAACGTTTCAGTGTGTTGCAGCTGAGATGCGTGGTATTTCAGTTGTTTTAATGCCTTGCAAATTTAGATGTACGACAATAACCTTCGTTCTAATTTTGACGACAACGATTCAATCGACTGGAAGCAGATATGGACATAGAATTCAGATTTTTTTAATGGCCTTCACACAACGAAGTATATACATATTCATGTGAGAAGAATATGTGCGAATTTTAGAAGGAAATACTGAGGATTTACTACTATAAATAGATGCATTTGAGAATTTACCTCTCAATATTTCATTTATATGTGAGTCTTGAGGTCATATGTCAGTAAGACATCGATGATTAAATCTTTAAATGCATCCATCTTGTAATGGTAAATTCTTAAATTCCTGATTTTAGAATTACTACTACATGAATAGAAGTGGCTCGCAAGCCCAACCTTCCAATATTTTGTGACATGCACCATTGCTTCAATCCTTAACTGCTCTCACAGTTTCGAAATTTGGGAAACTTCTAAAACTTTGATCATTGATACATATAAAAAATAGTTTTTAAAAATAAAAATGGTGTTAATATACTTTTCATCAAAATTTTGGAAACAATACCACTCGATCGTCTGGAGTGAGATATTTCCCGGACACTACTCCTCCACGTGTTCCAACTTCCTCCACTTATTCATCCTATCTCTTCAGCTCCCATTCACCTCCAACCACTCACTGCTACCCACTCACCATCGACTGCTTTCCTCTCCCGTTCCCCTTCCCCACTTCCTCTATAGTGACTCCCCATGGCGCCGTTCCCTGGCTCGGCCCTTGACGCGCCTGGCCACCGTCGCCGCCGCCCCCAGCTTGCGCCCGCTCTCCTGGTCCACACCCACTGGTTCATACACGCCTGTGCCCCTCGACTGCTCCTTGCACTGCGTGCCCGGCCACTCGGCCTCGGCCGCCCGCCGCCTCGGCTCGCGCCCTGCATCCCTGCTTCTCGGCCTGCTGTAGCTCGTGCCCACGCTAGCCTTCGGCCCGGGGTTTGTCCTTCTCGCGGAGCCGATGAGCCCCACGGCGCCTTCCATAGTGTTGTGACACAAATGAAAAAATGTTGCATACGAGGGGTAAAAATGTTGCACACAAGGGAAAAAAAATATTGCATACGAATTTTGAGATGTTGCATCTTTTTTTTTTGATATATTGGTGTCCTTCAGATGTTTTGTGTGTGTTTGATTATGAGAATGTTTGTGTTGTTTTGATTCTAAGAATGTTTTATTTGCTTGATTACGAGATTTTAAGGTAATATTGCAGGAGTGTTTGATATGTTGCAACAAAAGGAAGAAAATGTTGCACTGCTTTTTTCATATGTTGCATCGGACCTAGGCTGTACGGTGGGAAGCCTTCTACCGTACGTCCGAGCTGTAGTTACACCTTAAAATTTTCCATATAGTTATGTTGTATTAGAGACCGCGGTGATGTATAAAATGACATTTGTATAGAAGTATAGTTCAAAACAAGTAGTTCACGGGTATAATATATTTCGAGAACAAACAAACACAGTTAATCACTCCATTCTTTTTTACTTATTATTTTATAATGCGCACGGTCAACCTTTCAAAACTTTATAAATATACACCATAATCGAGGTTTGTAATTTTCGGCAGCTATTTGTCTTTTTTTTCCCGTCACTAGAGAACGGACATTCTTTGTAGAGATTAAAGGGCAAAAATAATTTATTCCAAAATTGACCAACTAAGCAATAATTAATTCCAAAAGTAACCGCTGCCTCAAATCGGCGGGATTGAAGTCGCAGCAGCAAGAACTCACCGCCACTTCGACGAATATTGACGGAAAGTCTAGTGATCCTCAACTGTGGATTGATGTATTGTTAAGGGATCACAAGCCATTGCAGCAAGGGCCAGATATATTGATGTATTTCTTTCCAACATTTTAGAGTACAAAAATCATCGTCTTTCTGACAAAGTTCCTCTCCAAGCTAGTCAGCATCATTTTCAGGAGAGAATTTCCCTCCGATTCAGGATAAAGTGACTGATAAAAGACTCATAAGCTAAGAACACATGCTAATAGAACTCCGCTTTGGCAAACATTTAAAGATGATTGCTAGGTTGTCAGCACGTCTAATGAGTATCCGCATAACCATATGTGCTACAATGACTGCCGTTGCTATTGGTTAGGACAAATGGACTCCTTTGTTGTTAAAGCCATCTTTTGAGGTCTGAATAGCCCCAAGCCTGACCTCCGCTTTCTATCCTCGCCACGGTTGGCAGCTTGCCGTGAGGATGATGTGGTGTGGCTTTCAGCATACCAGCACTATGCTAAACAATATTAAGTTAATAAATTATATCGCCCCGAAAAACAGTATGCAAAGGAGTGGGAACCGCCGTCGCTAGTGCTCTGTAGTGAAAAGCGTAGGAAGATAACTGAAAGTGTGTTTCTATCCTGAACCTGAAATCCCAGTGCCTCCTTTTCCTATAAAATCTCACCATCCATGAGTTCACGGCACTTGCTGTTTTCACCCTCGTCCATTTCTTGTACGAATGCTGCTGTTGTCCTACTCTACAATATGAATGTGGAGATCCTTAGGTGGCTTCTTATACATCACCGAGGGGGTGCTGCATGCACTAGTTCGCTGGATCATAACTCGCAAAAATAAGTTATTCATCAACCATTTTAATGCCCTGAAAAGGCTGGAACTCAAGTTTCTGAAAAGGCAAAATAAGTCAATACGAAGCAAGATAATTCTTTATGGGCCTAGAGGATGACACGTGTAAATCTTAATGTGTGAAGCCCTGCTGGATATACAACCATTTGGTGGACGTAAAAATGTTCAGATGTAACCAATGTTAGTACTTAAAAAAGTGTCTACAAAATTTAGATACTCCTTATAATTGTCCATTCTACAGTACCATTGTCTGAATGTCATGGATATCTCCTTAATTTGAGAAAACTCATAAAATTGCTTTCTTTGAATTCATGGAAATCCAATTATCGGTAATTGCTTTCAAATACTTCTGGAAGCAAGGCCTGTTGCATTTATATAACATGCATAAGAGTGTTTCGACTATGGATTAAGCACCCATCAACATCACACCCCACAAAACTACAAACTAGAAAGGGTAATCATGCAGGTTTTTCGTTCAGTCAAGAGCTTTCCTAGATTCTCAATCAGGAGCAGTACGATTATAAGCTTGTAGACTAGCAAACTATAGCCTCCAAACTTATTGAAGACGTCAATAGCCATACAATGCATATACTCAACCCACTTTATGTACTTTTCCTGTAGACACCCAAATTTCCTCTGTGAAAATACCGTGCTATTCCCTGGATCAGTAAATAGCACTTCACAAGCACAATGCTGAATCAAATCATACATAGCGTAAGACCATACCATTCATTAATTTACACATCAGAGTTTACATAGACCGCTTCGGACCAATTTTTACAATAAGGGCCGAACAGACTAAATGATTATATTACAAAAATAGTGGAAACAACAACGGAAGCAAAAGGGGTGAGAGCACATCTCTCCACAGGCAAGTGACTGGGGAACCCGTGTACGCCCAATATTATCCGAAACCTCGGTCAATATAGGAGGCACACAAGAACCGACGGAGTCAGCTAGACTGAGGTGAGACTAGAACTGCTAAGGACTAAACTATGCTTCGAATACTCCTGGGTCTTCAGACTTCTGGACCCTCGTACTAGTCGAAAGCTCCAGGGTTCTTGTTTCTGAGGGTTTGGGGGAAAGAGCGAGGGTGAGCATAACTACCGTGCTCGCGAGTCAACACAACAGATGCAATAATATACATGCAAAATTTAACAAGGATGGCTCGAGTTCTTTTACTTTCGTAAAGCAACATTTGTAGATACAAATAATAGAAAGTCATATCACCTAGCATTTTGATTAAATCATGATTTTGTAAAGAGAATAATTGTGCAATAGTAATAACAGCAGAGGTTCCTTCCGTCGGAAACTCTACCTTATGCTTCTTTTTTATTGGAGCTACCTCCATATATTAACAACACTGGATACGACGATCCAGGGAAAAATTAAAACCTCAGGCTAGGTGAGCCGACCTGGTTTTCATACCACCCACAAAGGTTTTTGAAATAGAACCAGCTCAAGTTAAGTTCTCATGTCCACCCACAAAGTTGTACTTTAACTTAGGTAGCATTGCATATTGGTTAATTGTATTATCTTTTAGCTTATTTAAATTTTACAAAAGAATGTGGATCATCAATTATCAAAGTTATGATTGAGATAAATATTGGTGACTTAGGATTCAATTATTTTCCTTTTCCTTAATTATTAATTCACCATTTTAAGGTTTTCAGGTTTTTAAGATAAAGAGAGATTACTGAATATTTTTGCCGGGCTTATCTTTTCATGACATTACTTGCAATTATCTTGACAGGTTGTAGATTGAAAACAAGAGGTGATAAATCATTTGGATCAGAGAATGATTGATAGGAAATTTTTGCAAGATTATTATTCCAGTTTTCAAAGAAGGGTAGTGAGATTAACACAAATATTTCTTGAATAGCTTTCAATTTATTTCTAGGAATTTGCAAGTTAATTTCTTATCACTCACAATATTAAACAATAGCGGAAAAGTTATTCAAATTAGATTGATCAACTACTTGACAATATTTACAAAGATGTTGAAAGGGGTTTTGGAAGTTATTGCTTGAGCTTCAATTTCCAAATTTTTTGCAATTTAAGTTATTAAATTCACAGCTTTTAAATATTGGGGACTGATTATTTTAGTTGACCTTTGCCAATTGAACAGACATCAATTTATTGAGGTCAACCAATTGCAAGGTTAGCTATACAAATTTTCTTTGCCAAAACATTACACAAAATATTTGCTGACTTCCAGATCTCAAATGCTGCTGCTACTGCTACTCAGGGATAACAAAATATTGCAAGATTTGCTACACCATCAACACTTGCCGGATGAACTGATTAACAAGCAAATGCAAGATCACCACCCAAACCAACTGCCAGATCAACTAATTCTACTGCTCAGCTACTGCCGCTACTGCACTGCAAAGGGGCAACAAGACGCGACAGAGAAGGCAGTCCAGGCTCGGCTACAGGGAGGGGCAACCAGGGGAGCAGGGCGACGCTCGGCAGCAGACCTGCCGGCGGCGGGCGGCGGGCGGCGGCGGGGACGCTCAAAATGGATCGCTGGGGATAGGAGGGAGCTAAGGGAGGTGGCGGCGCAGCCGGAGCGGCACCGGGGAGGGAACGGCGGCGGCCGGAGCGCACGGGGCAGGGGGTCGAGCGGCGGCGATGGTGACTAGAGGGAGGGGAGAGGGAATGGGGGGCGCACGGGTACCAGGGCGGCGCAAGGGTGCTTACCGAGCTGTCGGCTGAGGCGGGGAAGCACCGGAGAGGGCCGGCGACGAGCGGCCGGGCGGCGCGGGGAAGACACACGGGGGCAGCGGCTTTCGGCGGCGGGGAGGCTTCGGTCGGCAGTCGGGGAAGATAGGAGGCACCGAGGGGGTGCTCCCGGAGGTGGCGACTGGGCCGAGGCGGCCGGCGGCGGAAGGGGTGACTTCGGCCGGAGGGGAAGGAGGAACTCGAAAATGGCAAAGTGCTGGAGAAAGCTTACCAGGGGAGGAGGGGAGCGGGGTGGGGGAAGGAGCAGGGGGGTGTGCCGGCTACTTATAGCTGGTGGAGGTGGTGACGCAGGGCGGAGGTGGCGCCATGGCGCGGTGGAGCCGGTGGAGCAAGCGGCATGGGGCCCGGGGCGGCACTGGCGCGGGGAAGTCGTGGCGGTGCGGGGCTCGGGGCGGCGCTGGCGTGGACGGCACGGGCGGCGCGCTGCAGGCGATGGCGCGGAGGTGACGCACTTGTGGGGGCGGCGCAGCAAAGGAGAGAGGAGCCGGGCGAGGGGGAAGAAGATTGGGCCGGGAGAGGCGAAGCCGGGCAAAGGGAGGAGGAGGCCGGGCCGAGCCGGAGGAGAGGGAGGGAGAAGAAGAGACCGGCGGAAGGGGAGAGGCGAGCCGGGCCGAGCGAGGAAGATCTGGGGAGAGAAGAATCGGCCAGGGTCGGCGGAAAGAAAAGGAGGAGGGAGGCTGGGAGGAGAGGAAACCGTGGTAGGGCTGGGGAAACAGGCTGGCCCGGGAAAATTTGGCCCAGGAGGGGGAGAATGAAAAAGGGAGAAATGAGTCGGCCCGAACAAAATAAAAGGAGGCAAGATCTTGGGGAGAGGGGCCTAAAATCTGAAAATGCTGAATTTGATTTGAATTTTGAATACGGAATTTAAAAAGTGGTTTGAAACATAAACACAAGCTTAGAGGAATCTCATAGTTTTTAGAATTCAAGCAACAACACGAAAAACGAGCTAATATCGAAAACCAAATGGTAGATGCTACTTATCGTCCGAAACCAGGACATCACAGTTCCCCAAACTGCACAGCGTGACCAGACGTGTCACAGATGGCAAGAATCTTCAGTTCTGCGCAAAACACATCAGTATAGATTACGCCTCCTCAGCGTACCATAACTCGTCATATTTCTACAACATGGATTCCAGGTGCCTCCGTTTCCTATTAGACGGACCATACCATCTAGATAGTTTGTGAGTTGTGACACCAGTCGTTCTCCATCCCCATATATCTATTCTCGCTCCAAGAATCTACAACATGAGCGGTGGGATACTTGTATCTATCACCGAGTATGGGAGATATCAATAACTGATCGACCAACCAATTGATTCTTTTGGATCGTAAAGTACAGTTGCTATTAAGCAAGTCTGGAGCTAGACTGTATGTCATTCATCATGGGTACTGACTTTGGAGACCGGAGAGAATGTACAACAAATTTTACCGTGTGAAAGTATGACAGTACGGCTTTTTTCTAAGACTGGCTCAAATGTCCAAGACTTATCAATATTGATCTTAGCGTTTCAAAAGTACAGTCTAAAAACATATCACTATCCGCTAGACCTGCAGTTCGATTTCTGAATTTGAAAGGCATCAACACCAACAAAATGCATCCCTCGATACTCGCACATAAAAAACGTTATTATACCTTCTCTTAATTACCATCACTACTACAGAAAAGTTCATCACAGATGGTTTCTGAACCGTCTGAATCTATGTATTATCACAGGCGGTTTGTAAGCTATCTGTGAAAGTCACAACACAGATGTTTTTTTTGTGAGTTTCAACAAATAACCGTCTGTTATATCCATTAAGCATGGGAACAAAGGTTTCACCGAGTCCTCCATTAAGCCATCGAATTTACCAAACTCTCTCTCACTATAGTACCTTTCTGCATCGCGTAGCATCTGATCTAGATTGTCATCGTGCAACCTACTCTCATCGAAAGCACAGTCCACATCTGGCGGCATATCGTGTCTCTCTCGACGATGTTACTAACTTTCAGTATAATCTGCTCTTCATCGTGATTGGTCCAACATGTATACTCCTTTTTGAAACCCATTCGAATCACGTGCATTCGATCTGCGTCGGGTTGGTAAACAACTTCAAATTATCGCAATCAATGTATAGACAGTACATAAATTTTATTCCCTTCTTCAACATATCCTGTTCGACAACTCTTCTAAAAGCAGACACGCCATCAATGTACTCTTTACTCACACGGTTCTCAACGTACATCCAGCTTCGGTTCATCTGCGCTACGCATGTAACAAATTAGATTAATGCACGCAACTACATACTCTTCCATCTGCGCTGTCATCGATCTCTCTTAATTATAATGCATATAATTAGAAGAAAATAATAACCTTAGATCACGAAGAATAAATAGATCTACAAGCACACTTGTAAATCTACGATATTTAATTCTTTTACCAAACACCTCAGAGCCGGCCGCCTCCTTCAAAGCAGCAGCATATCAGAGACAGATCTCACTATAAACAGATCTGTCTAAAGTCGAGATGACCAGATATTTAATTGTGTATATCACAAACCGTTCTTAAAAAGAACCGTCTGTGATACATATCACATATAGTTTTAAATAACCACCATTTGTGATAATCGTAGGCCTCACAGACGGTTCTTGTTACTAACCGTTTGTGATAAATATCACAGACGGTTATTAACAAGAATCGTTTGTGAATCTGTATACGTACCACAAACGGTTCTTAGCAATAACCGTTCTGTGATTAGGGTTCAAAGACGTGAGAGATCTCCACTTCAATCAAGCTCAAGAATACCAAGACCCTACTGCCTTTAACCAAGGCGAGTCAATACTGTAATCAAATGTATGTTAAAGCTTAAGGTAGTTAAACACCCATTTGATGATTAATTAATTAATTATTATCCATCTTTTGATAAATTGAACTCCTTATTCCATGTGACCCTAGTAGATATATGGTAAATACTAGCAAAGGTTGTACTTAAGCGACATGCTAATCTTACTTAAGTACCGGGACAATAAATATCATGATCATCACCTTTTAATTATGAAAGTGGTTTTGGGCAGTCATTGTGGGTAAATGACTGTCGTGTTGTGATAATTGACTTTTCCTCCCCAAAACCCTAAACAACCTACTAGTACCATATCTGGGCGGATGGAAGGAGTGATGGGTGCTGTCGTGCACGAGAGTGGTTGGTAGGTGGTATGAACCGCCTGGATGAATTAAAGACTTAATCTTGTCATGACCTCCTATGTAAAACAAGTACAACCGTAAGTCAGCAAAGTGCAATTTGGCTTAGTAAAATTATTAAACCCTGAATATCATCCCACTGGTCGGTGAGTGGAAGCGTGCAAGCGGAGGATGTGTTCTGGCTTGAAAGGGACACCGTGGTAGGGTGAAGTTGCCAGCTGCGCTAGTCGTTATGGCCGGGGCCAACTGCGCTAGTCGTTGTGGTGAACATCCCGTACAACTACATGACTACGGAATCATGTAGGGTAACGAGTATGATTATCTCTTGTGGGTACAGTGTACAAGCTCTCTGAGTTTAAACTGCTTAAGCAGTAGTGCTTACGGTCAAATGTGGACATGGGAACTTAACTTGAGTTAGTTCTGTTTCAAAAACCTTTATGGGTGGTATGACAACCAGGTCGACTCATCTATCCTAAAGTTGGATTTTTCCTGGGCCGTCAAGCTCAGTGGTATGGAGGAGCGGAGGTAGCTCCAATCAAATGATGCATGTGTAGAGTTTCCGATGGAGGGAACCTCTACTGTTATTTAATATTGCATTTACTCTCTTTAATAAAATGCAATTTGTTTAAGATGCTAAGTCATAGGAATTTGTAATTTGTAATTATGATAATTAAAAAATATTACTTTAGCAAATAAAAGAACCCAAGCCACCCTTGTTAAGCCATGCATGTATATTATTGCATATTGTGTGTTGGCTCACGAGCACGGAAGTTGTGCTCACTCTCGCTCTCCCCCCAAACCCTCCAGATGATGTGGATCAAGGGGTCTACGCATTCTATAAAGACCCTGAAGTCGATGAACAAGAAAATGATGAAGCGTAGTCTAGTCTATAGTCTAGATCTTGCCTCAGTCTAAGTGTACTCGTTCGGTACTTGCGTACAACGGATATTGTCCAACCCCTTGGGTAATATCCGTCGTACATAAGCTACCCCAGTCGCTTGCCTGTGGAGAGATGAGTTCTACCCCTTTTGCTTCCGCTGTAGTTACGTTGCTTTTATGTAATGTAATCAATTTGGCCTGCCTGGCCCTTTTGTAAAACTTGACCCGACGTGGTCTATGTTACTTTGAAGATTGTAATATATTGAATGTCTTAAATTACGCCTTGTATGAATTGATTCATCAATGTGTCTGTGAGTGCTATCTACTGATTCAGGGAATAACATAGTATTTTCATAGAGAATTCGGGATTAGAAAATCCGGGCCCGACAGAGTGCAAGTTGGATTTCAAGTTTATTTTGAGTTGCAAGTGTGGGGCATTTTTATTGAAAGGTGTAATTTTAGCTAAAGGTGTAAATTTCGTTGAAGGTGTAAACTTGAGATGAGGGATGAAATGCAATTAAAAGGCTAAGATTTTATCAACACATCTGCATTTAATCCTCACAATAAATTCTGCAATTAATAAAGGAATTTGCAATTAAGTGATTGGTTGGCATGATTTATAATGCTGACAATAAAGAAGAGCAGCTCCAGGAATGGCGATAGCTTGATTGAGCTGGTGCAAAGATTTTATCAACACATCTGCATTTAATCATCACAATAGAATTCTGCAATTAAGTGATGGGTTTGGCATGATTTTTAATGCTGGCAATAAAGAAGAGCAGCTCAAGGAATGCCGATGGCCTGATTGAGTAGGTCCAACTCCTCGTTGGCTACTCCTTGGGTGCGAGCCCGACGTTGAACTGTTAAACGTCTGGTATCTATTCGATATATTTTTCTCGGAGTCGAAATCAAAAATAAATACTGCTAGATATCTATTTTCCCCTTCCATATTCTCTCCAAAAGTCTTCGAATGGTCGGTCCAACAGAAATTATCCGCTGTATTTGCACTTTGCACCTCTAGCTGTATAACTCTTCATGTCCCACTGTGTGTGTGTGTGTATGCCCGTGTTATGGGTTTCGTTGCGATATGGTTTGTGGCGGCTACGCTACAGTAGGCTTTGGTGGCAAACGAGTAACTGCATGAAGCTTGAAAGCCACATGGCAAATTCACAACTGCCACCAAACAACTGCCACCAAACGTACGCACTTACGACGAGGAGTAACTGCAGCAGCAAGCTGGGAACTGATTGCTCTATAAATACGCATCACGTACGCGTGACTGGGGGCAACAGAGCTAGCTTCAACATGGCAGCGATAACATTGTCATCTAGGTTTGGATACCCATCATGCAAACCAAACACTCCTGCTAAGTACTACAGGCAATCAGCAACAGCAGCAGCAGCAGCAGGTATCCAAGTGATCTGCCGCTGGTACGTACGTTGACATCTCCCTCTAGCCTAGCCTCATTTAGATGGCACTGGTTAAGTGTACGTGTGTTGCTACAAAATATTTTATGAATGTAATTATTTATCAATTAAGTAGATATAATATATTTCAATTTGTCAAGACGTGTGGAGCAAAGCAGAAGAGTGGGGGCAGAGAAGAGGAAGTGAAGCTCATCCAAATCCGGCCGATGGAAACAGCGACGGGCAATGGAGCGGAGGCGTACAGAACAAAGCAGAATAGCAAGGGTGGAGCGAGGGCGGAGAGAAGGAGGAAGCGCAGACGGTGTTGTAGGCGATGCTGAGAGAGGAGGAGCAGGGAGTTCACAATGTTAGGAGATAATTTGCTGATAACATGTCCCACATATCAGTAGAGAGGGACGGAGGTGGAAGGGTGGGGAGGACGGACCACTAACTCTAGTTTTTAAATAGTAGAGATGTTAGATCGACTTCCAGATATGTTTGGTTAGCGGTTTTTTTAAAAAAAATATAAATCTTATACCCCGCATATTTGGGGGAAGAAAGACATTGCTGCATTCTAAATAACACGAATTATCGGAGTAGTTATTGAGGAAAATGCCGACATGCATGAGAGAAAATAAGTAAGGATCAACCATCGGATGGCATACCTTTGGAAAAAGTGCGCTTATGTGGAAAAAGTGCTCGAATAGGCGTTTAGGGGGTGAACCGGTTCGTCCCTAAGTTTTCTTTGAATAACTTCGGAGGTCGAAATAGACACTGCTTGACAGCAGCTTCAACCTTCATCACGTGACCCCAAAATGTAGACATATATCAATCATGTAACTGTCTGACATTCTGACTCAATTTGTGCATACAGATACAGCCCAAGTAAACAATGCCATGTAAGCTAGCGTATAGCTATCTAATCTGTTGTACCTGCATTTCTTGGGTAATTAAGCAGGTTCTGGAAGGATGTAAGGCCTGTATAAACATGAGTATTTCCAAGTGGTGGTTGATAAGCTTGCAGATTAAGAGACTTTTTTTTAGATAATAGGCTATCGCCCAGCTTTATCGAAAGCTAGAACATAGTTCAGAGGCTGGGCCGGACTCCAGCTTTAGGAGACGTACGACCCACAGAGACTAACAGACAGACTCAACTCTAACAGTAACTTAAAGAGAGTTCACAACTGTTACAGATAGAAGATAGACGACGACGACGACTATGAGCACAGTAACAGTTTACAAATAAAAGGAAACACATTTAACCAACTCCCTCTCTTGTGGACGTTTCTTCATTAATCTGACGAAGCTTTGAACGGAATCCCTCCAAACTCGCACCCACCTCCAAAGACGTTTCTATATACATCTGTCGCCTTTGGCGAGAGTAGGACAAAAATTGAACTGGTGCTCATGGGACAAGGCAATGGAGGACTGAAGACTTCCCACGAGTCCTGCGGACCGCAGTGAATTTGGAAATATCTCATCAAACCCGACTATATCATCCATTCTACGTCAATGTCGTCGCAAAAAAAATCTACGTTAATTCATCTATTATCTATATCTATATATCTATAAATAGTGGTCATATGCAAGGTACCTCATTCATTTTAGAGGTCTAAAAAATCTCACCATAAACCTTAAGTCAGGGAAAAAATCTTAGAAATCCTCTTATTAATCGTGAGAAAAAAGAGAATATATATACCACTTATTTTGGTGGGATCAGATTATAACAGTGCATATAATCGTATATAGATAAGAAGTTCACTAATTTATCGAGAGAGAAAGAGAATATGTACACCACTTATTTTTTGTGAGGCCAGATTAATCATGTGTGTATATGTGTGTGTATATATCTGTGTCTGTGTCTCTCTCTCTCTGTGTGTATATGACGTCTATTTCGTACTCCCGGGAGTACATACTCTCACTTCGAATATATCACTTAAATGAATATACTATACTTCTTTTATCATTTTCAGTATACTTAAATATTAATTATAAGATACTCCAATACGACTTGATTTTTTTTTTCATTAGAGTCATTTTTTTTGCTACATACTCTTTTTCATATATAAAAGAAGTATATACACAAATTTAGCTATAAAAGGTGGACGTTAATAAATTTTTTTTCGTAGAACTCACTTTGAAGTATCTTATAATCAATATTGGAGTATACTCGAATTGGTAAAGATGTATCATCATATAATTTAAGTGGTATATATATATATATATATATATATATATATATATATATATATATATATATATATATATATATATATATATATATATATATACTTTGGAGGACTGAAGATTTCCCATAGACAGCGGTGTCATCACCAGCACAACAGTTGCGGTCCGCATGAATTTGAAAAATATCTTATCAAACTCGACTATATCATCCATTCTACGTCAATGTCGTCGCAAAACAAATCTACGTTAATGCATCTATTATCTATATCTATATATCTACAGATAATTGATAATATTTAAGGTACCTCATTCGCTCTAGAGAATCAGAAAATCTCACAATAAACCTTAAACCAGGAAAAAAATTCTAAAAATTCTCTCACTAATCCATAGAGAAAAAAAATCTAAACAATTTATTTTGGTAGGGTCAGATTATAATAGTGCATATAATCATATATATAGATAAAAAAAATTTAAAGCACGCAAAGACAAACAGACAAAATATAATTAAACACCAAGCTTAGAGTCCTAATTATATGCTATTCACGTAGTATGTACAATATATAATTAATCATATTCATCTACGATAAGAGTTATACACCACTTATGTTGATGGGTCTAACTATAATGGTGCAAATTTAGGGCATGCGTGTTTGGGACGTAGGAGACTCGAATGAATTCCCGAAAGAATTGGGGAAAAAATTCTATCATTCTAAACGATCGATGCCTAATAACATATGTTTTAGATCAGAGGAAGTAATAAAACAAAGTGACCAGTTGCGTTGCTTGCTTATTGAGTTGATGAATGCAGGAGGTGCAGGAGTAGTACTAGTACAGAGATCATGGCTGCACAGCGAGAGAAGGACGACGCGGAGAAGGAATGGCGGAGGTACCTGGAGCCGGAGAGGCTGGAGTTGCTGACGCAACTGGAACCGTGGGTGGAGGAGAACGTGCTGCCGTTGCTCAAGTCGGTGGAGGCGTCATGGCAGCCGTCGGACATACTGCCGGACGCGGCGGCGCTGGGCGCCGATGGGTTCAACGCGGCGTGCGTCAAGCTCCGCGAGCAGGCGGTGAACGTGCCAGACATTCTTCTGGTGTGCCTGGTGGGCAACATGGCGACGGAGGAGGCGTTGCCCACATACCAGAGCGTGCTGAACCGCTGGGAGGCCGTGGGCGACGTCACCGGCACCGACGGCACCGCCTGGGCGCGGTGGATCCGCGGCTGGTCCGCCGAGGAGAACCGCCACGGCGACTTGCTCAACCGGTACATGTACCTCTCCGGCCGCTTCGACATGCCCGAGGTGGAGCGTATTAGAAATATGATTCTGTATATCAACACCGTTGTAACTTACCTTGTTTACCTCCACTAATTGTGGATCTTGTAACCAACCTGGCATTGGTCAGCTATATAAAGCCACCCCTGCCCTCGTTTGGTCTGTGCGGTGATTACTCCAATCCTCTCATTCTCAACATGGTATCAGATTTCCTGGCTCCTTCCGCTGCCTAAACAACCTCCCACCGGGAGCCCCAATCCCCAAATCCCCACCCCAAATTCCTCCCCACCTCCGCCAAGCCGCCGCTTAACGCCTCCCACCAGCGCCCCAAATCCCCACCGCCCCGCCGGACTCCCACGACCGCACTGCGCTTGTCACAGATACGGATCTCGTCTTCTCCGGCCTGCGCCTGCGTCCGGCGACCATGGCTACCGGCTCCAGCAACGTCGACGCCCTCGCGCCCGTTGTGCCCCAGGCCATCGTCAACCCCTTCTCCACCGTCGCCGTCCGGACGCATGTCCCCGTCATCCTCGACCTCAAGATCCCGAACTACCACAAGTGGTCCTCCTTCTTCAAGACCATGTGTGGCAAGTTCGGACTCCTCTCCCACATCGACGGCTCGGCTCCGGCAACTCCCGCCGACCCCCTCTGGATCCAAGCGGACTACTCCGCCTTGAGTCGCTCTCTGCTCTATCGCCGACGACATTCTCGACGTCACCATGGAGCCCGATCAGACGGCTCGTCACCTCTGGGTCGCCATCGAGACCTTGTTTTGCGACAACAAGGAATCTCGTGCCATCTTCCTCAGCAACCAATTTCATTCACTGGTTCAAGGGGATCTCTCCGTCTCGGAATACACCCGGCCAAAACGCCGGCGATTCCTCGCGCGACGTCGGCCACGCCGCTCTCCGACTCGCACTCGTCCTCAACATGCTTCGCGCCTCAATCCCCGCTTCTCCAACATCGCCGACGACATCGCCAATGCCACCCGTTCCTTCCTTCTCAAGGCACGCCCATGCTCGCTCTCAAGGAATGCGGCCGCCAATGAAGTCAAGGTCGCCTCTGACACCGCCCTCATCACGACTGCGTCCTCTTCTCCTTGCGGACCGGGCGGGTGCCGTGCGTCAGCCCCAAGCACGCCATCAGTTTTGCCACAAACCGGCGGTGGCCGTGACTTCAAACGCGGCGGCAAGAACCGCCGAAACAAGTCGAACGGCGGCTCGTACACATCGTCGCGTGCTCCACCTGTGGCGACCCCGCAGCCCGCCGGCCCATGGATTTGCTACAATCCTTGGCGGCCCCCTGCAGCGACCATTTGGCGTTCACCGGCTCCAGGTTCGGGAATCCTCGGCCCTTCCCCGCAGGCTCACACCGTCTTCGCGCCATCGCAAGTGTCTCCTCCACCTGCCCCGACTTGGGATCAGCAGGGTCTCATCACCGCCATGAACCAGCTGGCCGTTCAAGGAAACGGCACCTGGGTGATGGACAGCGGCGCCACCTCCCACATGGCATCGAACGATGGTATAATTCTCTCCCCCAAACCCCCCTCTCATTCGATCGTCACCGTTGGTAACGGCTCTCACATCCCTGTCACCTCCCGTGGTCACTCATCCATCCACACACCATCTTCTAAATTCATGCTTAATGATGTCCTAGTCGTTCCCTCTCTAATTCGTAACCTTCTTTCTGTTCGACAGTTTACTCGTGATAATAACTGTTCTATAGAATTTGACGCGTTCGGTTTTTCTGTCAAGGACCCTCGGACCCAGCGAGTCACCCTTCACGCAATAGTGCGCGATCTCTACACTCGCCACCGCCACCCTTCTTGCCGCGCCCACCTCGCTACCTCGTCTTCGCTTTGGCACCAACGTCTCGGTCACCCCGGCCATGTCGTCCTTGATACTCTTAATAAAACCTCGCTCATTTCTTGCAATAAAGTAGATCGCTCCTTATGCCACTCATGTCAACTCGGCAAACATGTGCGTCTACCCTTTACTAGTTCCACCTCGCGTTCCTCTGCTCCTTTTGAGCTTGTTCATTGTGATGTGTGGACATCACCGGTTGCTAGCATATCCGGCAATCTTTATTATTTGGTGATTCTCGATGATTTCTCTCATTTTTGTTGGACTTTTCCCCTCAAAAAGAAGTCAGACGTTCATCAACACATTGTTGATTTTGCCACCTTTGCTAATACACAGTTTGGCACCCCTCTAAAATCCATTCAGGCGGACAACGGTGCCGAGTTCGTAAACAACACTTCCACCACCTTTTTCACTTCCCACGGCATCATCCTGCGCCTCTCTTGTCCGTACACCTCGCCGCAAAATGGCAAGGCCGAGCGAGCCATCCGCACTCTAAACAATGCAGTCCGCACACTCCTGCTCCATGCGCACATGCCGCCCAAGTATTGGGCCGAGGCACTTGCCACAGCCACCTATCTCTTGAACCGACGCCCGTCCTCGTCCATCCATAATTCCATCCCCTACAAGCTGCTCCATCGCTCCCCGCCCCAATATAGCCACCTTCGCGTCTTCGGCTGTCTTTGCTATCCCAACATGTCCGCCATCGCTCCAAACAAACTTCGCCCACGCTCCGCGGCTCGTGTTTTTCTCGCTATCCTTCCTCTCACAAAGGATATCGTTGTCTCAACCTCGCCACGAAACGTGTCATCATCTCCGCCACGTTATCTTTGATGAGCGCACCTTCCGCTCGCTGCGCAGAACCAACCTCATTCTGCTTTCACCCGTCATGACCTAGATTTTCTCGATGACCTGCCATGCCGGTGCCTAACCTCTTTGCCGCTGCACCGCACTTCGAGTTCTCGGTGCGCCACTCCACCCCGGTGTCGAGCAATCGCCCTCCTCGTCGGCCTCGTCGTTCGGCGACGTTGAGCACGGCGTGCCGCCGCCGCCCAGTTGCGCTACCTAGCGGCATGCCCGCCCGGCCACACACCGCCGCTCCACTGGTCTACTCGAGGACGGCCACGCGGCTCTGACCTCTGCAGTCCCGCAGGCCACGCCTGCCGCAGCGGTACCTGCAGCTCCACCAGCACCCCCCGTGCAACCGCCTGGTGGGCCTGTGCCGAGGCCCTCCGCCGGGCTTCATCCGATGGTCACGCGAGCTCGCGCCGGTATTGTGAAACCGGTCGATCGCCTGACACTCTCCGCCGTCCACTCCTCGGTTTCCGCCATACCAGCGAACTATCGCAGCGCCCTCGCCGATCCAAATTGGCGCGCCGCGATGGCCGAGGAGTATAAGGCCCTGCTCGACAACGACACTTGGCGCCTCGTATCGCGTCCATCGGGCGCCAACGTCGTCACCGGCAAGTGGATCTTCAAGCACAAGTACCACTCCGACGGCAGTCTTGCGCGCTACAAAGCTCGCTGGGTCGTTCGTGGGTACTCACAGCAGCAAGGCATCGACTACGATGAGACGTTCAGCCCGGTGGTCAAACCGGCTACCATCCGGACTGTTCTCTCCATCGCTACGTCTCGCTCCTGGCCCATACATCAGCTTGACGTCAAGAACGCCTTCTTGCATGGCACTCTTAATGAGACCGTCTACTGCCAGCAGCCCTCCGGCTTCGTCGACCCTGCTCACTCTGACCATGTGTGTCTTTTACAGAAATCTCTCTATGGTTTGAAGCAGGCTCCCCGAGCATGGTACCAGCGATTCGCCACGTACATTCGTCAACTTGGCTTCGTCGCCTGTACATCCGACACGTCTCTCTTCGTTCTCCGAGACGGCGCCCACCTGGCTTACTTGCTGCTCTACGTCGACGACATCGTGCTCACTGCCTCTTCGAGCGACTTGCTCCGGCGCCTCATCGACATGCTTCACTCGGAGTTCGCGATGACAGACCTTGGTGATCTTCACCTCTTCCTCGGCATCTCTGTCAAGCGCTCTGCTACCGGCCTGTTCCTCTCACAACGTCAGTATGCTATGGAGTTACTTCAGCGCGCCGGCATGGCTGAGTGTCACTCCACCTCGACACCAGTGGACACCCATGCCAAGCTCTCGGCCTACGAGGGTCCCCCTGTTGCAGATCCATCTGCCTACCGCAGCCTCGCTGGAGCACTCCAGTATTTGACTCTTACTCGCCCCGATCCGCATATGCGATTCGAAGCTTGTCTCTTCATGCATGATCCGCGGAACCTCATCTTGCGTTGATCAAACGATTCGTGCGATATGTGAAAGGAACACTCGACGTTGGCCTGCACATCGGGACCTCTCCGGTGAATTCCCTCACAGCCTACTCCGATGCAGATTGGGCAGGCTGCCCCGATTCTCGACGCTCCACCTCGGGCTATTGCGTCTACCTCGGCGACAATCTCGTGTCCTGGTCCTCCAAGCGTCAGACCACAGTCTCTCGCTCCAGCGCAGAAGCCGAGTATCGAGCCGTCGCCCATGCAAGAGGCGAGTCTTTGCCGCTACGCCAATTGCTTCAGAGTCGCATGTCTCGCTTGCTTCGCGACCGTTGTGTCTCGTGACAATGTCGCTCTTTGTCTACCATCAACCAATCCACCCAACATCGGCGCACCAAACACATTGAGATCGATATACACTTCGTCCGTGAAAAGGTCTCTCTGGGCATGTTCGAGTCCTTCACGTGCCTTCTTCACATCAATTCGCAGACATCATGACTAAAGGCCCGCCGTCCGCTTATTCTCCGAATTTCGGTCCGCCTTTGCGTCCGAATCCTCCCGATCTGCATCGCGGGCGGGTATTAGAAATATGATTCGTATATCAACACCGTTGTAACTTACCTTGTTTACCTCCACTAATTGTGGATCTTGTAACCAACCCGGCATTGGTCACTATATAAAGCCACCCCGCCTCGTTTGGTGCAGGCGGTGATTACTCCAATCCTCTCATTCTCAACAGAGCGCACCGTCCAATGCTCATCCGTCCGGCATGGGCGTGCATCGCCGGCGAGCCCGTACCACGGCTTCATCTACACCGCCTTCCAGAGCGCGCCACGTCCATCGCCCACGGCAACACGGCGCGCAGCGGTGGGCGCCTGCACGGACGCCGCCGCTACAAGCATATGCGGCACCGCCGCCGCCGACGAAGCGGCACGAGGCCGCCTACACCCACATCGTGGGAAGCTCTTCGAGGCCGACCCTGACGCCACCATGCGTGCCCTGGCCTACATGATGAGGCGTCGGATCGACATGCCGACCGCGCTCATCACCGACGGCCGCCACACCGACTTCTACGCCCGCTTCGTCACGATCGCACAGCTGGCCGGCACGTACACGATATCCGACTACCGTGGCATCCTGGAGCACCTGATACGGCAGTGGCGCGTGGAGGACCTGGCAGTGGGGCTCTCCGGCGAGGGGAGACGAGCGCAAGACTACGTGTGCGCGCTACCGCAGAAGATCGGGAAGATGGAGGAGCGGGTCCTTGAGAGGGCGGCCCAGGCCCAAAAGAAGCCCACGCCCATCCCGATTAGCTGGATCTTCGATAGGCCCGTCAGTGTCATGCTCTAGCAACCGAGTAGCAGTAATAATATTCAATTAGTGGACCATTAGTGTCTGCAAGAGGTCCACTAGTTATTAAAGCTGTGGTTTCCGGTTCTGGTATTATGCTTGAAACAAAATAAAATTCTATCCTACGTACTACTATTTGTACACGTAAATATATTTTAAAAAATTTACACGTAATCTTCTTTTTAAAATCAAAGATAAGCAGTTCCTTCTCTGTGTATTCATTCTCCCTAAAAGGTGCATTCTTTTGAGTAAAATTCACAAAATATACATTCCATTTTGCATCATAGTAAACTATAAATAGTTTAGCAATGGTCGAATGCCCCGCAAGTACATGGTGTCGTTGCTAGTAGCTTTTTCAAATAGGTACGAATATGGTATCTACAAGGAGTAGTGGTAGGTTTAATTTGGAAATAATAATGAATTATAGAAATATAAAATAGCACAATACATAATAATTAAAGGTGTTCTTGAGGCGTCACTTCTCAACTAGTAGAGTTTACAGAATAGGTGGGTACCATGTGGTATTCGTACTATCTTTGTGAGGGTGGAGTCGAAGATGAATATGTATGTGAAACACATCCCTCGTAACCCCCACTCGCAAGCACTACATTAACAATATGAGGTGGATTTAAGGAGTCCTTATCATGGACCCCAGGCTATAGCCTTATGTGGATGGGTATCCGTGATTTCCTTGCATCAACCGTCTAAAGAATTAGGTATAGTCTGTCACCTGCTACCTTTCATCCTCAGCCTCATCTAGCAGTGCTATCCGATCCATGTCCTGTAAGGGTAAATGGTGCAAAGTCGACCTTCGTACAACCATCATGAAGAACATCGTTACAAGAATATACTAGACCACACCAAATCCACGATCTATCTCATGATCTCTCTACATGAAGAACCTCGCCGTGTCACCTTCCTCCCCAAGTCCACCACCATTTTCTCCAATGAGTTTCTCCACAATTCCCTCCTACCATAGCATCCTCACACCTCCTTCATCCTTCCTAGGCATTGGATTTGAAGCTTCCCTCACCCGGTCACCGCCTCCACGATGAGTCACTGTTTCAGCCCCGAGTCTTCGCCGCTAAGCCGCCTCGCATCTTCTTCACCTCCACCGTCCAGCCTGGTGAGTTCCCCTCACTCCCCTCTTGTTCTTGCTCACCTTCGTTTCACCCCTCGTCCACCCAAGTGTCGCCGCCCCATTCCACTCCCGGCCCCGGCTACCATACTCTACCACTCGCTCGCCCTGATACGTGCTCGGCCGCGATGCCGCCACCCCTAGCCTCCTCTCCCTATCAGTGGCTCATTTTTTAGGTCGCCACCTCCGCTCTTCAGTTCCCTCATCACCGGCGAGCACGCCCCGTGGGACCTCTTCGCCTCCTTTATTTCCCCTCTGCCATGCCTCCCTTCTCCCTCTTCTGTTTCCCCGGTGGTGGAGGAGGGGGCACCGGGGTGGGTGGGGAGGAGGCTGCTGGCGGTGGAGGAGGGGAGCGGCATCGGCATTGGCACCGTCTCACTAGAGAGACAGAGGGTGAAGCGTTACGGTCGACCTGGAGAGAGGGGGTAAAACGGGCATTAATATCATATTATCTCACGTCATACATGCTTGCTGTTAAAAACGGACAAAAATTATGACGACAGTGTTATTTTCAAGATTTCAGAGTCGTTATGGTGTCATTTTGCAGTACGTTACCAAAGCGATGCTATTTGTCTAAATACGATTGAAAGCAATGTTACTGAATCAATTCTCCTTATGAATTATTGAAGACCACATTTGCTCGTCTGCTTTGTTGATAGTTGTTTGCTTGGACCTACTAGTGGTTTTCTCAATTTGGCTTCGTAGAAGAGTTTGCAGAAGATTGTTCCATCCATCGCCCAATTTGGATTCATGAGAAGCGTTTGAATAAGATTGTTCCAGTCTTACTCATTGAAATTAGTCCTATGGACTTTTGAAGCTAAAGGTCTATTGATGAATATTTATTTGAAGAAGATTTGATATTTCGGCTACAAAAGCAAATTTGTCTTAAGGTGTAGATTATTAAAGTATGATATAAATCCATCATCGTGTATGCGTGTGGACGCGCACACACGCCAACTGGCGCTAGACGTGGCGTCGAGTAGCACAACCGATCCTGATTCGGTTTCCTTCTCCGTTATGCCATAGCTTATATATATATGTACTTATGTAGTCGCACGGTTGAGATACGCCGAATAACCCTATACTTGTAATTTATTTCCAAATAGTGAATTTTGCCTTCATACGCTTTGTGATGTTTCCCATAAGGGTGTTTTCTACTATTTGTCTTGTGTTTTATAACAAACATAATACTCGGGACTAAGTTTTATAGTTTTCTAAAAAAAAGGGAAAAAAGAATGTCGCTGCAACCATTGGATCTAAGGATTCAGAGTATCTGAAATTCAAGCATAACCTGCGAATGCGAAAGAGATCATCGTGACTGGTCCTGGGGAGGTGCGGCCATGCCATTACGGGGGACGACGGATGGTGGCGGCAGTGCTGAGGCCTAAGACGGCGAAGGGACCTTGTTTCCTAGTACGAAGGTTTTACAACAAACTTATCTTCACATTCCATGAGGCGTATCTACGTTAAGGTCGAGCGTGGTGGATACGGGTAATACTTGTTTATTTCCATACTCGCGACCCTGATTTTTCCCCACAGGCATACCCGTGAAGGACAACGGGCGAAGAAACTCGCCCATGCTTGTCGCCCGCGGGCATGCCCGTTTACTTGCGAACAATGCATCGTCGCCCGTGGGTACCCATCGCCCACGAGCATGCTTGTTACCCGCGAACAATGCACATATCAAGTTCATCACAATTCACACATCAAGAGTGCATCACACATTCAACAACTAATAAAGTTCATCACAATTTACACATCAAGTTCGACAAGACAACTAATCAAATTCAACAAATAAAATAAAAATACAAACTAACATAGTTCCTCACATATAAACAAATTAAGTTTGCAACGAGAGTAGAATATATGAAAATGGTTCAATTTCAACAAATAACTAATCAGAGTCGACGATCGAGATTGAACAACAATCTTTAAGGTCATTCTGAAGCCAGCTTTGTGAACTGGTATCATGGCTTCATCTACACTGCTTTCCAGGAGCGTGCCACGTTCATCGCCCACGGCAACACGACGCGGCTGGTGGGCGCGCACGGCGATGCTACCCTCGCGCGAATATGCGGCACCGTTGCCGCCGACGAGAAGCGGTACGAGGCCGCCTACACCCGCATCATGGGGAAGCTCTTCGAGGTTGATCCTGACGCCTCCATGCCCGCCTTGGCGTACATGATGCGACGCCGGATCATGATGCCGACCGCACTTATCACTGACGGCCGTCATGTCGACCACTTCGCCCACTACTACGAAGTCATCGCGCGGCAGGCCGACACGTACACAATATCTGACTACCGCAGCGTCTTGGAGCACCTCATTCAGCAGTGGCACGTGGAGGAACTGGCGGCGGGGCTCTCCGACGAGGGGAGGCGTGGGCGGGACTTCGTGTGCGCGCTGCCGCAAAAGATCCGGAGGATGGAGGAGAGGGCCCATGATAAGGCGGCCCAGACCCAAACGAAGCCCACACCCATCCCGATTAGCTGGATCTTCAATAGGTCCGTCAGTATCGTGTTGCCCTAGTCCTATATTCTTATACTGCAAATTAAGCTTTAGCATGGTTGACTCATCTCCTTGTATTCTCAGATCATTTTTAGTGAAGTAAACAACGATGTTTCCTGATGCATAAATAAAACTATTCAAGTCTGTAAGTCGTTGAGATAGCAGTGCAAAGAAGGAGCAACTAGCGCTGGGACGTACGACAGGATGAGAAGACTTGTCTGATAGTGATATACCCTAGAGGCAATCATAAAGATGATTGTATCACGTCTATATTTATGAGTTATAAAATAAATGTTATTATGTTCCTTAAATGAATTATCATTTATAAAGATTAACAAGTATGCGACTTGTTAGTGAAGCTTTTTAACTTATATGATGTCATTATAAAGGTATCCCTGATTAGATGCCACTGGTCGGAACGCTAGTGACTTATCGACCAACACATGTATTGATTGATGACCATATTTCACCGATCATGGATATAAGGATATCGAATCAATAATGCGAACACATGTTAGAGAACATTGTGTTGGATTGACCCACCTTGAGATACTATTGAGATTGTTATGATTTTATGTGTCATTAGTTGGTCTCAAGCAATGATGATGTATAATCCTTAGACCTGGGATCAGCATGGTTTTCTACATGTATAATAGTACACTTAGGGGCTGTCAAACGTTACTCCGTATAATCCTTAGACATGAGATCAGCATGATTTTCTACATGTATAATAGTACACCTGGGGGTTGTCATACGCTACTCCATAACTAGGTGGTTATAAATGTAGCTTTCAGGTATATTATGAGACATGCAAAGGGATGTGACTGGTCGGATATGAGATTTACCCCTCCTAACATAACAAGACAGATATCTCTAGCCCCTCGATGTGGTCGGATAAAAAAATGTATGGTCATGCCACTAGTAGTCGAAGAGTCGACCACATGAAGTTATTCGTCACTTGATCGAGAAAGTATTGAACAACCCATGGATGATAAATTATCTCACCTGGAGTTCAACTAAATATTGTGAGGCAAAGAGAGAATATACAAGCGGGTCGTTCAGTTTGACCAGATATGGACTAGTCGTATAGAGATACAAGCTGATCGTAGATTGGTCGAGCATAATCACTAATTGGTCAAAACTAATCGTAAGGAATTACGAACTAATCGTAACTAAATATGACCAGATCGTATAGAGATACGATCTGATCATAAGTGATAAAGACCTGGTCGTAGATCATATTGCATTCAGATTTGTCCGATATAATTTATGTGTATTCGTGGATCGTTATGTCCTGCAAGGAACCGTTAATGACTCATGGTCGAAAAAAAGTTTCCGAGTTGCAACCGATTACATACGTATAAAGCTATAGGGTCACACACGTAACGAGTTGGAACAAACGAGTTCGGATAGGATCCGTCATAAGCTCTTTATAAATGGATGCATGATACTGTTGGGATGGATGACGTGAGTTGCTCCACCGAAACCCTAGCCACCATCTTCTCGAAGATCCTACCGTGCGAATTGGTACTAACACACCGGCACACAGTGTTCCATCACCGAACATGTGGATACCGTAGAGGCGTTGCTGCGATTGCTACTGTGATGAACGAGGATGATCCACGATCATTACAAAGAATGCGATTGGTTGCTAAAAAAGAGGATCGACATCAAGGACGTTAGACGATCGACTACGACCACTATATCGACGTGCTCGACGTTGAATCAGGTTGTTCTAACTTTTTTTCCGCTGCACTGCGCGTTTAGTGGTAATGATTTATGATTTCTTATTTGTATAATTTCCTAGTTTACGTAGTAGAATTTTTGAATTACCAGATAGTATAGTACACTCGTATCACTTCACTGCCCGTTGTGGGGTATTTTTCTTTTGCCACTCTACGTAGCTCCCGCTATATGTAGCTAGACATCACAAAAACTTCAGTAGCGGGCATCGACTTAACTTGCATCGCAGATTTCACGAGATACCCCTAGAAATCAAAAATTAGTCCTTACTCCTTAAGCATGCCACTTGCGTCGCCGCGTCGATTAGATTTTCGATTTTGCTAGGCTGCAACAGTAGTCGTCTGGCATGGCGAGGACCGAGGGGGGTGTCACCGACAGCCAGCGTTGAAACATGGTAAGCTCACAGGTATGTATACCACTGAAAACATAGTCTTGTCTCTAACGTATGCTATATAATCTTTAAATCCGAGCCCGGCACCGGCGCCACCAGGCAGCTCAGGCCAAGACGCCCATCCCGTTTAACTGGATCTTTTGACAGGCCCGTCAATTGAGAAATAATAATAGTAATCCTCGCAGCAGTTGTTGTTAAAATTAATGGATCATTAGCGTCTTTATGCGGTTCTTGTATTATACTTCAAACTAAATAAAATTAGCAGAAATCAGCTGTTTACAGAAACAGTTCACCATTATATAACGATATAGAATTATAGACTCCCAGGCAAGAGAAAAAGGCATGCCCAGAATAGGTACCAAGACCGTACATCATCTTTCAATAATTTAGGCTCATTATACATTCCTTGGATAATTTCTAGCGCCGTTGCACAATCTTAAATCAGTACTTAGTAGTTGCTACTGACCTAAAAAATGTAAGAAGTTGGGATAAAATGCAGCACTCTGTTGAACGCTATCACCTTCAGATACTGATCACTTCTTTCCACCTTTAGACACGTTGAATTTAAAGAAGATGATGTCCCCGTCCTGCACCACGTAGGTCTTCCCTTCCTGCCTGTACTTTCCAGCAGCCTACAAATAGAAAAACGGTGTGTGCGACTCATGCCGTTGATTTCACGGAGATCAAAATAGGCACTTGAACAATATCAAATTTGCTGAGCGCAGGCATACCTTGACAGCAGCTTCACTGCCCAGCTCTTTTAGATCTTCAAACTTCATTACCTGATCCCAAAAGGAGATATTTCATATAATTATCTGGTTCAAAATGCCCAGCTAAACTATGCTATTAGACCGGACTCATCAATAGTGTGCCCCTTCAAATTTCAAGGAAAGAATCGAAATAATTATGATGGGAGATGGAGGGATACCTTTTAGACTCATTGAACCTTGAAAACAGCACTACATCAAGTAACTTCAGGGTTGCTAGAGCAATGGTATTTTCATCAAGTATCTTAGGAAGTACTACGTATAATAATACCGGGTTGCATGTTACAACTTGCAACTAGTGTGAATGATAAGAATTAACAATAAAAAATCAGCTACTCACGATGCAACACAATTCAATTAGCCAGAACATAAAAAATATATTATCATGTCATATTCTAACTATTTAGCAACAGTACCTCAGCGCATATGAAGCCCTTTTCAAAATCAGTGTGAATTGTACCAGCAGCTTGAGGAGCTTTAGTTTGACGTCTGATCTGCCAACACTTTACCTGAATAGAGATTAGAGAAAGAGAATTCAACCTTGTCATTGATCCAGCATGAGTGACAGCTAAATTTAATTCAGACATTCTGACTTGAAATTTGAAACGTGAATAAACAAGAACTAAAGACGAGTAATGTTCAAAGAACAAGCACAGGAATTTGCATACAATTGCAAACAGGCAACTGTGGCACTACCATTTTAGCAACATGAAGTAAAAGATGGAACATATTATACCAACACATAATACTGGCACAACATAAACAAAAGGAATGTACCTCGTCAGGACCAGCAGTGAAGAAGTATATAAGATGAATCGCTGCAAATCCAGTCTTGATGATTTTTGGGATCACACTGTGGCGCACAATAGAGAACACTGTAGTTACAAACTAAAACTAATGAGGAAAGTTGAATGATATGCAACGAGAAGCTGCAATAAATATTATAAATTAAAAAACTACTTCAGGTTGATAGTTATATTAACGGTGATTACTCCAGTTTTATAAAATCATACAAATAAGATCTGAGTGCATATTTAGAAAGTTAGTATGGCCAACTAGAAACATGTCGCCTCGAAGGCACATTGCATCACTGAACCCACAACAATTTACTTTTTTCAACTTTTTTTGCAACTAAGCTAATTACATACAGCGCGTTTAATGGGACTGAGATTACCAGCTCAAGTAAAAAAATGTGACATAACTTGCCTTGTTATCTGGTTTTCAGCACAATATTTAGCAGCTTCATCCTCCGGCATATCCACTAGTTGCTTTTCAAAAGCACAGCTGAAAGGAATAATAGTTTCACCACCATGTTCCTGAACCCTGAAAACAAAACATTTAGGCATTAGCTTATTTTCCATTATCCCCTTTCAAAGGGAATATTTCATATCATGGTTATGTTAAAGAAATGCAAGGTAATCGAGTTTAATCAAAATTACATGCACTACAAATAATTTCTTACCATGACGCAGCGCCTAGAAAAATCAAAAAATACTTGAGAGAATGCAATCTATTTCATTATCAACTATCAAGCTTTCACATGTCAACACCCCATGTATGTATGTGGGTAAAAAAATTTACATGATTCTACTCTCAGATCCAACAATGGCCAGATCTTAAGCACAAAACATTGGTTTCCTCTGACAAAAGTTGTGAGTTAAAAAACAAATGTGTTACATAATGGACCGCATGACTGCTCTATCCAACATGCAAGTTGGAACAACTACCAGATGCAACAAGTCCTATCATGATGGAAGCTTAAACCGATTTTAAATTTCCATATCCTGCTGTGCATGAACAAAAGAAAATCAGCATTTGCACTTTGAACTGCAATTCCCATAGTATGAATAATCATCTGTGATTTGGCTACAGATTAATATAATATACAGTATGAAAGGAGTGCATTATATCATTGGCCCGGTAAAGTGACACGGGATCCATTTAAAAAATTCGGCTCCATTAGCAATATAGCACGACTACGGGCTATAACCCAGGCATAGATTGAGTGATTGACCATGAAATATTGCAATATATTTAAGAAACAATACCAAGTGTGTATCTTAGGTAGAAACTTGTTCTTTTTCCTCTGGTAATCCTTCTCACTCATATTCACCTACAAAAATAACAAACTGGATTAACCAATACAGTTCAATTGTTCTTAAAAAAGGTCAGTTAGGCCTTGCAAAAGGCCATATGCAAGGAAAAGGTAGCTTCTTCGTTTGATTGTAGATAAAAGGTCAAAATTGAAATGATAACTGAGCGATTAACGACTATTTGGATTCAAGTCAAATGTGGGCTGGGCATATAAAAGGAAGCAGAGTCCCCACTCTCCATGCATGAGGAAAGATGTTTTAATCCCTCCGTTTCCAAACAGATGTCGTTTCTTAAAATTTGACCTCTAATATACACAAAGGTATTTAGATTTTTCAGATAGTAGATTTATCATCAAAAGTACTTCTGCATCATTATATTTTTATAATTTTCCTTACATGTTCAAATTCGAAGATGTGTACTGACTATTGAAGACAGTGTCAATGTATCAATTGATATATATTTAAAAACAGAGGAAGTATTTGTTTTGTTGCTATGTAAGTATGCATATATATAAATCTAGCTTTAAATACTTTATACAAGACCACTTGTAGAAAACACTGAAAGGTGGGTGATCAAGGGTACCGGTTATTTTCATAATATTGCGCGATGGTGCAAAATTTATGTCTAATAGCAGGGCAGCAGATAGATAGCAGCAATGAAACAGAGCACAACAAACAGACCTCCGCTGGGTTAACATGCATTGGTCCAAGTTTAACTTAAAGATAGGAAACGGTATGCTTTATATGTGCACAAATTAATACAAATTATATGTCTAAAAAGAATCAAAATGGTACAATTATTGACTGAATCTAAATGCAGAAGCATGGATACTTTCGAACTCATGAAAACTCACTTAATAGCTCCTCTTGAAAACTACTTCATAACTTCTCATGAAAAACTACTTGACAGGAAGAATGGGTCATATGAATGACAGAGAAACTCATACCAAATAGATGACTGGTTTAGCCGTAAGTAGCTGGAAGGTATTCAAGATCTCGATGTCAGCAGTTTTCCAATCTCCTAAACGTATATCTTTCCCATCTTTGAGATGGGCCATGACCTGTTATGAAAAGAAGCTAAACCTAAATTACCAATCAATTGAACGACAAAGGAATAATATAAAAGTAAAGAAATTTTCAATTATCAGTCATATATAAGGTTGCTAACAGACTGGTAGAAATTTAGCATAATTAAAGTTAGCTGTAACAGATGTCCCACCGTCTGACATAATTCATGCTCGATGGTAAGCTGCTTGTCATTGCTCCTCTTCATTGACTTCTCAAGGTCCTCAATTTTGTTCCGCACAAACTCTATATCCTGCAAAAGAAAGTGCAACAGAACTTTGTTAAAAGTAGGTTCAACCAGACAAAGTATGATTTATGTGCCAATCAAATAAAGTTCCTATAAAACCTTCAGTCTCAACTCTTGACTAATAGTTTCCAAATCTCTAACAGGATCTACTGTATCGTCAATATGAGTAATTTCCTTGTCTTCAAATGCTCCTGAAAAGCATATGCAACACTCAATCAGTTATGGATACAACAAATGATGTGTAGTGAACAGACCTTGCTAAAGAAGACAACTCAGGGGGCAAGCATAAGAACATCTATTCTGGTCAGTTAGGTCTCCACAAAAAGTTCCAAACTATTTATCATTTTTAAGATCGGATTACTGGTAAATTATAACAACTAGGAGGTATCAGTAATTCAGTATAGAACCAGAAAAGAGTGGAAAGAATAAATGAACAAGAAATGCTTTACTGTCATGATGTTTATGACCATGTGATTACATAAAACAACTATAAAGAACTGATACAAATACGAAGCTTCCTGCTTTTACTGTTATTATCATAGATGCGCAGATAACTTTTACTGTGGTTTCGCACTAAAACTATATGGTGACTACTGTCCACTAGATATGCAATATACAAGACCCTAGACTTTGCTCGTTTTATATTGGTATTACAGACTAAAGAAGCATTAAATCAACAAAACCGTTACAAAATAAAAGGTATATTCAAAAGCATAATGCATCAGTCTGCAAGTCAGGAGCAGAACTTTGTTAAAATGAAGCATAACAACAGTAGAATCCTCAAGATTTAACATACTCAAGACATGAAAGATTCCATCAACGGCACGTATATGAGATAAGAAGTTATTTCCCAGACCCTCCCCAGCATGAGCTCCTCTAACAAGCCCGGCTATGTCATTGATTTCTAGATATGCAGACACCTGCATACAATTTTAATAGTCACTATATGTCTGAAACATGAGCCAAGAAGCTGCACATTACTGTATAAGTTCAGAAAAGAAACAAACCTCACTCTTTGGCTTGTAAAGTTGGCAAAGCCAGTCAAATCGCTCATCTGGAACATATACCCGCGCCTCATTTGGGTCAATGGTACAGAAAGGGAAGTTCTCAGCTGGGATTGACAACTTTGTTAATATGTTAAACAAAGTTGATTTGCCAACATTTGGTAACCCAACCTGCACAAAACATCAATCAATAAACTCCTTAAGTCCTCATATTAGGTGACAATACTAGGTGACAAGATTGGGATAAATCAAATGGCCAAAGACGGGGATTATTGGAAATCACTAATCATATATCGCCATGAAATTGGGAAAGCACTTCAGCACAGATGGAGCAATAATCAAATCATTCACTAACCTAAAAACAAAAGAAACAATGATCAAGTCTGCATAAGAGTATTGCATTGTGAATCCATGACAGTATATGAAATAAAAGCAAATGCTCGTACACACCATCATTGCAACTAGAAAAACATCCTGATTTACATCAAGAATGAGCAGATGTCTTGAGTAATAAAACACTATCTGCGCCCAAAACATTCAGCCATAGGGAAGAACTAGGACTGTAGAAATATTTTTCATGTGCTGTTATCATGGTTGTTAAGTCGTAAAGTCGAGTCGAGACGTTGTAGGAGTGACTTGTCGACTAGTCGGTCAACTAGTCGTGACTAGTCCACGATTAGTTGGTGTACAAACAGGCTACCACCACCACCAGCCCACCCGAGTTGGGCCTGCTACTACCGGCTACTGCTGCTGCTCCTGGCTACTACTTGCCTACTATTAAAACATAGAAGAAAGCAAGAAACAGAGCAGAAATCGAGAGCAGAGCAGAAGAACAGGGGGGGGGGACTAGATCTACAAATGGGAGAAGAGGAAGGAGAGGAGAGGGAATAATTACAGACCAGGAGGTGAACTGGTGAAGGCGACAGCGGAAGGCAGCAAGGCGCCAAGGACGACGGCGACGCAGGCTAGCTCGTCGGGGAGGCGGAGGCGGCAGCTTGTCAGGAGGACCGCGAAGGGGAGAGAGGGAGCAGCAGTGTCAGGAGCCTCCATCGCCAACCCCCGACTCTCGTTCCACTGAGCAGCGGGCGGCAACACCTCCAGGGTGGCGATGCCCCAAGCCCCCAATGGCCTGCAGCCCCTTGCGTGTGGCGGCTGTGTGTGGGAGGGGATGGAAACCTAATACTGCTCCCCACCCTTTTAATCATTAGCAATGTTCACCTAGGCGCTAGGCGGAAGGCGGGCAGAGGGTGGCCGCCTAGCACCTAGCCCACCTAGGTGCCGCCTAGGCGGTGGTCTGTGCAGCCGGTCGACAGAGAGCAGCCGGAGGGAGAGGAGAACAGGTGAAGAAGAAAAAAGAAAATAGAAAGAAAAAAAGGAAAGAAACTTACCTTTGGCCCAGCCCAAGCCCACGTCGATCGAGTCACAAACTTACCTGCGGCCTGCGTCCCCTTCGCCGCTTATCCGTGTCGACTGCGTCGCCTTATCCTCTTGTTCTCCCTCTCGCGGCTCTCTCCCCCTCTCGCTCTCCGTCTTGCCTCCGTCGCTCGCTCGCCCTCTCGCCTCCACTGCACAGATCCGCCGCCTCCAACAGCCTTCCATGCCACTGGCGCCGGGGAGGCGGCGGCTCGCCGGGGGGATACACGAAGGAGCCTCGCGATGGGGAACCACGGGGAGGCGCCGAGGAGGCGGCGGTGCGCGACAAGAGCAGGGCAAGAGTAGGGTTTGTGACCGCAAGGCACAAGGTGAGAGCTCACTTACCTTTTTGCGGTTTTCTCCCCGTCCGCCCAGCTCCGCCTCAGAACGCCCCGCTCCGCCTTGGGCCGCCCAGCGTCGCTCTAGAACGCCCAGAGCCGACGCGCCTTGCCTGCCTTGCACCGCCTTGAACCGGCTAGGCGCTTGGCCCGCCTAGGGCGCCGATTAGCACCGAGGCACGGCGGCGGGGCTTCACCCAGCGCCTAGACGACCTAGGCGCCCACCTAGGGGAACACTGATCATTAGTGATGGGCCAGCTGGGCCAGGCCTCTCAAGCAGGGCCAATTTGCTTCCCAGCATCCCAATAGTATCCCAATTGCAGCTGCCGCCGTCCCTTGCACCTTGGCTCTGTCGCCGCCGCCTCTGCTCGCAAGTAAATATCTTCTCTTACCTCCCCTTTCTCTCCTCCCTAGCCCTTTTCCCCTTCCCTCCTCCCCATCCCTTCCCCTTCCCCTTCTCCCCTTCTCAATGGCAACTTGCCTGATAGCCAAGTCGCCCGATGAATCGCGGCTAGTCATCAACTAGAAATCCAAGTCGCCCGACTAGGAAACTAATCGAGTCGAGGTCCTCCAGTAGTGCTCCCAGGCCAACTTTACGATTAATCGTCGATTAGTCGCGATTAATCGCGTGACTTGATAACAATGGCTATTATGCCATTCTTCCTAGTAACATATATCCACTAAGTACTGAAGTAGGACATACTATATCACTATTCACAGCAAGACAGGAAATATCATCTTCCAGCGGTGCCAGAGAAATACTCCAGGTAAAAGGAGCCCATTATAATGCTTATATGCATAAAGATCTGGCACTAGATAGTTGTCCCACGATATGCTGCCCAAACTACTACACACTGAGGCCCACTAAAACTGGCATTAAAACCATACAGCACCACTCTGCTGAGTCCAATCTCCCAACATCCAAGTGCGCACCACATCCACTAAAATTACACTAAGAAACATACAGCACCACTCTGCTGAGTCCAATCTCCCAACATCCAAGTGCGCACCACATCCACTAAAATTACACTAAGAAACACAACAACTGGTAAAGAAACAAATCAAATCTTGACACTCGTAACGATCTTCCCGAACTGGTAAACCACTACCCCACACAACAGCACAATCACGAATTCCAGTAAAGTACACATCAACTACAGACAAACATGAACCAAGAACTAACCACCAAATCCCCACCAACCTCACTCCTCTCCACCATGAGGGCCGGCCAAGCCGCACAGGAGCGCGGGCAAAACAAACTCACAAGCAAGGGCGGACTCACAATGGGTAGTGGGTGTTCAGCTGAACAAAGCCTTTTTTTTGCAAAATACATGGTATATAATAGACATATTAAGTGTATATGTTGTTTGTTGGGTCAAAACTATATATGTGTGCCTGCAAATGAATTCAGCCTATACTCCCCACACCTCGTGCGCAGCAAATGTAACACATTAGTTCATTTTCCTTCCCACCTCAGCCCACCAAACCCTAAGCTATGTTCTCTCTCTCTCATCTTGCGGTTGTCTCTATGGGGCCGGCTCCGGCCTCCGAGTGGCGAACGGGCAAAGGTGAGGGCTGAGGAGACGACCGACTGCCGGTAGGTGCAGTGCCGTGACGTGACAGCACATAGGCGTGAGGCGGCATGGAGCGCAGGGAGAGTGTGTGGCAGCGCATCTGTGCGGGTGAGGAGAGAGGCGGCGCGACTAACAGGGAGCGGGTGGCTGGAAGGGAGCAGTGCCTCCAGCTCATTGTCATCGTTCTCTCTCCGGATCTAGGTGTACTCCGCCCGCTCCACTTCTGTCTAGCTCTTCTCTGCTCCAACTTCGGTTCTTTCTATAGTCTAGCCTCTGCTTTCTTCGTTCTTTCTAATGAATGTTGTACAAAAATACAATCTTTGCCTTGAGCAATAGGCAGTTAGTTGGACCCTTGTTACATATGTTTACATGCTAATTTTCGCACCATGAAAGGAACATATAGCTTCCTCTTGGATGGAGGGGGACTTGTTGACGGGAAAAGAGCAAAAAAAGGGCCGCAATGTATGCCATTGTCATTGATATCTATAATTTGACCAGCCGTAGCCACACCGGCACCGAGTTCGCTCCGCTCCATCGGCGACGCCTCCGCACAACTGCAGCTACATCTACAGCCTGCAGCGCCTACAGACGATAAAATCGCAAGATCCATCCACTGGTCCGCACCCACTACGAATCCCGGAACACACGGAACGAGAGGACGTGGGAGAGATTCAGGGAAGTGGGGCATACGATTCCGATCTTGAGGTGGGAGGAGAAGCGGCCCAGGACGGGGCGCTCCGGCGGCGCAGCGTCCTTCTTCGACGCCTTCGGCGGCATCGTGGGCTTCCGATTCCGCGGAGGCGAGTGGATGCGTCGCTCGGGAGATAGCAGCTAGGGTTTTTGGCGGCTCGCGTGAGAAGAACGGAACGGGCGATCCGCGGGCCGCGGCGGGTAGAGGATGAGATGATGGACGGGCTAGTGGGACGTAGAGTAGAGTAGTAGTGGTCGGTTGGTTTATCTTCGACGGCCTTCTGGAAGGTTCCGGGAGAGGGTTTTTCTGCTCTCCAGTAGTCTGCTGCTTTCCCCCCTCACTCTCTCCAAAAAAACAGTCAGTCTTTCACTGCTCTGTTTGAAATCCAGAAATTTTGGTAAAAGCAATTCAAAAACAGTACAAATCCACATAGGATGACAAAGGTAGAGTAGCAATAGTTTTTTTTTTTTTTTTTTTTTGCTATTTGGCCTGTTTTGGCGATAAAATAGCAAATCCACATAGGATAACAAATGTACGAGTTTTTCAGAGAAGGTGTTTTTGTGAAATCTTGAGCTCTGAAAAACGGTAGCTCCGTTCTAGCCAAGCGGTACGACCGCGATACAATGGTACCGATTTCTAGTTGGCGGTAGTACCACAACTTTTTGTATAACAGCTAGTTCAGAGTATTAAATGCTCTTGTTCTACTAGCTGAGCCCAAAATCTAATATCTGGTTTCAACAACGGTACTACCACAAATCCTGACTTTTTCAGGAATGTGGTCGTAACGGTTAGTTTTATGGTTGGGGGCTATAAATACACCCTCACCTGCACCAAGCTCATAACCTTTGGTCGTATTGAATACTTTTGAGGCTTTGGTGCTCTCTCTTCCACTCATTTGCATTCAATTCACTCTTTGAGATAGTTGAGAGCTAGTCAAGTGCATTGTGTTATTAGTTGATCTTTTGGTACTTGATTATTTTGCAAACAAGCATTGTGATTCATTACTCTTAGTGCTTGCCGGCACCTAGACGGTTTGGAAAAGTTGCATGGAGATCACTTCAAGAAGCTTGTGAAGTGACCCGCCAAGGGTTTGTGATTGGTGTTGTGCTCACCAACTCCGGAGTGGAGGAAGAACAACTCTGGTGATCGAGGTTGAGGCTTAATTCATGTAGTCGGTTTGATTCATTCAAGCTTTCTCAACGTGGACTAGTGAAGACCGACAAGTCTTCGATACCACGGGAAAACATCTTTGTCTCCATTGTGATTTAATTTATTGTCTTTACTCTTCTGCATTTACAATTCTAGCATTTTACTTGTGTAGAATTACTTAGTTAGAATTGTATCTAGTTTTGTTAAGTTCATAATTGTGTTAAAATTAGAATTTTAAAAACCTCATATTCACCCCCATCTAGTCGATTATTCTTGATCCTACACTGATTCGTACTACCTTAAATACTGTATCACGAAGGGATCTATACATTAGACGGAGAGAAGAGATCAGCGTAGAGTCACCGCCAACTCTAGCGGGGAATGATGCCTTCAACACCTTCTTCCACCTCTAGATCATCCATTCGACCATATTTCTCTATGGGGTTTAGTCATAAACTATTTTAGATCATTACGAAGTTTGGGCCTTCGCGTCCACCGAACGGGTTCCATCAGATTGGTTTTGTGGTTCAATCTATTATTGTTCAGACCATGTGTAGTGCCTTATCTGTGCTATTTATGTCTCCTTTCATCGAGTAATCTATTTAGTTATTGTGGTCACGGGGTATCACAATTTAGAGATCATGAGATAGATCAGGTATTTGATGTGGTCTAGTATATTCTTGTGATGATGTTCTTCAGGATGGTACCCATCGATTCTGTAAACTCTTCCAGCGGAGAAGCGACGCCTCAAGAACACCTTTAATTATTATATGTCATGCTATTTTATATTTTCTATAATTTATTATTACTAGCAAATTAATTCTTGTTCATTTATTATTAAGACTAGACTTTTGCATTAGGAAACCTACCGCTCCTTGTAGATATGATATTCTTACTCATTCGAAAAAGCTACCAGCAATGATACCATGTACTTGCAGGGCATTCCACCATTGCTAAACTATTTATAGTTTACTATGATGCAAAATGGAATGAATATTTAATGAATTTTACTCAAAAGAATGCACCTTTTAGGGAGAATGAGTACACGCAGAAGGAACTGCTTATCTTTGATTAAGAAAAAGAAGATTACGTGTACATTTTTTTAATATATTTAATTATGTGTACACATAGTAGTAGGTAGGATATAATTTTATTTTGTTTCAAGTATAATACCAGAACCAGAAACCACAACTTTAATAACTAGTGGACCTCTTGCAGACACTAATGGTCCACTAATTGAATATTATTACTGCTACTCGGTTGCTAGTGCCTGACACTGACGGGCCTATCGAAGATCCAGTTAATCGGGTAGGCGTGGGCCTCTTTTGGGCCTGGGCTGCCCTACCAAAGGACCCTCTCCTATATCTTTCCGATCTTCTGCGCTAGCGCGCACACGTAATCTCGGGCGTGCCTCCCCTCGCCGGAGAGCCCCGCTGCCAGCTCCGCCACGCACCTGTACCGTATCAAGTGCTCCAGGATGCCACGATAGTCGGATATCGTGTACGTGCCTGACAGCTACACGATCGTGATGAAAGAGGCGTAGAAGTCGGCGTGGCAGCTGTCGGTGATGAGCGCGGTCAGCATGTCGATCCGGCGCCGCATCATGTAGGCCAGGGCGCGCATGGCGGCGTCAGCGTCAGCCTCGAAGAGCTTCCCCACGATGCGGGTGTAGGCGGCCTCGTGCCGCTTCTCGGCGGCGACGACGGTGCCGCATATGCGCGCAAGGGCGGCGTCGCCGTGTGCGCCCACTTACCGCGCTGTGTTGCTGTGGTCGATGGACGTGGCGCACTCCTGGAAGGCGGTGTAGATGAAGCCGTGGTATGGGCTCGCCGGCACATGCACGGGCATGCTGGACCAGATGAGCCCCCGGACGGTGCGCTCCACCTTTCGCATGTCGAAGTGGCCGGAGAGGTACATGCATGTATCGGTTGAGCACGTCGCCGTGGCGGTTCTCCTCTGTTAGAATTAATCACGTCACTGTGTAGTGTGTACGTGGTTAGCAGATCGTGCGTGTGCACGTCGTGTGTGTTTACGTGTTTTTGGTTGTGCAGATCGTGCGTGTGTACGTGGTTTCGGTTGGGCAGATCGTGAGCACATCGCATGGTCTTTTAGTTAGCAGGTTCATGTCAACCAAGGGATATAAAAAGGAATACAGAAAATCGCTGAAGCAAGCCTTGCAGCGGCAAAAAAAACATCTTCGTCTCTCCTGCTCATCTCTCTTATTTGTGATCGCGTGCGTGTGTGTTAGCCTTGCGACAACAAGTGGTATCAGAGCTTCGTTGCTCCCGTACCTGTGAGGATGTCGCAAGATGGCTCGAGGTCGCCGCGAAGGTCCAAGTCACCAGAGCGTCCCCAAACCCGCGATAATGGCAGCGGCGTCAATGGCCGCGTGCCGGTTGTATCGCAGCCGGTTGTATCGCGGGTGGTGAGGGAGTCGGGGGGCTCGGCGCAGTACCCGATGCTGACGCGATCCAACTACGGAGATTGGGCACTCATGATGAAGGTCATGATGTAGGCGCGAGGCTTGTGGAATGCAGTCGAGAATGACGACGCTGACTTCCATGAGGATCGCATGACGTTGGAGGCGATTCTTCGAGCAGTGCCACCGGAGATACTCTCCACGCTCGCCATCAAGGAGAGCGCCAAGGAGGCATGGGATGCCATCAAAACCATGCTCATGGGCGTAGCGCGCGTGCGCAAGGCCAAGGCTCAGTCGCTCCGCAAGGAGTTCGACAACATTACGTTCCACGACAGCGAATCGGTGGACGATTTTGCCATGAGGCTCACCGGGCTCGTCAATAACCTCCACATTCTCGGTGACAAGCTCGATGAGGAGAGGGTCATGGAGAAGTTTATGCGCGTGGTACCGCCCAGGTACTCCCAGATAGCATTGTTCATTGAAACCCTTATGGATTTGGACACATTATCTGTGGAGGAACTGACCGGGCGACTCAAGGCCGCCGAGGAGCGTCTCGACTTTGGCGACACGGGCGGCTCCGGGAGTCGCCTGCTCCTCACCGAGGAGGAATGGCTCGCGCGCACAAAGAAGCGCGAGCAGGGTGAGAACTTCTCCGGCGGTGGAAAGCCAGCTGGCGACAAGGCCGGCGATGGCGGCGGCGATAAGCGCCGCTACAAGCGCCACAGCAAGGGCGGTGGCAAGGATGCCGCATCCAGCGGCGGCAAGGGCGCCGGAAAGGGAAAGTGCTACAACTGCGGCATCTGTCGCGTGCTCAGGAGGAGCAACCAGCGCTCCTCATGGCCGAGCACCATGTGCTCGTGCAAGCAACTGATGGCGCGCATCAGGAAGTGATGTTCCTCAATGAGGAGAGAGTGTTCCCGGTGGACACTGGGAGCGACGTGTGGTACCTCAACATTGGCGCCAGTAACCACATGACCGGCAATCGGTCGATGCTCACGTCGCTCGATGAAACGGTGAAGGGCACCGTGAAGTTCGGCGATGACTCGGTGGTAGAGATCTGCAGCAAGGCGCTGTGATGTACCAGTGCAAGAACCAGGAGCACCGGATGCTCAACGAGGTATACTACATACCACGACTCCGAAGCAACATCATCAGCCTCGGACAGCTCGACGAGAGTGGCTACAAGATCGTCGTCGAGGGTGGGGAGCTGTGCATCTTCGATCGTGAGCGGCTGCTGCTGGCGCTTGTGTTGCGGTCCAGGAACAGGCTATACACATTGGCCTTGAACTCGATCCGCACTAAGGTGTGTCTGGCCGGCAAAAGGCATAACATGGCATGGCACTGGCATGCGCGCTATGGCCATCCACACTTTCGTGCGCTTCACGATCTCACCGCTAAGAAGATGGTTGATGGCGTGCCCATGATCGATCGCGTGGAGAAATTCTGCGACGGTTGCGCACTTGGCAAGCAGCACCGGGCTCCGTTCCCTCGGACTTCGTCTTATCGTGCCGAGCGCGGACTGGAGCTGGTGCATGGCGATCTATGTGGCCCCATCACACCTGCTACACCGAGCGGTAATCGGTATTTTTTGCTAATAGTGGATGATCACAACAGGTACATGTGGGTAGAGATGCTGAGGACAAAGGACGAAGCATTCAGGTTCTTCTGCAAGATCAAGGCGCTTGCTGAGAACGAATGCGGCGTAAAGCTCAAGGCGTTCCGCACATATCGAGGCGGGGAGTTCAACTCCACTGAGTTCGGCGACTACTGCGATGAGCATGGGATCAAGCGGTACACAACCGCTCCCTACTCACCGCAACAGAATGGTGTCGTGGAGCGCCGGAACCAGACGATCGTCGAGATGGCGCGCAGCCTGCTGAAAAGCATGCGCGTACCGGCTGTGTTCTAGGGAGAGGCAGTGAAGACCGCCGTGCACATACTGAACCGGGCGCCAACGCGGAGCCTCGATGGCATGACGCCATATGAGGCGTGGCACAAGCGGCAGCCTAATGCGCGCTACCTCCGGACATTTGGATGCATAGCACATGTTAAGAAGGTTGGGCCCAGGATCACGAAGCTGTCGGACAGGTCAATGCCGATGGTCTTCATCGGCTACGAGGAGGGTGCCAAGGCCTACCGCGTCTATGATCCCAAGACGCACAAGCTGCACATCACTCGCGACGTGGTGTTCGAGGAGGAGAAGCAATGAGACTGGGAGGCGATGTCCATTAATCGTGCTCCCGGTGCTATGGACACGTTCATCGTCGAGTACACCACTGAGCATGTGGAAGGTGGTGCTCCAGTGAACGGCGACGATGGTGCGGCGTCTACATCAGGCGCAAGTCTAGTGGCACCGCAGATGGCGGAGCCACACACACCGGCTACTCCTCGAGCAGCTGCACCAACCGGCATCGAGTGGGTTACTCCACCCATTGGTGCGTCGCATGACTCGGAGGGTGCACCGCTGCGGTACCGGATGGTGTCCAATGTCTACGACACGATTAGTGAACTTCTTATCTATATACGATTATATGCACTGTTATAATCTGATCCCACCAAAATAAATTGTTTAGATATTCTTTTTTCCCTCGATTAATAAGAGGATTTCTAGGATTTCCCCCCATTTAAGGTTTATTGTGAGATTTTCTAGACCTCTAAAATGAATGAGGTACCTTGAATATGACCGGCTATTTATAGATATATAGATTTAGATAATAGATGCATTAACGTAGATTTTTTTTTGCAACGACATTGACGTAGAATGGATGATATAGTCGAGTTTGATAAGATATTTTTCAAATTCACTGCGGTCCGCAATACTCAACTATGGCACCGCTGTCTTGCCTCATGGGAAGTCTTCAGTCCTCGTGAGCACCAGTTCAATTTTTGTCCTACTCTCGCCAAAGGCGACAGATGTATATAGAAACGTCTTTGGAGGTGGGTGCGAGTTTGGAGGGATTCCGTTTGTGAGGACCCCCGGGTTATCTCCGTAAGACCGAGGTTTACCTGGTCTTAAGGAAATAACTCTGGGCCTCAAGTAAATGAATTCCACCTTAACTCCATCCAAGTGAGGAGCCCGACCGAAACTAGAGCCCCGGTGATCATGCGCGTTGCTCTTCTGCAAGCACCACATGATTATCGGTTCTCCAAACGCTCAAAGCCAACACTTAGACAAGTTAAAGTGGATTCATCACAGCAGTATGAGGCCGTGTTGGCTCCGTGATCGCCGCCAACACGCTCATACTCTCATTCAACGTTGATCACATCCATACAACAACGTGCATTATCAATCCAAAAGACGTACAACATAATAGTTAAGTCTACACTATTACATAACGGCCGACCGCCAAATTCAAATAAGAGTGATAAATAACAATGAAGTAAAATAAATAAACCAAAAGTCCAGCAAGGTATGCCCATAACCCAAGGCAACCGATCGGGGTTAAATGATAGCACAACTCGTCGATTAATGCCTAAATCGGCACCGCCGAGCTCATAGGGCTCAAAACCGTCCTCACCAAAAAGAAAAACAAAAGGCCGACCAACATCCGCCGAGTACAAGTGCACTCGCAAGTCTTACACAAAGAAAAGTAGTTATGCATATTGGGCAATCAAGGGATAGCATTAGTGGTTCTAGTTTTGCATAAAACGCAACATCTTACATTCCTAGACCATCTAGTTTTCAAAAGCCAAGTTATAAATCATTTGTTCAAGAGAGGGTTTCACAAGACATATGTAATAATATGGATCAATCAATATCAAGGTGGCTGTCCACTTTGATAAACTAAAGTACATGAACATCCCATTCATGCCGAAACCAATTGTAACCATGTCAACTTTTAATTTTTCAAGTCTAACGATGAAGCATACTTAAACCAAGTGTTGTCCATAACCGTGGACACGGCTATTCGAATAGATTATCTCTGCAGAGGTGTACTACTTTACCCACATGACCCGACTAGCCCGTAAGCCTCCGGATGCCTCCGGAAAATAGCACACTTCCTTAGGTATGCCGGCCGGGGAGAATCGAGATACAGTCATTTTTAGCAAGAAAATCTTATTGGGATGTACCACCCATATGTGGGAATCCCAACTTAGACATAAGCATATAGCAAACGCTAAGCGGGCACACACGTTGTGCTGGAGTGGCCAGTGTGAGGTAGTTAGTATGTTGCATCCCACAACATAGGTAATCGTGCTCATTAAGCATAGTATATATCACACTGGGGTTCCTAAGGAACATAGGATTTCACGGTCTCTATGTCCTCACACCGCCTGCGGTCTTACCCAATAAAACCTTCCCCTTACTTAACCGTACGGTACCCATATCCCGCATGTGATAGTACGCTCGGTACTTGGAGTGTAACGTCTATGGCTCGGTCCTTAATGGTCCAGACAAGACAACCACAAACCCGAATCTCGTGCATAACAGCACCCACACTACAACCACTTGTCCGGACCCAAAACCATTTAACAATAACAAGTTTTGAACCAATATAACCAGATATAACAATCTGGACAAAAATTAATAAAAGAATAAGAATTGTTATGTGTCTCCCACAATTGACGAGCTAGTCCCGCCAATTGATCTACTGCGTTATCTAGACCCGCAATGGCTAAGCAATAGACACACAACAATCATATCATCACAAACCTATCTTAAGCATATGTGTATGTGAAATATCAGGGATAACCATCAAGCATAGGATATAACTAATCTACTCAAACATAAAGGTATACCGAAAATAGCATGCAGGCAATATCATTGCATTTCAAATACTAATGTAAGAAAACTGGGATCAATATGATGCAAAAGAAATTTCAAAGGATGCTTGCCTTTCTGGGAGTTCACTTGCTCACTCTCGGTTACGTAGTTGTTCATTTGCGACAACTCGGACTCTATAGAAATAGTGATATCGAATGAACACCGAGAAAAGCCAAAATTCAAAGTTCTCAAAATGAATGAAATTTTCACAGTAGCTAGATTATGATTTTATATGAATTTAGGTGAAAGAATTATTTCATTTGGATTTCGTATGTGAAAGTTATGACAGTTTGAAAGTTGGTTTTGGGAAAATGCTGAAAATAGGCTTCGGTTCTGTTCATCCGAAATCCAATTTTTAGCACAAATTTATAGAACAGTGGTGAAGAAAATGATTACATATATAAATAGATAATAAAATTATAAGACCAAAATAAATTGGTTCAACTCATTTAGAGTTCAAATGAATTAGTTATGAATTTTCAAAGTTAAAAGCACTTTGTAGTGTAAAAGTAATTCTTTTTCTGAAATTTCTACAACATAAAAATACTTTTTAACTCAATCTAACCTAGCCTCTGTCATAATCAAAGTAGGCCATCCAACCACACAATGCTCTGATTAATGCTCTCCCAACCATACAACATATTCGATAATTGTACAAAATCCACCGACTTATGGGCATAAGACCATGCCTAAATCCATCAATCATTCTCTGATATATTATTTACGCTAATACTAACTATCTAGCTCTACTAGTATCGCATCGGTAATTCATATTTGCATCCATCCAAAATTTTCACCGACCGATGTTTAATTGACTAACCGACACCTAATGAGCTTTAAATTTAAATGCACATCCAATACTTAATAGCTCACAAGTCGATCAACTCATATTCATACCACCGAACTCAGTCATGGACGACCACTACCAATCCAATCATATAGGTGCCACTACGATCAACTAATAATCCTTTATCTATTAATCCAATTGAGAGTACAAATCTACCAACTCGGCACATAGGACTTAACTATTACATACACGGCAATCCAATTATTTATCCCCAATCAAATAATCCAATCCTACCTTCTCCCAAATTCTAGCATACATGTCTCATGTAGCTACTACTCCGGACATCCGATCAATTTGCTAATGCTTAATTAAATCATCTGATTCAACTAATCCAACAAGGTACATAATCCGGCATCCAACGAGCAACAATACACATATATAAAAGGTATATCATTAATCATCAACACATACTCCATCCACCAAGTAATAGATTATAAAAATCTTTATACATCCTATCCTCAAAAATAACCAATCTAGTGTGACATGAAACCTCCAATTTATGTCTCATCCAAAGATCACCACTAACTTCCATGCGACTTTATATTAATACCGTCCGATCAATTAATCAACTCATAAATTTAATCTAGCATCCACCGATCAATAATACTCATATTTTGCCACAATAACTCTATTTATTCGCATCCACCAATATATCGATATATAATCATGCCTACTCACAAATACAACCTAACCGGATAATTATACCGGTCATAAGCTATCAAATCATTTTTATAAATATATATGTAAAAATAGATGCCATGCTCATGACTAATATGCAACATGCACAACTAATATCGTAAACACGATTCGATACTAAAGAATTTTATCATGATCAGAGACGTGCGAAACATCGCCGACGCCTTCTCGCTACGGCGTCCATATCCACCGTAGTCGCCGCCGATTCCGCGTCCACGCTCGGCCTCGCCCATGTCCGCTATCCTAGTGTTGCCGCATGCGCCACGCCGTCTTCTAGCACGACATGCCATGCCGGCTCACCTCACTCGGGCCGCCACGCCGCATGGTCGCCGCATGCATGCGCCGTCTTTGCCGACGCTACCCGCCGAGCCGGCCAGATGCATGCACCCGCCGAGCCGGCCGCTTTGTCGCCCTCCGCCGCCTCCCCTCGGCTCGGTCGTGCAGCTCCACCGGCCTTGCCTCCTCGCCTCGGCTACCTTTTGCTCGGCGTCGCCACGCCGCATTGTGCTTCGAGCGCCTCAAGCCGAAGCCGTCCTCCGGCGTCTCCGTGCATCTGCAGCCTCCGGCCGCCGCTTGCTTGCTCCTAGCTCTGCGGCCGGCTACTCTACTGAAGCCACATTAGCCCCGGCCTTGCCTTGATCGCTAACGCCTAGCAAGGCGCTGATCGATGCACAGAGTGTATCATCTCCTTCTCTCTTCTTGCAAGGCCTTCAAACCTACTCGCATGCGAAATCCGATTGCATGGATGGGAAGCCCAAGAGGAGAAGAACCCGATGGTGTAACATGCATTGAGGTTTTCGATTTTTGGTGGAGTTTGGAAGGAGAGAAGTTGGTAGAGATGAACTAGTGCAAAATCCAAGTTCTTGCTCTCGTCGTGCTTGGCTTTGCTAGATGGGGAAGTGGCAAATTTCGGTTGGGGAAAGAAAAATGGGTGGCTCAGAGTGCTTGGTTCTACCGGGAGGGGGAAATAGAGCTTGGTACTGGGCAAGAGAAATGATGGCAGTGGCGTGGAGGTGACAAGATGTTTCACCAAGGCGTAAAAGATGGCAGAGTGGTTGTGTTATTCTACCAAAAATTCAATGAACAAGTGATTCCGAATTTGGTGAGGTGTTCGTAATTTTAGACATTGTTGCTTAGCTCTAAAATCACGAAATTTTTAGGTGATGTTCCTGACATAATGTAGATGCTCGTAAAAATTTCAGAAATTTATCCATAGTGTGCTGCTCTCTAAAAATATTTAACTTTACTGCTTATGTGGAAAATAATTAGCAGATAGTTTTTCATCTCTTTTCTTTTACGTCGCCAAACGACCTTGCATGTGTAAACCGATTATCGAAACGGAATGTCCTCGAGACAACGATCACGATGACATAACATACGTTGTCAAATTCTTGATTTTGTTAGTGATTGCGAGGAGAGAAGTTAGAAAAATAAAGAACTGGACACACGTGTATTTCATCCGCTAATCCTTTTCTCCATTTTGCGAATTCACTCAAACCGCTATGCATGCGACAACAAATTATAGAAACGGGTTGCTCGTGCGATGACGATCGCGGTGGTATGACATGCATAGCTTGGTTTTGAAGTTTCGACTGAGATTTGAAGGGGAGAAACGACAAGAGTTAGCAGGGTCGGAAAATAGAAGAGATGACCGGAAAAAAAGGGACACGCGGTCGTTTCGTCCGTGGTCGATCGAATTCGAAAATAAGAACGGTGATACTAATGTGTGCATCATGATTTTTGAAATGCATGCGAAACGAAAACAAAATATTTAATTTAATTACGATCGCTCAAACAATTCGATTAAATATAGGTTATAATTATTATTATTTTTAAATACAGATTTTAAACAAATTTGATTTGACTTGGAAATGCAACCTTTTAATTATCTCAATTTGATTTTACAAGCAATCTTTTTACTTAAACACGGGAAAATTTTAAAACACTGCCAAATATTTATTAGATCGCCTAGTTAAATATTAACATCCCGATTTTGAAAATCAGGATGTTACACCGTTCAAAGCTTCGTCAGATTAATGAAGAAACGTCTACAAGAGAGGGAGTTGGTTAAATGTGTTTCCTTTTATTTGTAAACTGTTACTGTGCTCATAGTCGTCGTCGTCTATCTTCTATCTGTAACAGTTGTGAACTCTCTTTAAGTCACTGTTAGAGTTGAGTCTGTCTGTTAGTCTTTGTGGGTCGTACGTCTCGTAAAGCTGGAGTCCGGCCCAGCCTCTGAACTATATTCTAGCTTTCAATAAAGCTGGGCGATAGCCTATTATCTGAAAAAAGTCTCTTAATCTGCAAGCTTATCAACCACCACTTGAAAATACTCATGTTTATACGGGCCTTACATCCTTCCAGAACCTGCTTAATTACCCAAGAAATGCAGGTACAACAGATTAGATAGCTATACGCTAGCTTACATGGCATTGTTTACTTGGGCTGTATCTGTATGCACAAATTGAGTCAGAATGTCAGACAGTTACATGATTGATATATGTCTACATTTTGGGGTCAGGTGATGAAGTTTGAAGCTGCTGTCAAGCAGTGTCTATTTCGACCTCCGAAGTTATTCAAAGAAAACTTAGCGACGAACCGGTTCACCCCCTAAACGCCTATTCGAGCACTTTTTTCCACATAAGCGCACATATCAGAGATTCAGAGGTTAATTCTTGACTCCCCTGCAGTAGATCTTGACATTTTCCTTCCTTTTTTGGCCCGGAAACCGGCCGATTTCGCTAGGTTCCAAGCAGCTTCTGAAACCTTGGCCATCTATGTCCTAAGAAATTCTAGCTGATTTCTGCTTTGTCATGTGTGGGCAAAAAAGAATAGGTGGGATTAATGGATCTCTGCAGAAGCTTATATAGTCCATTACTTAGTAGTTATTATTAGGACAGTGCTCCTGTGCAGACGCAGATGCTTTGAGAAGTCCACAACGTCTAGCATTCAGAGCATTTTAAAATTCCATAGTCCAAATCACCACAAGCCAGAGACTACGCAGTCTCCATACATACACGTACGCACCCTCACTTCTAGTTCCACCCGGCAGCTAGCCACACCACAGCAGAGAGAGACCCCTCCATCCCTACTCGTTTCCATCGCCGCCCTCTCCTCCTCCCGCCGCCGCCGCAGCGATGCAGAGCCTCCTGCTCCCTTAGAACACTTCCACATCTCTTGCATCTGGCAGTCGCTTCTATTTCTTCCGCGAGCACCACTGGGGCAGCCAGATCCGTCACCACCGAATGCAGTTGCAGTGGTTAGCAGAGCTTCGCCGTCGCCGAGGCCTCCAGGGGCTTTGCTAGGGCAGCGACCAGCCTGGCCCCTACTAAATCGGGGGGTTTGTCGATGACAAGGTAGCACATCGAGCCTCCGCTTCCTAATCCGCCGGCCATGGCGGAGAGCGACACCCGCGGACCCCGCAAGGTCATGATCAGTGGGCACCCTGACGCCGTCGATGTAGGCCTTAGAAGTCATCTCCGGGCACCACACCAGCTTCATCCGGTACGATTTGTTGTAAATGTTTACTCAATTTGTTGCAATAGTTGGTTCGAAATATTGCATAGAGTGCTTTTGATTTTTGTGATGTTGCATCAAATGTTGCGGCAACGGGTATTTTTTTTTGTTGCAATGATGTTTTTGATTTGTTGTTGTTGGACCAAAACAACGACTAGAGGAGGGGTGAATAGGAGCACGATCCCTTTTTCACCTTGATCGGATTCAACACGTTTTTCACTCCAATAGTTATGAAAATCAATGCACAAGCATAGCGGAAGATTTGTATTGAATCCAATCGAAACTCTGAAGCAAAACAACCAAAAACACCAAAAGCTCAATTCACAATGAGTTGAGTGGTCAGACCTCTCTATGGCCTGTCTGACCTCTCACAGGGGGCGGCTGACCTCTCCATAGGCGGTCTGACCTCTCACAGGGGGGCGGCTGACCTCCAGCTCGATGAACATTAAAATCAGTACGAACTCAGAATCATAAATCGACTCAACTTTTGATCCACAACTCCAAACTCAACGAAACTTGGAACACACCTTCTCTAGGATGTCAGGAACCTATTCCAATAAAGGATCGCGAAGATCTTTGATAAAACCAAAATATAATCCAAAAACTTACGCGTGGGTTAAAGATGATCAAGATGATCTTAAATGTATTCCCACATGTCACAACAAGCAAGATTCAAGCTAGAAACCAAAGAAAAACCGAAAGATCAAAGAAAGTCCCGAAAGCACAAAATAGAGAGTAATAATGATAAGATCATCTTGAGGAATATTGCTTGGATTGATTTAAGATAGATGTTGGTTTACAGTCGCTTCATCATGGAGGACGAATACTCAATACTTGAGCACACAATCAATCCAACTATTTGGAACCCTAACCTCGCCACCACCTCTTCCTAAACACAAACTAAGGTTTCTTCAAATACCACGGTTAGGGAGTGCACAACCAGCACCCGCCCCTATTTATAGTGGAGACTAGCTTCTAGAAGGATATTCCTAATGGGCACCCGTTAAGCCCACACACAAACGGGTTTAACTCACGTACGCATTTCAAAGCGCTGTCTTCATCTTCACTTGACCTAAACTACTTCTCCTTGCACCGTCTTGCGCCGCGGTTTAGCCAAAAGCCATTAAGATGGTATTTTGGTGAAGTTACCAAAAAACCCCTTCTCGATTCTTCTCCAAAGACCGAGTCCAAACTTCATGAAGCAATCCCATGCTTCACCACATATAGGTTGATCAACAACTCTCTTCATGTCGGTAAGTCTCTCCCATTCAGCTCCTACCGAAACCACCATGGCACTTGCACCGACTCCCGCGCCGCTTGATGCAACCCGTTGCACCAAACTTCCCGTTCGATCATCCTTGTTCATTTTGCGCCATGCTTGAGTCAATTGACTTCACTCGGCATCCTCGATCATTCTGAACCTCAGCTCTCCAAACCTAGTCCCGATCATCCTCGCGGTTGACCGTCGTTGACCTCTAAGCCTCCTGCACAACAATAGACAAAGAAATCGATTCCGGGAACAAGTTCTTCACAACTTGACCAGGTTAGTCAAAACATGCATCATGCAACACATATGCACTGAAACCCATGAACTTGACCTAACCAACAAACATCGCTGCCACGCTGGCTAGCGAACAATTCAAAACTGGTCAGACCGCCATCCATGGTTTGGCCCGACGCTTCAATGAGGACTTAGTCAAATTTCCTTCTTGCAAATCCAAGACCTCTCTGGAAATTTAAACGAATAGAACTTTTGACTCGAAGGTCCAAAAATTATGCGACTAAGTGTAGGATAATCCCCTTTCTTGCCTACACCCTCTATTTTTGGCCCAGCTCTAAATTCAAAGACACTTATGGCCGGCCGCATCACGCCCATGGCCGGTCTGACCACCAGCCTCTAGGCCCAAGGCCTGGTCGTCTGACTGCCATAGGTGGCCGGTCTGACCTCCGCCCTGGCCGATCTGACCACCACATAGGCCGGTCAGACCACCAGCGACCTGACAGCACCTGAACTTTGCCGAAAACGCGTGATTCGACAAACCTTTAACGGCATTGCCAATTGTAACATCATCTTAAGATCATGAGTATATCCCCATGATATCCACAGTTGCACAAGAGTTTCTCCATTTGTTGCAGAAAATAATTTGGTTTGTTCATCTTCCTGAAATTTTATCAAAAAATGATTTTGTTGCAACTATTGTCGCCGATTGTTGCACACATGAAATCAAAATATTTCATAAGTAAATTTTAAATATTGCAAATTTCTTGATGTTGCAAACAATTATTTTCAGGTGTTTCCACTATTATTTTCAAATGTTGCAATCGAAATTTGTTTGTTTTGGGATATTTGATATTTGAACTAGTTTTTAAAAGCACAACCAAATGGTTTTCATGCATATTCAAGTGAGAAATATTTTCCTAATTTTTGTATTTATCATTTACTTAATTTTGTTGCGAAGATCTAAGGAGGAGTTTTATGGGTGATTTGTTGCGCTGGGGATGATGTCGCAAGCTTGTGTCGGGGAAAGCGAAAATGCGATAGATTGGGCGACGATTTTTGAAGAATTTAGACCCTCCATTATGTGTTAATAGATTATTTTGGTGATTAATGGCAAATCTAAATATGAGACTAACACCTTTCATTTATTAACGACAAATCTACTTGTAAGACTAACTCTCTTATCTAGTATGATTTTGTGTAGTTTCGTTTGGATATAAAAGGGTGAAAACCATGGAGGTATGCATTCGGCTTTATACTCTTATATATTGTTGTATTCTTCGGATCCAAAATATAGGTTGAACTCCACCAAAAGTTTAACTTGAATATGTGCTTATTACACATTTGTGTATGCACACATTTAGGGGGGTTCACTCTATATTTTGTGGTTTCATTTGTATTGATCCATATTCCGTTCTCCACACATACTTGGGATGTCTACTTTGAAACATATCCTTGGAGTATATATAACTTGTGTAGTTCTTGTATACTCATGTTGCTCTATATTTATTTTTCTACATTCAATTTATGTGCAATTGAAGTGGTTATCATCAATTACCAAAAAGGGAAAAATGGAAGTATCTTATCCCACCATTATGAGTTAATGGTATGGTGTGGCAATTAATGATAAACATATTGTGAAACTAACATTTTTTATTAGTTGGATGATTAAGTTATGTTCCAGGATGATGCAGACTTTGGATGACATCATGAGTTGATCGTCATCATGTCAAGATTCGCGATGAAGGAAATCATCATGTGTTGATGACATTCAAGACAAGATCCCGAAGTAAAAAAGATCATCATGTGTTGATGATATTGAAGTAAAGAGTTTAAAGATGTGTTGATGATTATCAAATCAATGGCCCAGACTTGAAGTGAAGATGTGGGTCATCAAGCTTAAAAAAGATGTTCAAGGAAAATGTATGACTAGCTAGGGCTAAGGACGTGTTCCTAGTCTTTTACCGGTCTTGGTATTTGGTTGGTAGACTGGATTGCTAGTTTAGGCTGTTATACTATTAAGAGGGGTCTTGACTAGTAGCTTGAGAGTGTTATGTGTTGATAGCTCGTTGTGCTTGCTTTATCTCTCGTTAGCATGTTGTCAATATTTGCAAATGTGTTTTGCAAGTAGTTGAGGCTCATGCATAATCCTTGTAGCATATGACTTTAGTTTGCGAATGTGTTATGCAAATGTCTTAAGTCCATGTACCTTATTCCTTGTAGCATGATTCTAAAGTTGGCAAATGTGTTTTGCAACTTGTTTAGAATCTCGTCTTCAACCTTTTTTTTTTTGCATATTGCATCAATTGGCAAATATGTTTTGCAAATTGAGTTGAAGCAATTGCAAAATCAGTTTTTGTTTCTTGGACCATCAAGTGGCAAATATGTTTTACAAATTGAGTTGAAGCAATTGCAAAATCAATTTTTATTTCCTGGATCAGACTGACCGCCATGTGTTGGTCGGTCTGACCGGGGTCCCGGTCAGGGTCGCGCGGTCAGCTTTTTTTTCTCTCCAGAAGATGTGTTTTTCTGGATTTGTTGTTTCCTCTGTGGAGCGGTCTGGCCGTAGTTGTAAGACCGAACTGACCGGACCTTCGGGTCTTGGACCTGGTCAGCTTTTTCCAGAAGGTGTGTTTTTTCTGGATTTGCTGATTTTTGTTGGAGCGGTCTGACCGGCACGTGTGGATCGGTGTGACCGGCTAGACCGGCCATTGGTTGGCGGTCAGACCGAATGTGCCCAACGGCTAGTTTTATAGCAGTTGGAGGAACCGCGATCTGACCGGCCATATGCATGCGGTATGACCGGCCTTCATTGCTTTTTCAAGAGAATCTCTCCCTAACGGCTAGTTTTTGTGTGTGGACTACAAATACCCACCTTGGCGGGCCTTGGGTGAGGTTGCTGGTGGCTGGTGCCATTACCCATTCCCTTGAGCAAAGAGCAAGCCCTCTGATCTCTTATGTGCATGTGTTGCACTTAGTGAGCTTTGAGAGAAAACCCTAAATGCATGTGTTGCATTAGATAGTGGATTGTGTATCCATTGAGTTTAGACACTTTATTCGTTCAAGTGAGCGTCTCCGACTTGTTACTCTTAGTGTTTGCCGACACCTAGACGGCTTGAAAGAGTTGCGCTGGTGATCTTCTCAAAGAAGGTTGTGAGAAGACCCGAGCGGCTGTGAGTGGTTTGGTGCTCACCATCTCCAGAGTGGAGGAAGAGCAACCCTGAGTGGATCGAGGTGTTGGTTCGTGCTGTGAGAACCGGTCCAAGTGGTTGGACTTATCTCGGAGTGTTGGCTCAATTGAGGAGCCGGTCCAACGCGGTTGGGCTTACCTCAATGTGGATTAGGGGAGACCGGCAGGTCTCCGAACACCACAGTAAAATATCATTGTGTCATTGTGGTTTGTTCTATTGTGTTTTACTTTATGCATTTTACATTCCTTGTAATAAATTGCTTATATGTCTTTGTATGATTGCTTTTGTTCTCAATAGTCTATTTTTGTTGGTGCACTTAGTAAAGACTATTTGATTTAGGTTTTAATTGTGCAAAATCAGTTTGTTGTTAGCTTCCGCATTAAAAATAGGTTTTAGCCAAAGAGATTTTTAAAACCGCCTATTCATCCCCTCTAGTCGGCCTCCTCAATCTTACAGATTTGTTATTGTCGGGGTGCGCGTGATGTTGCAAGCTTGTGTCGGGAGGAAAGTGAAAAATGCATGAGATCAGATGGCTGAGCATCATGGTGCCAGATCGAACAACAAGGCGTGGCGTATGACACTGGTGCTCGGAATGTACGTCCGATCGCTAGTCGCGTCCTTATTATTATTACTTAAGCAATCAAACAAATTAGGGCAGAATGACATTGACGGGCCTATCAAAGATCCAGCTAAACGAGATGGGTGTGGGCTTCTTTTGGGCCTGGGCCGCCTTATCGTGGGCCTTCTCCTCCATCCTCTGGATTTTCTGCGGTAGTGCGCACACGTAGTCCCGCGCGCGCCTCCCCTCGCCGGAGAGCCCCGCCGCCAGCTCCTCCACGCACCACTGCCGTATTAGGTGCTCCAGGATGCTGCGGTAGTCCGAGGCCGTGTACACGCCGGCTTGACGCGCGGCGGCGGCGTAGTGGGCGAAGAGGTCGGCGTCGCGGCCGTCGCTCATGAGTGCGGCCGGCATGGTGATCCGGCGGCGCATCATGTACGCCAGGGCGCGCACGGTGGCATCCGGGTCGGCCTCGAAGAGCTTGGACACGACGCGGGTGTAGGCTGCCTCGTGCCGCTTCTCGTCGGCGGCGATGGCGCCGCAGATGCGCGCGAGCGCGGCGTCACCTTGCGCGCCAACCTGGCGCGCCATGTTGCCGTGGGCGATGGATGTGGCGCGCTCCTGGAAGGCGACGTAGATGAAGCCGTGGTGGGGGCTCGCCGGCGCGTGCATGGCCATGCCGGACTGGATGAGGCGGTGGACGGTGCGCTCCACCTGCCGCATGTCGAGGCGGCCGGAGAGGTACATGTACCGACTGAGCACGTCGCCGTGGCGGTTCTCCTCGGCGGACCACCCGCGGATCCACCGCGCCCAGGAGGTTCCGTCGGCGCCGGTGACGTCGCGCGCGGCCTCGAAGCGGTTCGTCATGCTCTGGTACGTCGGCAGCGCCTCCTCCGTGACCATGTTCCCCACCAGGCACACCAGCTGAGCGTCCGGCACGGCCGCCGCCCGCGCGCGGAGCTCTATGCACGCCGCGTGGAAGCCGTCCGCGCCCAGCGCCGCCGCGTCCGGGAGCATGTCCGACGGCTGCCACGCCTCGTCCGCCGGCTTGAGCAGCGGCAGCACGTGCTGCTCCGCCCACGGCTCGAGCTGCGCCAGCACCTCCAGTCTCTCCGGCGCAAGGTACCTCCGCCACTCCTCCTCCTCCTCCCACCGCCCGGCGACGCCGACGGCCATGGCCCCTTTACTCGTCGCACTCCTGCACCTCCTGCATGCACTCAACAATTCAACATGCAACTACATCAATATGCCTGCATGCCACTACATTACTAGATAGTAGATACTACAGTAATAGCTAATTACCAGGTGCTGATCGCTGTTGATGGCTTGCGGTGGTGGCTGTGACTTGGTTTGCCTGATGGATATCCAAACCTAGCTAAAAATATTGCTGCTGCCGCCGCCGCCATGTTCAAGGCAACTACTCGATCGTACTATTCGTATCAGATGATGAACAAGAACAGAATCAAATTGAAGTACCTGGCTAGCCTTGCGTATTTATAGAGATGGCTAGACTGCAATTATTATTGTTGGGCGCTGGTTGTTGGGCACCCTGTGGTGGCCTGTGCCACTGTCAGCGCTGTACTCTCTTCTGTTTCTTTCTAAGTTTTTAACCATGCATGTAGATAAGCCAGGTTAGTTGCAAAACAAGATAATTTTAGAAGGAAATGGTTAGGATGTTCATGTAAAAAGGTGAGACTATACATTTGCTCAAAAATAATGCTGAAGAGAGAGAGAGAGAGAGAGAGAGAGAGAGAGAGCAGATGATTAGATGATTATGATAAAAAAAAAAGAGAGAGAACGTTATTGAATATTGAATTCACGTGCAATCCTTGTATTCTGTGATTCTGACAGTAGTTTCTTTGAGTAGCCTCGCACTGAATTCCTTGAGCAGAGATAAGGCTTCAAATTATCAGCAACAGGAAGAAACCTGCAGGCAATCAATTTGCTCGTGTAAGGCTTGGCGGCTTGCTCTTTGCTGAGCCAAAGTGAATGCATGGTAGGCACGTAGGTGCACAGCACACGTAGAAGAGTAATGATCTCATGCTGACACAAAAAATCTGTAGCCTTCTGTCTCTTCACTCTTGCAGAAACCGGGCATATTTAATGTACTGCGGTCAAGCAACGTCAGAGATGTCGCCTAGCTAGGAGTAATTGTCTATATCTTGGAAATGTAGATCTCATGCCGACACAAATAAAATTTTGGGTCCAAACATCTTATATGCTCGATCCATGCAGCGTATCCATATCTCATACCACTAGGTACTCGCTGATATGAATATTTGGTGAAAATATTTCCTCGAAAATTAAACCAGAGCTAATCCACTGTAGAACACCATATTACTCCCTCTGGTCACAGCGGGTGTATTTGGTTGTCTGCATATTCTCAGTTTGGTCCGTATGTGTTATCCTGACTGAACCTAATCAGGCTGAATGGATGCAATGATGAGTTGTTTGATTGTCTGTTTCTATTGGGTCAAGCTGTGTTGAGATGTTGCTTGGTTGCCTGTATCTAGCACGGGAGAAGGTGAACAGACTCACAAACGTTAGTCGTCATCGCGCCACTGGCCGAGGAGGAAGCTCTAATCAAGCGTTTCCATCGGGCCTGGCCCGTGAGGGAATCTTGCATCCACTCAGCCAGGCTCACCCACCCAACCAGGCAACCAAACACCCAAAAACTTGCATCTACTCATGTGAGCCAACCCCATGCATACAACCAAACACACCCAGCGTCACTCTTGTGTTTTGTGACCGGAAGGAGTAATCAGAACAGAGGTGGGGTATATGTGATGTGAAAAATCAGAATGTTAAGTACTATTTAAAATCCAAAGCTAATCCACTACGGAACACCATATTAATATAAACATAGGTAGGATATATATATATATATATATATATATATATATATATATATATATAATGCAAAAACCAAACCAAGGATTAATTCCTTATATGCCACTTGTATTTTACAAAATCCTTGATTGTGTCACTGACATACCAAGGATTAATTCCTTATATGCCATTTGTATTTTACAAAATCCTTGATTGTGACATCGACATGTGCGATCGGGGTCCACATATAATGAATGTTGAAAACTTTGGCATATAATGAATTAACCCTAAAACCAAAAGAGAATAATTAATGTTTCAATCCAGTATTTTGGGATATAGCTGTGCATTTGATTATTACATATGCCTATTGGATGATCAGGAACCCAAGACAGACATGACACGCATAGTGATTTTTTCCATCTATATAAAATTTTAGGAACTACGTCGATATCGGACTTACTTTCGTGACCGGAGGGGGTAATAATGTAATATGTCGCGACGTGAATGTATGATCGCCCGTGTGGTTTCCAATCAAATGGAGGCATATCTCGTAATGACACATGTGTCTTCGTGGGGAGGAGCGATCGAACATTCCTTCCTCTTCTCGCGGCTTGCCCGTGAAGTTATAGCGTGAAGTGAAATGGGAGTATGGCCTCCATCTCTACCGCAAGATGTTGAATTGTGCTAAGTAGTCGCTATTTGATTTCCTGAGACATTCCTCGATTCAGGAGGCAACGATTCTTGCTGTTACTCTGTGGTATATTTGGGAGGCCCATAATAGTGCACGAAACGATGAAGGTATGTTGCATCCTTGAAGGGTGGCTGCAAAAGTTAAAGTTTATGTTAAGTTGATAGTGTTGTAAATCTTCAATCCGGATCCAGGTCATAGGCGTGAGTCCTTGTATAAAATATAAATATTGGAGAGTGTGCTAGAGATTATATATTGAAGATATTGTCTTTAAAGATTATATAGTATATGTTAGAGATAAAATTATCTCTAACTATTGGAGATATCTTTAGTGGTATACAAGGTATGTTATCTTGTGAGTTTGACCATGTTTCAACGCTGGCTGTCGGTGACACCCCCCTCGGTCCTCGCCATGCCAGACGACCACCGTTGCAGTCTGGCAAAATCTATGGTTAAGCGGCTCGATCAGCAAAACTCAAAAATCTAATCGACGCGGCGACGCATGCGGCATGCTTAAGGAGTAAGGACTACTAATTTTAGGGGGCTATCGTGAAATCTGCGATGCAAGTTAAGTCGATGCCCGGTACTGAAGTATTTGTGATGTCTAGCTAAATATATAGTGGGAGCTACGTATAATGGCAAAAGAACAATACCCCACAGCGGACAGTGAAGGGATACGAATATTCTACACTAACTGGTAATTTAAAAATTCTACCACGTAAATCAGGAAGCTGTGCAAACAAGAGATCATAGATCGTTACCACAAGACGCACAGTGCAGCAGAAGAAGAGTTAGAGCAGCCTGATTCAACGTCGAGCACCTCGATATAGTGATCGTAGTTGATCGTCTAGCGTCATCGATGTTGATCTTCTCTTCTAGTAACCAATCGCATTCCTTGTGATGATCGTGGATCATCATTGTTCAGCACAGCTGCAATCGCAACAACGCCTCTACGGTATTCACACGTCCATGGATGGAACATCGTGTGCCGGTGTGCTAGTACCAATTCGCACGACAGAATATTCGAGAAGATGGTGCATAGGGTTTCGGTGGAGCAACTCATGTAATCCATCCCAACAGTCTCATGCATCCCCTTATAAAGAGTCTACGACGGATCCTATCCGAACTTGTTTGTTCCAACCCGTTAAGTGTGTGATCCTATAGGTTCATGCGTAATCGGTTGCGACTCGGAAACTCTTTTCCGACCACGAGTCATTAGCGGTTCCTAGCATGACATAACGATTCCCGAATACACATAAATTATATCAGACGAATCTTAATGCAATATGATCTACGACCAGGACCTTATCACTTATGACCAACTCGTATCTATATACGATCAGTTTATATTTAGTCACGATTAGTTCGTAACTCCTTACGATCAGTTTTGACCAGTTAGTGATTATGATCGATCAGTCTACGATCATAATTATTGATTCGATATCTTTATATCCATGATCGATGAAATATGATTATCAATCAATACATGTGCTGGTTGATAAGTCACTGGCGTTCCGATCAGAGATACATTTATAGTGACATCATATAAGTTAAAAAGCTTCACCAACAAGTCACATATTTGTTAATCTTTATAAATAATAATTAATTTAAGGAACATAATAACATTTATTCTATAACTCATAAACATAATACAATAATATCTATGATTGCTTTTAGGGTATATCTCTATCAGACAAGTCTTCCCAACCCGTCGTACGTCCCAGCGCTAGTTGCTCTTGCTTTGCACTGCTATCTCAGTGACTTGCAGACTTGAATAGTTTTATTTATGCATAAGGAAACATCGTTGTTTACTTCACTAAAAATGATCTGAGAATATAAGGAGATGAGTCGACGATGCTAAAGCTTCATTTGCAGTATAAGGATATAGGACTAGGGCAGCACAATACTGACGGGCCTATCAAAGATCCAGCTAATCGGGATGGGCGTGGGCTTCGTTTGGGCCTGGGCCGCCTTATCATGGCCCCTCTCCTCCATCCTCCGGATCTTTTGCGGCAGCGCGCACACGAAGTCCCGCGCACGCTTCCCCTCGCCGGAGAGCCCCGCCGCCAGCTCCTCCACGTGCCACTGCTGAATGAGGTGCTCCAAGATGCTGCGGTAGTCGGATATTGTGTACGTGCCGGCCTGCCGCGCGATGACTTCGTAGTAGTTGACGAACTGGTCGGCACGACGGCCGTCAGTGATAAGTGCGGTCGGCATCATAATCCGGCGTCGCATCATGTACGCCAAGGCACGCACGGAGGCATCAGGATCAACCTCGAAGAGCTTCCCCATGATGCGGGTGTAGGCGGCCTCGTGCCGCTTCTCGTCGGCGGCAACGGTGCCGCATATTCGCGCGAGGGTAGCATCGCCGTGCGCGCCGACCAGCCGCGCCGTGTTGCCGTGGGCGATGAACGTGGCACGCTCCTGGAAAGCAGTGTAGATGAAGCCATGATACGGGCTCGCCGGCGCGTGCATGGTCATGCCGGACTGGATGAGCCGCTGGATGGTGCGCTCCACCTCGCGCATGTCGAAGCGGCCGGAGAGGTACATGTAGCGGTTGAGCAAGTCGCCGTGGCGGTTCTCCTCGGCGGACCAGCCGCGGATCCACCGCGCCCAGGCGGTGCCGTCGGTGCCGGTGACGTCGCCCACGGCCTCCCAGCGGTTCAGCACGCTCTGGTACGTGGGCAACGCCTCCTCCGTCGCCATGTTGCCCACCAGGCACACCAGAAGAATGTCTGGCACGTTCACCGCCTGCTCGCGGAGCTCGACGCACGCCGCGTTGAACCCATCGGCGCCCAGCGCCGCCGCGTCCGGCAGTATGTCCGACGGCTGCCATGACGCCTCCACCGACTTGAGCAACGGCAGCACGTTCTTCTCCACCCACGGTTCCAGTTGCGTCAGCAACTCCAGCCTCTCCGGCTCCAGGTACCTCCGCCATTCCTTCTCCGCGTCCTCCTTCTCTCGCTGTGCGGCCATGATCTCTGTACTAGTACTACTCCTGCACCTCCTGCATTCATCAACTCAGCATGCACAATTACATCAATAAGCAAGCAGCGCAACTGGTCACTTTTTTTATTACTTCCTCTGATCTAAAACATATGTGATAGAATTTTTCCCAATTCTTTCGGGAATTCATTTGAGTCTCGTACGTTCCAAACATACATGCATGCCCTTAATTTGCACCATCGTAGTTGGAGCCACCAACATAAATAGTAGATGAATATGGTTAATTATACATTGTAACCTTGAGCTGTACATACTACGTGAATAGCATATAATTAGGACTCTAAGCTTGGTGTTTAATTATATTTTGTCCTTTCTTGTTTTTTCTAACCAAACGTCAGAATATCTGGAAGCCGGACTTGTTGTACGCTGGTAACCATCTAAATGAGGCTAGGCTAGAGGGAGATGTCAACGTACGTACCAGCGGCTGATCACTTGGATACCTGCTGCTGCTGCTGTTGCTGATTGCCTGTAGTACTTAGCAGGAGTGTTTGGTTTGCATGATGGGTATCCAAACCTAGATGACAATGTTATTGCTGCCATGTTGAAGCTAGCTCCGTACGTTGCGAATTTTTATTTGTTGCCCCCAGTCACGCGTACGTGATGCGTATTTATAGAGCAATTAGTTCCAGCTTGCTGCTGCAGTTACTCCTCGTCGTAAGTGCGGCCGTTGCGAATGTGGCGAATTCGCAGGGCTAGCTTTCCTGCAATTACTCATTTAATACTCCCCGGAAACAAAAGTCTCACGAACGGCGAAGTCTTCTCCGGCGGCGGCGACTTCTCTGAAAGCAAGGCTGCAGTTACTCCAAACGGCGAATTTGTCATGCATGTTGCCGTCCGGCCAGTCGGCAGCCGCGCTTGTTGCGAATTCGCAGGGCTAGCTTTCCTGCAATTACCTCCCCGGAAACAAAAGTCTCACGAACGGCGACGTCTTCTCCGGCGGTGGCGACTTCTCTGAAAGCAAGGCTGCAGCCGCGATGCCCTGTGTGTTCACATTAATCAGATTGTACAGTCGTACATGTGCAGGTTTAGTGGCAGTTGTTTGGTGGCAGTTGTGAATTTGCCATGTGGCTTTCAAGCTGTAGATACTCGTTTGCCGCCAAAACCTACTGTAGCCCATAACACGGACATATATTCACACCGATAGTAACTATACATGCTAGTGGTGCAACCGATAATTTTCATTGGACCGACCGATCGAAGACTTTTAGAGTAAATATAGAAGGGAGAAATGAATATCCGACTGTATCCGTTTTCGATTTCAACTCCGAGAAATATATCGAATAAGATATGAGACGTTCAACAATTCAACTTTGGACTCACACCCAAGGAGTAGCCAACGAGGAGTTGGACCTACCCAATCAAGCTATCGCCATTCCTGCAGCTGCTCTTTCTATTGTCAGCATTAAAAATCATGCCAACCCATCACTTAATTGCAAATCCCTTTATTAATTGCAGAATTTTATCGTGAGGGATTAAATGCAGATGTGTTGATAAAATCTTTGCACCAGCTCAATCAGGCCATCGCCATTCCTTGAGCTGCTCTTCTTTATTGTCAGCATTAAAAATCATGCCAACCCATCACTTAATTGCAGAATTCCTTTATTAATTGCAGAATTCTATTGTGAGGATTAAATGCAGATGTGTTGATAAAATCTTAGCATTTTAATTGCATTTCATCCCTCATCTCAAATGTACACCTTCAACGAAATTTACACCTTTAACTAAATTTACACCTTTCAATAAAAATGTCACACACTTGCAACTCAAAATAAACTTGAAATCCAACTTGCACTCAAACATGTATAATGTTTGAAATGGGTATATTTAATCGTCCACTCATTTTTTTTTTTGGGTGAGACTCGGCAATTAAGCCAGCCGGCCTCTTCTGACTGTTTTTCCAGTTCACATGAATGCACTAGCTTAGATATACAGATGGACAGTGCAGTGCTTGTATTAAATACGTGCATTTAATTGTGGAGTTTTGCGAAGTATTGAAGTTTGCCTCCATTCTTTTTTACTTATGTTTTAGAATATGGGCCGTCAAACCTTGTAGAATTTGATCGTCAATAGGTTTAAAACTATTCTGATTGGCTATATGAAAATTATACCATTATATTTGTCATTAAAAGTACTTCCATCATATTATAACTTTACTAGTGCATATTAATGTAAATATATAAAAAGTAACGGTCAAAGTCGCACCTCGGAGACAACGATAAGTAAAAATTGTCATTCAGAGATGTAGTGCCCACTTTTCTTGTAATATTTTCATGACTTGTACTTGCCTCTTGATTTCGACCGGTTCTTGTAGCCATTCGAACTTTTACCTCGAGATCTATTGTTTGAGTTCTTCTCTTTTTGCCTACCACGAACAAACAAATCTTGTCCTTGCGAGCTTGAATTTTCAGAAGGTACCATCTGTTTTATCTTCACCTTTGCATGAAAAGCTTCATAAACTTTATTAAGCGTGAGAGTATCTCTACTATATAATATGGTATCTTTGAAATTTAAAAAAGAACTAGGCAGTGAACACAAGAGAGTAAGACCCAAATCCTCATCATCATAGTTTACCTCCATTGACTCTAGGTCGGCAGCGATCTCCATAAACACCGAAAGATGATCAAGCACGGACCCTCCTCCTTGCAATTTGTGAGAGCATAATTTCTGCTTGAGATGCATCTTGCTGGTGAGATCTTTTGTCATGCAAATTTATTCTAGCTTCAGCCATAATGCAGCAGATGTCTTCTGCTTCAAAACCTCCCGCAAAATATCATTTGATAAATGAAGGTGAATATGAGATAAAGCCTTATGGTCTTTACGCTTCTCATCTGTTGTCCATGCGATAGGTTGTTTCACAAAACCTTCCAATGCATCGTCCAAATCCATCTGTGCCAAAACAACCCCCATCTTGATTCGTCACAACGAAAATCTTGTGCCTCGACCCAGGAGTGGAAGATCATACTTCAAAGTTGCCATAAAGAATAAAACCTAAAATTTACTAGTACTGATTGTGTAAACTTATCAAAAATCATGACCTTTTTGGTATACCTTCTGTGTACGTGAAATAAAGACCTTCAGATACCTGGTATACTTCTCGTGTGGACTTAGCAAAATTCCACAAGAATTTGTTGAATCATACCACGAACAGGAACGCTTGCTTTGATTTAATAAAGAAAGAATAAAAAGGTACTTGGAACATGAGGTGCATTGTGAACTGGATCCTCCATGTGAGACTTGCTTTGCTGCTTGTAGGTGATTTGATAGACAAACGGATAAAGAATTTCCTTGGGGCTTGAGCTTGAGACCTGGCCTTGACGCTTGCTTGCTGGAGTGCTTGAACTGACGGAAGCAAAAGTTGGCCACGAGACTAAAGTTTGCTCGATGAGAAGCGAGAAGTGGCGTGCATTTTGACCGAGGCGATGGCTTCGGATGATGCCACGCACAGACCGAGGTGGCGAAGAAAGTTGTGGATCAAAGCGGCGGCTACGCCGCGAATCGATCCCGCTACCGACGAAAAAAGGCTTGAAAGCAGCGGATGACGGCCGCAGGTGAAGCCGATGCGTGACAGGAGCAGGGATCCAGGCGAAGGCCATGCGCGTGACGGCGGCGCCGGGCGAGACGGCGGCATGATTGGACCTGAATTTTTATCTCGAATCTCTCAAACCCTAATCTCTTACGCTCTTATACCACTTGTTAGAAAAATAGAGACAAAAGGAGACATAAATTTTTACATGGAAAACTCTTGCGGGAAAAATCCACGAGCGTCAACCAGCGATAATCACTATATGAGACGTCAGCCCTCCCCGTGCGGCTTACAAGAGGTATATAAAGGGGTAAAAGGACTTAGAGTCTAACTAAGAAACTTATCCGTTAAATTGGCATATTTGAATACAACTACATTAGGAATTCGAATCATATATCTCAACATATACGACATAGTCGTAAGGAGTTTCGACTACATTTGGTCGGAAAGGTTTTCGACTACACGTGGTCAGAAGGGGTATCGACTACATGTGGTCGTAAAGGGTAGCGACTACATGTGGCCATAAAGGGTAGCATCTACATGTGGTGAAAGATCTAGACCTGCCATTATGAGTTAATAGATTGTTTTGGTGATTAATGACAAATCCAAATATGAGACTAACTCTTTTATCAAGTATTATCTTTGTGTAGTCTCATTTGGATATAAAGGTGAAACACAACGAGGTATGCAATCGACATCTCAATTTATATTATGTTGCATTTCTCGGATCCAAAATATAGGATTGAACTCAACCATAAGTCAAACTTGAATATGTGCATATGATCTTATTGCACATTTGTGTATGCACACATTTAGGGGGAGTTTTATCCTATACTTTGTGGTTTCATTAGTATTGATCCATATTCATTTCTCCACATATATTTGGGATCTTTACGTTGAAACAAAACCTTGAGTATACAAAACTTGTGTAGTTCGTATATACTCATGTTATGAGTATATAGAACTTGTGTAGTTCTTGTATACCCATGTTAGAGTATATATAACTTGTGTAGTTTATATATACTCACTTGTTCTCTCATTTATCATCATTAAATTTATGAGAATTTAAGTGGTTATCATTAATTACCAAAGAGGGAAAGATTGACGTATCTTGTCCCACCATTATGAGTTAATGGTATGATGTGGTAATTAATGATGATCACATTGTGGAACTAACATTTTCCATGAGTTGGATATATAGGTTATGTTCCAGGATGTTGAAGACTTGGGATGATCATGAGTTGGTCATCAAGTCAAGAGCTTGGTGTAAATGATGCATCATGAGTTGATGCTTATCAAGAAGAGATGATCATGAGTTGATCATCAAGACAAGAGAAGACCCATCATGTGTTGATGGAGGTCAAGTGAAGGATTGCATCATGTGTTGATGCATGTGGAGACTCGGGATGGAGAAATGATGATGTTCAAGACAAGATCCCGAAGTGAAGAAATCATCATGAGTTGATGATTGTCAAAGTCAAGGACCCGGACTTGAAGTGTTGATGTGCGTCATCAATCTTCAAGAAGATGCAAGGCAAAGGTATGACTAGCTAGGGCTAAGGATGTGTTCCTAGTCTTTTACCGGTCTCGGTGTTTGGTTGATAGACCGGATTGCTAGTATAGGTTTGCCGTACTATTAAGAGGGATCTTGACTAGTAGTTTGAGTTAGTCATGTGTTGATAGCTCATTATATTTGCTCTAGCTCATCTATGCATGGAGCTATTATTTGCGAATGTGTTTTGCAAATAGCCGACGCTCATGCATTCAACCCTTGTAGCATGTGACTTAAGTTTGCAAATGCGTTTTGCAAATGGTGTAAGTCCATGTACCTTTTTCCTTGTGGTATGATTCCAAAAGTTGGCAAATGTGTTTTGCAACTTGTTGGGAATCTTGCTTGTGACTCTTGTTGGCATGGCTTGTCAATTAGCAAATGTGTTTTGCAATTGAAGTTGTTGAAAAAGCCATTTCTGATTTCTGTCAGGAAAATCGGAAGTTCCGGAGGTTTAACGGCGGAAGTTCCGCACTCCGACCGTCCGATTTTCCGCGGCTTGTTTTTTCCAGAGAGCGGCCGGTTTAGGGACTTAGCCGATTTTCCAAGTGCGGAAGTTCCGGAGTGTAACTAGCGGAACTTCCGATTAATCGGTTGCTCCGAAAACCGGCGGTTGGTTTTTTCCAGAGAAGCACCATTTTGGGGACTTAGCCAAAATTCAATGTGCGGTAGTTCCGCTATGTGTTGAGCGGAACTTCCGAAGAATCGGAACTTCCGATATTTAGTTGGCGGTAGTTCCGCACTAAAAATCAAACGGCTAGTTTCTCGTCGACATAGCCGCTGCGGTGCCTTTTCTTCTCATGCGGTAGTTCCGCCTTTGCACGGCGGAACTTCCGATTGCCCCGATTTTTCAGGGTTTGTCTCCTAACGGCTAGTTTTTGTGTGTGGGCTATATATAGCCACCTTGGCCATTGGGAGAGGTTGTTTGTGCTATTGTTAAGTGATACACTCATTCTTTGAGCTAAGAGCAAGCCTCTATTCTCTTTTGTGCATGTGTTGCACTTGGTGAGATTAGAGAGCAAACCCTAAGTGCATGTGTTGCCTTAGGTAGTGGATTGTGTATCCACGGGAGCGTTGACACTTGATTAGTTCAAGTGAAAGTTTAGATTTGTTACTCTTGGTGTTTGCCGACACCTAGACGGCGTGGAGGCGTCGTGCTCGGTGACCTTCTCAAGAAGCTTGTGAGAAGGCCCGACGGTTGTGAGTGGTTTGGTGCTCGCCATCTCCGGAGTGGAGGAAGAGCAACCATAGTTGAGCGAGGTGTTGGTTCGGTTTGGAACCGGTCCAAGTGTTGGACTTACCTCGGAGGTGTGTGCTCATTTGAGGAGCCGGTCCAACGCGGGTTGGGCTTACCTCAACGTGGATTAGGGGAGACCGGCAAGTCTTCGAACACCACGGTAAAACATAATCGTGTCATCTTGCGTTTACTTGTGCTTTACTTTGAGCAATTTACATTCTTGCTTTAATTGCTTATATATCTTGTATGATTGCTCATATTGTATTGTGTTCATATTGTCGGTGCACTTAGTTGAGCCTAGTTGATTTAGGTTTTAATTGTGCAAAACTAATTCGCTATTAGCTTTCGCATTTATTTATTGGTTTAGCCCAATAAAGTTTTTAAAACCGCCTATTCACCCCCCTCTAGTCGGCCACCTCGATCTAACAAGTGGTATCAGAGCTTGGTCTCTCATTTATTAGACTTAACCGTCTAGAGAGTAAAGGATGGCAACTAGAGATTTAGTGCACCTAGGTGAAGCACCTCTATTTGATGGCACAAATTATGCTCAATGGAAAATCCGCATGTCTTGTTATTTTAGGGCCATGAGTCCGAAAATATGGCGGATTGTAGATGTAGGCTTTTCTCCTCCATTGGATCATTTTGCTCCAACCTTTGAGGAAGAGAAATGCTTACATCTCGACGCTCAAGCTACTAACGCCTTATTTAGTGCTTTGAGCGTAGATATATTTGACAAGGTATGCAATCTCAAGAACGCTCATGAGATGTGGACATATATTCAAGATCATTATGAATTGTCCACTTCAACTAGTGATGATTGCACACAAGAATGGATGTCGGAAGAAGAATGCTCAACTTCAAGCTCCGACAACGAAAATGAGGACTCCTCAACTCCCTCCACATCAACTCAATGCTTCATGGCTAAAGGCAATAATGAGGTAAATAACAACGATTAGCCTTCATATGATGAGTTGATGGATATGCTAGAAGAGCTCAATGAATATTTAGGAAAGGAGAAATTAAAATTCAAAGTTTTGAAGAAAGAGCATGTCTCTCTTCAAAATTATTATGATGTTCTAAAAGATGAACATGAAGCTCTCCTCCTAAATAATTTAAATAGCTCTAAGGTGGATATAGGCATTGAATGTAATTTATTAGATGATTTGCTATGTATAGCTTCTACCTCATGCATTTCATCTAAGGTTAGTGTATCCACCTCATGTGAGGATTTAATTGATATGCCTTGTTGCTCCAAAATAGATGCTCCTATTTCCTCCATATCTTGCAATACTAACATTGTAGAGGAAAACAATGAGCTCAAGGCCCAAGTCAACAAATTGAAGAATGACTTGGAAAGAAGCCAAAAGGGAAAGGCCACTCTCGACGATATATTAAGCAAGCAAAGACGCTTGCAAGATAAGAGTGGAATTGACTTCACTCCTAAGAAAAAGGAGACAAGCAAGACAAGGCACAACGCAAGGCACACGAAGAATATCAAGTGCCATGGATGCAAAGGAAAGGGCCACTTCGCCTCCGTGTGTCCTAACAAGGTGAATGACAAGCAATTGTCATCAAAGAAGAGGCGAACCGCAAGGAGCAAGTAAAGAAGATAAAAGATGAATACAAACTTGAACTTGCTACAATTGCTTGAAAAGGGACATATGAGTAAGGATTGTCCCAAAGGTATCACTCCTAAGCCCATTATTTATAATGATCAATATTTGCTTAGGAAGGATATTAATGGCAATGTGTTTGCTAGAATAGTTAGTACACATAAAACTAATGCTAGGGCCATTTGGGTGCCCAAATCTATTGTGACTAACATTCGTGGACCCAACCTAGTTTTGGGTACCAAAATGCGCTTAAATGCTTAATAGGTACTTGGAGAGGCATTGGAGACTTGGCTTATTCATATAAAGATGGATGTCATCATATATCAAATTGGAGCCAAGGTTGAGGATAATCGTTTCACATCAAGAACCAATGCCATCTCGGTAACAAGTATTTACATTGAAGTATCTAGCCCCTTATGCCTTGTGTAGGTTGCATTTCATGAAAATCATTTTAAGAGGGGTACTCTTGCTCTATGTTCATAATGTTCATTATTTAATATCTTGAGCAAGATGGTTGTGGCACATTAAGGGGGAGTGCTAAATCATAGTCATGTATTTCACATCCCTAAGTGTGCCCAAATAAATTAAGTGCTAGTATTGTTTTTTCAAAAATAAGCCTTTTAGCCAAAAGTCAAAAATTTCATAATTATTAGTATTTCTTTGAAAAACTAGTTGCAAAAGGTATACAAATGCTTTTCAAAGATTTACCAAAGGTTTTGGATTTAGAAAAACCTATTTTAAGTGAAAATGAGTTTCTAGCCAAAATCCTACATTATAGTATCTTGTTTTTGACCAAAACTAGATTTTTGTGTAAAATCTATTCTAAAAGGAATTTGAAAATCTTGACAAAAGAAAAATCCTAGAGTTGGTTATTCTAAACATTTTTGGTATTCAAAAGATTTCCAAAAGACCAACCTAGAAAAGGTTATTTGATTTTGAAATTCGTCCAAAATCCTACTTTGACCTAAGTGGTCACTTTCTAGCACTTAAGTGAGTTTTTCCATATGAACCAAAAATTTTCATATGAAAGGGTTCAAAATGGTATTTATGACTCATACACAAAATTGGATACTTTAAAATCAACAAAATGTTTTCTTTGAGTTGTTTTGATTAATTTCATGAAAATGAGGCTTCATTTGCAAAATCAAAACTAAATTCATAAAAATTATTTTCTTGGATAGACATTAGTCTTTTTAATGTACAATGATCCTGAATGATATTTATTTGAGTGCAAAACTAGGGATCATTTGCATAAAAATCAAATTCCAAGATCTTTCCTGAAGTGTCAGGATAATCGGAACTTCCGGCCTTCTAGGCGCGGAACTTCCGTTTTCCGGAACTTCCGCTGTTGAATTGCGGAGCTTCCGTTTTCAGCTCTCTTCCGAAGCGTCAGGAAAATCGGAGCTTCCGGCACTCCGGGCGCGGAACTTCCGATGTCCGGAACTTCCGCTTTTGAAATGCGGAACTTCCGATTTCCGGTAGCTGAGAGGATTTAATTGGCTGCGGTTCCTCCGTTTCTTTCTCTCTCTTCAGCCGCTACTTCTTCTTTTCTCCCGAAGGCTCCTCCCCTCTTCATACTCCACCGATAAATCTTGCTCTTCTTCGGTTTTTCTTCAAATCTCAACCGACCAATTGCTTCTCCAGGGTTCAATCACCCCATTCCTCAAGGTATTTCCAATTCTCCTTTGGATCTATGCCTCTCATGAACCCTAGGTTGAGTTTTTGGAAAAATAAAAATGTTGTTGAAATCTGTGGTAGATTCTTGGGCAAACTAGTTTATTCAGTATTGTATGATGTTTATGCATCGATTCCATGGACTCAATCCATCAAAATACTGAAAAATCAAAAGTTTTCATTGCCCTAGAGTCGGCCAGGAAAATCGGAACTTCCGCCGTTAAGAGCGCGGAACTTCCGCTAGCGGTAGTTCCGGCGGTCAACTCGCAAGCTTCGATTATCCCGACGAACTCAAATTTTCATTTTCTTTTGAATCATCCTTTGACACTCCATTCATTATTGTTTTTGAAGATGCCTAGGATGAAAGTTTCTGTCCCGAAGCACTATTCAGATGCCGGTGCATCTTCTTCAAGAAATGAGGAAGAATCAGAAAATTCTGAAACAGAAGGAAGTGCATCAGGTGAAGGGTCTGAATTTGAGTCTGATGAGGAGTTAGGAGAACCTAAGAACTGAACTTGATCTTAAGGCACTCACAGCGGACGACTACACTCTTCTTCGGATTAAAGATCAATACTCACTTCCTGGAAATAGTGATGACCCTCGATTTCATACAAAGTTTCAAAGACAAGTCTACGATCTTTTCTATAGACCAAACAAACCCTTTGCTGATCACAAGTATGTTAATTGGTCCTACCTCAACGGGCTTGACAAATATGAGGGTACCTACTGTGCTCTTTCAAATGAAATGATTCACAACTTTGTGGCAATAAAATGCAATTATAGTGATGAGATCATCCGACAGTTCTATGCCACAGTGTGCATTCCTCCTGATTTTTCTCAGCTCACTTGGATGACAGGGACAGTGAGATATTCTTGCACAAAGCGTGCTTTTGAACATGCACTGAATATCCAGTCAAGCGAATATGAGCAAATCTATGATGGAACAGTTCTCCCTCTTTCAGCTTGGACTGAATTCTATGACACTACACAGAGATTTATCCCTGGTAAGATAACAAGACTTCTTCCTATTCCCAGCTTGGTAAATAGGATCATTAATCATACCATGTTACCAAAGAGCGGGAATTATGATGCAATTAGAGGACATGTTTGGAATATATTGGAATGCATCATGCATGGAAGAAAGTTTGATATAGTGGATGTCATCATAAGGGAGATAGAAGGAACAAAGAATGATCGAGTCAAACGGATAAACTTTGCACCTTATATTATGGCTTTGATCATTCGTCAGACTGGTTATAATGGAGCTACACCTTCAGCGCATAAAGCCTATAAACCAAGAGAAGGTCCTCCAATTCCTGCAAATCTTAGGCGTGCTCCAGCAGAAGAACCTGAAGTTGCACCTCCTGCTGCTGCTGCTGTTCCTCCACAAGGTCAAGCCACTATGGATCAGATTTATGCCACCTTGTTGGAAATGAGGGCATCCCAGGATACCTTCCAGGCAGCGACCACTTCTAGACTGGATGCATTTGAGGCAGCCACTTTTTCCAGACTGGATGCTTTCCAGGAGGCGACCACTTCCAGACTCGACGCCCACACTGCCAGTCTTGACGCGCTTTCAGCCAGATTCGCAGAGCAGTTTCCGCCACCTGTTCGTTTTGGACGGCGTCGCCTTCGCTCTCCTCCTGGTGGTCCTCCTGCTGATCATCCTGCTGCTCCTCCAGTCGATCATCCTCAAGACCCTCCTGCTGAGCAGTAGCCGTTTGTTTTATTTAGGTCATTAGACCTTGTATGCACAAAAATTGTAATATCTTTTATGACTACTTGGTTGTATGACTCTCATTTTGGCTATGCTATCTTTTGCTACTTTGTGTGAGAACATGTCTTTTATGTCATGATTTATGTTTGCATGAGATGTGGATGGGATGTGATTTTGAATAAATATATTTGTGGTTGATTATATCTTCTTGTCTCCTGTCGTGGATGTCCATTTTTACAAGAGAAATTCTGTCAAATTTTTTATGAAAATCTCTCTCAACATAGTTTGTAAAAATTGATAAAATGAGAGATTATCTAAATTTCTTTTCAAAGAAGGGGAGGTTAGTTGAATTTGTTTCAACTATCATTTCAAGTGGTTCTCAATGTTTTGATTTACAATGGGAGAATGCTATGATCAATTGGTTTGTAACCTATCCTTGTTTCTCCTCTCACATCTTGAGAACAAAATTACCCCCTTGGTCATATAAGTTCAATTCATACTTTTTGTGACCAACCTCAAATTTTTTTTTGCAAGTGGTATCGATTTGCAAAGGCTCCTTTTGACTAAGGTTTATCTTGTATTTTTTTGGGTGATTTATGCCAAAAGGGGGAGAATGTTTATCAATATTCTTCATTTGGATGTTTGATTTATTTAGACATGCCAAAAGAGGGAAAATATATGCATTAGCTGTGTAAGGGGAAAATGTTTTCACATGCATTTTGGTTAATGCTTTTTGTTTCACCTCATATGATGCATAGACATAGTTCATTAGTTTAAATTCTTTTCTTATGTCTATGAATATCCAAATGTTGTTATTGATAATGGATTTGTCATCAATCACCAAAAAGGGGGAGATTGAAAGATCTAGACCCGCCATTATGAGTTAATGGATTGTTTTGGTGATTAATGACAAATCCAAATATGAGACTAACTCTTTTATCAAGTATTATCTTTGTGTAGTCTCATTTGGATATAAAGGTGAAACACAACGAGGTATGCAATCGACATCTCAATTTATATTATGTTGCATTTCTCGGATCCAAAATATAGGATTGAACTCAACCATAAGTCAAACTTGAATATGTGCATATGATCTTATTGCACATTTGTGTATGCACACATTTAGGGGGAGTTTTATCCTATACTTTGTGGTTTCATTAGTATTGATCCATATTCATTTCTCCACATATATTTGGGATCTTTACGTTGAAACAAAACCTTGAGTATACAAAACTTGTGTAGTTCGTATATACTCATGTTATGAGTATATAGAACTTGTGTAGTTCTTGTATACCCATGTTAGAGTATATATAACTTGTGTAGTTTATATATACTCACTTGTTCTCTCATTTATCATCATTAAATTTATGAGAATTTAAGTGGTTATCATTAATTACCAAAGAGGGAAAGATTGACGTATCTTGTCCCACCATTATGAGTTAATGGTATGATGTGGTAATTAATGATGATCACATTGTGGAACTAACATTTTCCATGAGTTGGATATATAGGTTATGTTCCAGGATGTTGAAGACTTGGGATGATCATGAGTTGGTCATCAAGTCAAGAGCTTGGTGTAAATGATGCATCATGAGTTGATGCTTATCAAGAAGAGATGATCATGAGTTGATCATCAAGACAAGAGAAGACCCATCATGTGTTGATGGAGGTCAAGTGAAGGATTGCATCATGTGTTGATGCATGTGGAGACTCGGGATGGAGAAATCATCATGTGTTGATGATGTTCAAGACAAGATCCCGAAGTGAAGAAATCATCATGAGTTGATGATTGTCAAAGTCAAGGACCCGGACTTGAAGTGTTGATGTGCGTCATCAATCTTCAAGAAGATGCAAGGCAAAGGTATGACTAGCTAGGGCTAAGGATGTATTCCTAGTCTTTTACCGGTCTCGGTGTTTGGTTGATAGACCGGATTGCTAGTATAGGTTTGCCGTACTATTAAGAGGGATCTTGACTAGTAGTTTGAGTTAGTCATGTGTTGATAGCTCATTATATTTGCTCTAGCTCATCTATGCATGGAGCTATTATTTGCGAATGTGTTTTGCAAATAGCCGACGCTCATGCATTCAACCCTTGTAGCATGTGACTTAAGTTTGCAAATGCGTTTTGCAAATGGTGTAAGTCCATGTACCTTTTTCCTTGTGGTATGATTCCAAAAGTTGGCAAATGTGTTTTGCAACTTGTTGGGAATCTTGCTTGTGACTCTTGTTGGCATGGCTTGTCAATTAGCAAATGTGTTTTGCAATTGAAGTTGTTGAAAAAGCCATTTCGATTTCTGTCAGAAAATCGGAAGTTCCGGAGGTTTAACGGCGGAAGTTCTCGCACCCCGGACTGTCCGATTTTCCGCGGCTTGTTTTTTCCAGAGAGCGGCCGGTTTAGGGACTTAGCCGATTTTCCAAGTGCGGAAGTTCCGGAGTGTAACTAGCGGAACTTCCGATTAATCGGTTGTTCAAAAAACGCGGTTGGTTTTTCCAGAGAAGCACCATTTTGGGGACTTAGCTAAAATTCAATGTGCGGTAGTTCCGCTATGTGTTGAGCGGAACTTCCAAGAATCGAACTTCCGATATTTAGTTGGCGGTAGTTCCAAGACTAAAAATCAAACGGCTAGTTTCTCGTCGACATAGCCGCTGCGGTGCCTTTTCTCTCTCATGCGGTAGTTCCGCCTTTGCACTACGGAACTTCCGATTGCCCCGATTTTTCAGGGTTTGTCTCCTAACGGCTAGTTTTTGTGTGTGGGCTATATATAGCCACCTTGGCGGTTGGGAGAGGTTGTTTGTGCTATTGTTAAGTGATACACTCATTCTTTGAGCTAAGAGCAAGCCTCTATTCTCTTTTGTGCATGTGTTGCACTTGGTGAGATTAGAGAGCAAACCCTAAGTGCATGTGTTGCCTTAGGTAGTGGATTGTGTATCCACGGGAGCGTTGACACTTGATTAGTTCAAGTGAAAGTTTAGATTTGTTACTCTTGGTGTTTGCCGACACCTAGACGGCGTGGAGGCGTCGTGCTCGGTGACCTTCTCAAGAAGCTTGTGAGAAGGCCCGACGGTTGTGAGTGGTTTGGTGCTCGCCATCTCCGGAGTGGAGGAAGAGCAACCATAGTTGAGCGAGGTGTTGGTTCGGTTTGGAACCGGTCCAAGTGTTGGACTTACCTCGGAGGTGTGTGCTCATTTGAGGAGCCGATCCAACGCGGGTTGGGCTTACCTCAACGTGGATTAGGGGAGACCGGCAAGTCTCCGAACACCACGGTAAAACATAATCGTGTCATCTTGCGTTTACTTGTGCTTTACTTTGAGCAATTTACATTCTTGCTTTAATTGCTTATATATCTTGTATGATTGCTCATATTGTATTGTGTTCATATTGTCGGTGCACTTAGTTGAGCCTAGTTGATTTAGGTTTTAATTGTGCAAAACCAATTCGCTATTAGCTTCCGCATTTATTTATTGGTTTAGCCCGATAAAGTTTTTAAAACCGCCTATTCACCCCCCTCTAGTCGGCCACCTCGATCTAACATGTGGCCGTAAAGGGTATCGACTACATGTGGTCGTAAAAGGTGTCGGCTACATGTCGTCGGAAGGAGTTTTGACCACACGGTGCGGTCGGTAGGAGTTGAACAACGCGGTGTGGTCTGAAAGAGTTTCGACAACACGGCATGGTTGGAAGGAGTTCAGCAACGCAGTGTGGTCCGAAGGAGTTTTGACAACGCAACTACCTGGTCGTGGATGTAGTCGTAGTCTTAGACGTGGTCGTAAAGGAGTTTCGACCGCTCGGCGTGGCCGGAAAGGCAAGGGGGAGAACCGGGCACAGGGAATGGGGCCTTACCAAAACCAAGAGGGAGGTCAGGGGAGGTCGAACGGCGGTGGGGAAGCTTGCGGTTAGCGACGAAGGAAGACGACGGTTCCTGCGACGCAAAACTTAAATCGAGTGAGGGGATCACTCCAAGAAGCTCTGGGGCACGGATTGACGCGGGTAGAAAAGGGGGTGTACTGGTGCAGTGAGAACTAGAAGGAGGAGCGCGGTGGGTCGAACTCGGAACTCGGGCCTTCGGGCAACCACAACAACATGAGCGAGAGTGGGGGAGCTCGGAGAAGAAAGCGGGCTTCTCGGGCTCTTCTCTGGTGGCACTTACCAGAAGCGAAGAGGAGACAGGGGGAGGAACGAGAGGGGGCTCAGGCTTCTTATAGCCGAAGGGGAGGGAAGGAAGGGACAACGGAGACTCAGAGGTGCACGGGTTCCTGAAGCGGTCGTGGCATAGGAGCTATGGTCAGAGAGGACGGGGCTGGACCGCGCAACGGGGAGGTGACTGGAGTGACGACTTGGGCGATCGAAGCAGGTGGCGGGGCGACACGAGCTGGCACTGGCGACGAGACAAGACGACAGAGGATGCTGGAGTTAAGGGTTGGTGGAGGGGAGTAGGTAGCGGCAGGGGGCCAGAAGGCACAGGCACGGCAACGAGACAAGCGACGGGACGGGGCGACGGAGGCAACAACTTCGGGGGCCAAGCAGGTGGCGGAGGCGACGGGAGCAGGTGGGCATAGGCGAGGGCGCTGACCGATTGCGAGCGACAGGATGGGAGCAGGTGGTGGCAGAGGTGCCAGAGGGCGGCGTGCACGGTGCAAGCGCTTGACTGAGCGACGCAACACATTGGATGACACAGGCCGGTCGGGGAAGAAGAAGGGCAAGGGTAGGCGCTGGGCCGGAAGGGGAAGGGGGAGGATGGGCTTGCGAGAGGGAGAGGAGGAGGTTGGTTGGCCCAAGAGGGAGAGAGGATGGGCTGGGCCCGAGAGAAAGGTTATGAATTGGAGATAGAAGCTAGAGATTTTGAAAATACAACTTAAGTTGAAATAAGTTTTTGAAACCAACTGACAAAAGAAAATACTATTTACAATTCAAAACTGGACTATTAAAAACCTACCCATCTTAAACAGAATCTTGACCCCGAGATTCGGGCTGCACTGGGAATAGGGACGTGAAATCCAACTTTAGCTGATCTTCGCGCTCCTAGTTGGCTTCTCTTTCCGAGTGGTTGCTCCATTAAACTTTGCAAAGGCGGATGATCTGGTGTCTGGTTCGCTTCTCCACGATGTCGAGAATCTTGATTGGATGTTCTGGACAAGTCAGATCTTTCTAAAGTGCGATGGCTTCGACTGGAGTCTACTCTTCAGGTACTCTGAGACATTTCTTGAGTTGAGAGACGTGGAACATGTTGTGGACATCTGACAAGCTTTCTGGTAACTCCAGTTGATAGGCTACTTCTCCACGCTTGGCGGTAATTGGGGATGGGCCGATGTATCTTGGCGCTAGCTTGCTTTTCACTTTAAATCTTTGAGTTCCTCGAAGCGGTGATACCTTGATATACACATTATCTCCAACTACAAATGTTAACTCTCTTCGACGATTGTCGGCATAACTCTTTTGTCTGTACTGCGCTGCTTGAACGTGGTCTCTGATCAGTCGAACTTTCTCTTCTGCTCGCTTGAGGGTATCTTGATGAGGACATCCCTCCTTCGGATACACACACTACACAAGACCCTCCGGATCCGTCTTTGAACTACACGTCCTCGACAAGAGCTAGAGCACATCACTTAATCGATCGTAAAGTCGTTTCTAGGGCTGAGTGTATTATTTGAGAACTCTATGATGCTGCCTAATGGAGATGATTTACTTGTACTCAGGAATCTAGGGTTACGACCAGTTCCGCAGGGTCTACGACCACTACAAGAAGACCTACGACTAGTTGAGTCGATTGGAGCAATCTACGACCAGAAAGGCGAGCACAGTACTCGTTGGACACAATCTACGACCAAAGATAGCATGGACTCCTCAAGACCACCCTAGGACCACCCCTCGACTGGATCTTTGACTGAAATACGCAACACAAGGTGCTGCGTCACCGTTTTGGAAACTAATAAGACTTTGTAAACGTAACGTGGTCGGAGTCCAGGTTTTGAAAACTAATAAGACTTTGTAAACGTGACGAGGTCGGAGTCCAGGTCGTGTACGCTTCATCCCACGGCCGCACAACCCTAGGTCGACCTCCTCACGTTCCCCTATATATAGACAGTAGCCGCCATAGTTTAGAGGCGGGTTTTCTTAGATTATTCGCCAATTGCGCTTTCGCGATTATCGGTTTGAGGAACCCCACTTGTAAACTTCATCCATATCCGCAATACTGATTGCATCTACCTTGTTCTTGTGAGTTGCTTCGATTGCTTGCGTGAACAATAACCTTCGTGGTAAGGTCGATCGCTTGCAAGCGTGGTCGATAACGACAGCGCGCGGGTGTAGCGAATGCGAGGTGACGATCCGCTGGTCGGAAGCCTCAAAGCGCCAACGTCCTCACGGCGAACCAAATCGAACCTATCGGAAGATCGGGCCGCCGTGACTCATCAAGTGGTATCGAGCTAAGGTTGCCCGTTAGGTAATTTCGCTTATCCCCTTTTGTGAGTTTTGTTCCATCACCTAGAGTCCAGAAAATTGCCCTACAAAAGTTTTAGATCGTAATTATTCCGCTGTCCAAACCACTTTGTGCCTTCGCAATTGTGTTTTCAGTTTCGCGTTGTTGAATTCGAGTCCATCGTCGGTGTCTTTGTTGTTTGGTCTAGTCGTCGTAATCTAGTTTCTAGCGTCGAGTCTTTCTTTCGATCATCTAGACACCCCCCCATACGACCACAACACCACCCCCATGCGACCACCTACTCGGATTCGGCTTCTCCACCTGGTCGGAAACGAACGCCTGGTCGGATTCGATCGACCACTAGTGTCCGACAACCCTATTTATTATCTTGTTGCTCTCGGACACCCCACCACTTGGTCGGAAACAATAGACTGGTCGGATTTTTCCCGTAGCTAAAGTTCAGAGAGAGAGAGAGAGAGAGAGAGAGAGTATCTTTTAATTACCTTTTTACCCCTGCTCTCCGGAAAAAAGTTTGTGACCCATATATATCCATAGGCCCAGAAAAGGGTTTTGAAGAGTTTTGAGTCAAGGTCACATTCGCAAAAAAAAAGGGAAACCCTAGGTTGGGTTTTTGCAGTCCAAAAAAAATAAAAAGAAAGCAAAGAGTGCAAAAAAAAGAAGAAAGAAAGCAAAGAGTGCAAAAAAAAGAAAGAAGAAGGAAAAAAACAGTTGCTTTGTGATTTTGGATCCAATTGTGTTTGTATCTACCCTATCCTTCCGTTTGCTTGAGCTAGTTCTAGGAACACGTTTGGGCCAGCAACTGTGACGAGTACTATGGACTTTTATTCAGCTTTGCTAATCTGATTTCATTATTGCTATTCCTTGCTACTAAACATTGCCTATCCGAGCTCCACATACTTTCAGCCCTCAGATTGGATCCTCGCATTCGCCTCTGCCGTGGTCGTACATCCCACCTTCTCCGATCAGACCACCTGCTGTAATTTGGTAAGAAACTCATAAGAGCTTGGTAAGACGCTTGTGAGTGTGTGATTCCATCCTCCGACCACCTAGTAGTGATAGGAATAATACTTTTGTGTTGTCTTTTGTCCACTACTAACCATGTCAGGTGAAGGATTGGATGCGCAAGAGTGTGTTTTGAGGGAAGAGCTCATTACGCTCTTGGATGAACAACGCACTATTGTTAATGAGGACATCGACAGGAAGCTTCAAGCTACCACGATCACATTACAACGCTCAATCAACGATAGTATTGCAGCGCTCACTACACGCCTCGAAAGAATGGTGAACCGACCACCAAACACCGGTCGTGGAACCTCATGGTGCGACCCATGACCATGAGTTTGATAATGAGATGCACGACCACGACACCTTTGATGCACGACAACGGAACCGGCCGAACTTCAACCGTCAAGGTATGAGAGGTAACAACTTTCAGCAACATAGTGCCCATGATGATCCATATGCTAAAGTCAAGTTCACTATACCATCTTTTGCGGGTGCTTATGATGCAGAAATATATCTAGATTGGGAGATGACGGTAGAACAAAATTGAATGCTCACTTAGTTCCTGAAGTGCATAGAGTTAGGCAAGCCACAAGTGAATTTAAAAACTTTGCCATCATTTGGTGGAATAGGGTTTGCACCGAAGGATTAGCGCCTACTACGTGGGACGGTTTAAAGGTTGCTATGCGTAACAGATTTGTCCCACCTTCTTTTAAACGTGATTTGCGTAATAAATTGCAGCGCTTAAATCAAGGTAATAGATCCGTAGAAGAATATTATCGAGCTACAAATTAGCATGTTGCGTTGTGATATTATTGAGGATGAAGAAGCGCAATAGCACGCTTTTATGGAGGATTAAGACGTGAAATTCAGGACATAGTGGATTACAAAGAATACGATAGTGTCCCTAGATTGTTCCAACTTGCATGTTTGGCAGAAAAAGAATTGCGAGGTGACGATCTGTTGGTCGGAAGCCTCAAAGCGTCAACGTCCTCACGACGAACCAAATCGAACCTATCGGAAGATCGGGCCGCCGTGACTCATCAAGTGGTATCGGAAGAATTGCAGGGACGACAACAGAGGCCAAGGAACAATTTTGGGAGCATGTCTACACCACGACCAATCACAGGGGCAAGCCAAAACACCCCACTTTCGGCTACACGGTCTGCTGCCCTCCTCGAGTAGGGTGCGTTCAAGAAGACCTCCGACCACATCACATGCACCCGAGGTAAGCAAATCTACTAGTGTATGTGCTCCACCAAGAGTTCTTCCTCGGTTGCTTCCACCGGTCGTACCACCGGATTATTTGCCACCGTTGCAAGGGAATGGGACACGTCATGAAGGACTGCCCAAGTCAGCGAGCATACCTTGCCACTACAGACGGTGGATATGTAAGTACTAGTGATATTGAGGACGAATATGTACTTGCAGCTAACATTGCAGGTGGAGGAGATGAGATAGACAGTGATGCTGATGATGTAGAGGAACAAGTAGCTGCTGTTGACACCGAGTATCATGTCGACCTTGTTATGCAACGAGTCTTTGAGCGCACAAGTGGAGAGAGCGGAGCAAAATCAACGGCACAACTTGTTTGCACTGCAGTTTCGTGAAGGACAGAGCTGCAGAGTCATCATTGATGGAGGGAGCTGCAACAACCTTGCAAGCTCCGAGCTGGTCGAGAAGCTTGGTTTGACCACACAACCACACCCACGTCCCTACTACATCCAATGGTTCAATTCGTGTGGTAAAATAAAGGTACACAAAGTTGTGAACGTGCAATTTTCAGCTGGTAATTACAAAGATAGTTCTGACTTTGATATAGTACCGATGCAAGCATGCTCTTTATTGCTCTCAGTGAGGCCTTGGATATATGACAATGATGTTTTGCACCATGGTAGAGTTAATACCTACTCGTTCTTACACAAGGGTAAGAAGATTAAGTTATTGCCTTTGACACCAGCTGATATTTTGAAAGATGAAGAAGAGCGCGCTAAAAATGAAAGAAACACCGATAAGCATGATTCTGAAAATCAGCAAGTAGCAAAACATGTTTTCCCACCTAAAAGGGAGAAAGTGACGTCTAGTCCTAAGTCCGAGGGGATTAAATTGAAGGGATGTGTTATGATTGCCACTAAATCAACTTGCTGAAATTTATGATAATGAGTCGCCATGCTATGCTTTGATATGCAAAAATACCTTATATTCGCTTGAGGATATAGCTAGCTCTTTGCCTTCTGCTGTTGCTAATCTTTTGCAGGAGTATGTGGATGTATTCCCAACTGAGGTACCCCCGGGATTACCACCTATTCGAGGGATAGAGCATCAAATTGATTTGATCCCAGGAGCGACTTTGCCAAACCGTGCTGCATATAGGACCAATCCAGAGGAGACTAAGGAAATTCAATGACAAGTCCAAGATCTTTTGGACCGTGGGTGCGTAAGAGAAAGCCTTAGTCCTTGTCTTTGTTCAGATTCTTTTGGTTCCTAAGAAAGACGGTAGTTGGCGTATGTGTGTTGATTGCGGGCCATTAATAACATTACTATAAGGTATCGTCATCCTATCCCTAGGCTAGACGACATGCTTGATGAATTGAGTGGTTCTATTATTTTCACAAAGATTGACTTGCGGAGTGGTTACCACCAGATTAGAATGAAATTAGGAGATGAATGGAAAACTGCTTTTAAAACTAAGTTCGGATTATATGAGTGGTTAGTGATGCCTTTCGGTCTAACTAATGCACCTAGTACTTTTATGCGATTGATGAACGAGGTTTTACGCTCTTTCATTGGAAAATTTGTGGTGGTTTACTTTGATGATATCTTGATTTATAGCAAGTCACATGAGCTACATTTGAATCATATACGTGCTGTTTTTAATGCTTTGAGAGATGCACGTTTGTTTGGTAACCTCGAAAAGTGCACCTTTTGCACCGATCGAGTTGCGTTTCTTGGATATGTTGTGACACCATAGGGAATTGAGGTGGATGAGACAAAGATTGTAGCCATCCAAAGTCGGGCCGACGCCGACCATCGTGTCACAAAGCGGAGCTTCCACGGCCTTCTTTGGATTCTATCGGCGTTTTGTGCGGGATTTCAGCACCATTGCCGCACCATTGAATGAATTGACAAAGAAAGGAGTGCCTTTCCAATGGGGACCTGCGCAAGAGAAGGCATTCAACTTGTTGAAAGAGAAGCTCACCCAAGCACCCCAACTCCAACTCCCTGATTTTGGTAAGACTTTTGAGATTGAATGTGACGCTAGCGGGATTGGAATAGGTGGTGTATTGATTCAAGAAGGTAAACCGGTTGCATATTTCAGCGAGAAACTAAATGGGCCTAGTTTGAATTATTCCACCCATGACAAAGAATTGTATGCTTTAGTTCGTGTGCTTCAAACTTGGCAACATTATTTATGGCCCAAAGAATTTGTTATACATTCTGATCATGAATCGCTAAAACATATTAGAAGTCAAGCTAAACTGAATAAACGACATGCTAATTGGGTAGAATTTATTGAGTCGTTTCTATATGTCATAAAGCATAAGAAAGGTAAGGACAATGTGATTGCTGATGCGCTCTCTAGACGTTATACCATGTTATCTCAACTTAACCATAAGATTTTTGGTTTGGAGGCCATTAAGAGTTTATGTGTCACTGATTTGGACTTTAAGGAAGTGCTTGAACATTGTAAAGAAGGAAAGACATGGAATAACTATGTGCTGAATGATGGTTTGATCTATCGTGCTAACAAGCTATGCATTCCAGCTAGCTCTGTTCGTCTTTTGTTGTTACAGGAGGCACATGGAGGAGGTTTGATGGCGTATTTTGGAGCAAAAAGACAAGATGTCTTGACCACCCATTTCTTTTGGCCAAAGATGAGGCGTGATGTCGAGCGCTACGTAGCTCGCTGCACTACATGCAACAAAGCTAAGTCCCGTCTCCTTCCACATGGACTTTATATGCCTCTTCCTATTCCTAGCGACCCTTGGGAGGATATTTCTATGGATTTTGTTTTAGGATTGCCTGGGACAAAGAGGGGGAGAGATAGTATATTTGTAGTAGTGGATCGATTTTCTAAAATGGCACATTTTATATCTTGTCACAAGAGCGATGATGCTACAAACATAGCTGATTTGTTTTTCAGGGAAATCATTCACTTACATGGAGTGCCCAATACTATTGTCTCGGATCGTGATGCGAAGTTTTTGAGTCACTTTTGGAGATCACTTTGGAATAAATTGGGGACAAAGCTGCTGTTCTCTACTACATGCCATCCCCAAACTGATGGACAAACGGAGGTTGTCAACCGCACGTTATCCACCATGTTGCGGGCTGTTTTAAAGAAGAACTTGAAGATGTGGGAAGAGTGTTTACCGCATATTGAGTTTGCTTACAATAGGTCAGTACACTCCACCACCAAGGTAAGTCCATTTCAGGTAGTGTATGGTTTTAACCCCCGTGCTCCTATTGATTTACTACCTTTACCGACCTCTGAAAAAATTAATCTAGATGCTAAGAAGCGTGCTGCATTTATTCTCAAGTTGCATGAAACCACTAAAAAGAATATAGAGCATATGACTGAAAGGTATAAGGTTGCTGGAAGTAAAGGTAGGAAAGTTGTCAAATTTGAACCAGGTGATTTAGTTTGGGTTCATTTGAGAAAGGATAGGTTTCCGGAATTAAGAAAATCAAAGTTGATGCCTAGAGCTGAAGGACCGTTTAAGATAATTAAGAAGATAAATGATAATGCATATCAATTAGAATTACCTGCAGATTTTGGGGTTAGCCCCACATTTAACATTTCAGATTTGAAACCATACGTGGGAGAAGAAGATGAGCTTGAGTCGAGGACGACTCCAATTCAAGAGGGGGAGTATGATGAGGACATCCCTCCTTCGGATACACACACTACAAAAGACCCTCCAGATCTGGGTGCTGAACTACACGGTCCTATGACAAGAGCTAGAGCACGTCACTTAATCGATCAGGTAAAGTCGTTTCTAGGGCTGAGTGTATTATTTGAGAACTCTATGATGCTGCCTAATGGAGATGATTTACTTGTACTCAGGAATCTAGGGTTACGACCAGTTCAAAAAGGTCCACGACCAGTTCCGCAGGGTCTACGACCACTACAAGAAGACCTACGACTAGTTGAGTCGATTGGAGCAATCTACGACCAGAAAGGCGAGCACAGTACTCGTTGGACACAATCTACGACCAAAGATAGCATGGACTCCTCAAGACCACCCTAGGACCGGTCCTCGACGGATCTTTGACGAAATACGCAACACAAGGTGTCACGTCACCGTTTTGGAAACTAATAAGACTTTGTAAACGTAACGAGGTCGGAGTCCAGGTTTTGGAAACTAATAAGACTTTGTAAACGTGACGAGGTCGGAGTCCAGGTCGTGTACGCTTCATCCCACGGCCGCACAATCCTAGGTCGACCTCCTCACGTTCCCCTATATATAGACAGTAGCCGCCATAGTTTAGAGGCGGGTTTTTCTTAGATTATTCTGTCAATTGCAGTTTCGCCGATTATCGGTTTGAGGAACCCCACTTGTAAACTTCATCCATATCCGCAATACAGATTGCATCTACCTTGTTCTTGTGAGTTGCTTCGATTGCTTGCAGGAACAATAACCTTCGTGGTAAGGTCGATCGCGTGCAAGCGTGGTCGATAACGACAGCGTCGGGTGTAGCGAATTGCGAGGTGACGATCCGTTGGTCGGAAGCCTCAAAGCGTCAACGTGCTCACGGCGAACCAAATCGAACCTATCGGAAGATCGGGCCGCCGTGACTCATCATATCTGGTCCGAAGACATAACCTTCTTCTAACTCTTGACCAATGCAGAGGAGTTCTGCATTTTCTGCCATAGAGTGCTTCAAACGGTGACATCTTTAGACTCGATTAAAAATTGTTGTTGTAGGTGAATTCTGCATACGGTGGATATTTATCCCAGTCTACGGTAAATTTCAAGGCACAAGATCGAAGCATGTCCTCCATAGTCTAATTTACTCTTTCTGCCTGTCCATCGGTCTGAGGATGATATTTTGTGCTAAAAGCAAGGTGTGTTCCAAGTGTGTCATGCATACTATCTCAGAAATACAAGGTGAACTAAGAACCTCGATCTGAGACTATCCTCTTGTGTACTCCATGTAGACACACAATACGAGCTATATATAACTTAGCCAATTTATCTCCCTTGTAGTTTGCCTTTACTGGAATGAAATGGACGACCTTTGTTAATCTGTCAACTATGACCCATATCGAATCACATTCGGACTGGTTCTTAGCAGACCCGTAATGAAGTCTATTCCAATTTCTTCTCATTTACATTGAGGGATTTCTAGCGGTTGAAGCAATCCCGCGAGTCTCTGATGCTTTGCTTTTATTCGCTGGCACACATCGCAACAAGCTACAAATTCGACAGTGTCTCTTTTCATTCGCGACCACCAATATAGAATCCTCATGTCTTGATACATCTTGGTGCTTCCTGTGTGCAGTGTGTAAGCCGAGCTGTGTGCTTCTTTCAGTATCAAATCCTTGAGTTCCTTCTGGTGGGGAACAAAGAGACGTTTCCCATACCATAAGATTCCTTGCGGATCTTCAATCATCTTGGGGGCTTTCCGTTGTCCATGAGGCGTTTAAATCTCTGGACTCCAGGGTGTCCTCCTTGAGCAGCCTTGATTTGCTCTTCTAAAGTTGGATGTACTTCCACAGCGGTGATGGTCCCATGCTCTATTATCCCTAGGTTGAGTGCTTCAAATTCCCTGTAGAGCTCAGGTTGGTGTTCTTGAATCATGGCATTACTGCAGTAGGATTTACAGCTCAATGCATCGGCTACTACATTGGCCTTTCCAGGATGGTAGTGAACATCTAAATTGTAGTCTTTAATAAGCTCTAGCCATCTTCTTTGTCGGATGTTGAGATCCATCTGGGTGAAAATGCACTGGACTCTTGTGGTCTGTAAAGATATTACAATGATTTCCAATCAGGTAATGTCGTCAAATCTTTTGGCATGCGCTACTGCCGCTAACTTGTCATGGGTTGAATAGTTGTCTTCATGGGGACGGAGTTGTCTTGTTGCATAAGCTACAATTTTTCCTCCTTGCATAAGTACACAGCCAAGACCTTGGCGCGAAGCATCACAATAGACTTCAAAGTCCTGATGTATGTTTGGTAGGATTAACACTGGTGCAAAGGTTAATTTCTTCTTCAATTCTTGAAAACCCTTTTCACAAGTTTTTGTCCATTCATACTTCTTTTCCTTTTGAAGCAGATGGGTCATTAGCCTGGACAGCTTGGAGAATCCTTCTATGAAGCGTCGGTAGTATCTGTCCAAACTAAGGAAACTACGTACTTCAGTTACTGGGGTAGGCTGCTTCCAATCCAATACAGCTTCTACTTTGGATGGATCCACTGCAACTCCTCCAGCGGATACAATGTGTCCGAGGAAACTGATCTCATGAAGCCAAAATTCACATTTGTTCTACTTGGAATAAAGCTGATGCTCTTTAAGCTTTTTTAGAACCAAACACAGATGTTCAGCGTGTTCTTCAATGGTCTTAGAGTAGATCAGAATGTCGTCTACGAACACGACAACAAACTTGTCCAAGTATTCCATGAATATCTTATTCAGGAGGTTCATGAAGTAGGCTGGCGCATTGGTCAAGCCAAACGACATAACTGTGTACTCATATAGGCCATACCGGGTGATAAAAGCCGTCTTGGGGATATCCTCATTCTTGATCTTAAGCTGATGGTATCCTGACCTTAGGCCTATCTTGGAGAAAACTGCTTCTCTCGACAATTGATCGAATGATCATCGATGCGGGGCAAGGGATACTTGTTCTTGATGGTCACATCATTGAGGGCTCTGTAATCAACATACAATCTGGCGGTGCTATCCTTCTTCCTCACAAAGAGTATGTTCTAACCCCATAGAGATGAGCTAGGTCTAATGAATCCTTTTTCTAGCATGTCCTCAAGCTGGGTCTTTAGCTCTTCAAGCTCATCAACGACCATCCTATATGGTCTCTTGGCAATTGGGGCTGCCCCTGGTTTTAAGTTGATCACGAACTCAACATCTCTGTCTGGTGGCATACCAGACAATTCTTCATGGAAGATCTCTTGATAAGCTTAGACTACATGTGTTATCTCTAGGGACAACTCTTCAAGGTGGTGGATTGCCTGATCAAGAGGAGAGAAATGATCCACACTAACCCTAATTGTGGTTCCCGGGCTCTTGGTTAGCACCATTTTTCTGTTGGCACAATCTATTACTCCTTGATATCCGGTCAATCAATCCATCCCTAGGATGATGTCCAGAGTTTGGGATTCTAGCACTAGGAAGTTTGTTAGGAATCTAGAATTTTCCAAAGCAATCTCTACTCTGGGACTTATTGAGGTAGCAAATAAGGATCCCTGAGTGAACTTAGTACCACGAGTTTCTTTAACTTATAGGTTGGCAACTTAAGCCTTTCAACAAACTTTCTTGAAACAAAAGAATACGAAGAAACTTATGCGGGCACTTAATTAATAGAGAACGTACCTATTAGCACTCATGTGCTTTCCTGAGCTTCCTCGGTTGTGACATGGTTCACACGGCCGTGGTTCGGTGTCAGGGTAGATCTGGATGCTTGAGAAGTCTGATGACTCTTGCTTTGATTTTGCGCCTGGCCTTGAGTTGGTGGAGCTCCTGGGTTGAACTTCGCGGCAGGGTTCTGGCGTTGAGGACACCAGTTGGCGAAGTGTCCCTTCTCTCTGTAGTGAAAACAATGAAGGTTAGTTGCTGGGTTCACTGCTGTAGGCTGTCCGGTGGGGCGAAGAGTGCGGAATCCATTCCCATGGGGACGCGGGGCTGGTGCTTGAGTCTTTTTGTGGCAAGGCTACAGACAGTCTGAACGATGAGCTGCCGTGGAAGGTTGACTTCTGGGGGAAGTTACCTTGTGGCCTCTGGAATGCCATCTTCCTCTTGTGACTGGCTTCGGCCGTCCGCTTCTCATTCTCCAAGATAAGGGCTTTGTTGACCAGCTGGTGAAAGCTAGGGAAATCCTGAATGATCAGCTGGCCTCTCATATCCTCACGCATCCCTTCCAGGAAGCGGTCAATCTTCTCCTCTTCATCGACTACGTCACTAGGAGCGTAGCAGGCGAGCTGGTTGAATTTAGTGATGTACTCATTTACTGACATGTGACCCTGCTTCAATGCTCTGAATAATGTACAAGTGTTGTTGTTGTCTTACATGTAAATAATGCAACTACTATGTACCTACACAAGTTGGAACAGGCAACTAACTATTCACAGTCCGACACGGTTGCCAAGCCTTTCAGAGAATTCAGATGGCTGTTGGATTAATCACTTATGATATATAAACCAGGGTCCAGTGCACAAGTACATGACCGCCTTGGTGATAAATAGCAAGCTAGCTCGCATCTCCACATCCAAATTGGAGGATGAGAAGCATATGTCATGGTATATTTGGATGGTCAGGCTCAATACGAAAGTTCCTTGTACATCACTTCATCAGTGATAAATAGAAGCCATCTTCGCTTTCATATTGTAGGGTTGGACAAACAAGTAAACATCCAAACTTACCTTCAAAATGGAGCATGCTTGCAAGTGAGATGGTCTATTTGGACAATTGGATGGTAAGTTCGATAGGAAAGGGAGGCATTGCGAACGCCACTTTTAACTTTTATGTCGCAGCGTAACTTTGCCGAACTGAACATGGCGATGAAGATCATTGCCGTCTGTGACACGTCTGGTCACGCTGTGCAGTTTGGGGAACAGTACATAAAATGGGTTGAGTATATGCGTTGTATAGTAATTGACGGCTTCAATAAGTTTTGAGGCTATAGTTTGCTAGTCTACAAGCTTATAATCAAACTGTACCTGAATGAGAATCTAGGAAAGCTCTTTGACTGCACGAAAACCTGCATGATTACCCTTTCTAGTTTGTAGTTTTTGGGGGTGTGATGTTGATGGGTGCTTAATCGATAGTCCAAACACTCTTATGCATGTTATATAAATGCAATGAGCCTTGCTCCTGTATATTTGAAAGCAATTACCGATAATTGGATTTCCATGAATTCAAATAAAGCAATTTTATGAGTTTTCTCATATTAAGGAGATATACATGACATTCAGACAATTGTACTGTGGAATGGACAATTATAAGGAGTATCTAAATTTTGTAGACACTTTTTTAAGTACTAACATTGGTTACATCTGAACATTTTTACGTCCACCAAACGGTTGTATATCCAGCAGGGCTTCACACATTAAAATTTACACGTGTCATCCTCTAGGCCCACAAAGAATTGTCTTGCTTCATATCGACTTATTTTGCCTATGAGTTCTGCTTCCATTGTTGACCTCGTTAAGATGGTCTGCTTGCAAGACTTCCATGAAACAGCGCCACCTCCAAGTGTGAAGACGTATCCACTTGTGGCCTTAATCTCATTAGCATCAGATATCCAGTTTGAATCGCTATAACCCTACAGTACCCTGGGATACCCGGTATAGTGAATACCATAGCTCATAGTACCCTTTAGATAGCGCATTACCCTCTCAAGAGCATGCCAATGATCATCTCCCGGATTGGAAACAAAACGGCTTAGTTTGCTCACAAAGAAGCGAGATGTCGAACCCAGTACCGCTAGCTAAATACATGAGTGAACAAATTATCTGAGAATATCTCAATTGGTCTCTGGCTATTCTCCGATTCTTCCTAAGCAATACACTAGGATCATAAGGTGTTGGAGAGGATTTACAGTCGTTATAACCAAAACGACTCATAACCTTTTCCACATAATGGGTTTGCAACAATGTAATCCCACCATCATCACCTCACAACATCTTGATGTTCAAGATAACATCAGCTACTCTCATATCTTTCATCTCAAAATTATGAGACAAGAAAACCTTGACCTCCTTAATCACATTAAGGCTGGTTCCAAAGATCAGTATGTCATCAACATACAGACATAGAATGACTCCCTTGCCTCCACCATGGCGATAATACACACATCTGTCAGCTTCATTCACAATAAAGCCCTGCAGATGTTAAAATCCTGTCGAACTTTTCATGCCATTGCTTAGGTGTTTGTTTAAGACCATACAAAGATTTCGATAACTTACACACCTTTCCTTATTGACCATTTACTACAAATCCATCTGGCTGTTCCATGTAAATTTTATCGTCCAACTCCCCATTTAGGAAAGCCGTCTTAACGTCCATCTGAAGAACGAGAAGACCATGTGAGGCAACCAAAAATAGTAGTACTCGAATAGTGGTCAATCTAGCCACAGGTGAATAAGTATCAAAGAAATCTTCGCCTTCCTTTTGAGTATAATTCTTGGCCACAAGCCGTGCCTTGTACTTCCCGATAGTACAATCAGGCCTAAGCTTCTTTTTTAACACCCACTTACATCCTACAGGTTTACAACCATAAGGACTCTCAGTGATCTCCCAAGTTTCATTAGAGATAATGGAATCCATTTACTACGTACTGCTTCCTTCCAGTATTCCGCATCTGGAGAAGCATATGCTTCAGAAATGGTATACTTGGAGTATCATCCACAAGGTACACAATGAAATCAGGACCAAAAGACTTTGCAGTCCTTTGTTTTTTACTCTTCCTCGGAGTTTCATTGTCTTCCTCCTAGGGAATTTGCTCAAAATATTACATAGAAATGGCAGGTTCAGGAGTTGTATCAGGCTCCTGACTCGATGAACTAAGCATATCTTTCATCGGAAAAATATCCTCAAAGAATGTAGCATCTCTGGACTCCATAATTGTACTGACATGCACGTTAGGTACTCCAGATTTCACCACTAGAAATATATATCCAACGCTATGATGAGCATAGCCTAGAAAGACGCAATCCACGGTTTTTAGTCCAAGCTTACGCTTTTTTGGAATTGGCACATTGACTTTCGCCAAACAACCCCAACTGCGCAAGTATGAAAGTGATAGTCTTTTCTTCTCCCATTGTTCATATGGGGTTATCTCTTTATTCTTTATGGGAACCCTGTTTAGGACATGACAAGAAGTCAATATAGCCTCCCCCCACCATGCTTTGGAAAGACCCGCTATGTCTAACATGGCGTTAACCAAATTAATTAGAGTGCGATTCTTTCTTTTAGCAACCCCATTTGACTGGGGTGAATAGGGAGGCGTCCTCTCATGGATTATACCATGTTCCTCACAGAATAAATTGAACTCATTAGAAAAGTACTCGCCACGATCGGACCTAACTGCTTTGATTTTCCTTTCAAGTTGGTTCTCAACTTCTGCCTTATAGATTTTAAATTAGTGAAGAGCTTCATCTTTAGTTTTCAAAAGATACACATAGCAGAACCTAGTGGAGTCATCAATCAAAGTCATGAAATATCTATTACCACCTTTTGTCAACACACCATTCATCTCACACAGATCTGAATGTATGAGTTCTAATGGTGCCAACTTTCTTACCTCCGCGGCCTTATGAGGCTTACGAGGCTGCTTTGATTGCACACAAACTGCTTTGGTGAATTTCGGGATTAACTCTAAACTGGCTAACCGCGTCATGCAACCAAAATTTATGTGACAAAGTCGTGAATACCAAATAGTAGTCTCATTACCACTGCAAACATGGTTCACAACATTATTACACAAATCTGAAAGAGATAGGCGGAACAAGCCTCCGCACACGTAGCCTTTACCAATAAATTGTCCACACTTGGACACTATAAATTTATTAGACTCAAATACCAGTCTAAAGCCATCTCTACACAGAAGAGATCCACTGACGAGATTCTTATTGATAGATGGCACATGATGAACGTTCTTCAGTTGCACAATCTTTCCCGAAATAAACTTCAGATCGACCGTACCAACACCATGAACAGTAGCATGTGATCCATTCCCCCCTTAGAACGGCTGAATCCCGAGTGATCTGGTAAGAAGAGAACAATGAAACATCAGCACACACATGTATATTAGCACCAGTGTATATTCACCAATCGGTAGAATGACATACGGAAAGAACAGTAGGTAAATTACCATACCCTGAAGTTCCCGTCTCAGTGGTACCCACAACAACATTAGCAGACTTGCAATTCTGCCCTTGCTGATTCTTTCCACCTTTGCGTTGGCTGCAATCCTTGGCCCAATGACCAGATTCGTCACGCACAAAGCAAAGGCCATACTTTGTGTTTTTCTTCTTCTTCTTGAAGCTAGTTGTTTGTGCAATCTTGTTCTTGCCTTTGAACTTTTGAGCTTGGCCATTCTTCTTCTACACCACATTGGCACTAGAATGTCCCTCATTACCTCTAGTGTGTGTATCTTTTGCTCTCGCTTTCTCTTCAACATCAAGAGACCCAATGAGATTTTCAACAGAAAACACTTGTCGCTTATGTTTCAGAGAAGTAGCAAAATTCCTCCAGGAATGATGAAGCTTGGCAATAATGCCTCCCGCGACAAACTTGTCCAGTAACACACACTTGAAGTGCTCAAGTTCTGTGACCATGGATTGTATCTCATGAGCCTGTTCAACTACATAACGACCATCAACCATTCTATAGTCATGATATTGCTCCATGAGATACAGTTCACTACCTGCATCCGAAACCCCAAACTTGGCATCGAGTGCATCCCACATCTCTTTCCCAGTTTTAATCACCATGTATGCATCGATTAACTTCTCACCAAGAACGCTAACCACGGCACCTTTAAAAGGTTATCGCAGACCTCGACGCCGCTCCCGCTCGGGTAAGTGTTCTTCAGTTTGCCGTTTGCCACAAGGAAAACGTTCATGGCAGTTAGCCAAAGCACCATCTTGGTGCGCCACCTCTTTTAATTCGCACCATCGAACTCAGAGGGTTTGAGCGCAGCAGCAAAGCCAATAGACAAAAAATGTCTATAGTAAGGTTTTTGGATTGTTGAAGATATAAGCATTTTTCGAATTACTATAATCCCAAAATATACTAGATGAATCATGGATAATATTCTAACCTTTTCCATAAAGCAAGTAATCATAAACACCATAGTCATACGAATTTCCAGAAGAACAGAAACTAGTATTCATATCCCAGTGTTCAAGAGAACAACAAATAATATAGCTAAATAAATAAAAAGTGTGAGAAAGATGTACCTAGAACCAGTAGATGGAACAGCAGCAGAAGTGTTGGTGAGGTCGTCGTTCGCCATGGCATAGTGGACGCCGTGGTAGTAGTCGTGCAGATGATGTAGATGAAGCAGAGGATCGGATGATGATGAAGCAGCGATCGGATGTAGACAAAGCAGCGAGCAGTCGCGCGAACGCTCCCCAAAAATCTTATTCGTCCTCGCTCGTACAAGCCTTCAAGGACGGGGGTTCCGGAGGCCTGCTCTCCCGGTTCGACCGTACACGCGCCTTACGGGATGGAGATCGCCAGACACAACAGCAACAGACTCGATAATCCTTTCTTAGTCTCTCGTGGAGTGAATTGGAGAAGCAACAGAACATGAACAGTTCTCTATTCTTGTAATAGCCAAAAACCAAAAAAAAACGAAGAGGCAGAGACCAGACGAAACGGTTGCCATCAACCAGTGCAAACTGTAGCCATAACTCACCGCTAACTGAACCTTCGTTAATGTCATTACTTCGAGTCGGTGCATTTTAATTTTCGAATAGATAAAGAAAAACGCTCCCGCACCCGACGTGCCTGCGCGCGCACGCACACGCACTCGCACTCGCACCGCACCGCACCACTGGGCGAGGCGAGGCGAGGCGAGGCGAGCGAGCGCGCGCGCGTGTTGGCTTTCTCCAATTCCACAAGGAGGCTACCGCGTTCCACCTTATAAAGTGGTGTAACTCCCCTTCAACTCTCCATGTGGGACTAATCAATTTTAGCACGTGCACATGGGCCTTTGAGATTCTCTAGGAATTAATTAGAAATAAAAAATGGGCCCAACCCGTATTAATTCCTACACTGCTCGCCAGACGCGCCGCCCTGCGTGCTTGGGTTTCGAGCAGGCCAAGTAGGCCTCGGCCTTTTTAGGTGAGCAGCCCGGTCAGCAAAAAAAATAGTACGTCGTTCTAACTGTCGCGCTGTCTAGCGCCGTCTGTTAGACTCCGTTGTCTTGATCACCGCACCGTCCAGCGTCGCCTAGCAATGAGCACTGTTTGAATATTTCCGTTCCTCGCTACCCGATGATCTTCACTGGTCTCAATTATCGGCACTGGTTTTAGCACATGCGTGGCCAGTGTCTTTGGGAGTTTTTTACTGGCGAGATGCCTCTCCCGTCTTGCCCTATTCCACCTGCTGAGCCTATGCTCCTGAAGACTACTTCCGAAGATGCCCGTAAGGAGGCATCTGATGCTTTTGAGGATGCTATGGAGACTTTTCAGACTCAGTATGCTGCCTACAAGACTTTTCACTGTCTCCCTTTTGTACGTCTGGGTCCGCTCATCCAGAATCTTCCAGAGTGCTTCAAACTTTCACTGCTAGTTCTAGTTGCACAGCGCTTGAACATGTACATCAAGTCCTTATTATGGAACTATTTGTAGAAGTTTGCACCCAAGTACCTCATGCACCACCTGCGCTGCAGATCCGCCCATGAAAGTGGTTCGTTCTTTTCTTGTTGTAGCTGAGTTATTGCACTTAGCAGATCCGCATGACGATCATGTATGATGCATACGTTAGAATGATCATGTACAATAGAAATACTCAAATTGCTCAGGAACCACAACTAGTTGTTCGTGTTCTCGCTTTCAACGAAAGCAAATGCTACTGGAAGAATTTGATTGTTCCCGTCTGACGCTATTGCAGTCAGTATCTGGCCCTTATACTTTCTAGTCAGGAATGTGTCATCCATGCACAAGATTGGACGGCAGTGCCGGAATGCATTGATACATGGACCAAAGGCGAAGAATGCTCGCTTTAGTACCCTTTTATTGGCTCACTTCGGATGTGTGGAATCTTTAATGTCGACATGAGTGCCGGGATTCTTGTCTTGTATGACTAGGAGTAGCTCGGGGAGGTTGTGGTAGGAGTCATCGAACGTATCAAACCTTGATTCCAATGTCTTCTATTTTGCCCTCCTCGCCTTGACGCAGCTGACTGTGTACTGGAATCTTACCTCAATCATTTGAATGATGGATCATGGCTCGAATTCTAGATTATCCACGATCTCACCGTACATGAGGTTGGCGATGAAGTCAGATGATAGGTTCCTGTGAGACTGCATTGACTCAACGACGACACATGTGTGAGGGAACACTATAGAGTATTTTCAGTTGGTGTCCCACATAGGCTAAAATGTGTGCACTTGCCAAGGCCATCCCTATATGTCGCACTTCACGTTGTAGCATTTTGGGTTAGACTTGACGACTATGAATGTACGCCACACCGATAAGGCCCAGAATTTGACCGCCTCTTGCACGACCTTCTTGCATTAGTACATAGCTACTTGCCCGACCTCACTCGGTCGTACTCCCAAGTCCCACAAAGACACGGAAGCCTTCGTTAACGACGATGTTATCGAACTGGTATGTGTTCCACTTGGATGGAACCGCCTGTTGGTCCACATCATCCTCGTCGTCGGATCATTCTTCTTTTGACAATGCCATGTAGTCCCGATCTTCGAGATCCATCCTTTGCATTAGGGCTTCCAACTCCTCATCCTCATCAGCAAGTACACTAACTTGCCTGACTGAAGGAGCTACTTCCTTCGGGTCTTCATTGACAGCATGAGCAACTCCGGGAGCTTCGGCCATTGTGTGCGCCTCGCTGTGGCTGGAGTCCCAGACTTCTTCTTCGGCATCACCACCCTCTTCCTGTTCAGCCGCCGATGTAGGAGTGGGCTTGGCATAAGCTTGGGCTAGAAGGATCAAATCTCACCCTTCTTTCCTCGCCATTCGTACATATGACTGCCATAACGTTGTTCCCTTGAGCTGCACTAACTCCCAATATGTGTGTTGTGTTGCTCAGGAGTTAAGGCAACTCAATCTTAGATCATACATAGCATGATCCAAATCAAATGAGTGAAACAACCACTACATCACAGCGCCCCATGTACGCTACTTTGGTCTTAGTAGGGGCACGGTCGCCGATTGAAAATAACGTAAATCGATCCCCTTGAGACCCTCAAGAATAGTTCTCTGACTGTAGTAAATTTTAAAGTTGATGACGTCTGAAATATTTAACGTACTGCACCATAAACAAGGTTTCCACGATTAACCAAATAACTAAAATTAGACCACCTACAGAAAAGAATTATGCACAACATACTACACTACGTAGCTATATATCCAAAACTATGTAATACACTACGTAGCCTTTGCTCTCGCCATCGTCGTTGTGGTCGCCTTCGATGAAGACCGTCCGCGTCACCATCTTCGCCGTAATCCCTTATCGCGATTCTGCACCTCCTTCAGTTCCACCGTGCCTCGTCGTCGCTGGTGATCTTCAGTCCCAGAGCGCTGCCGTCGTCGCCAAGGTGTCACCGTCGTGGCCGTATACCTCAGCTCTACGTCAACTTCTCTGCCCACATGTCGCCTCGTCAACATCATGTGGCAGACCCACACTCAAACCCTAAACCCAACTCTAGGAGAACCTAGTCTATAGTGGATCGTGTCAATGACACATGGACCTCCACATGTCAAATCTACTGTTCCATAGACCCATGAACCATAGATCAGTAGACCAGAGCCGTATACTCGGTCCATAGACCAAGGTCCCACCTGTCAACCCCTATTTCCTATTTTCTGGATTTTCTTTTAATTCTGAAATCATTGCTAACGTCATGTTGATGCAATATTTCAAGATTTCCTTTAGAAAGAAATTTCAAAATAGTAATTCATTTCTCTTTTTCTTAGATTTAAATCTTCCAAAAGCTCATTCTTCATCATACGAACTCTGATTGAACCCATTCAAGTTTTTAAATTCATCTAAATTAGAGCTCTACCTTTCTGAGATTTGTATTTCATTTTTGGTGTTTATTTATTGCTCTATTTTGTATTTATTTATTGCTATTGTTTGCGAGTAGACGTTGATACTTGGAGAGCTTTTGAGGAAGGGGGAGTTGATCAAGCTCAATACCAGTACCAAGGCTTGTTTCAAGGCAAGTTATACATTTGACCATTTTGAACCAAGATTTTCAAAATTGCCTTGATTCAAATTATTGTATTTTACTTTAAGTATTTATTTAAATATTTTGGGATTAGCTATTCGCCCATTTGATTATATTCACTTTGCCTATTGTATTACCATGATATTTTGTCACCTTAGTTTGGTTAATTATTAGTTGGTATTATCTTAACACTAATGTGGGGTGGTTAGAAATGAATAGTTTGCTTAGCCATGCAACGGATTATTGATATCATTTTGAGTTGCAAGATATAAACTTAACTAAATGATTATGACACATGTTATAAAAAAAACTGTGGGTTGTATGTTGTTACTCGTTGATGGCATGTGATGCACTTAACCAATAGGGTGGGAAAAAGATTTAGACTGAGGCGAGTGAAAAGGATTGATGATATGATGGACTTGTGATTGGGAAATGTGAATTGTGGTTACTAGTAGAATTTTGACATTCTCACCTTGGTCAATTAAGGACTTAACTTTGTGTGTCATTGAATTGAACCACAACTGTATAACCATATGCCTAGAGTGAGACGAACTTAACTTATTATGTTGTGGAGTTTTGACATTGACTACTCAGCTAGTAGGTTAGTGATGGGTGGGGGTGTGTACTACTATGAAAGTCACATCGATTGACGGTTCGCCGCTTCCAGATCCAACGGTATGCGTCGAACCAGCGAGTTAGGTTAGGGTCGGCTGTATGCACGTCGGGAGAATCAATTGTTGAGATAAAACTTTCGAAAGGTTTTGTTATGATTGGTGTTATAGCTACACTGATTATATCGTGTGAGTAAAGTGTACAACATCTGCATAGTGTTAATTAATCTATTCGAATAGCCGCGTCCGCGATCATGGACATGCTTGAGGATTTCACACGAAGGGTAGATTTTCATAAAACAATTGGGAAGGGACAGCTGTGTGGGGAAACTTATTCAGCTGTATGAAAGAAACTCATTAGGTTATTGGAGCTTTGTGAAAATACTTGTTAACTTATTATTGTTATTTATTTTAAATTACGCTTTCAATCTATTATTCATATTCAACTGCAACTGTTGCTTTTATGCAAAAGAACCATATAAGTCATTTCCTTTGGAATAAGCCAGTATCTATATTTGCATTCTGTGGTACAACTTGTTGAATACTCGAAGTACTCATTCTTGCTACAATCATTCATTAGGTCTTGATCTCAGTCGGTTGCCCGTAGTAAGTCGATGGGTTTTCGTTGGAGTTGCTTTCGTTCTACCGTTTCTTTATTTAGTGTCAGCCCCGCGTAGCTTAATAAATGTAAACTCGACCATAAGGTCACAACTGCTATTTATTTATTAAATTAGTCGTTTATTCTTATATCATCTTGTGTGGAATGATAATCATCTATGTTGACACCGTGTGCACTAGTGTAATCCTGAACTAGTGCATTATACATAGAGAGTTCAGATTTGCACATTTGGACTTGACCTTTGTGCGAAACAGTGACCGCCGTAGCACTATATCAAAGCACTGTAGAAACAAGAGAGGAAGCATTGCAACAAAAACATTGTACTAATTGATCTCAACCTTTGTTTTCCCAATCGGATGGTAGATCCCAATCGGATGGTAGAGATCACTCCTAATTCATATACACCGTAACACCTCTGCATTGAAAGGTGTGATGCAGAAGGGCCCTCTCCTCAGGAGCTAGGCTTGTCTCTCGTTTTGGATGAGAGGCACTGACTTTGTTTTATGACTTGGTAAAATCATACTAAAGTTCGATAAACCTTGTCGTCCAATAGTAGTTCTCTCACATTTCACATAAGTTCTATGATGCAATAGGACATCCATTTGCAACTTGACTAGGAAAAGGCTAGCTAAACACCCAAACATCTAATCCAAACGAGATTATCGTAATCCTCCGCCGTCATGATCCCCTGCAGCCAGTACTACGCCGACTGCAAGCTATGTTAGCCACCGGATCAGTACAATGACGGCGACGGATCAAACAATGCATATCACGGAGAACTAGTATTGGTGATTTTAAAGAACAAGTTTGCAATTTCTTGGACATGAATCCAGGAATAGCAACAAAGACAGACGTATCGCTAGCGTAGAATCGTGTGCTTCCTTAATCACACAATAAAAATCCTGAAGATCAGCAATGAATAGTACCTTTCATACAAAAGTTATAAATAGAATGGGCAGCGTATAACGGTTTCCAACCAGATGCAGATGCGCTGGAATATGCATGTCAAGGTACTCGTCCATACGCAAATTCATCAACAATTCCACATATATTTCGCATTTCAGAAGGAAACGGTCCAAACTCAAAAGTGTCTGAATAATCCAATAGCAAGGGTATGCCACTCACCAACACATAACAACACTTATTATTGAACATGAACAAAGAAACTAGAAAAAAAAAATCATCGGCTAATTTCCACAATTTCAGCATCTCATGTCATCTATTATTTACAAGAGGCGGATCTCAGCTATTGCGTTGCACCAGTAGCAACTGCAAATTCTAAGCATGCTTCTTGCCTCCAATCAATTGCAACTCCTAACTACAAATTTGAACATAGTTGCTTTGACCAATTACCTACCTACTCCTATTAACAGTTGATAATGTCATAAATCATAATCATATCAGATGACATGTCTAAGGAATAAATGCAGATGATGAAAAGATGAAACGATGGATGGGAGGAGAGACCAAATAAGTATAGAACAGGAGGCACCTGTTTTAGAAAGAAATATACAATTCTAGGGCCATGGCTCTAAATAAAAGGGAAAGCTAAACCGAGTTGAGGAGGACAGTGAGAATTCTACTCAGATAAGGAGCTGATAAGACAGTTTCCTTAAAGTTAAAATATTAGAATAATCCTCTAGATATCTACCAAAGATGGTCACAAGCAATATGCAGAACGCCCCAAAAACAAACTTGTTCTGCATGTTGTGATCCAAGAATTTGGTAAAGAATAATGTACACATGGTCATTGCTACTGAAGACTCCATAGGGTTATCATGGAGGATTTGAAATTTTTTAATATATATAAAAAATTGGTTCCACAGCAGAATAGTAGAAAAAAGAGACCCTCTCCCATACTAATGAGTAATGACGGAAGGAATCAGCTATCAGTGCTGACAGACAGTTATAAGCAGAGATTGAACCAGTCATCGAGATTAAGTGATTACCCGGGAATATCTGAACATGCCAAATAACATGAACAAGCCAACACAAATAGGTCAAGGTTGAGAACCTAAGGAACATAAAGCGCTTTGTCCGCCCCTGGAGTACACTCTCCACGGATAAGCATGAGATTCATCGAAAACTTGAACGGATGGAGAACACTGAAATTATGGGATGGCAAGAGAAGTCGAATGAAACAGACTGAAGGGCCCAACTATATCCTTTTGGAACTATAACAGGAACCTTAAGTAGACATTATGAAAGCTTCGATCAAATTCTCTGCCGATTGTCTCTGCTCAGTGGTGCGGATATGTGAGCAACATGGTCATGACGAGATGATTTTGATTCAATAATTTCGATGTGAGCTCCAGAAATCTGCAATGATACCCCAGAATTGCACATCAATGTTAAGAGAATAATAATAATATTCTAGCAACAAAGCCATGTTCTATATATTTTTTTTTTGTTATATAATCTTTTTCATATATAAAAGACGTATGTACACAAATTTTGCTATAAAAAGTGGATTTTAATAAATAAAAAAAATCATGGAACACACTTTAGGGTATCTTATAATAATTATTAGAGTATGCTCAAATAGATAAAGAGGTAACATCATACGATTTAAGTGGTATATGAGAAATGAGAGTACGTACTCCCAGGAGTATGGGAGTACCATACCATTTTTCATATATATATATATATATCGCACCCGTTTCCTACTCCTAGGAGTATGTACTCACACTTCTAATATACCACTTAAACAAACATATTATATTTCTTTTATCACTTTCAGTATACTTAAATACCAATTATAAGATATACCAATGTGACTTGATTGAAAATATTCTATTGGAGCCCTTTATTTTTGCTATATACCCTTTTTCATATATAAAATAAGTATATACACAAAATTTTCTATAAAAATTGGACTTTCATGAAAATTTTCATGAAACTCACTTTAGGGTATCTTATAATCATTATTAGAGTATACTCAAATGATAAAGAGGTATCATCATACGGTTTAAGTGGTATACGAGAACTAGGAGTACGGTACGGTACTCCCACTTCTCATATAGGAAAATGGTACGGTACTCCTGGGACTGGGAGTACGTACCCTCGCTTCTCATATACCACTTAAACCGTATGATGATACCTCTTTATCATTTGAGTATACTCCAATAATGATTATAAGATACTCCAAAGTGAGTTCCATGAAAAAATTTTAATCAAAATCCACTTTTTGAAGCAAAATTTGTGTATATACTTCTTTTATATATGAAAAAGGGTATATAGAAAAAATAAAAGACTCTAATGAATTTTTTTTCAATCAAGTCGCATCGGAGTATCTTATAATTAGTATTTAAGTATACCGAAAGTAATAAAGAAGTATAATATGCTTATTTAAGTGGTATATTGGAAGTGGAAGTACATACTTCTAGGAGTACAAAACGGGCGTCGAATAAACACACACACACACTAACTACCAACAAAGCCTTTCTAAAAATAGACCCATCGAAGATGTCAGATTATAACCAATTATTTTTTTCATATTTTTCTTACATGCTGATCCTGCTAATACTGCATTCTTTCCTACAAAGGTCACTTTAGAATTTTAGTCTTAATGTTGTATACACATATTATACATTGTATCCTAATCATGGATAAGTTTACCTTCTTTTATTGAAACAAATATAGTAAAAGAGTCAAATGATCTTATATACAAAAAAAGCAACCTATTCTTTTAGGAAAGGAAACTAACATCCTACTTGACTTACTATTACAGCGGACAGCGAGTATTACCCCAAAACTACTTGAGGGCAATCTTTCAGCCAATTCAAGGGTTTGTTTTTTCTAAAAATGTTTTCTGATAACTACCTGATCCCCTTCTCCACACACCTTCATTAGATGTCAAATTCCACATAAAAGCTAGGAGAAAGTTGAAGGTGCTCAATTCAACACAAAAGGGGTCACCAGTAATATAAAATAACAAACTGACCTTTCTAATATTGTCCAAGTTTGTGCCACGTCTTCCCATTACTTTTGACAGGCCACTAGCAGGAATAGTCATTTCCATATGCGGAAGATGTCTGGCCAGTGGTAGTCAGCAAAAGGAATTAGAATGGGAAGGATGAAATTAGATACCAAGTAATAACTAAAAGGAACTCTTGCGTGGAAGGAGCCGTAGTTGAGATCAGATTTATGGTAAGTTCAGTTGAAACATACCCTCCATATGCCTTCGATGTATACGACGAATGTGCTCCATAGCCATCATCTACAGCCTTATGGAAGATATCAATGGTTAAGATAGTATCAAAAACTTATAGCCTTATAGGCATGTCTGATTATGAAGATCAAAAGAGACAGAGAGAAAATTAATGTTAAATCAAAATATTGTACCTGCAAGGAGTTGTACCGATACGAACTGCTACGAGGAAATACTTCCAAACCTTGCTCAACTTCACCCCTTTGATCATATTCCAATGGAGTGATTTGTTGTCTGCAAGGTAATAATGAAGGCAACGAAAAACTGCTTGCATACAAGGGATCAGTAGTGGCAACAGTTAGTTTCCCATCCTTGTCAGAATTTTGCCTGTCCACACTGTCCTTCAGAACATCTTCCCTAAGTCTTAGAACTATCTGAACAAGAGCATCACGCAGCTTGTCCACTTCTCCAAACACCTACATGCAATGACAAGTTAAGATACCTCGATAGATCACACTTGGAGACTATCTGAAATGATAACACAAAGGAGAAACCTCGACAAGCTCATCACTGGAGGATGCCCTCCGGGGCTTATCACCCTTTGATATGTAGATAGCTGCCTTAGTCTTATTCCGCATGTCGTTGATAATTGAACCACCCTTGCCAATAAGACAGCCTATGACCTTAGCCGGAACAAGAAGGCGAAGATTCATTTTATCTTCATCGTCATTGCTTATCTTTGCTTGAAGCAGCAGAACAGCTTCCACTGCTGCAGACTTAACATCATCAGTGGCCTGTAATGGAAGGTGTCACCTTGAATAAAGCATATTTTAGGGTACAACCAACAAAGTACAGCTAGGTGAGAAGGAAGTATGGTCTAACCTCAGCAGATGTAATAGTGATTATACTTTCCTCTCTATCATTCTTTGAGTCATCAACATCTATCCTTGCACCACTCTCTTTCCTTATATTCTTTATGGTCACACCACCTTTACCAATAACCAACCCAATCTTGTCACCAGGGCATAAAACACGCAGTGCTAGCTCTCCCGAACATTTTGGGGTATTATAAGTAGGAATAACAGGAAGCATAGATTGATAAATGGGCAATCGACCATGAGAATCAGCAGGCACAGTAAGTTCAGGAACATGGGGTGTTGCCCCTAAGATAGATAGACTTGGATGTCCGGAAGGTATAGCAGCATCTGAGGCTGGGTAGAAGTTACTAGCTGGATAGACAGGAAGCTCTGAAGGAACTATAATGCTTGGAGGAAGTTCAGAAACAGAAGTTTCAAGTGGAATGGTCTCTTTTGATGGGCATTTGTAGATGATGGTTGATACTGCAAACAACGCCTTTCTGACAGCTCTAGCATCACCAGTTATCTGTTTAGCATAAAGATACATTCAAGATAATAATAGCAGAACGTGTATATGAAAAACGAAGAGTGGATATTGAAGAACATAGCAGAACTCAAAAGAAATAGGTTACGGATTGGAATTGTTGATCATGATACAGTTTAAGTGTGTGCAACACACAAAGCATAATTCCACAAAAAAGAGAACAAAATTAGATAGAAATATAAAATTGTATTGACCTGGGAAAACATATTTTCAAAGATGCAATTAGTGAGAAGGATTAAAATTATAAAATATTGCGTTAGCAAGTCACAGCTACAGTATCAAACAAACAGTTAACTTCTGCACCATGATAAAGAGATAAGCATGATATATGCTACATTTCTTGTTATTACAATGGACAATTTCCACAGGTTCGGAACCATTTAATCCATAATCTTGTGCAAATGCATAAATATACTCCTGAAAGAGAAGCGGGTAAACGAAGTATTGTTGATGAGATTTCTGTTTTTTTTCTGAATACCCTTCGAATTTTTCCATTTGTATTTCTACTTGAATCGGAAAGAAGAAGCATTTCTCAGTTTCTCAAAAACATGTCTTGAAATCCAAGGGAGTTACTGCTAACATACTGCTCTATATCTTGCCACTATTCAATAATGGTCAATCCCATATTCCCAGATTATGTTGTGAAATTTACTTTAATTCAACAAATTATAAGATGAAAGAAAATTTACCTCAACAAATTATAAGATGAAAGAAAATTTACCTGAACAAAATTATCAAAACTCATAGCACACGAGTGTGTAACTTCGCTTGTACTTTTGGGCTAACTTTAATAAATGCTTTTGAAATTGACCGAAGCCTCTTGATGACAACACCAGATTTTCCTATAACACTTGCAGCTTGACTAGCTGGTACAAGGATGTTTGCTTCTTCTTCATCAGAATCACTATGGATGGCCAGAGCATCAACAATAGCATCATGTACCTTGAGTAATGCATTTTGTGCTGTGCAAACAGGTTCCCTGTCATCATTGTCATCAACATCTATGTCTGTATGCTTGAGGTCTCTATGCTTGACGTAACAATATACCAAGATAACCCTTTTGTCTGCACCAGGGTAAGGGTCGACAACCTTGATTTTGGCATTAGTCTGTTGTCGGATAGAATTTATCACCTTGCCATTCTTGCCAATTACATTACCAATCACTCTGTGTGGGCAGAGTATGCGGTAAACAACCAATTCATCATTAATGGAACTTTCCTGGGTATGAGCAACTGGCCTCCTCTTTTGGTCCCTCCTTTCTTCTCTGTCATGGTCCTTGTGTTGGTGGGTGCGTTTACCAGTATGCCTCATGATTTAGTTAACTGCAGAAGAAAATGAATGATAAGATTCATGACAAGCACTATACAGATGAATAAAGAACATCTAGCGATCGCATACTTCCCGAAAAAGGAAATTGAACAGGCAAATTATGGTTGTACAAAACACGAGCAAACCTAGCAACCAATAAATTGCTGAGACATCGATTAGTTAAAGTATTTAGATTTTAGATAAACATGCATGTTATAGCATTATTGAATTCTATAGGATATAGAGAACGGAATTATAAGAATCAAACAGACAGACCAATTATCCACAACAAATTGAACACTTTGCCTAGACTGTCACTACAGACACTTGCTACGAAAAATGAGGCAAGGATTCTGGCAAATCACTGTCAGCATTCACCCAACTCAGCAATAAGCTTATATGAAGGAAAACCCAACAAGTAAGCGTTGTAGGATATATCACATCAAACTAACATGAATAGCCAGATCATGCAAACCATAAAGAAATCACAAAAGAGAATAGAAATATCTAATCGACATCAAGTTATAAATATGCCAGCTACACCAATCAGTGGAACATATCAAAATGGAGGCACATGACTATACAGGTATAAAGGGTATCTTCCAATTATGCACCATTACAGATGAATTAAAAAAGGAAAATTACACATTCGTGGAGCAAGCCACGTGAATCCGCACAAATCATGCAGCCAAGAGGCATGAAACAATTGTCCCGGAGGCCCCACCCACTAGATCTAGTGATGATTGCGACATAACCGTCAACAGATAGCCAAACCGAGACAAAGTCCATAGATTTAGTGATGAATGAGTAACCGAAACGCAGCGAAGAACGAGATTCAATGATGAATCTGGTAGGCCCGTAAGCAAAACATGAGAACCAGTCGAAACGCAGGACAGGGCTAGATTTACTCATGAATGATGACAGAACCGATAAGCCGTACGCGACAAAGATTAGGTCGTGTGGTGATGCACAGATCACCACCATGCAGCATATAAATCAGTCGAGCCTTAGCAAGCTCTCAGCAGTTAGCACAAAAAGGACCAGTTGGACAGAAGGCGGGTGAATCTTGAAGAAAGGAGTCCTCCTCAAGGAGGCAGGGGTCAGGCTGCGGATTGGCAGACTAGAGGAGGAGAGCTGGCCCCGCAGCACAAGTAAGAACCTTAACCCTAAAACATGCAGTTCCCAAGCCTTCCTCTCTAACTTTTGCTTCATTTCCCTCCCCTTCCTCCCCCAAATCAGAAACCGGCCAAGAGTACCCAATAAATCCATCCACCGGCGCAGGAACACGCGGTTGACCTAGAGCAAAAACGCGGATTCAAGCACGAATCCCGATGGTTCAAACCGGAATCGACCAAGACCGTGGCACCCATCAGCGCTCAGGACCGATGCGACGGTGGATGAAACAAGAACGTACCAAGACCGCCGCCGACGGATTCGACGGAGGGGAGCGAATCGAGGGACGGGGCACGGGAGAGGGCCGTCGGGCAGCGCCGTCGGCGACGATGCGAGAACGGCCGCTGCGGCGGCGGCGAGAGCGGAAGAGGGATCGAGGAGACGAAATACTGTGGGGTGGATTCTGGATGGCGAGAGAGAGAGAGAGAGAGAGGCGTGTATGATCTATCATGAGAGGTTTTTGGCTCCGGGACCACCTGTCATACGTATCGTGTTTAGGTCCCGTCCCTCGCATGCAGATGCATTGGCTGGTTGTTTGGTTTCTTCCGAGATGCTATCCAGCAACAGGTCTGGATGCTCCTTAGTGTTTTTTCTTTCGCATCGCATTTTACCTTACCTGAATAGAAAGGGAGTTTATATTTGAGATCATCTTACCTAATAGAAGAGGAGTTTATCCTCATGTCAACTACGATGCGTTTTTAGCGTGACCGCTTCTCGCATCATCAGAACCACCCTCGCCATCGGCCGTCCTCGTACGTCCCTCGGCGCTTACAGAGTCCCACACGTAGCATTTCCCTTCTCCCTCCCGCTCTCACCCTAGGCTCTGTTGCCGCTCCACCCACTCCTCTATCCCTATTTCCTTCCCCATCCTTCCATCTCGGGCAATTACAATGAAAACACACGCTAGGCTACGCCTTCTTCTTTGGTGATGTTCATACTTCATAGACTACACCTTCTTTCTTTGGTGACGACGGACCGGTCACCAGCGACGAGTATCTCAGCGAGATCGGCGATGGGTGACAAGGGCAGTGCGGCGGTAATGGCCACAGGCATGGTACTCATTGGACATACTTACCGTATGATGTATTTGCAGTGAATAAAACTATGCATAACTGTCACCTAAGCACCTGGGCGACCCGGCGGCCGCGAGTCGCCATACCTAGTCGGAGTGTTGGCGACAAGCTTGGCTGCGGGTTTGTCGGTGATTGGCGACGGCAACGAGGACAACGATCGAGCTAGGCTTTGGTGTGGCGGTGGCAGCGCGCGGGGAAGAGGCGGAGGTAAGTTTCGGGGTTAGTGGTTGACAAGATGCCGGAGTCCGGGACGGCGGAGGAAATCAGCATAATCAGCAAGCAAAAAGCAAGAATCGAGGAATTTGATTGCATAACGAGTTGACGACAGGCATAAACAACAAACAAGGTGAACATCAAAGATACCCTTTCTCTACCCTGAAGAGATTGGCTTAGAACTATTGGAGATAAAACATACAGAGAAGAAAGTTGATGTAAGAAGCAGAGATTTTTTTGCCATGGATCAGTGAAGGAGAGAGAGAGAGAGAGGGAGGGAGGGAGGGAGAGAGAGCTCACCTTTTAGAGCAGAGATGGAATTCCCAATCCCAGCCCTTTGCAACTGCACCGGGGGAGATGAAGCTTAAGGGTGGGAGTGAATGGAAGACTAGCAATTTCCAAGTCTCCTCTTCTTTGTAGTCTTGTTCTTCTTGACTTCTTCTAAGATTTGGGCTAGTAAATCTTAAGGGATCATTGGCCCCCACATGATTGCGCCCTGCTTGATATGCAATCTTTTTTCACATTTTTTCCTTTGCCTGACATGCATATGCTTGTGCTCCTCAATTTTCCACACCAAGCAAACAAAGTCATTACTTGGTTGGCTACTTCTTTTTCAATTATCTCCCTTTGTTCATGCATCTCTTAGCTTGAAATGAAATGTAGTAAATAACCGGCCCATGTAATGACTAATGAGTATGGAGGATAGAGCTTGGGGAAGTTTTGGTCTATTTCACCTGAAGCCAAAAAAATTCATGAAAATACATTCTAAAATTGATGATATGATCATAGAAAGAAAAATAAATATATAATGGATTTTTCCACTTTTTACGGTGAGTACGCACCACATCAACCAAGCTTGTGCAGTCATACCTAGGGTGAAAACTATCCTTTTCTTTTCCCTCTTCCTAGAACCTTGAATTCTTATACTGGTTTACACAGGAGACCTACGTATCTTTGCTCTGAAAGATAAACCGGTTCTTTCATCTGTGTGTTTTGATTAGGATGTTGCCCTTGTGAGATCAAGTAGGGGTGGATTTAGATACGGGTGTAATCGGAACGGATCTGATCGGATATCGTTCATCTTGTAATCTATTATATATTTTTTTCTTGGAGTTGGAGTCGAACACGGATAGTATTGGATACTTATTTCTCTATCCGTATTCACTCCGTAAGCCTTCGGTTAGTCGGTCGGATGGATATTATTCGCTTCTTTTGCACCCCTACAGAGGACATTAGATAGTAGGGGTGCAATCAAAGCGAACACGAAGAGACTAATGGCTGAGATGTCGAATAAAAAACACTCAGTATCCCCTACCTGCTCAGATGCAGCAACCCACCTATATGTTATCATGTTCTTAAGTAAAATCACAATATGTTTTTCTCGTACCATCTGCTATACGGATATATACGGAAGAATATTGCTAATCTCGTATCTTATTCTGCATTTCTTCCTCGGAGTCAGAGTCAGACACGGATAGTATCGAATAATCATATATCCTTTCTGTATTCGCTCCATAAGTTTTTGATCAATTGAGAATTATCCGTTCCGTTCCGTTTGTACCCTAGTATATACCAAAATGCAGAGGTTGTTTCGTGTTCAAGGTACTTTGTTCTTCTTTTCTTCTTTTTTTTTTGCGTGTTTTTAATATAATTGGCAACTTGACATGTCTATAAAGCAAGTGCCATCAGCATGCCATCCAGATCTGTGAGGGTGCTTACATCAGTTCGATGGATGGATGGATGCCCCCAGGAAAGACAAACAACACGAAGGCTTTCAGATAAAATGAAGTACAGTGCCACAGGAATCTCCATTCTTTTTCTACTCTCTCTGTTTTTTTTTTACTGCTACCAGCCACGATCTGGCCTAGGTTCACGCGTTGATTACAGCTCAGACGCGGGAAAAAAAACTACTTTAAGTCTTTAACCAACCTGTATTAGAGAGAGAGAGAGAGAGAGAGAGAGACCTTTGGCTTTTTGGCAGTTGATTACTTGATTAGAGAGAAGGAAAAGGCAGAGATACAATACAGGGTGGTGACTTGCAAAGTTGCCACACAAAGCTCCTCCATCGATTGATTTTTCATCCAATTCTCCCCATCTCTTTCTCTCTCGCCATCTCTTGTGTCCTCTTCTCGCCCTCTTCTTCCTCCTCTAATTCCTCGTCCTTCCCTTTCTCTATCGCTCTCCCCATCTCTCCGGTACACCTCCTCCTCACTGCCGCTGGTTCTTGGGCGCCGGCATTGCGGGCGTGGGCTCATCAACATCAGGTGGTTTTCTGCCTTCTTTGGTTTGGATTCCTGCGATTCAAGTTTCTTTTCTTAGGCTTGGTTCCTGGGATTCTTGCGGCCTCGGGTTTGGCTTGGCAGCATTTTGCCGTGCTTTCTGGGCCTCTGGTTGGCTTGTTCTAAGAATCGCGTCTGATTCTTTAGGCTTATTGGTTAAAGGTTTTGCTTATTTGATGTTGTGGGGTGCTTTGGCCGCGATGTCCGGCGACGGAATGGTAGGGCTATTTGATTACATTTGCCCTCCAGGGTTGCGTTTCTTGGGTCCTGGGCGCTGGATTTGGTCATTCTGGAGGTTCGAGGTGTTCTTGATTGCTCCATTCGAGGAGCTGGAGGTTTGTTGATTGTAGTGAGAGAAAAGAAAAAATGAGGAAAACCAACGGTGGAACCCGGTACTGCGGGTTTGATGATGCAACAATGGATCATTCGTTAGTGCTTACCGGCTGCAATTGCTTGGTTCTTGGTTGCATTCAGCCAAAAAAAGGGAACTCTGCACTTCAGCTTCCGTTTTGACCTTCTGGCCTCTGGGTGATGTTTGGCGTGTTTTACCGGTTTGCAAAATTTTGATCGATTTACGTGTTCTGAAAACGTTTAGTGTAGCATAGGTGCTGGATGGGGAAAATGTATTCAGTTGGAGATAGATTGGTTCTTTCTTTCATTTTGCATCGTAAAAGAACCAAATGCTATCCACAAAGGAACAACATACCCAACATGTGCATGGTTGGTACCAAATACAATGGATGGGAATGTTATTAGTTCATTCTTTTGACAAGTAACCATAAAAAACTATTATCGATCAGTGGTATGAACCATTTAATATTTTAACTTTTTTATTTCTAAATCAAGTACTACCCTGAAGGAAATAGGAATACTTCTTACAATGGTAAAGAAAAATGTGTAAAGTTCAGGGAAATTCACATCATTTTTTTCAGTATGGATCTGTTAAGAATAGTAGAATACATAGTATGCATTTCGATGAAGATAAGAATACATAATTTGTAGTTTGGAAACGCACACTGAGGAGTAGTAGTTTTTCGGCCGTCCATCTGTTCATCGTCTTCTGTTTTCGGATGACCTCCTTTTCTCCTTTGCTTTATTCTCATCACAGTTACTCTCTTGGTCGTCTCTGTATTTCTTTGGTCTTAATGAAATGATGTGCAAAGTTTTTGCACTTCCTTGGGAAAAAAGAATACATAATTTGTAGAATAATAAAATCCATAGTGCAAATTGATTCAATCGTTCAAATTGATATGTAAATTGCTCTCTTTCTTTGGTTGGAGGGTGGGGAGAGTCTGACTTCACTTGGTGGTGTTGGTGCGGTGCGCCGATGAATTGCATTGACCGTGGTTTCACAATTCTGTGTTTCCTGTACTCCACAAGACACATATTTTAAAGTAGTAAACTAATAATGCAGCAAGCTGACTAGTTAGTATGGGCTTCAATAATTAAACAATATTTTATTTAATAGTGCTAGTACCAGTACCAGTTTCTTATTATATCATCAACCAAGTATTTTTCATGGTCAAGTGGTACTGGTAAACGCATATATGTTTGTTTACACAACAATGGGTGTGTGATCTGAGACTACTTGGTACATTTACGTTTATTTAATTGTTCCTTATCAGAAGAAAAAAATGTTTTCATGTCCCTCTTTCTTTTGCAGGAATTCAGCTCAAATTAGTCAGCACAACAAAAATGGCTTGTTGCTTTATGTGTGGAAAGAACACGAAACAAACTATTGAAGGTGAAGAAGGTAAGCAGTTCATGTCTGCTGCCAGTTTTATGACCTCATCTGCGTACAAAAAGCTCCTCATTCTGATACACTTGCATTTGTTTCTTGCAGTTCCAGGAGGAAATAGGGTGAGGGTTTTCTCTTACAGTGAGCTGAGAAAAGCTACACATGATTTTAGTGGGCCAAACAAGATCGGTGAGGGTGGTTTTGGTTCCGTGTTCAGGGTAATTTGCCAAAGCTATTGGCCACCTCAACAAAGTTTAACATCCATTGCATCGAACTCGCTTGCTTAAAATTCTTTCTTTCTTTTTTGATTCAGGGAAAGCTTAAAGATGGGACAATTGTTGCGGTTAAGGTACTCTCTGCTAATTCAAGGCAAGGCATCCGAGAGTTCATTACTGAACTTACAGCAATTTCCGATATCATGCATGAAAACCTGATTACCTTGGTCGGTTGCTGTGCTGAAGGGTCTCATAGGATCCTTGTATACAATTATCTTGAGAACAACAGCCTTGCACATACACTACTAGGTGACATACTGTTCTACCTAATGTGTCTTTCCTTTTATTAAGTCATCCTTTAATAGCTATCTTACTTACGTACGTTACATGGTATTGCAGGATCAGGCTATAGCAGCATCCGATTCAATTGGAGAGCTCGTGTCAAAATTGCTGTAGGTGTTGCCCGTGGGCTTGCGTATCTTCATGACGAAATCCGTCCTCCCATAATCCACCGGGACATAAAGGCAAGCAACATTCTTCTTGACAAGGATCTCACCCCCAAAATTTCTGATTTTGGGTTGGCAAGGCTCCTCCCGCCAAATGCAACTCATGTGAGCACCCGAGTTGCAGGAACAATGTAAGTAAAACCTTGTTTAGGAGGTTGTTTGGGATTTCTTGTAGCTAATATTGCATTCCTATCTCTCTCTTGTCTCTTTTTTCCGATCAGAGGATACCTGGCTCCTGAATATGCAGTCAGAGGACAAGTGACAAAAAAGTCAGATATCTATAGTTTCGGTGTTTTGCTGTTGGAAATTGTTAGCGGCAGGTGTAACTACAATACTAGATTGCCTTATGAAGACCAATTTCTGCTTGAGAGGGTAAGCTCTACCATAATACCATACTCAATAAACCTATGCTTCAGTTTGAGATTCTCAGCCGCGATTCCTTTTCCATCATAAGGTTATCATTTAGGTGTTATATAGTATTTAGTTACCTGATAAGATACTATGGTACCTGTTGTACTGACTGTTCTTAATATCCCAGATTCCCAGTTATTCTTTCTATGCTTTGGCATTCAAATTGTTAACAACTTTGCGAAGACTGCAATTTTATCATTTTTCCATTAAAAAAATCCATTTGTAGGCGTTCCTGTACAGATAGCAAGCCACTTTGTATGTAAGAATATCTTGAGAATCATATGGTTATTAGATTCCGTTGTAACATATCCAGTTAAGAATCTGGAAATACATTTCCAAAGAAAACCTTCCAAGTACATAATTCAAGACAGTTTTGCCTTTCGTGGTCTGAGGTTCATTTAGTTGGACATTATTGAATGTAAAAGGCCTGCTAGTGCTCTTGCAGACATGGACATATTATGAGCAAGGACATTTAGAGAAGATCATAGATGCAGATCTAGAAGATGACTTGGATGTTGAGGAGGCGTGCCGGCTCTTGAAGGTTGGTCTACTATGCACTCAAGACGCAATGAAGCTCCGTCCCAACATGACCAACATCGTCTGGATGCTGACTGGAGAGGAGGGTGTCTCCACAGACAGGATTACCAAGCCCGCCGTGATCAGTGACAGGGAAGACCTCAAGGTCAACAAACAGCAGAAACCAAGTGATGCACACTCACCCACAATGAGATCCTTCGTCACCACTGAAACATTCACATTATCAGAAGTGACCACACAGTCATCGCCGTGAAAAATACATATATCAAGCACATTTCTTTTTTTGTTGTAGATCATTGTGCTAGATAGACAGAGTGTGGATTAGGTTGACGGATTCCGTAATGGTGAAAATTTCGCATTTTTATTGTTTGGTTGTGTTCTTTTTGTTGTTTCATTCTATGTAAATATTTTGAAATGAAGTCATGTGAGAACCAAATAAGCTTCGTTGATTCTCTCTTTGGACTTAACGAATGTTATCTACTTATCTTGTTTGATCACCTTGCATCCATGTGAACTGTGAATTGTTCTGCCTGGCCAGCACATGGAAATGAGCTTGACCAACTTTATTGCCCCAGATCATTTCAAATCTTATTACATTACTACCCAATTTACAAGGAAGGGCTCTTCCCTACCAATTTCTTAACAAAAAGGAGAAAAGATATATCACTAACAAGCAGAAAATACCCATCACAACAGTAAGGTTCCATACCCAATTTGTCACTGACAAGCTTGTCCATGCTACTGGCTAAAGCGAGCACATCAGAATTCAAAGCCTGAAAAATGGAGCAATTTTCCGGAATTGTTTCAGAACTTACCACCACCACAACATAGTTACCAGATTTCTGTTAGCATCACAACCAAGGTAGCTGGATAACCAAGCCAACAACAGTGAAATACTTTGGAAATGTCTTGGTATTTACCAGGTGCTAATCATGCCGATGGCATATGCACTTGATGATCATTACAGAATAAGGAGCTTATGATTTATCTCATCATAAATATACAGAAAGTTTATCAAATGCAACGGTTCAACACAACATAGCAATGGGATCCAGAGTTAAAAAAAAAGTCCCAGATGAATTGAACTGAATGTGCCACAATCTGATGAACATCTAATCGAGAGATTCACAACAAAGGGCTGCAATTTGTAAGCAACAAGTCACTATAAGAGTTGCTAAAGGTCTTCATTTTGCGGATCTATTCAAAGCTTTCACAATATTATTCCTTCGATTATAAATCAGAGGACAGAATGCATTCCACAAAAAAAGAACATATGCATTCAACCAGGCCGGCTCACCAGATTCTTTTGGTGAACTGTTTCTGCTTTTATTCGTGAGTCATGCCTAACTATAAATTTTTTGGGCCTTACCGATCTACTTTTAGGTTCAGATTTCTCTAATTGTGATTTAGGTATACAAAAACTTAATAATCTAGCTCATGAAAGTATACAATATAGGCCATTAGTATGTCTTAAAAAAAGGGAACCGTGAGGGGATAATATATGTCGTATTTGAGATAACCACCTTCCAACCCCTTCAGCAAGCATTCACATTAACAGTGTAAATGAAAGGGAACAATTTTACAGGGATTATTCACATATTGCCTTTCAATGAAAAGTACATTTGGAGAGTAGAACGCGAGGGTAAAGGGAAGGACATGTTCTTAGCAATCCTATGTACAAATCCTATACCAAGCCATTTCACTAATCTATTGTGTATGTCACACCCCTAATCAAATCCTGAGCAATAGAAGCTGTAATAACCAATACTACTTCAATAGAAGAAGAAAAACTAGGTCATGTAATTACTAGTTACCACACTTCACTAGCAGCACTCTCATATCAAGATTCAAAGAGGGTTCCACATCTGTGACAAGCCATTCTCCTGGCTCCAATTCTGAGGCAACTCCAGTTTTGAAGTGCTGTTGCTAGACATGCTGCTCAGCACTGTCCTGATGGACATCTTTTCAGACGGGTCCAAGGCCAGCAGGTCTCCAAAGCTCACCGAGCCCTTGAACGGCAATGCCGGCAGGCCGGAGAAGCAGGACACTTGCTCGTAGCTCCCGACGGCGGTCATCAGGGTGCCGTCGAAGGTGATGTAGGCGTCGATGAGGGGCGCAAGCGGCGGTGCAGCCGGCAGGTCCAGTTCATTGGACAATGTACCGGCCTCTTCAGATGATGGCCTTGGAGTGGTTGTTGTACTCTTGTACAATACCCTGCACAGCACCCAATCTTCCTGTATTTTACAAAGAGATGTTAAATTAAGTTCATATGGTCAGTGTAAGCAATCTATGGAAATGGCGGAATTTTAAAATAATTTCAAATAAACATTTCTTCTTTCAACAGTCAAATCGGCTTCAAATCGTATATATGTAGCAGGTAAGGACGAGAAGACATCCCATTGATTAATTTAATTAGTGTCCTGATAAATAATGTTGATGCAACCAGCATAACAACCTCTGAAGCAAGTTACTTGAAGAAATTCCTTTTTGGAAAGTTAGTTACTTGAAGAATTAGCAATCACAGAAACCTGAATGTTTAAGTGTCGACTTGGGGTAAAGAATTGGTCCGGGAGAGTCAAATCCCTTTCAAGGGAATGTTCAGCAGTGCAATAATTTACACTAGTAGTCTGATGGAACCAGTTGAACAGCTTTGGAATGGACCATCTCAGTGACATGGACATGGATTGAAAGAAATGGACGAGAATAGGTCATGCAAGCATAATGATTGGCATGCAACTTGCAGGTTGTTTATCATGTAAGAATGTTCAGAGCAGCATCTTTAGCCTGAAGGAGAAAATCATTCGACGGAAACAGTAGAGATCATACGAATTCTAGCTTGCCATGATGACGGCAACGCGTACGATGATAAAGAAATAATCTAATTAACTTGAGGTATAGAAGAAGAATTATAAATAATAAAAAAAAACAGGTGGTGCTCTGCACATCGAAGCAATCTGATTTCTGAACATACAGGAGCGATAAGTTGATCTAGTTCTGGTTCAGTCATGTTGGATGGTAATTTAATTTCATGTGATTTTTTTGGGAGGAATTTCACTGTAGTAACATCTGTTGTAGTAGTAACTTTTTTTTCATCTTACGAGGAATTTGCTAATGGTTATCGAAAGAAAAAAATAGGAAAGAAAGAAAACAGAGAAACTGATGTGCCCCAAACGTAGCATCATCTTCTTCGTTTCTTTTCTGCCTTTCTACTTATTAAAAAGAAAAGAAAAGAAAAAAAGAAAATGCATATTCTCTTCTCCCCTTATCAATTCGGCATGAAAATGGCATGTCCTAAACACCTAATATTGTCGGAGTCACACAAACCAGATGACCTGAAGGAGGAGTCGACTAGAAGAGTATATCGTACCTTGAGATGGTGGTGCCTTGCGGCGGCAAGCTGCGGGTGGTGGTCTTCCATGCGGAACTCGTGCATGACCCACTCCGTCTTCCTCCCCCTGGGCGCCCTCCCCTGGTAGAACACCAGCGTCTTGCGCATCCCCACCGCCGCCTCCCCGGCGCTGCCGCGGCTGATGGCGCGGTCCTTGCCGGTGGCCTTCCAGTAGCCTGACCGCGTGGCGCGGTTGGTGCGCTGCCCCGTCGAGTACTTGCGGTCGCGCAGGCTGAAGAAGTACCACTCCTTCCCGCCCACGCACGCCGCCTCTGAACAAGGGGGAGAACGTGGGGGTGTTGAGAGCTCATCCAGAAATTAGTAGCTCTCCCAGGGGACAGCAGCAAGGTGTCGTGGTGTAGTTGGTTATCACGTCAGTCTAACACACTGAAGGTCTCCGGTTCGAGTCCGGGCGACGCCATTGTTTTCCCCTTTATTTTTTTGTTCTGAATCCATTTTCCTTTGTTCTTGTTTATTTGGGTCAAAAAATGAAAAATCTTTATTTGGATAAAAAAAAATGGAAAACTAAGGACTTTTTTTTGTTCTGTTGCAGAAAAGAATCATTTTTTCTTTGTTCTTCTTTATTTGGGGCAAAAAGAAAAGAAAAGCTAAGGACAATTTTTTTTGTTCTGTTGCAGAAAAGAATCCGTTTTTCTTTGTTCTTATTTATTTGGGCCAATTTTTTTTTGAAAAACTAAGGACAATTTTTTTTTGCTCGGTTGCAGAAAAGAATACATTTTTCTTTGTTCTTCTTTATTTGGGGGAAAAAAAAGAAGAAAAACTAAGGACAAAGGAATCAACAATACCATTAGGAGATGCAAGAAACATAGCCTGGTGTTGTAGTGTGCTCTGCTAGCTTGGTGCAACACGAAGGAAAGTAGGTACCTGGGAGGTCCCATGGCTCGCACTTGTTGAGGTCGACGTCGACGATGGCGACGCCGCCGTAGACCCCGCCGGCGCGGCGGCCGGAGAGCTTGTGGAGGAGGTAGTCCAGCACGAGCTCGTCGTCCCTGGGGTGGAACCGGAACCCCGGCGGCATTCTCGCCTCCATCGTGCTGATGAAGCTCATCTCAACTCGATCACTAAGTAGCTAGGGATTTGTAAGGTTTCCAAGGGCAGAACATGCGGTCTTGAAATGAGCCGATGAGCATGTAGTATTAATAGTGCGCACAAGTCAACCAATCCAGTAGGTAGGAGGAGCACTGCAACTTGCTAGTTTTGCACTGTCCATATACGTATCTTGCTTGCTTTATGGCTTAAGGATTAATTAGGACTCGTAAGTTAATTTTAGGACGCCCTGCAAATGAAATGGCTTGCTTGTGGTTAACGAAGTCAAATGAAATGGCACAATGGTTATGATCAGAAACCATATGTCACACAAAAACAGTAAGAAATAAAAATATATAAGTCCCTGCTCGTAATAGACTGTACTACCTGTTTATGTCAAAATTAGGTGGATTGACTTCAGTATATGGCTAGGTCGACTGTCGACATGTACATGTATGCATCTACGTCGAAGTTGGAATGTATATATTGAGCTGTACATAATGTTAAACTACAGTATCTCACTTGCTAGGAAATTACCAAAGCTAAATTAAGCTCCAACTTGGAGCTATTTATATCATGCCTACAGTAGGCAACGAATGATATAACAGCATGTGTATTAGTTAGCAGCTCGTTAATTAACCCAGCTCGCATGCGTCGGATGCACGGCAAATACAGCTGCATATATACGTATGTATGTCGAGGCGTGCGTACGTACGTACGTACTTACGTGTAAGTTGCATCGGGAAGCGTGCCGTACCGTTCGGTATACGGAATCTAATTTGTTTTTGTGGATAGGTATACATCGATCGCTCTCGCTCTCGCTCTCGGATCAGTTCAGTTGATAGGATATGAATATGGATATGATAGCAGCAGTAACAAGTGGCATTAATTGAGACGTCACAATAATGCAAAAGATAGCGAAAATGACATGGTTCGACAGAGCTGCATGTACTTCATATATATACTGAATTTGAAGTAGTAGTTTGATCAGACTGCTGGTTTTTGTGGTCACATCACATATATAGCTCATTTGTTCAGATAAACAAATCAAACGATCAAATATATGTGGCCACAATTACTTGGCTAATCTCATTAATGAACAATAAGTTCGATCTTTCGTATAGAGAGAGTTTAATTAATCTTCGCGACCAGAGATTACTTTGTCGCCCAAATATATGCTTGCTTGGACTTATTGGACATGTGCTTCAACCTTCAATTATTTGCAAAATACTCTCGCAATAAAGGAAGAAAAAACTTCAGTCACTTGCAGAAATTACGGCAAATACTTTTTCTTGCAACCTAATTAAGCAACACCAAATTTGCCATATATGTGCCAATATGCCAACGAAAGAGAGATCAGAGGAATCACTTGCCACTAAGTCACCACTCACCACTCAAGCAGTCTAGTAGACTCTAGCCTTATCTACCAAGACGACGGCGACGATACCAACCGAAACTGACCGCCGGCCGGCGCGCATGGCCTCGCACGTGCCGCCGCCCACGTGTCGCCACCGTCGCCATCGGACGCACGATCATCGGCCTGGGAATCGCGAGCGAGTCGCCATCCAGGGCCAATGGATGCCGCACGTATGGACCAGGTGCCCCGTCTTTTATCTGAAACATCTTCTACCGCTTATTGGCTCCCATTATTGGCTGCACCTGCACACGACATGAGATGAGATGAGATGATGTTATCGCGGTAGTGCTCGTCTTTCGCTACAGGTGGAATCACGTACGCTGCCTGCCTGCCTGCCTGCCTGGTCGTAGTCGATATAGAGCTGTCAAAATAAATAGCAAATATAGCCCACCACGAATGAATTGGTAAAAATATCGCCAAACGGTGTCATTTTAGCCAAAGACTCCGCTTTAACTTCAGCTTAAGGTCACTGGATGGTAGAAGGTTTAGCTCCTCAAACAGGGTAGGGTTAGCTTCATGTGGATTGATGTTGATGTCCAATATAAGAGCCGAAACAGTTTTGAGTGGAAACTCTCTCCACCGGCTTCTCAGAGAAGCTGGATTTTGAAGGAAGCTAAGCCTGTCCAAACAGAGCCTAATAAAACGATCAGATCCGAAGGGGATGTATATATAGAAGGTTGATCAAGTGAGTTTGCACATGTAAGTAGCGCCGGATTAATTTCACCAGGTAGATCCCCAGCTCTCTACATATGATTGCTGCAATGTTGATGAGGAAAAAAATATATAGGAGAAACAAACTGTTTGTTGGGTTCTGATGATTAGGTGCACTTCATGCATGCTAGCTAGTTGCTGTTGGCGTCGCTGTCAGAACAATTCCACTGAACTTATGCTTCACAAACTTAATTTGTATATATGTACATGCATGATTCTCTCAAGGATGATGAGAATAAGGGATATGTATTGGTGTGTCGCTGTCAGTAAGCTTTCAGGCTAGGGCTGGCAGCTGCATCGCCATTATTTCACTGGTAATTAGTAGATGAGGTAAGGATTAATTGGCCATATCAACTCCTTTCTCTTTCAGTGCTGAAATATTTTGGGATGAGAGAGAGAGAGAGAGATTGGATGTACAGGAGGTAATCTTGACGTCATGGCAAGCCAAATATCCGGTTCAATATTGATACAATGAAAATCACTGTACTGCACAGATGTAAGATGTTGACGGGATCGAATTTCCAAAAAAAAAAAATCCAAATTAGTACTATACAATTAGCAGCAGTGAATTAACAAGAAAACAATGGGAAATTCATTCTCCCAGCTGAGAAGCCCAGGAACTAGAATGGGCCATGAATATGTTATACTAGTAGTTCTGGAAGCGCCCTGGCGTGCCAAGGCAAGTCACACCGAACACAGTTTGCTGAGCCGATTGATAATATACAGGAGTATTATGAAGATATGAAAGAGTAATACAGTATTAGGCCTGCACTGTTATCTAAGTCTGGTGTAAATGTGACCTTTGTGTTACCTAAGAAACAATTTATAGTACAAAGACAACATGTTTACATAACTACATGACACAGAAGCAGAAGTTGTTAGCCTGTTTAGATACGTTTAAAGATGACAAAATGTACAACACAATGTGTAGTAGAAAACACTAGTCTAGCATACTATTGTGCACTACAATAGAAGGGCTCGAATGTTTCAAACACACAGAAGGTAACAAAACGCAAAGCATCTGACATTAGTAGGTATACTATAAAGAGGTAACATGACAATCGATCGATGATCTGGCCACTGTAGGTGCATTTGTCTCAAGTTGGCAAAAGGAGAACACGAAGTACCAGTTTAGGTGAGATTACACGTTATAGAAGTTTTTAGAGGAGCACAACCATAAACAACATAAGTAGCAGATATCAGAAACATAAACCAGGCACTGTCGCATCTACTGATAGGTGGGGAATGAGATAGTCGTCTAGAACAGGAGCAAAATGGAAGCTATGCGATAGCACCAGATTCCGCAGAAGTCACTGCAGAAAGAACAGGGTATAGTTCAGCTACTAAATCCACGCTAAATCTGAAATCTGCAAGAATGATCGAATCTGGTAGCACATACAACATACCTCTAGGTTTAACTGCTGCTCTTTTTGTCGTACCCGAATTTTCTAATTCCGAATCCTCTGTGAAAGCATTGTGCTATTCACTGGATCAGTAGATAGCACTCACAGATATATCACTGAATCATCTCATACATGGCTTAAAACCATACCATTCATTAATTTAACACATCAGAGTTTACATAGACCGCGTCAGGTCAAGTTTTACAAAAAAGGCCAAACAGGTCAAATGATTACATTACAAAAGTAGCAGAAGCGACAACGGAATCAAAAAGGGTGAGGGCACATCTCTCCACAGGCAAGCGATTGGGGAAACCTGTGTACATCCGATATTACCCGAAAACTCAGATAATATAGGATGCACTGTAACACCTCTTTTCGGTCAAATTAAAAAAAAATTCCTAAATTTCCTATGTTGCAAATCCAAAGTTCGAAAGTGGGTTTTTCTTCTTACCCTTTTTCCGCCGATCCCCGCTCGGCCCGGTCTTCCGACCCCTTCCTCGGTATCGCGCAAGCGCTTCCATGCCCTATGGCCATTGTTGCACAGACGCTCGCACACCTTGCGCCTCCTCCTCGCGCAGCCAGCGCCCCCTCCACGCTTCTCCCCGGGCTATTTAAGCCGCCCCCTTCGTCTTCTCCACCCGCCTCTCCATCCTCCCCAGCGAACCGCCGCCTCCTTCTCGCCTCCGGCCGCCGCTTTCTCCTCCGCTGCCCGTCGCGCAGACCTCAGTCTCCGGTCGCCGCCGCGCCTCGGCCCCTTCGCCCCGGCCCGCGCCGCCACTCCCTCCCGCCGTCGTGCGCCCTCGCCCCGCTCCGCTCTCTCTCTTCTCCCCGCTCTCTCTCCCTTTCTTCTCCTCCTCCCACCCTGCTTCCTCCCGCTCCCTCGATTTCCCTGCGCAAGGAAGACGAGGCGACGCGCCGAACGCTGCCGCCTCGCCTTATCTTCACGCTGCGGGCGCCGACGGAGTGGGCCCCACCCGATCGCCGCTCGCGGTTGACAAGTGGGGCCCACTTGCCCGATCTTGGTGCAGGCCAGCGCCTGCAGGGACCCGTCCACGCACTATGCTGTGGACCGGGGACACATGTCGGCGCGGGAGGTTTTCCAGATTTTCGGATTTTCTGTTTAACTGAAAAATCATTTTAAAGTTTCAAAAATTCGTATCTTTTTCATTATAACTCCGAAAAATATGAAACTTGTACCCAAAAATTTGTAATTTCAAAACCTTTATTATGGTACTGGTTTGATTTATATTTTGAATTCATTTATTATGGATGTTGTATTTATTTGCCTTGTTGCTTGTCTTTTATTTCCGGTGCGATCGTCCGAGTAGAGTACGAAGAAGCCGGTGACCCCAACTTCGACCACGCTCAAGGATACCTAGATTCTTCAACCTTTGACCCAGGCGAGTCAACACTTTGATCATATCGATCATACGTTTTATGCAAAATTATGTTCTTTTAAAATAGCAAATTGTATGCTTTAATTTTTATGCAAATGTATGTCAAATGGTCTTAAGGTAGCTAAATGCCAACTTGATTGTTAAGTAATTATTATACCTTACCCTTGATAATTGAATTCCCTGATCATTGTCACCCTAGTAAATATTATGGTAACTTACTAGTTATAGTCTGTACTCAAGTGCCATGCTAGCCTTACTTGAGTACCGGGGTGCTAATCACCCCAATCATCATCCTTTAAGCATAAAGATTGTTTTGGGCAGTCATTGGGGTAGATGACTGAAGTGGTTAAGTTAATTTGTTTTACACTTCTCCAAAACCCTGAAACTTGCTAATACCACATCTGGGCGGATGGAAAGAATGGTAGGTGCCGTCGAGCACGAGAATGGTTGGTATGTGGTATGAACCGTCTGGATGAATTAAGGACTTAATCTTGTCATGACCTCCCGTGTAAAACAAGTACAACCACAAGTCTGCAAAGTGCAACTTGACTTAGTAAAATTATCAAACCTTGAATGTCGTCTCGCATGGTGGGAGAGAGGGAATGTGCAAGTGGCAGGATGCGTTCCGGCTTGAAAGGGACACCGAGAAAAGGTGAAGTTTGCCAGTCGCTGAGGGGTAGGTTGACTCCGCGTTCAACTACTCCAGTCGCTGAGGTGAACATCCCGCACAACGTATGGGCGTAACCCCATATGGGTGAGATGACGGAAGGGGCAAGATAGTTCGAAAAGTTATTGTGACGATCGCTCAACTACATGACTATGGAATCATGTGGGGTAACGAGTATGATTGTCTCTTGTGGGTACAGTGTACAAACTCTGCAGAGTCAAAAACTGTTTAAACAGCCGCGCCTACGGTCATAGGCGGACATGGGAACTTAACTTGAGTTAGTTCTATTTTAAAAACCTTTGTTGGGTGGAAATGAAAACCAAGTCGGCTCACCTAGCCTGAGGTTGGGGATGGTCCACAAACCAGGTCGGCTCACCTAGCCTGAGGTTTGCAGATGGTCAACAAAACCAGGTCGGCTCACCTAGCCTGAGGTTTTAAGTTTTTCCTGGATCGTCGTATCCAGCGTTGTTAAAATATGGGGGTAGCCCCAACCAAAGATAAGCATAAGGTGGAGGTAGCCTCTGCTGTTAGTAATATTGCACAAATATTCTATTTACAAAATCATGTTTTTGGTTAAAATGCTAAGTCATAGGAATTTGTAATTATGATATTTACAAATACTGATGTGCGCAAATAAAAGAACCCGGGCCATCCTTGTTTAGCCTTGCATGTATATTATTGCATCTGTTGTGTTGGCTCGCGAGCACGGTTGTTGTGCTCACTCTCGCTCTTTCCCCAAACCCCAGAAGCCTCCGAGCAGGATGATTACGCCTACTACGAGGAGCAAGGACTCGATGGTCAAGACCAGAGCGAAGAGTAGATAGTTGCGTAGGCTAAGGCTCGCCACAGTCTAGATGGCTCCGCTGGCACATGTGTATAGCCAATATTCCCCAAGTCCTTGGATAATATTGGTGGTACACAAGGTGCCGCAGTCGCTTGCCTGCGGGGAGTCGTATTTGCCCATTTTGCTTCCGCGCTTGTTTCTCTATGTTATGTAATGAACCTATTTGGCCTGATCGGCCCTCTTTTGTAAACTCGACCCGACGTGGTCTATTTAACTCTAAGGTTGTAATATTAAGACTGGTTTGGTCTGCGATGTATGAAATGAATCAGCAATGTGTACTGTGAGCGCTACCTACTGATCCAGGGAGTAGCGCGGTGAATTCACAGAGGATTCTGGATTAGAAAATCTGGGTCCGACATGCACCTAGGTACCAGCGGAGTCAGCTAGACTGGGGCGAGACTTGAACAACTAAGGGCTAAACTATGCTTCAAGAATTTCTGGGTCTTCCGACATCTGGTTCCTCATAGTAGTCGTAATCTCCAATATTTCTTGCTTCTGAGGGTTTGGGGAAAGAGCGAGAATGAGCACAACTACCGTGCTCGCGAGCCAACACACAGTATGCAATAGTATACATGCAAGGCTTAACAAAGATTGCTCAGGTTCTTTTATTTGCTAAAGCAATATTTTCAATTATCATAAATACAAATTCTTATGACTTAGCATTTTAAACAAATTGCATTTTCATTAAAGAGAATAAGTGCAATATTAAATAACAGTAGATGTTACCTCCACCTCATGCTTAATTTTGATAACGGTTACATCCACCGATTATCAACACTGGGTAAGGCTACCCAGGAAAAATCCAAAACAAGGGCTAGATGAGCCCACCACACTTTCATACCACCCACAAAGATTTCTGAAATAGAACTAACTCAAGTTAAGTTCCCATGTCCGCCTTTGACCGTAGGGGCGGCTGTTTAAACAGTTTAGACTCTGCAGAGATTGTACACTGTACCCACAAGAGATAATCATACTCGTTACCCCACATGATTCCTTAGTCATGTAGTTGAGTGATTGTCACAGTAACGTTTCAAACTACCTTGCCCCTTCCGTCATCTCACCCCTATGGTCAATTCCATAAGTTGTGTAAGATGTTTACCCCAACGACTAACGCAGATGGCCCCGGTCACAACGACTAGCACAGCGGACAACTTCACCCTCCCCGGTGTCTCTCTCAAGACAGCATACATCCTGCCGCTTGCACACTTCTAAACATAGTTGTGGGATGACTTTCATGTTTCAATAATTTTACTAAGCCAAGTTGCACTTTGCAGACTTGCGGTTGTACTGGTTTTACACAGGAGGTCATGACAAGATTAAGTCCTTAAGCTTATCTGGGTGGTTCATTCCAATGTTAACCACGTTCCCTGGGCTACATTAGCACCCATCAACATCTCATTCATCATACCATCCGCCTGCATAAAGAATAAAGAAGTTATTAGGGTTTTGAGGAGGGAAACCAATTAACACAACACACCAGTCATTTACATCCAATGACTGCCCAAAACCATTTTCATGATTTAAAGATGATGAACGGGATATTTATTGTCCTGGTACTTAAGCAAGACTGGCATGTCGCTTAAGTACAACATATACTAGTATTTACTATATAATTACTAGGGTGACATGGAATGAGGGGTTCAATTTATCAAAGGATGGATAATACTTAATAAATCATCAAATGAGTGTTTAACTACCTTAAACTTTAACATACATTTGATTACAGAATTAAAGCATGCAACTTTGATATTTTAAATAAATATAATTTGCATAAAATGTAGGCTCAAAATGATCAAAGCATTGACTCGCCTTGGTTAAAGGCAGCGGGGTCTTGGTATTCTTGAGCTTGATCGAAGTTGAGGTCTCTGGCGTATTCGAACCCTAATCGGACGAAAGTACCGGAAAAAGACACAACAGCAAAGAGAGCAAATAAATATCAAACTCATAATAAATGAACTCCAAAATGAACAAGACTAGTGCCATTAGTAAGATCTTGATTTTAGAAAATTTTGGAAACTGGTTTCATAATTTTTGGAGTTATAAAGAAAAAGATATAAATTTTGGAAGCTTTTCAAATGAATTTTTAATTAAAAACTAAATCAGAAAATCAAAAAATCTGGATTTTTCTCGCGCTAACACGTGGCAGCACTGCGCGTGGTCCATGGCACTGTAGCGGTGGACCGAGTCCACGCACACGTCGGTCCACGGTCCACGAGCGATCTTGCTGGGGCCCACTGTCGGCCGACATCGTGTGGGTGGGCCCACTGTCGGCGATGGCGGCGATAAAAGACGGCGTCGCGCAGAGCGCGACGCTGCGTTTCTCACGCCCAGAGAGAGAGGCGAGGAGCGGCCGGAGCGGCAAGCGACCTGGTGGGAGGGAATCGGAGGCGAGACCGGAGTGGGAGACGGCGGCGGTTACCGTGGAGGAGCCAAACCGAGGCGAGGCGCGAGGAAGCGACGGGCGACGACGGCCGAGCGAGCGGAGGAAGGAGCGGTCTTGGGGCGGGCCGAGCCGGAGGCGGAAGTCCGGCAGAGGAGGTGAGGTGGCGGAAACGGCTCGTGAGGCGGCGATCGAGGCGGAGGAAGGAAGCGAGGTGGGGAGGAAGAAGAGGAGGAGGCCGGGCTACTTATAGCCGGTGGAGGCGAGGCGACGAGCTGCGGGGTCCCGAGGCGGCAGGCTTGAGTGCGCGCCAAGGTGACCGGCAGGCGGGGGCTGCAGCGCGATTGGCGCGGAGGGGGCGGTGATGGAGACAAGGCGAGGGAGAGAGTAGGCGTGGGCGGAGTCGTGCGGGCGCGGGCGAGGGGACGGGACGGCGACTGCTGCGGTCGGCGACGGAACTGGGAGAGCAGGCGTTGGGATTGGGGGAGAGGGGCGGTGGCACGCAAACCTAGGTAAGAACGAGATCTCTGAGATTTCTTTTGAAATTTTTGTAAACTTTTGATTTTTGAAAATTTTGTAAAAACAGGGTGTTACACTTTTTGGCTGGACAACCTTTTTTTCGCAGGTGTAGAAGGAGCAGTGTCAGCAGATAGCACACATTCTGAGCTACAAGATATTATGCAATCTGTGAGGACGATGTATAGGTAGGGTAAACCAGACAAGCGATAATTTTAGAATCAGCAGGTAAACGGTGATGGAGAACAACAGAATTTAATGACAACCCAAGTTTTTACCTGTTCGGTTTTGAAGCAGACTAATATGTGTTGAGTCAGTACCTCTTGAGTAACATGACTATATCTATGCGATAACATCACACAGGTAACAAGTTTGGAGGGCAGAGCTCTCTTAGCAATAAAGAAGCATATTAAAACTAATGAGCCTTTGGGGTTCTCTCCCCGGAGGTAATCCCTCGTTGACTCACCGACAGGAGTAAAACAGTCCTCTCGGTCAACAAAGAAGCAGAACATAGTAGCTTTGTCTCCAGTCGAAGCGGAGTATGTGGCAGCAGCTCGAGCTATCACACAAGCAGTCTGGTTGAGGAGAATAAATGTAGATCGGCGAAAAACAACATGAGCCGGTTACAGTTTATTGTGATAGCAAATCAGTCATTGCAGTAGTAAGAATCCGATCAATCATGATAGAACTAAGCATATTGCAATTAAATATCACTACATTTGAGAAGCAATTGAGCGCCAAGAGGTTAAACTGGAATTTTGTGGTACAAATCAACAATTGGCGGACATTTTTACAAAGGTCTTATTCAGAGAGAAATTTACTCATAACAGAAAACTAACTGGTGTTTCAAAAAAAATGAATTAAGGAGGAGTTTATTGGCACTAATTCATCTTCTGAAGATAATCACCGTATATAGTTGTCGATACATACAAGCTTCTAGCTTGGTTGCTGGATGCCTGGATCCTTCTTGGAGTAAAGGTTGGTGAAGTTGAGTGTCAAACTTTTCTATTAGCTGTTAAGTAGCTTGGGAGATGGCATCAAGGAAACTGGTGTAATGTTAAAAAAAAAGAGAATGTCTATACAACATTCGACTGCTTTCTCTTCTAAAATCAGTTAGATTTTCACCTGTTGAATTTTTTTACAATATTATCGTAAACAGTGCGCAACATTATTTTTGTATTGATGAAACATTATTTTACTTCAGATGCAATATTTTATTTTACTTCAGGTGCAATATTTTTTTGGTACATATGCAATATTTTTTGCAACATTATCGTGAATAGTGCGCAACATTTTTTTTTATTGATGAAACATTATTTTACTTCAGGTGCAACAATTTTTTTTACATATGCAATATTTTTTGCAACATTGTCGTGAATAGTGCGTAACATTATTTTTGTATTGATGAAACATTATTTTACTTCAGATGCAATATTTTTTTTATACATATGCAACATTCAAAATAACAATATACATCAGATGTAATATTTTTTCAAAATAACAGTATACAACATTCGACTGATTTTCAAAAAAAAAAGCTTCAACAGATTTCTAGCAATTCCCAAAAAAAAAAATATGTATTGCGCCATGAGCTGGCTAGTACTAAAGTCGGTAGTTACTAGGGTCGGTTTGTCCGGTCTGCAAATGGACATGAATGCTATTTTGTAATGTATGTGTGTAGTATCATGTAATTGAATGAACTACCAAGTTCAGTGAGAATCTGAAGTACTGTTACTACTCCTTTCTTTGTTGTTTCCTTGCTTGCTTGAGTGAGCCAAACCCAACATTTCGAACACAGGAAAGAAAACATGAAGTCAAAATGAGACAGGTCGAGATACATATGCTCGATCAGATGCGTAACCCATTTTGATTATAAATAAAATAAATCAAAACTCAAGTCCATGATTGTTGACTCGCGGTCTTCCTTCCCTCGACGTGACGCACTGATAGCGACGGATCAACTGAACACGCACACACGAATTATCTGTCACAACATAATTAAACTTATTTAGTATGATAAAATTAACAACCTCACATGGCCTTCTGCCTTTTGTTTTTCTCTTATCTCTTTCTCTTGTACAAAGCACTTTGAAAACAACACTACATACAACATGATTAGGTAACACACTACTAATTAAGCGTGCATATGCACACTTAAACATGGTACATGACAACATAATTAAACATATTTAGTATGATAAAATTAATTCCAACAATAATCAATGCATATACGCCAAGTTGTAGATCACATCGAGGACTGTGATTACCACGACAAGGCCCCGTAGCAACTCGACGGCGGACCACACCCTTGCCCATGCTCTGGCAGCTCCGCCGGCCGGCGCGACGTGCAAGAACACCATCCTGTTGAGGCTCCACAGGAACGCGGCGAAGTAGAGAAGCATGCGCAGGATCACAGACAGGCCCAGGCCGTCCGTCGCCGGGGCGACCGCGTGCTGCGAGTGGAGCTTCATCAGCACCGCGAACACGACCGCCGCGACGGCGGCTGAAAGCAGCCGTTTTTCCTTCCTCCGGCTCGCGTCGACGGCATCGTTGGCGGCACCGTGAGCCAGCACGAACGCGGCGGACACCGCACATTCGACAACGTCGATGGAGAAGGCGGTGCAGGCTAGCCAGCCCAGGAAGTCCACGGCGGCCATGAGCGCGCTCACGGCGAGCAGCAGAAGCAGGACGTGGCTGAGAGGCTCGGCGTGGCGGGTCAGCACCGGCAGCCTCACCGTCGTCACCAGCATCAGGTACACCGCGAGACAGATGGTGAAGAAGAGCAAGAACCCGAGAGGGCCGTCGGGTTTGTCCGACGGCTTCGAGCTCACGGCGTAGCCGAAGATCGTGCCTGTCAGCCCTCCACCAGTGGCGATGTTGTTCACCGCCGAGCTGACGTCGAAGATATGGTCAAGGGTGTCAGCGGAGATAACCGGTGCAGCTGGCGGGCCGGAACACGCTCTGTGGATCAAGGCGGCGGCGAGGGGGAGAGGGACGGCGAGGAGGGCGTAGGCCGAGAGCTTGTTGAAGGAAACGAGGAGGAGGTACGGCACCAGCATCATGGAGACGCTCGACACGTACGCCAAGAAGTAGTGCCACTCGACGGCGAAGTTGGAGTCGATGAGCAGCGCGCCGGAGAACAAGTCGGCGGAGAAGGCGATGAAGCAGGCCGCCATGGACATCGCGAAGAAGGCGTTGTCGCGGTAGGAAGACGCGTGGGTCGAGAGCATGACGAGCAGGACCCAGTCGAGTGGGATGGCCTTCTTCGCGAATTCAGAGAGCCGCTTGCGCCTCTGCTCATCGTCGGCAGATCCACCGGTACGTGCTTGTGCTTCACCTTCAGGTAGCTGTTACTATAGATATTATTACATGTAATACATGTAGTAATCAATCTTCTGAAACAAATACCGAACTTTACAGTAATCAAAAGGTACCGACCCAGCTCCAGCTGCAGGTGAAGATCCGGGAGAGATGAGCCTGGAAGACGTCTCCGGCGTTGGTGAGACGACGGAGCAGCAGATGCCGGAGTCGCCACAGCGCATCGTTGCCGATTCCGGCCGGGTCCGGGCCGTGCTGCCGGGGTTGACCAGCAGCTCGGCCGTCTCCTTGAGATTCTCCTGCGCGGTTTTTCGACGGCGCGGCTTCCTGCTCCGCCGCCACCGCCTAAAAGGTTGCAGAAGATCGATGCATCAGTGGCGCACATGCCTGATATCCCTTTACCGTCCAACATTTCTGATGTGATGTCGGACTCGGAGGCGCAAGGCGTATTACATTTACATACAATATCGATATTGACGTCTTGAGCCGGCCGCGCATCGTCGGCGGCGACACCGCACCCTCCACGGGCAGCTGCCTGCTTGGTCCCTTCTGCACCAGGGCCCCGTTCACCTTGCACCACCGATCCCTACAAGAAAGATCAGTGATCTAATTGTTGGCTTGTTGCTAGCTACACCTGCGAGCGCGCACGAAATATATATAGTGCCTGCATGATTCACTACCGGAGACGGTTTCTGTACCGAGTGTCCCCGCCTTTGCCGAGTGCTTTCTATCGGGCACTCGGCAAATAGGCTATTTGCCGAGTGCCCGATAGAAAGCACTCGGCAAACATCTGGCACTCGGCAAACATAACTTTGCCGAGTGCCTCGCACTCGGCAAACCATGACACTCAGCAAATCTCAGCTTTGCCGAGTGTCGGGCACTCGGCACATTAGAACACTCGGCAAAGGGCACCGCCGTTAACGGCCGGCAGCCGCCGTTAACACTTTGCCGAGTGTCTTCTCCTGACACTCGGCAAAGTGTCTCATTTGCCGAGTGTCCTTAGTTGACACTCGGCAAAGTGCCTCCTTTGCCGAGTGTCATTAGTTGACACTCGGCAAAAAGGATTTTTTGCCGAGTGTTTTGTTGCGCCACTCGGCAAAAAAATAAAAACTTTTTCCTTTCCTACCTTTCAACTTTTTCTACTCTCCACATACAACATATGGTACTCCATGTTAAAATTTGGTATATTTTTCTATTTGTTTGCTATAATTAATTAATTAATTGCATTTCAAGCAATTTTTTGAATCAAGTCAAATTTGAACTGCAATTGATTCAAATAATAGGAAAAAATGAGTAGAAAAATGATATTCATGTTATTCAGCCCGGTTTGAGGCCTTACCTGTGAAATGAAAAGGAATTTCGAACATCTTGTATAGGAAACACGACCACGAACGTTTGGCCGAATGGTTTTTAAATTTTTAAAAAAGCAAACAAAGTCTGAAAATCATGAGATTTATCAAGATGTCATGATATCATACGTGGAGGCTGTGGTCAAAAATTTATAAGATTTCGCATGAGTTGTCACGTACGATGCTTACAAACCGAAGCATTTCTGAAGAAGAAGCGTAGAGTCGAGAAGGATTCGGTAAGATTTGGAGTCAAAGTGACGGTCGAATTGTGGTTTGACTACAAAAGTTTTTGTATAGGCAATAGACAAAAGAGATTGTTTCATGTGAAATTTTGGTAATTTTTCGGATCCGTTTGATAATTTTAATTTTTAAACTGCAATTATAGAATTTTAAATGATATAAATTGAATTTGAGCTATAACTGCATGAAATAATGGTCTAATGTTCGTAGAAGCATCGAATATGCATTGTTGAGTGAGTTTGACAAGGTATTTTCGAAGTACATTCGAACAAATTTGTAAAACACGTTATGGAAAAGAAAGAGAGGAAATGAATTTTTATTAAAAAAAAAATAGTTTGCCGAGTGTCGCCCGGGCGACACTCGGCAAATAGGTGTTTGCCGAGTGCTTTGTGGGAGGCACTCGGCAAACGAGTGGGCTTTGCCGAGTGCTTTGTGGGAGGCACTCGGCAAACGAGGGCTTTGCCGAGTGCGGACGGGCACTCGGCAAAGCTCAGTTTATAACAAAACGCGACCGCACCGCACACACGCAACACACTCACACGCTCACACACGCGCCACACGCGCCCGCCGCCACGCGCCCCAGCGCCGTGCCAACCCCATGCCGCGCGTAGCCTCGCACCCCCGCCCCTGCATCCCCGCCGCCCGCCGCGCCTCACTTCCCGCGCTTCGCCCGCCGCGCCCCGCTTCGCGCCGAAGCGCCAAGACGCTGGCCCAGCCATGCCTCAGCCTTCACGCCCCATTTACGCGCCCGGCGCCCTTGGCCCGCCCGCCCCTTCCGCTAAACCCCGGCTCCAGCTTGCCAATAATGAGGACGAGGTGAGTATTCCACTGCTTGTTTGTGTTGCACTTAGTTAGTTTCATATTTACAATCTTTATGAGTTCATGATTGCTTTGTGATTCTTTCTCCCATTGGAACAATACATAATGCATAACTGTAGAATTAACTAATTGTACTTAAAAGTATACGAAACCGATTGGTGTTAGGACGTTTGCTATTGTTGTTTGTGATTATATGGAGCATTAGTCCTCCCGTCGTAGACTCTTATCATCCGCCAACTGCTCTATTGTGTCTTTGTTGGGATGTGTTATTAGAAGACTTACATTCGGATTTAGGTCGACAAGATCATTTTTATCTTCAACTCTTTTGACATTGTTTCGCGTTTGTTTGTCCATCTTCCGAAACTCGCCGCTCCAAAGAAAGAAACCGTCTGTGGATCGGTGCACAAAAGCAAAAAGAGGAATCGACAAATCGAGAGTGATTCGATGATGAATCGATGAGGTGAGTACATGGATGAGTTGCTTCACATGGTGTGGTGTGTTGTGTACTTCCAATTGTGAATCTTCTTTGTAGTCAATTCTACCTTTCATGTTGATTTTTCCTAAATGCTAATGGATACACACCTAGATTTTTGTATGGTTAAGCCTAAATGCCCCTTGTGAAAAGTCGTACCAAGTGTTCTATGCTTACCTTTTCACCATGTCCAACTAATCGACCATTGAGTCTAATGATATTGCTTTGTGTTCCCTGTTCAAGTTGTTCTGCTTTTTCTCTCGACCAAGTCAAGCACCTTACATCTTGAATTGTTGCGTAAAACAGATTCTTTGTAGGAAAAGTTGTTGTTTGTTCCATCGACTGGGAGCTCAACATTTAAAGCCTAAGCCAATTTTCCAGAGGGTGGGTAAAAGAAAACTATTTTTTGAAGCTCGATTCTTCTATGTTATGCTTTGATGTAATTTGGAGATCAATCACCGAATCTGCGTACCAGAGCGAAATCTCGGGCGTACTCGAGAATGAACCTGAGCGATCCCAAATATGTGATTTGGGTGGACTCGAGCCGATCTCGGCGTGCTCGCGCGTGGATCCGAGATAGATGTGGTTCGCACTGTGAGGCAAGCTCGAGCGATCCCAAACCTGTGGATTTGGGCGGATGAGTGCTTATTATTTGATAGAGTTCCACATGTGCATGTCGGCCATCGTGCCGTTGGTTTTCTTGCGGGTTTTGGAAACCTCACCGTGCGAGGAGGTGTCTTTGCCAAATTTTGTATTGACAGCTTTATGTTTCTTTTTTGAGAGAAGAGCTACCGGAGCGGCGCCGAGTACCTCGGCGACCCGATCACCTTCCTCGCCAAGCTGGTCCGCACACTGCCGCGTCGCCATCGCACCGACCCGACCCCACGCGCCCGCTTAGCCCGACTCCACCGCCACCCTAGGTATAACCCCTCTTTCCGTATCATGGTCGAGATCACGTAACCCGCTTAGGCGCCTCCGTTCGAAAGAGATACGGTTGGAAATATGCGAATCTTTGCATATCTATAACCGTATCTGCTTTGAATTGTCCACGTTTTTGATTAGCCGAGGATGCGTAGATGGGGTTAGTTTCGTGGTCTACTCCGATCCGTGATGAGTTTCGGCAAATCTCCTGTTGTTCTCCTGATACACAATCTCCTGCCGCCAGACGTGTATTTGGAGAACAATGGGAGGTGCTTCTTAATTTCGTCTCGGATAGGAGTAGAGCATGGAAACTAACCTCATCTACGCATCCTCAGTGGGATTAGGACCTATCTTCACCTATTAGATAGGAGAAAGATCGTAGATGCATTTGATTCTTATATTACTCCCTGATATGTTAGAGGATGGATGACCGTGAGTGGATGTACACGGGCCGCTCAAGTCAGGGTTCGTTGTCCGATGAATGGATTGAGAAGACCGATGCTTTCTTGGAACTAGCATTTGCCAAGGTTAAAGGAGCGCGTGCCACTTGGTGTCCCTGCAGCAGATGTGCAAACACGCGTCGACAAACAAAGGAGGTCATGGGTAAACATCTTTGCAAGTTTGGATTTACGGCAGACTATACCCGGTGGATCTACCACGGTGAATCCGATCGTATGAGAGAGGAGGTCGTGAGACCACGCGTCGAGGATTATGATGCTGATGGCGGGGTAGGAGACATGTTAAATGACTATCATGAAGCACACTTCGCTGAAGGACGTAGGGAGGAGGAGCCAGAGGCAACCGCAAAGGCGTATTACGACATGTTGTCTGCGGCACAGAAACCCCTTCACGGCCAGACGAAGGTTTCTCAACTGGATGGCATTGGACGCGTAATGGCCTTGAAGTCCCAGTTTAGCTTGAGTCGAGACGCCTTCGATGCTATGTTGACAGTTTTTGGCAGCATGCTTCCGGAGGGTCACATTCTGCCAAAGAGCATGTACGAGTCAAAGAAACTCCTTCGTGCACTTAAGATGCCATATGAGCGGATACATGCTTGTCCAAGGGTGCATCCTATTTAGGAAAGAACACGCGAAGCAAAATCATCGTGCAAAGTGTGGATCCTCTAGGTTCCCGGAGGTAGACTCGTGATGGTCGAAGAGGCGACTTGCGATCCCGTGAAAATCCTACGGTACCTTCCGCTCATACCGAGGATCCAACGGCTATACATGACCGAGGAAACCGCGAAATGATGACATGGCACAAAAATGGACGCCGATACAATCACGAGAAGCGGTACATCCATCCGATGGTGAAGCATGGACCCACTTTGATGTGATTCATCGTGAGAAAGTCAGAGGCTCAGAATGTACGTGTTATACCGGCAATGATGGGTTCAATCCTTATGGAATGATGGCCGCCCCATACACTTGTTGGCCCGTGTTCGTTATCCCCTCAATCTCCCCGGCTCTCTTCCAACGATGTAACATATTCTTGTCGTTGATAATTCTGAACACCGGGAATAATATGGGTGTGTTCATGGAGCCCGTGATTGATGAATTGGTCCGTGCTTGGGAGGAAGGGGTATGGACATACGACCGAGCTACAAAGAGAAACTTCAAAATGCATGTTTGGTACCACTACTCCTGCATGACTTCCCGGTATGGGATTTTCTCTTGGTGGTGTGTTCACGGAAGTTCCCATGCCCAAGATGCAAGGCACTCAAAGTTCATTTGGTTGTCAAGGGTGGCAAGTATTCTTCGCTCGACAAACATCGACAATTCCTCCTCTTGACCATGCATTCAGACGAGACATCAAGAACTTTACGAAGGTGTCGAGTTATAAACCCCTGACCGCAGATGATGACCGTGCCATGGTTCGTGCTCGATAGATGCTCTCGAGGTCAATCAAGAAGGTGGTTTTGTGGGATATGGTGAGCAACATGCATGGACTCATAAGTCGGGCTTGTTGAGGCTCCCCTATTTTGATGACCTTCTTCTTCCACATAACATTGATGTAATGCACACTGAAAAGAATGTCGCCGAGGCACTTTGGGCAACAATCATGGACATTCCTGATAAGACAAAGGACAACATTAAGGCTAGAGTGGATCTGGCAACGTTATGCGATAGACCAAAGCAAGAAATGAAGCCTCCTAGAGGCGGCAGGACATGGAGAAAGCCTAAGGCCAAATTCGCTTGACCAGCCCCAAAGGAGGGAAGTACTAGAATGGTTCCAAACGTTAATGTTCCCTGATGGGTATGCAGCGAATCTGAGGAGGGGAGTGAACTTATCTACTATGCGAATCAATGGGCTCAAGAGTCATGACTACCACATATGGCTTGAGCGGCTTCTTCCGGTGATGGTTCGAGGCTATGTCCCTGAGCATGTCTGGCTAGTGCTGGCAGAGTTGAGCAATTTCTTCCGCCAGCTTTGTGCCAAGGAGTTATCTAGAACCGTGATTGCAGACTTGGAAAGAATGGCACCTGTGTTGCTCTGTAAGTTGGAGAAGATCTTTCCACCCGGCTTCTTCAATCCGATGCAGCATTTGATTTTGCACCTCCCGTATGAGGCACGAATGGGGGGGCCCGTGCAGGGCCGTTGGTGCTATCCAATTGAGAGATGTCTAAAGGTTCATCGAACTAAATGTAAAAATAAATGCAAAATTGAGGCTTCCGTTGCAGAGGCATACATTTTGGAGGAGGTGTCAAACTTCACAACAACGTACTATGGTGACAACCTTCCTAGCGTGCACAATCCACCCCCTCGTTACAATGCTGGCGAAAATGAATCGAACCTCAAAGATTTTCCGAGGGCAACTCGAAGTGCAAGTGATGCGACCCCAAGACCTTGAAACATGAAGAGTGGCGCACTATCATGCTATATGTGTTGAACAACCTTTCCGAAGTGGAGCCGTACATGCGGTAAGTTGTCAACAAACTTGTTCTCGAGTAGTCACTATTCTGCATCCAACCCCCTTGTTTCTCGTTGGTGCAGGGAATTTCATCATCAATTCTGGCGTGAATCAAGGGAACCTACCCCGCAGGAAGCTGAGACCCTTCTTAGACATGGTGCGGGAAATGGATTGCCCGATTTCATTTCTTGGTTCAAACAGAAGGTACTGTCCAATTTAGCTCGTACTTAGTTTGACATTACAAGTTGCTCGTACGGGCGAATAATATAACGAACTATCATGCTTGAGCTTGCAGGGCCAAACCGATGCGTCTATGAGTGCCGAGTTGAGACAGGTTGCCGATGGCTGTGCCTATAGGGTAAGCTCATTTACCTGTTATGACGTGAATGGATATCGCTTTCACACAACAAGACATGAGCAGAGTCGGCCCAATCGAAGAACCACAAATACCGGAGTTTTTACGCCTGGCCTTGATGGGGTCGAGTATTATGGAAGAATTGAAGAAATATACGAACTCACGTTTCATGGTTGCAAACCTCTTAATCCTGTCATATTCAAATGACATTGGTTTGATCCTCAAAATGTAACGAGACGGACCCCTAATCTTGGGCTAGTCGAAATTCGATACTCATCCGTCTTACCAGGAGACGATGTGTATATTGTGGCTCAACAGGCCACACAAGTTTATTATCTCTCATACCCGTGCCAAAAAGACGACCGTCTTAAGGCTTGGGATGTTGTGTACAAGGTATCGCCACACGGTAAACTACCTGTCCCAAACAATGAAGATTACAACTTTGACCCAAACACATATGACGGAGAGTTCTTTCAAGAAGAGGGGCTAGAAGGAGTTTTGAGATAGACTTAACCGGCGATCGGAATGGAAGTAGGCAATGAAAGGGTTGTTGACGAGGACGCCGGAGATGAGGTTCAAAATGTGAAGGACTTAGAATTACTTGGCGGTTACATTTACGCAATGACAAAGTGATGACAACATTGCTCCTTCGAATAGTGTTGATTATATGGACATGGTGATAGTGATGATGAGACTTATGATCCGAATAATCCCGATCATTCTGATTATTTCTAATACATGTAATACTTTGTTATTTTCTAATTATGTTTTGTTTATTTTGCATCTCTTTCTAAGTACGTCTTGTTTATCTGTGCTTATTGGTTTACTCTTTTTAATTGCAGGTGATTCAACAAAGATGGTGGGCGGTATGAGGAACGTAAGGTCGCTTTACCAAAGACGGCCCGATCAGCTGAGCAGTCGGGGAGCAGCAGGAGGAGCGGGAGGAGCAGCAGGAGCAGGAGTAGGACGAAAGCGAGGAGCACTCTTGAGGGGGCGGGAGGAGGAGCGGAGGCGGAGCGGGAGCAGGAGGAGGAGCAGGAGCGGGAGGAGGAGCGGGAGGCAGGAGGAGGAGGGAGGAGGAGGAGGAGGCGCGGGGGTTCCGCTTCCTCTAGTTCGTCGGGTGTCTGGTTGCGAGGTCCCTCGACCCTCCCGAGGCGACCGATACCTCGTGAGAGACGCCCGCTGATTCAACCCACTGGGGCTAGGTAAGTAACTTTAGATGTTATCACTACTTTTTCATTTGATATGTTGAAAATCACAATAGAAACTAATAATTTATCTTAATCACTTGGGCAGGGGTTGGGCGCTTGTGGTGCAGTGATCACAAACGCCATGTCAATGGCATCCTGGTCTTTGTGCAGGCTACACTTCCTGGCCCGGTTGAGTTTGGCGGAGGCGGAGCCGCCTACACGTGGGACCACTACGCCGCTTTCCCGATTTACGGATCGGGATGGCGGTGGTATTCGCCAACAAGGCGGCGGGTGACGGCCGAGTGGGTAAGTCTTCCTCGCACTACATTGCTCAATACATCGTATTCATTGGATATTCTTGAAATAATGACCGGATACATCGCGCCTATATGCGGGATTTCTTCGATGCCGGGAGGATATGAGGCCAAGGCGGCTAGTGTGGCTCACAAAGCTCGTTATAAACTCGTGAAGGACATGCATTACGAGGCACGCGTCCGTGCCATCGTAACATACAAAGCTACCTACCTTGGTTCAAGATCAACAAAACTCAAGCAAGAAACATGAGGTGACCGGGAAGAATACATACGGTAAATATAGAACATTAATCTGATTTTTTCTCGAGATTAAATGCGCTTAATTTGATCTTCTTATATGTCATATACTTGATGACGTGTAGGTGCCTCCGTGGTGGTGCGCCCGAAAGATCTCGATCTTTGGGCACGATGGTGGACAAGTGGTGCGCCACGAGTGGGAGGAGACACACAACGCTTGTCGGAGCGGCGTTTGATGATGCCAGTGCACCACACCATCAAGGCAATCAGAGCCTCGGCAATTCGCGGCTACATGGGTACGCAATTCATTTCTTTATTATAACGCTCAATTCGCATAATTTCTAATCATCTTGCTGTTTTTTCGCGATCGTCGTCACATGGTGGCCACCTTGCTCCCGCTCAAGGCATGGGCTTTGGCCCACAAGGGCAAGGCGACGTCCGACGTCGACTACAACCCGGAGGACCCGCCCTCGTGTACTGATGTCGACCGTCCACGGCCGCCTCGGTGAGTACACATCGATGGCAAGGGCGGTCTATGGGCAGTACGATCCGAGCACCGGATCTTGATGGAGAAGTCGTCATGAGGGTGGGAGGAGGCAAGAAGCATGGCGATCTTGGATTGGCGACAACACACTCGACACGGCCACTACTCCCACTCTCTCCCAGTTCGATCAAGGAGCACGAGCTCAAGCCCGACCATACGCCCACCACGGACACGCACGATCCGGATGGAGGCACTCCAGTTATTTCTGCTTTATTAAATGTTCATTAATTTTTACATACCTTTGCTTTGCATTGTAACATTGGGGTGGAATATTGTAGGCCCAGTGGAAGAAGAGAAGAGTCTACGGAGGAGATGGCGGCGAGGATGGAGGCCGATCGGCGGAGGAATGATGCCGAGCGGCAGAGGATGGAGCAGATGTTTGATGGATGCAAAGTCTTGGCGAGAGGATGGGTCAACCTCGCCACCGAGCTATTCCTCCTCCACCTCCTCCCGCAACTACTCCTGTGAGTTTGCCTTCTCTACCTTGAGCTCTTTACTTACCATGTTTATTGCTTTCGCTTGTGCTTTGCTTTACCTTAAATCTTGTCTCACACATGCAATGTCTTCTCCTTTGTGCGAGAATCAATCGTGGCTTGAATGAGGTGCCTCGTGACTCATCACATCGACGGGGTGGCCAACTTGGTGAATGATGGACTATATGTCATATATTGTGACTTGTGATATGTGATATGTGATATATTGTGACGTGTGGTGATATATGTGATATATTGTCACTTGTGGTGATATGTGATATATTGTGACTTGTGGTGATATATGTGATACATTGTGGACTATATGTGATTACTTGTTGATATATCCGTGATATTGTGATTTGTTTGAGTGGGGTGCAATAAACAATTAAAATAGTCGGTTTAGCCACTTTGCCGTGTGTTATGGTAAAAACACTCGGCAAAGTAATGGATCCGAGTATTCGGGAAAATAGCTTTGCCGAGTGTCATGGTAAAACACTCGGCAAAGTACTCTATTTGCCGAGTGTTTTTACCATGACACTCGGCAAACTATATCCCTTTGCCGAGTGTCATGGGAATGGCACTTTCGGCAAAGGACACTCTTTGCCGAGTGTCATGGTAATGACACTCGGCAAAGAGATCTAGTTTGCCGAGTGTCATTCCATGACACTCGGCAAAGAGTGTCCTTTGCCGAGTGCCATTCCGTTCGGCACTCGGCAAACCACGCCGTCACCGTGTTCTCACCGTCCACCACCTTTTTTTTGCCGAGTGTCGCCAAAGATTCGGCAAATCCTTTGCCGAGTGCTCGATGAAAAGCACTCGGCAAAGAGATTTTTGCCGTCAGAAACTATGCCGTGTGAGTTATGCCGTGGGTGGCACTCGGCAAAGACTTTGCCGAGTGTTTCTCGTGCTTTGCCGAGTGCCACCGGCACTCGGCAAAGCTGCTGAGCCCGGTAGTGATTAATCCGTGGACATTATTAACCTCATTCCTCTCCTCATCGTCGGGACGACCTGGGTCTGGGTGGTTGGCAGCGCAAGCTCCGGCGACATCTTCCGCCTGTAAAGCGAGTCTCGTCAGAGCTCAGAGTCCGACAACGACATATAAACATGGTGATCGAAGAAGAGCAATTGAAGCATGCATGAAGCTAGCATGATCGATCATAAGCAACAGAGCATGAGCAAGAGCAAGTATGCCAACAGAATAATTTACCTTGTGCTTGGCAAACAAGGAACCCATCGGTGACCGATCACCGACGACGGCAGGCTGCAGGTCGTGAAATCTAGCTAGCTAGATGTTGATCCAGAAGCTAGCCCACCAGGTTCCTGGCTAGTTAGCTATATAGCTGCAGCAGTGAATAGCTAACCTACTCCCGTGCCTTTGACTTCCACTTGGCTTGCAAATTAAGCAACCAAGAAGTTTTTCTTCAAAGCATCTTGTATTCTCTCTTTTTTTTTCAGTGTAATGTATGTAGAGCGTCTCTTGACTTTGTACTGATAGTAAGGAGGAGGGTTAAAAATAACGGCCGATTTTCACCGAAAAGTGGTTAAAATTCTTTCTATCGGACCCCGTAGAAACCCAAATCAGTTCCAAAAATTTTGGGCTGCATGAATTTTGTCACATATAGAAAAAATGTATGCAAAAATTTATTTTCAAAAATATCGGCTGGTTTTTTCAACCGTTTTACAAAATTTCAGCTGGATTTTTTTTAATATTCAAATTTTGATTTGAAATTGCCAAACCGGCCCTACCGGACCCGGTAAAATTTTGATACCGATTTTTGAAATCTTGGTAAGGAGTTGGTAAAATTGAGAAAGTTGCGAGACGAAACGACTCAAATATACCATCTTATAGTCCTTTTGGAAAGATTAGACAGAAATAAAAAAGGTTTTTCAGCGAATACAATCGATATTTCATGAGTGGAGAAGATAGTCAAAAAAGAGTTTGCCATGGTTAGCCGTAGAGCACACGACGGTGTGAACGCGCTAACTTTTTCTCCCTTAACTAGACACGGCAGTAGCCACCTTTTTCTCGACTAAGGAGACAAACTCTCGCTAACTTTACTAATTAATTATCTAGTCCGTGCGGTACGGACTCATTCAACGGCATGCAAAATTATTGCAAAACGATTGCTTACCAAATCGTTCAACGATGATAGGGACACAAGGTTTGTTTTTAAGTTTATTCAGGAAAATATATAACACGATAGCACCATCTAAGTGAAAATATTTTATTGCCGAGAATATAATAAATGTATGACAATACAACAGAGATATTACATAGTAGATTGATCGAATGATTGCAGTGTTATGATTGTAGCAATTCGTTTTCGGATTGTAAATAGTAATCGCATTTGTCAGTTGGCTCAAACACTTATTTCAACTTAAGTTGTATTTTTAAAATCTCAAACTTCTACCACATTTTTAATTCAAACATCAATCTTGAATTTCAACTTCTTTTCAAATCTTCCCCTTGGGCCGGCCCATCCTTCCCCCTGGGCTTAGCCCACTCATTCTTGCCCTTTTCCCAGCCCATCTCCCCCTCCCTTTCGGCCCAGCCAGGCCAACGCCTCCCCTACCCCTTTTCTTTCTCCAGCCATGCCAGCTAGAGCGCGCCCGTCGCTTGGTCAGCGCCTGCACCGCGCACGCCCGGCACCCTGACGCCTCTAATGCCACCTGCTCTCCCCCCAACCACCCTTGACTCCGGCGCCCATCACTACCTTGTCCCCGTCGCCTAGCTCGCCTCGTCCCATCACCACCGTGCCTGCGCACCCATGCGCCCGGTCTACGCCCGTGTGCTACGCTTGAGCACGCGCGCCCTGCCACTTCCACCGTGCCTCCGCCAGAGCTCGTCGCCTCCGTCACCTGCCCTGGCCTCCAAAGTCATTGCAATGACGTCCGCCCCCGCCTGCTTGCATCGCCAACACCGTCCTCCCAGCTTTGTCGTGCCCGGTCTGCGCTCTGCACCGCGCACACACTAGCTTCACCTGCCTGTGCCAGAGCAAACCTCGTCGCGTCTCACCACCTGCCGCCTAGCCTGCGTTGCCCTGTCGCTTCGCCCCTGCCACTCCCACTTGCCCGGGGCGCACAAGTCGCCATTGTGCAAATCGCCCATGCCGGCCGCCTCGGGACAATGTGCCTCCAAGCCGCGCCAATGACTCTTCCTTCCCTCCCCTTCAGCTATAAGAAACCCCGAGCCCCCACTCGTTCCTCCCATCGTTTCCCTTTCGCCTGCGGTAAGCCGACTAGAGCAAACGCCTGAGCTCCCTTACGGCCGCCGTGGAACTCGTCACTCCAGTGGGACTCCCCTCCTTCTCTTCGCATCACCTTGCGCTCTAGCACCACTGGAATGTTTCCTCCTTGCTAATTCAGGTTTAGCACCGCAGGAGTGCCTGAATTTGGCTGTCTTCATTCCCTCCGGCCGAATCCCACTTTCCGGCACCATTCGAGCTCCTCGTTGCCTTAGTCCAATCTCAAGCACCAAGAGCATCGCACGGACGCCCCGAAGACACCCAAGCCGCCCTGAGCATCTACTCCCTCTCCGGCGAGCCCCCCACGTCGCCCACCTCATCGCCACCACGATCACCGAAGCCAGATCGCCTCGAGCATCCCCAAGCTTCACCGTTGCTTCCGGTGAGTTCTTTGGACCATCCTGGTGCTCATGCGCCCATTCTTTTACCCCGAGTGTCGTTGCTTCGCCTTAACCACCATCACCGTCGCACCACCGTCGCTCTTCACCACCGCGCCACCGCTCCAGCGATCCTCCGACCACGCCATCGCCGTCATCGTCTTCGCCTCGGTGAGCTCATTCCGTTTTGGGCCTTGGTCACCGCCGCTGTGATCGCCACCGCCGGCGACGAGCCGCGCCCGAGGTAGCTCCCTTCTCCGATCTCTTTATTTGGTCGATTGTAGTGATGATGTCATGTGTCACATAGCTAAAGGTTGCAAGAGCTTGACAGAACTTTCTGTTCGGCGTGGTTATGAGGTACTTTCCGAGTTTTCGTTGATTTGCTGCAGGCCTAGCATGCATGGACACAAATGTTGAAAATATAAGTATTTTTTGAATTACTTTAATCCAAAAATATACTAGATGAATTATGGACAATACTCTAGCCTTTTTCATAAAGCAAATAATCATGGACACCATAGTCATACGAATTTCTAGAAGAACAGAAAGTAGTATTCCTATCTCAGTGTTCAAGATAACAACAGATAATAAAGCTAAACAAAACAACAAGTGAGAGATTGATATACCCAGAACCAGTAGACGGAACATCAGCAGCATAAGTGTTGGTGAGGTTGTCGTTCGCCATGGCGTAATGGACGTCGTGGTAGTAGTCATACAGTTGATGTAGCAGATGATCGAATGAAAACAAAGAAGCGAGCAGTCGTGTGAACGCTCCCCAAAAACCTTATTCGTCCTCGCTCGTGCAAGCCTTCAAGGACGAGAGTTTCAGAGGCCTGCTCTCCCGGTTCAACCGTACACGCGCTTCACCGGGATGGAGATCGCCAGATGCATCAACAAAAACAGTGGAGGAGTTCTGTCTTAGTCTTGCGTCGAGAGTCCACTTTTAATAGCCAAAACAAAGAGGCCAGAGGAAACGATCGTCATTGATTTGACATCAATCAGTGCTAACCGCAGCCATTATTCACTAGTAACTGAACTGTTACTACCAGCCGTTTGTTAATACCATTAAAACGAGTCGGAGCGTTTCGATTTTCGAATAGATAAAGAAAAATGCGCCCGCACCCGACGTGTACTCGGCTTGGCTCGGTGAGCGCGCGTGTGTGTTGGCTCTTTCCAATTCCATAAGGGGGCTGCCACGTTCCACCTTATAAAGTGATGTAACTCTCCTTCAACTCTCCATGTATGACTAAGCAGTTTTAGTACGTGTACATGACAGACAATTGGCATCCTTCCTTTTAGTCTATTTTTGTTTTGATTCAATTCGGTGTGCAACTCTGCATAATTTTCTGTCTGTGTTATTAAAATTTATGCAATTAGTTGCTTCTCAAATATGAGAACGGGTGTGTTCTAAAATTTAATTTTTGGATGAAACAAAGTGATTTGGTTACTTGCACCTTTGACCATTTATAGCAAGACCCAAAAAAACTCCAGTGTTTTCAAATCCAGAACTCAGATGTGTTTGGTTGATTGAGCTTCCTTTTGGCATGCAGATAGGAGACAAAGCACTGATATCTACTGCTGAGAACTGTAAATCTCTTAAAGAGTTAACACTCCAATTTTGTGAGAGGTAAGTATTATCATGCATTTATCCTGTGTTATCTGTTTATCTTCTTCATCCGTATCACCCCTTACTACAGTTCGTTATGTTTCTTCTGACTGTTACATGATTGACATAAGGAAACAACTTCGATTGATGAATCATGTCTTATGTTTGACAACGATAGCCTTGTTATTTATGTGGCAGACTGATGATTAATACAAGAATAGGGATTCAGGATTTAGTGTTCTTCATCTATTTTGTTTGCTTTCAAATCGTTCTAAAGCATTTCTCTGGCGTCATCCTACACATTTTTTATGAACTTGGGGCCTAGAGGAAACTTTGTGTGCCATTTAAATCACAAAGAATTGTTGACCTGTCAATTTATTAACTTTGTTGCATCTTCCTTTACAGGGCATCCTCTTGCAATGGCAGTCAGCCCGTTATCAGTGATTAGCTGGCACAGCTCAGTGCATAATTTTTTTAAAAAGGAGCAGCATCTATTCAGAATCTTCCTATGACATTGAAATGAACAAGTCACTTTTATAGATGTTGTATGGATTGATGAGAATTTGAACAATGAAGATTTAGCACAATCTTTTTGCAAACCGTAGTTTGATGAGTAAAGTTAACTATATCAGCAGTCAGGGCAAAGCAGTCAACACATATGGTGAAATTTTAGAATAAGTTAAACACTAGGCTATAGAAACAGCGTACAATTTAACAAAAGAATTCCTTTTTACTTTTATTGCCATGTTTAGGATTAAATGTTATCAGTAGAAACTTCAATTGCTTTTTAAATAAGCTTCACTTGAAAACTGGGGTTTCACGATCGGAACTCACCTTACTTGTGCTTTATTTACGTTCCAACATTTCCGTAGAATTTGTTTTTTTTTTCTGTAAAGTGGAACTGCAGAGTGGTGGGGAGACACCAATAGTGTTGAGCCATTATGTTTAATTATGAGAGGATGAAAGAAAAGTTCCCAGAAATCGTGGAGAAATTGGAGAAGTATGAACTGATATACACAAGTATGAACTGATATACACAAGGGTCTTAGGAAAGGGTGACGCCCATCTTCTCCAATTGGTCGTGGATGGCAATCTACATTTCTCGCTAAAGATAAAGCTAGCGCCGAGGAAAGGTCTGTTTCCTTTTTCCTTTTTTTTTTAGTTTATGGTAACACTGCTAATATAAGACCGAAACGGCAACTAGAAGGAGTTGAATAGGCTTAGGAGTATGATTTTTTTTTTCTCATAAAGATCGGATTCAACACGAAAGATTCTACATCTTGTTTGATTAGACTATTAAAGATGTAAGAGGGTGAATAATAATGGACGATTTTTTTCCAATGTCCAGACCTCAACAGCAGCTTTTCCAGTAACCGATGTAATAGCAGTACCTATTCGTTGACAAAATTTATATCACCCAAGTACAATATATATATATACTAGTAGGGTGCCCGTGCGTTGCAACGGATCTTAAATAAATAATATCACAAATACTAAATTATGTCAATGTTTAACCCAGTTATGTTATGTCTGAATAGTATACCATTGGAATTTGAAAACATGTTAGGCTGCTCCCAATCTTTGGTTCTCAACCTACCTTTACCCTTTACCGCTCTTGCCCTATCAAAAGGAGAGTAAAAAATCCCCACTTTTACTACTCAATCTCTTTTCGTTACATGTACCATAAATAGTTAACATCCAGAAATTTATCAATTTACATAAAAGATCTTTGATGATAGTTTTGCTCAAATCTATGCAAATATCACTTTATGAAATCAAAGACTAATACCACAGTGATACAAGTCATTTCTTTGATAAAATACAGCACTGGATTTCATTGATAGAAGAGGGAATTCACAAGGTTTCAACCGTCTACAATTGAACAGAGCAAAAATTGATGAAATTGTCTATCCCAAAGGATGAAGAATTTACTCAAAATCAACACTGTTTATTATACCTTGTTAGCACTTGCATTCATTGAGCCCCAGCATTTCAATGCATACTGCCCCCACATCAATTTCAACTACAGTGACACAACCCATGTATATACACCATTATAGAAATGAAAGGACCATTTTTCCACAACGCATGTATATGCCGGTGGGACTGTCGCGCGTCCAGTAGCCGACGTAGACGCTGCCGTCGGCCCAGATGAAGGTGCCCTGACCGCGCGGGCAGCTGTCCTCCCAACCAAAGTTGGCAACGACCGGGGAGAGGAGGGCAGAGTGGTTTGGCGTGGGGTGGGAGATAGACCTCTAGTTGGGGGAATCGGGCCGGTTGGTGGTGACGGGGGAGCTTGTCGGCTGGCCAACCAATGGGGGAGGAGACTACCGAATGAGAAACCGACGATGAAGGGAGGAGGGTCGCACAAGAAGACAAGATGATAACCTCCATGAGTCATCGGTGCTGGGGGAGGCGACAAGAAGGAAGGCAAGGGCGGAATGGTGCCCCCCACACAGCGGACAATCGGGCGGTGCATCGTGACGGAGAAGCAGGAGGGGAAGAGGCGGGGGCGGCCCTGTGTGGAGTCGACGGCACCTGAAGGAGGTAAGGGTGGAGCGGAGCGGCACTGGCACCGAGAGGAGGGTGGGCGCCGGCCGCGACAGCTCTGGGAGTTGGCGGCGACCAGGGAGAGGAAGGCGGAGCGGTTTGGCGTGGGGTGGGAGGGGAAGAGGAGCGAGGCGCGGTTTGGTGTGGGAGTGCGTGGGGGCAAACTCAAAATTACAGTAGTTATATATATATATATATATAGAGAGAGAGAGAGAGATTGCATTGGACAATACCTATTCCACCATAACTAGTACGGTTGAAAACCAAGAACAGCAACAAGCTAGCCGTCCTGGGGTGAACTTTAAGGATTGCCGGTAAAGGAGGCCTTACTCCAAGAACGTCCCAAACGCGATAATTCCAAGGACCGCAGCACGACGATCCAAGGAGCCGACAACTCCAGCCGCCGCCAATGCCACGTGCAGCCAAAAACACACCAAAAACAGCCGCTAGCACTTCCTTTTTTATACCCGTACAGGCCTTAAACTCTAATCATCTCCATGTACGGTTCACTAGTATTAGGACTCAATATGTGAATTTAACACTTGATTACAAAACATCATATTTTAGGCACTCTAAAATTGTCACATGTCGTAGTCTCCGAACTGCACCTTCGTAGCTCCAACACGCATCATCCATCTTTGATCTCCACGCGCTCCAACTCGAGCCTGACCGTCTCTACCAGCATCCTCGACCTCTGAACCTTGACTTCGCACCAAACCATCTCCCGGTCACCGTCGTAGACCACGATCGTCTCCGAGTTACCCTGCACATGCAAAGACCAAAGCAACATATTTTTTCGGCACAAGTTCTTTCCAACTTAACCGTTATAAGTCCACACAACACGACACGCCTCAAATAATATCAATAAATAACTTTGTCAATTATTCACCAGCTAAATTATTTTAGATCTAGCCACATGGTCTAACAATTTCTTCCTTGATGAATACATTGACAATACTTCAAAATCATATGAGTTGAATTTTTGAAAGGGAAAAAAATACAAAAAAAATACGAGACCACAAATACAACGGAGATATTACATAGTAGATTGATCGAATGATTGTAGTGTTATGATACTGTTAAATAATACGTGGGCTACCCTTTTATAGCAATTGAAGGGGCGACAGTTAATGCCGCTAAAGGCATATTTTATCTTCACATACGTTCCTCTATTGAGTCTTGAACCGTCACGTCTCTTAGTCAACTGTCGTAAGTTGTCAGATTCGCCAATAATCACTCTCACGTTAGTCACATGTGAAACTGTCATGTCTCCCGACCAGTTTGCTGGTTGGGGATGACCCAATACCATATGAACTGGTCGTCTAGTGTCCATGACCAGTCGTCTCATGACTCAAGCTGGTTTGCGACAAGTTTGATTGTAGTAAAGAGAATTGGACTTTCTTAAATACTGATCGTAGATTCATAACTGTTATATGATGATCCTGTGACATGTAGATATGCTTGGACATATACTCTGACTTTGACTGAAAAAATAACCTAACAGAGAATTCCCGTCAGCTCGCTAGCCTAGATTCGACCACGAAGCCGTGAGCAGCTCCATTTATCCTAGTCATTGTTAAGTAAGAAACGAGTTCAATTAGCCCACACTGTCAATTTATGTTGGACCCGGATTTTTTAATCTCGAATCCTTTACGAATACATAGTACTATTCCCTGGATCAGTAGATAGCACTCACAGATACATCACTAAATCATTTCATACATGGCTTAAAACCATACCATTCATTAATTTAACACATCAGAGTTTACATAGACCTCTTCGGGCCAAGTTTTTACAATAAGGGCCGAACAGGCCAAATAATTACATCACAAAGTAGCGGAAGCGACAACAGAAGCAAAAAGGTGAGGATACATCTCTCCACAGACAAGCGACTAGGGAAACCTGTGTACACCCGATATTACCCGAAACTCAAATAATATAGGATGCACCTAGGTACCAGCGAAGTCAGCTAGACAGGGGCGAGACTAGAACAACTACGGACTAAACTAAGCTTCAAGAACTCCTGGGTCTTCAGACATCTGGTTCCTCGTAGTAGTCGTAATCTCCAATTTTTCCTGCTTCAGAGGGTTTGAGGGAAAGAGTGAGAATGAGCACAACCACCGAGCTCGCGAGCCAACACACAGTATGCAATAGTATACATGCAAGGCTTAACAAGGATGGCTCAGGTTCTTTTATTTGCTAAAGCAACATTTTCAATTATCATAAATACAAATCCCTATGACTTGGCATTTTAAATAAATTGCATTTTTATTAAAGAGAATAAGTGCAATATTAAATAACAGTAGAGGTTACCTCCATCTCGTGCTTAATTTGATAACGGTTACATCCACCGATTACCAGCACTGGGTAAGGCTACCCAGAAAAAAATCCAAAACAAGGGCTAGATGAGCCCACCACATTTTTAATCCACCACAAAGGTTTTTGAAATAGAACTAACTCAGGTTAAGTTCCCATGTCCGCCTTTGACCGTAGACGCGACTGTTTAAACAGTTTAGACTCTTGCAGAGGTTGTACACTGTACTCACAAGAGATAATCATACTCGTTACCCACATGATTCCTTAGTCATGTAGTTGAGTGGTCGTCACAGTAACGTTTCAAACTACCTTGCCTCTTCCGTCATCTCACCCATATGACCAATTCCATAAGTTGTGCGGGATGTTTACCACAACGACTAGCGCAGCTGGCCTCGGCCACAACGACTAGCGCAGCTTGGCAACTTCACCGTCCCCGGTGTCCCTTTCAAGCTAGCATACGTCCTGCCGCTTGCACACTTCTAAACACCAGTTGTGGGATGACATTCAGGGTTCAATAGTTTTACTAGGCCAAGTTGCACTTTGCAGACTTGCGGTTGTACTTGTTTTACACAGGAGGTCATGACAAGATTAAGTCCTTAATTCATCTGAACGGTTCATACCACATACCAACTATTCTCGTGCTACATCCGCACCCACCACTCTTTCCATCCGCCCAGATGCAGTACCAGCAAGTTGTTTAGGGTTTTGAGGAGAAAAACCAATTAACACAACACACCAGTCATCTACATCCAATGACTGCCCAAAACTATTTTCATGATTAAAAGATGATGATCGGGACATTTATTGTCTCGGTACTTAAGCAAGACTAGCATGTCGCTTAAGTACAACCTAGGCTAGTATTTACCACATAATTACTAGGGTGACAAAGAATACTGTATTCAATTATCAAAGGATGGAGGCTTAATAACTAATTAATCATCAAATGGGTATTTAACTACCTTATGCTTTAACATACATTTGATTACAGAAGTACATCATGCAACTTTGATATTTAAAATAAACATAGTTTGCATAAAATGTAGACTCAAAATAATCAAAGTATTGACTCGCCTTGGTTAAAGACAGCGGTGTCTTGGTATTTTTGAGCTTGATCGAAGTTGAGGTCTCCTGCGTCTTCGAACCCTAATCGAACGAAAGTACTGGAAAAAGACACAACATCAGATAGAGCAAATAAATACCAACCCGTTATAAATGAACTCCAAAATGAACAAGACCAGTGCCATTAGTAAGATCTTGATTTTAGAAAATTTTAGAAACTGATTTCATAATTTTTGGAGTTATAAAGAAAAAGATATGAATTTTTAAAGTTTTTCAATAAAATTTTAATTAAAAACTTAATCATAAAAACCGGATTTCCTCATGCTAACACGTGGCGTGCGCACGGGGCTCGGTCCACAGCACAGTGCGCGTGGATCGGGTCCATGCATACTGGCCGTGGGTCCACGACACAGTGTGTGTGGAGCCCACTGGTCAGCCTCACGCGGCACTGTGCGCATGGGTCCCATCTGTCAGCCGGCGCGACAGGAGAGGGGCCCACCTGTCGGTGCCGCGCGGTGTTAAAACGCGGCGCCGCGCGGAGCGTGACGTTTTGCGTTCTCCGCCGCGCAGAGAACGAGAGGGGGAGGGAGAGCGAAGCGGCGAGAGGAGGGGAGAGGGCGGGGCGCACGACGGGAGCCAGAGGGAGAGAGAGGAAGAGGCGGCGCCGGAGCTGGAGAAGGAGGCCGAGCGGAGGAGGCGACGGCACTGGAGACGCAGGCGCGGCAAGAGCTGAGGGCGAAGGAGAGGCCGGAGGCGTCGGCAACGACGAGGCGGTGGCGACCGAGGCGCGCGAAGAGGGCGATGGCGTCGGCACCGAGAGGCGAGGTGGGGTTGGAGGTGAGTGCGGAGGGAGAGGAGTGGAGGGTCGCGCCGGCTTAAATAGCCGAGGCGAGGGAGGAAAAGCGGCGGGGCGGGAGGAGGGAGCGAAGGACCCGGCGGCGGAAGCGCGTGTGGCGGGAGTGAAAGGAGGAGAGAGGGTAGTAGTCGGCGGCGGCGTGGGCGAGAGACCAATGCGAGACAGCGCGCGGGCGGGCGTGTCGGCGTCGGCACCCGAGGCGGGCGGCGCTGAGAGGCGATGGTGAGGCGGGAGAGAGCGGACGCGCCGAGCGGAGGAGACGACGTCACGGCGTGAGCGGGCGGACGAGCCAGGGCGGCGGGGAAGTGGGCCGAGCAAACCCAGGTTAGGGTTTCGCACCAGAACCTTCGCAAAACAAGATTTTAAATTTTGAAATCCAAATTTTGTTTTTGAATTTTCTTAGCAAAAAGAGGATGTTACAATTTACCTTTGCAGACATGTAAATCGATATAGATAGTATAGAAATCGCCTATGTAGGCAAGAAATGCAAGACTGATAGATGAGGCAGCGTATTTATGGCACACTTTGGTGAAAAAGAGTGTGGAGCCGTCGAGATTATTTCTTATACCAAGTAAAGTATGAACTCGAATATTCGTTGGTTTCTAACTTGTCAATGAGAGGGTAAATGGAGTTTTAAGTTTTTGAAGGCTTTGAGTTTGTGCCTTCGTGGTAGAGCCCATAAAGCCCAGGATAGGGTTGAGCCCACGCATGTACAAACATTTGATTTGGGTCATCAAATAACCAATATGAAAAATTCTGAAAACAATTGCAGGTGTAGTCTGTAGTGTGTTGTACGCTTCAAACTAAAAGCATGTTAGAAGGAACAGAAAAAGACAAGTTTGCTGTGAATAGTAACACTTGTTTTTGCATTGAGCTAAAGACAGGGGTATACATCCAAACCAAAGGATGAATGGAAGGATGAATGACAGCCAGCCACATAAATTTGGGAAGATTATCTGTTTGTACAAAATCACCATCAATCCACTTGGCATTGTATTATTCAGAAGTGACTAGTAGTGACAGAGATATATGTGAATCGAGGAAGAAGAAAGTTTCCAATGTTCAACGCTGCCATTAGATTGGGGCTCCGGACGCAAGTTTAAATTTCAGATTCACGTAACAGTGACTTGTCAACAACTCTGAAAAATATGTACATGAGATTTGAAATTGAAATTCAAAAGCAGAAAATTTTATTGTATTCAAATAAGATCTTTTGTTTTCAATTTTGTTATACTCTGATACCCCTTTTTATATGCAGTGGCCCTCAAATCGGATCAGGGTTACGAGATACGGCACGAGCGTGTACGGTATCAAGAACGAAGTTGATGAATCTTGTAGAGAGAACCGAAATAATGACACTGAAACAATCACGTCGAGATAAAAAGATTTGGCAAAGCCGACCGCAAATTACTTAAGCACGGCCTCAAAAGAGTACAATGAATTGTTGCTCTCTGACAACCCCTTCGGACCTTTTAGGACCCTCAAATCATTGCCCTATACAAGAATCTAGCGTTAAAGAATAATCTAGCCTCTAATTCTCTCATGCACCCTCTGCTTTGAATAAGTTAGTTTGTGATTTGGGTTCTCTGTGACTACCCCTTATGGCTTTATATAGTAACCCCTTGTTTTCCTCAAAAGAGAAGTCAGAATCCTAATCATATTAGGATTTATGTAGGAATCTTTGTAGCACACATCTTCAAGTCCTAGTACGTTAGGATATGAGTTATCTCTCAACAATATTCAACCATTAAACTCATTGCCGTGATTACACAACCATGTTCTTGCGGTGCACTGGAATGGTCTCCAAATACAACTTTGACCACTAATTTGAATGGCAATATATTTGTAATATTAACAAATACATTGCAGGTTAAAATTGTGTCAATCTCATAGTACACATTCTTTTTTAATGACCGAACGCATTCTAGGACGACGTTTTTATTTTATTTTTCATGATCGGAGGGAGTGATATGTAATATTAACAAACTTGTAGATACTGTCAAGCCTGAAAGCGACAATAGGAAATGCTGTATATTATACATACATACACTTGTTTTCACATCGGAGCAAGTCACAGTTGACTTGTTTTCCCGTTGATAACAATTTTCCAATAGATGTCAGCATCAGTTGATGCGAAGGACGTCAAATGTTACCCCGCACACTTGCCCGTACACGCGGACTGGCAAGGAAACTATAATTTAGGACATTTTGCAGCACTCGTTTTAAGTTATCTGCAGCCGTTTATTATCACTCAGATCAGTCTCGTGTCTGCCGCCGGTGTTAAGAAATTCCTAGCTAGCAGCTGCTCTGTTGAATCTGTCACTGTTTTAGAGTCCCAACTGTCTACGCACTCGCGAAACTTACGGTAACAGTGACGATCTGAATCCGCACCCACTGAAATTTGTAAAAAGATTAGGAAAGGTCGCCGACACTCCAGTCTTTTTCAGGGAAAAACTGGTGGCGCAGCGACAACATCGGTATCAAAAGCCAAAAGATTAGGAAAGGTAGCCACTCCAGTCTTTTCACGATTTGACACACCAACGTACTCTCCTGCTGATGATCGGCACAATCAGGAGACGATTGTTCAAAATGGGCGGCTACTCACTCGTACTCATGTAAGAAGGTGGCGTTTCGCTGACTACACACTAGCGAGAGCTACAGATATGAATGCCAGTTAGAACAGTAGGTGGATTTTCCTGAATTGATCCCGCGATCTCTCACTTGTTGAGGCTCAGGGATAACTCTCGAAACCAATTGCGCCGTTAGAATAGTAGCTAGGTTTCAATTAGCACCGTATAATTCTACCATGGTTTCAGTTTGCACCATTCTTAACTAACATTTTTTACTTTACACCATTCTTTTTTTTAACCATGTGTTGCACTTTGCACTGGGGTAATGATTTGATCATATTCTTTGTTGCTCGCCGACGGTAAACAGCGACATGGGAGGCGTTGGAGGCATGGGATGGAGAGAGGGGAGGTAGATGGAGTTAGGAAATTGGTCGAAAGCGGAGAGGAATAGCTGGAGCATCGCCGTCGGTTGCTATTTTTCGGGTTGCTACCAACTCGTCGACCGTGTCGTGCTGCTAGCAAGCGATCCTCGTACGCTTCTTATGTTTTCCTCTCACTAACAAGACATTTTTCTAATACAAAGCGAAACAAAACGTAAGAAAAGGTAGTGTAAAGTGAAATCACGGTAAGATTCTACGATCAAAGTGAAATTTACTTTTTTTAAAAAAAAAAAAACTGCACCATTCAACCTGTAACATCTCTTTGCTTAAGGCGACATTAGCACGTGCATCTAGGACTCGGTTCGTCGGCTGCAACTTGGTCAAGTCAGCCGGGTCCGCATGGTGCTCACGTGGTTGTGTGAGTGACAGATGAGGTCTTGCTGCAGTGCCCATGGCCAGCTTGTTCAAGCTTAACGCGCACATCCTAACTTTTAGTTTCGAGCTAACCCACACATGGTCGCATTTAGAGTGGCATAAGTGGTTGAATGAGATATTAAGCCTCATAGTCCAATGTCATGGGCCAGCTTGTTTAAAAATTTTGTCACGGGTTCAAATCTAGCTAGGAAAAGGAGTAATATTAAAATCAAGGAGTTATAGTAAAATTACAGAGTTATATATTTTTTAAATCATGGTAAAATCACAGAATAAAAAAATTAAAGACGTTTCATGTTGAAAACCGTCTGTGAAGTATTAGAGACTGTTCTGAACAAGATCTGTCTGTGATATTACAGTACATATGGTTTTTGTTTGAAACCGTCTGTGATTCGCAGCGTGTGTGGACAAAAAATTTAAATGTGTGCACGGGAGTCGAAATATTTTAGCGTTGTCCTTATATATTATAGGCACCCCCTCGCCTTGTCTTCAATCAGTCTCTCCTCTCCCTCCCCACGCCGAGTTCCAGCGGCCGCCCTCGATTCCCCGACGCGGTTCGGCGAGGAGACACAGCCTGCTGTTTCACGGTGGCTCCGGTGAGCGGGTGTTGTGGCTCGACCAATACCGCCAGATCTAGCCGAGCCCCATCTTGACCTCAGGTTAGCACAAAGTTTTGCCCCAAATCCCCGTCCTGGTTTCCTTCTCACTCTGAGTTCGTCCCCTGCATCCTGTCAGATTTCGTTCTCAATGAGGACCTCCATTTGTGGTCGACAAGGATGCCAATTCGGTTCAAGATTAACACCTCTACTCAACCTTGTGCTCATCAGAGAGTGAGCCATTGATTGATATAGAGAGAGTATTTTTAATTACCTTCTTGCAAATTATTGAAAGAGCATATGGAAACTACTGTCCAACACTTGATTGGTTTGGCTTAAAATTGGATTTTTTTTGTAATACAAAAAATATTAATGGTTTTTACTTTTAAAAAAACTATTTGTGATAGTATATTTTCAAAGACGGTTTTGAGCAAGAATCGTCTATGATAATTGACTATCACAAATGGTTATTGTTCAGAACAGTCTGTGATAATTTTTTTCACACACAGTTCAAAAATCGTCTGTAATAACTATATAGTATCACTGACCCATAAAGTCAGACAGTTCAAAAAACCGTCTATGATGACGATTTTAAACCATCTGTGATTACTTTTTCTATAGTAGTGGAAAATGTAAATGAGATACTATGTCTGCACAGACCTACTCTGTACGGTAGACTGGGTACGAACCAAAATTTAAACTAGGGTGTTTCGAGGTGTCATACTGTAAGGCTAAGCTGCTTACATTTGATCTACGCGATTTTAGTACAGTTTTTGCAATCTTTTAAGGATGCGTTGGAAGAGCTAGCGACAATAGGAAATTAGTGGCTTTATTACAGTACACTACTAGTACTTGTTAGTTTCAACTTTCCGTAGGTGTAGACATGGGCGGAGCTAGCAAGGTTACGCTTCGGACTGGGCCAAATGGTTTTGGATTGAAATCGAATATTTGGTGATTTTTAAGATATTTTTATGAGTTTTAGCATTGATAAGATTTTCAGATCTCGGGCTATAGCCCATCTAGCTCGAGGCATAGATCCACTCTCTGGGTGTAGCGACTAACGTTAGGCAAATCAAGTGGATGATTTATGCGTTCCTTACATTACTAGATGGGATGAGGATCCTCTGTATTGCTGCTCTTAGTGCAGTAGTGTTACAGTACACGAGAATTAATAGTGGTCTCAACCGTCCGATCAAAAAAGGGAAGAAGAAGGCCGATCACTACAATGTTATTTGCTACCGTGTTTGTTGATACAATAAAATTGTTACAGTACTTCTTAGTTGTCGTTACCATCTCTATATTTACTACCGAGGATTCGGATCCGGATCCCAACAATGTTCCTTTCATACGGGGGTAAGTCGTAGCAGGACATCCTTGTGGCAGATGCTTGATACTTCTGATCCCAACAATGGTCCTTTCATACGGGGCCAAGTAGTAGTAGTGGACATCGTTGTGGCAGATACTTCTTACACATGTCGCCATCAATTGATGATGCGATGAATATCACAAGTAGATTTTGTTATTTCTGATAATTGTGTTGTAATATACTACAGGCCTTACTGAGTACAAAATGTACTCAATCTTGTTTAAATTATTTACCAGAGTATGAGGATGAGTCGATTTCGAATGATGTCTTCTTTACTCCTAGTACCGAGGGTGCAGGGATGGGTCTTGGCATGGTATTGTTCTTATCGGTTGCCTGAGGGTTTGGATGAGCATACAATTGGACTTTTGGTGTTTTGTTAAATATGCTTCTGCTATTTAACTTGCTATTTCTAATACTTGTTTAATTTTGTCAGTCGATCGTGTATTATACACATGTGATGTAATCGTTAAGTTAAGTACTATATTTATTTCATGTTGTATGTATATTGTGTACAGATGTGTATGCTAATGTTGTGGATGTGTGTATTAGTCACTGATCGTGGAACTAATACGGTATACATACGAGGGCTTTGAATATTCCACACCCGAGATCCGACATACATAAAGTACAAACAACGAGATCTTTTTATCTTTCTCAATAATACGTAGGAGCGCAGCTGCCTACCATTGCATATTAAGAAGAAAAGGCTTTATATATAGAAACGAGGGTAATATATATCATTTAATTAGAGAGCGTGAACTAATATATCGGTCAATGTTCAAAGTTGTTGGCCACTCCTGCAGCAGGACAGTATTTTGCTTCCACACTGCAAAGTAGTACTAGAAGAACATATCCAGTGCATCCTACTTTTTGTGTGTATCCACGTGCATCCTCTTCGAACAGAGATGAGGTGTGTTCTTGTGTGGCTGGTGCTTGCGTGCTCATGGGTTCCAGCTTCTCGAGCTCAACAAGCACCAAGAACTGATCCAATTGAAGGTATCATAGTTTGTTCTGGTTCTCGGTGTGACCACCTACGGCGGGTGAGACGGGTGTTGTAATTTTGCATTCTATTCATGTCTTTAATGAATCAGCAGAGCTCCTGCCACCCGTTTCAAAAAAAAAAAGAAGAATATATGTTCTGGCTGTTTTAGCTTGCCGTCTTAGTCCTTAAGTGTTCTTCGTTTGTCCTGATACCAGCTTTAGTTTCCTGGGTATCGTGGTGTTTCTATTTGCATGAAATTTTGTCTTTTTAGTTTAACACAAAGCCACTTGAGTCTTTTGCGTGTTTTCGGGGGGGAAAATGCACCACGGTGTGCTCTATATAGCTTGCTTGGTTTGATTCACCGTGCAGAACTTGGTTGCCTGTTTATTCTTGGGTTATCCACGGGAGGAGTTTGATATGGTGACTTCTTCGTGTTGATTTGAAGAAAAAAGCAATGTTGTCTTTGCCTCTTTGGCGTAATTTTTGCTTAATGTAAGCATGCATACGCATATTTATGTGGATTTATATGTGCAGTGGCTGCGCTGAACACGATCCTGGGGAGATGGGGCAAGAAGGCGCCGTCGGCGTGGAACATCAGCGGCGAGCCCTGCAGCGGCGTCGCCGTCGACGACACCAACATCGACGACAGCCCCACCATCAACCCGGGCATCAAGTGCGACTGCTCCTTCAACAACAGAACCTTCTGCCACATCACAAAGCTGTAAGTACGCTGCGCCCCACCTGTTTCAGCTGCACACCAGAGCTTGACGCATTGTCTGAAAGAGGCCATGTCGTTCCAACAAAAAATGGACTGCTGTGCAGCCATGAAATGATCTGAGATTAAGTGCTGTTAATTTGACTGTCAAAACTTGCAAGATCACCCATTTTAGTTCAGCAAAAGCATGTGCTGCTTGCTGCCTAGTTTTTTATTTATTAGCACACAAGGAATTTTCTGACGTGTTGTTTGTTTATGCAGGAGGGTATATGCGTTGAACGTTGTCGGTCAGATACCCGCGGAGCTGCAGAATTTAACTTATCTAACTAACCTGTATGCTATCTAATTCTTATCATCTCTGTCTTGAACATGAAGCCATTATCTAAATCAATGTCAAGAGCTGTTAAGCTATTGATCAATGTTTTTCTGTAAATATAAATTCAACCCCATGTTTCGAATGCTCGATTGTCGATTACCTGGAAAGAATCAGTAAGTAGTGGTCAGGTATACAAACTTTATGTGTTTGGCTAATTGGCTTGATGTTTCTGATGTTGTTTCAGGAACCTGATGCAAAATTACTTGACGGGTCCTGTGCCATCATTCATTGGAAACTTTACTGGCATGCAGTACTTGTAAGAGTTGTTAACTTTCAAGTTCTAGATTCGTGTACCATCCATTGGTTGGTGTTTTGTCTTAACCATATTTCTTTAAATAATTACAAGGTCATTGGCAATCAATCCGCTATCTGGACTACTTCCAAAGGAACTTGGGAATCTCACAAATCTCATCTCGTTGTAAGAGATCTCTTCATATTGTTTACTTCAGCACCTAATTTCAACGTAAATCTCACTGAACTTGACTATAGATTAGTGTTGCTGAAGTAATTTAGTAATATGGGAAAAAAATAAATGCATAAGTTCTAAAAAAATACATAACTTATAAATTAAGCGTGTCAGTGTAATTTCCCTGTTCAAATGGTGTTTCATCTGCTCAAGTGAATTCCAAATGGTGGATATTGTGGATCAGATGTCTCATCAGGGCAAACTATGCCCCTTTTCTTCTAATAGCAGTGCATACAAATAAATTATATCATTCCTGAATTATTTCCTTTTGTTTCAGGGGCATTAGCTTGAACAATTTTACCGGTGAACTTCCTGCAGAACTGGGCAACTTGGCCAAACTCGAGCAATTGTAAAATGGCCCCTTTCTAACTTCCAAACGTTACTTCTAAAATTACTCAAATTTGTACCAACGATATCTTTATTGTTTTTTTAACGATAACGAGGTCTTTATTGTTGAACATGATAGTTACTTCAATGTTTCAATTACAGGTACATTGATAGTTCTGGCTTCAGTGGTCCGTTCCCTTCGACGTTCTCAAAGCTTAAGAATTTGAAGATCCTGTATGCTCGAAACAGAGCCACCACAATTCTTACTTATGTACAATGTAGTTTCATAGGTTCAATGTGATAGATTTGGTTGCGCTTGCAGGTGGGCGTCAGATAACGATTTTACTGGGAAAATACCTGATTATTTTGGGAGCTTGACAAATTTGGAAACTCTGTAAGATTAATTTTTAATTGCTTCATGTAATTATTTTATTCTAATTTTTCCTAACCGGAAAATGTATGCAAATTAGACCATATAACTTTTCTGCATATGTTCTTGTAATTTGCATTAAGACAAGGGCATTTTTTGGTCCTCACTCCTAAAAGAAGTGTGACACAATTCGTTGCATGTCATCAGACTGATTCATATATCATCTACATATGTAGAGCTTACTTTTTCACATGTTTAAATGGACTTGCCTTCTCCATTCTTAGTACTAATTAAAAATATGAACTTGTAGGAGGTTCCAAGGAAATTCTTTTCAAGGTCCGATCCCAGCAAGTCTGTCTAATCTAACCAAATTGACAACCTTGTAAGTGCTTTGTTCTTTTGTCACACGAGTTCCTTGATGGTTGAGAAGGTCAGGCTTGTCATGCAAACTGATTCTCTAAATGCTCATGGTGCAGACGGATTGGTGATATTGTAAATGGGAGCTCTTCGTTGGCCTTTATCAGTAACCTGACTTCTTTGGATGTCTTGTGTGTGACATGCTTTTCACTATAGAGCTTACCATTTTATGTCTTTCAGTCGTGACAAAGCAGTAAGATACTAAGGTTGAATATCCTTCTTACAGAATATTGAGGAACTGCAGGATATCTGATAATCTAGCATCAGTAAACTTCTCTAAGCTTGCAGGGATAACCTTACTGTAAGTATTTTATTATCATACTACCAGCTTCTGTTGTTATCGGTTGTTTTTTTAATGCGAACATCTGTTCGAGTAATGTTGCTATATCTTATTGGCTCAGGGACTTGAGTTTTAACAATATCACGGGCCAAGTTCCTCAATCCCTCCTCAATCTGGACAGGCTTGGCTTCTTGTAAGGAATTCTTTCTGGATATTATATCCATCATACAAGGACTTCCTAAGCTGATATTCATATGTTTCGTCATCTTGAACTGTACCAAACTCAGGTTTCTTGGGAATAATAGCCTTTCAGGAAGCCTGCCAGATGTAAAAAGCTCTTCACTAAACAATTTGTATGTCTGGCAATTTGTACAGTGCAAATTATTGCTAGAATTAAAACGATGTATTCATTTCGCTTGTAGTAATTTTTGTTTTGTTTGCAGAGATTTATCATACAACCAGCTCTCTGGAAGCTTTCCTGCTTGGGTTACCCAGAACAATTTGCAATTGTAAGTTAAAATTTCTGAAATTTGTTGTGCAGAGGAAAAATTAGACATAGTCAAGATTGTATCAATCTGTTGCCTGACAAGCTAAACATTTTCTTCTTCTTTTTTTGGTACAAGGAACTTGGTTGCAAACAACTTCGTACTTACCAACAGGTACTTATCACATTAATTTTACCTTCCAAGAGTTTATTTTTAATAAAGATTTTCTCATAGCTTCTCATTTTTAATTCAATTATGTGCCCAGCATTTTACCTTCAGGGCTAAACTGTCTCCAGCGAGACACCCCTTGTTTCCGTGGTTCTCCAGAATGTATATCTTTCACTCTTCACCAACTCTAGCAGTTGACAACATCTCAGAAATTTCAATAAAGGTTACAATTTTGTACATCTTAACTGCAGATTATTCCTTTGCGGTAGACTGTGGCAGTAATAGATCTGTGAGGGGCTCAGATAATACTATGTACGAAGTTGATCCTAACCTTGGAGCTGCATCATATTATGTTACCAGTCAAACAAGATGGGGTGTGAGCAATGTAGGAAAATTCAACGAGGCCCCAAATGGAAGTTACACAATATATAGCTCCCAGCAGTTTAAGAATGCACTGGATTCGGAACTGTTCCAGACTGCGAGGATGTCACCATCATCGCTGAGATACTATGGCCTTGGACTTGAGAATGGAAATTACACTGTTATGCTTCAATTTGCAGAGTTTGCTTACCCAGATACGCAGACCTGGCAAAGCATAGGAAGGAGAGTTTTTGACATATATGTCCAGGTACACATTGCGTGCATTGTATAGTTATTTTGTTTACTGAATTGTTTTGTTCTTTATATAAAAGCATTATTTTATCTAACTTGACATTTGTATAGGGTCATCTGAAAGAAAAGAACTTCGATGTAAGGAAGACGGCTGGTGGAAAATCTTTTATTGCAGTTAATAAGAGGTACACTGCAACTGTGTCCAAAAACTTCCTTGAGATCCATCTGTTCTGGGCTGGCAAGGGCACTTGTTGCATTCCTACTCAAGGTTACTACGGACCGATGATCTCAGCATTAAGCGTCACCCCAAGTAAGCCCAACCATTGGATAAATTAACTTCAAGAAAGGGTTATATTGGCTTCTAATAAGTAAAAAACTATTTTTTAGATTTTACTCCAACCGTGCGAAATGGTGTTCCAAAAAAGAAAAGTAAAGCAGGTGCAATTGCTGGAATAGTGATTGGTGCTTCAGTTTTAGGATTAGCAGCCTTAGTTGGCATCGTTCTGTTGATAAAGAAGAGAAGAATAGTGCAACAACAGAAAGAAGGTATTGGATTTATTCGCTAGTAATTCACACATCACTCAAATGATTTATTCCAATTCTTTCTCATGTGTCCTGAATTTTTTTTGCAGAACTGTACAACCTGGTTGGAAGGCCTAATGTCTTCAGTATTGCTGAACTGAAGTTAGCTACAGACAATTTCAGTTCTCAAAACATTCTTGGAGAAGGCGGATATGGGCGAGTCTATAAGGTTGGCTGTTTCCCCCAATTCACTACTGTCAAATTGTAACTGAACATTTATCTGATTGGCACTACGTGTAACTTTCTGGCGAACCTAGTTGGTCTAGACTATGCTCAAAGTATATATGTAACTTAAGGTTCTCATTTTGGCAGGGTATGCAACCTGATGGAAGAGTGATAGCTGTGAAACAACTTTCTCAATCATCCCATCAGGGAAAAGCCAGTTCGTTACAGAAGTGGCGACAATTTCAGCAGTGCAGCACCGGAATCTTGTGAAATTGTATGGCTGCTGCATTGATAGTAACACACCCCTGCTGGTCTATGAGCACCTCGAGAATGGAAGTCTCGATCGAGCACTCTTCGGTGCGCTCACTTATCATCACCAGCATCTGTTAATTGCCTTTGTTTTGTTCCCCTAAAAGAATTCGTTTGCATCATGAGCTCTTCAGAATCTTTCTTCTCTGCGTTTTCCCACCATCTCAAGGCCTTATTTCTGAATGTGCAGGGAGCAGTAGCTTGAACCTAGACTGGTCCACACGTTTCAATATCATTCTAGGCATTGCAAGGGGCCTAACTTACCTTCACGAGGAGTCCAGCGTGCGCATCGTGCACAGGGACATCAAAGCTAGCAATGTCCTACTCGACGACAATCTCACCCCCAAGATCTCCGATTTCGGGCTCGCCAAGCTCTACGACGACAAGAAGACTCATGTCAGCACGAAAGTTGCTGGCACATTGTAAGTACATTTCATCATTGCCCGTGTCATATACGACTACGAGTGCACCTCTGAATCCCAAGCTGATTGCACCTGCCTGACCTTTGTCAAGTGGCTACCTGGCGCCTGAGTATGCAATGAGAGGCCATCTGACTGAAAAGGCCGACGTTTTTGCATTTGGGGTGGTGGCGCTGGAGACCGTCGCTGGTCGATCAAACACTGACAACTCCCTCGAGGAAGACAAGATCTACCTCTTTGAGTGGGTAAGATGATCAAGGATGTTTACATGCAAGAAAAGTCATCCGCTCATCCTTGTCTGGCCACTGATCACTAACTGAAGCATGGTGTTCCTATGTTAATTGACAGGCCTGGCGGTTGTATGAAAGGGAGCAAGCACTCGGAATAGTGGACCCAAGGCTCGAGGAATTCGACGGCGAGGAGGCCGCCAGAGTCATCCTCGTCGCGCTCCTCTGCACGCAGGGCTCCCCGCACCAGCGGCCACCGATGTCGAGGGTCGTCGCGATGCTCACCGGAGACATGGAGGTGACCGAGGTGCTGACGAAGCCAAGCTACATCACTGAGTGGCAGCTCAGGGGCGGGAACAGCAGCTACGTCACCAGCAGCTACTCCGGGTCTACCACCGGCGAGTTCAGCGGGCAGAGGGAGTCCGCGCCTCTCACCCCGTCGCCGGCGATCACCGGAGCTATTGACGAGGGAAGGTGAATGCAAAGTGCTGTTGGTTATGATTTGCAGTGAAAACTTTGGACCATGTTCGCTCGTACATAATTGGATGTTCATGTCTACTGTAATAGTTGTAAATTCGTGGTCGTGGGAAGCTCTTGACTCACAAATAATAAATAATAGGTAAAAATATAATAATATAGTTAAAGTTTTATCTTTTTTATTGGTATCTTTATTCGTAGGCTTTTGTGTACAATAAGAATTTCATATTCTTTTAATATAGGAGGATGAGATATCAATCATGCATGAATAAACAATATGTGTAACATCTCAAAAATTATATTTTATGAAAAATATAATGAAAATCAGTGGGATAATAAGTTTGAACATGTTTTGTATGGAAAAGTGTTTTAGCATGATTTTTGAGCATTTGCATAAATCAAATAGTGAAATCACATGAAAACAACAACTTGTAAGAATTTTTGAGAAAATCACAAAACAGATAAAATCCTAAAAATTTTACACAAGAAACCATACTGTTTCATTTCCCTCTTAAAGAAGTGCTATGAACCACATGGGAGAGTTAACTGTTATCAGTGTTTATGTTGAAGAATGAGATACCTGAGTTTATTTCCATACCTGAGTTTATTTCCTTTGTTAAATGAGAAACCTGAGTTTATTTCCTTTGTTAACACTACAGTTAGCAATTTAGGAACATAAGAGTTGTGATGTGTTTTGGATTTGCTCAGTCAACAACTATTATACCACTCATACTGATCATCATGCATCACAAGTATCCAAGGATGCTAACTAGTATATGTCAATCCATATGTGAACTTATTTTCTATACTTGGTTAGTTTATATTGATGCATGTATAAATATTACAATATGCAGATGACAGGTTTTGCCAAGTGGAATGATGAACACTTTGGGATAGTATGTGAGTTGTTTGCAGAACAAATCAGGATTGTGAACCGTCCAAACACCCACTTAAACATTGTAGAATATGCCGATGTAGTTAAGGAGTTAAAGGATATAACCGCCTCGAGTACACTAGGACGCAATGACAGAACAAGTAAGATAAGTTGAAGCCCGATTACACCATTTGAAAAGAAAAAAAAACTCACCACAATGAAGGACCGGAAAGGCGACTAGAGGGGGGGTGAATAGGAGCACCTAACCTTTTTCGCAAAGAATGGATTCAACTTGTAAATTACTCCAATAGCTATGAGAGCTATGAAGATCAATGATTAAGCACAGAGGAAGTCTTATGTTGAATCCACTCCTCACCCCCAAAGCTCAGCAAACAAAAACGAGGAAGAACCGAAGAAATCGGGACAATCGGTACAACCACGAGTAAGCGGCCGGTTGTACCGCAGATCGGCTACAACCACGATGTTAAGCCGGTTCATCCGATTGTCTGGAGCGAGCAAAACCTCTCGGGTTTCAAACGAAAATCGACGTAACTTTTGAACCGCTTGGCCAAACTCTACGAGATTTGAACCACACCTCCCTAAAGACACTAGGAACCTATTCCAAACAAATATTTCAGAGATCCATTCCAAAGTTCCTATCTTCTTGCATTTGAACGAAGAAGGATGCAAACCAGCAAAAAAACGAAATGCTCCACAATCTCTCAACCTTGGCTCATGAGATTTTGCAAGAAGGTTAGTAATAACCTCAGGACATGCTAGCATGAGTCTTAGGCCAAATCCTCAAGGAAATCAAGAATTTCATCAAAAACCCTAGAAGAGGAAATGAAGAACAGAGGATGCCAAAAGTGAAATCGAGATTTAACAAGATTAGCTCTTGGGAAAATCGATCAAATGATCTTGGGGCACTATCCCAACATAGAGCAATCCATTTTGCAGCTCACTAGCAAGAACCAACAAGAAAAAGAAAAACTCACAAGTCCATCACAGAGAGAGTCGAAGGAAAAATAAGAACAGGGAATGCAAACTTCAGATTTTCATTTCTTGAATCAAGAGCGAAATACAAATAAATACATCCCCATACGCATGGACATTGAAACAAGAGGAATGATTACAAGCATTCAACTCATCCTCTCCCGCTCTCAAAACTCAAGAACACTCACCATCTTGAAGAAAGAGAAGGGGACAAGCGAGGAACAACTCTCAACAACTAAAGCCTAAAGCAAAACAAACTCTCTAAAGCCTATTTTGACTAAAGGAAACCCTAAAACCCTTGGGTGATCAGGTTTGAGCAGCACCCCTCCATCCTATTTATAGCCCATGGCTAACGGGTCTCCACCCGTTACGCCCGCTAAAACTAATCGAGCCGCTCCCGCATGCGACCTTGCGAAATTCCGTTTCGCCTCCCGCACCTTCTCAGGAAGCTTCGCGCTCCTCGTCTCGCACGCCTCGCAACCACCTCGAGTCCACGCCGTCTTGACACATCCCGACCGTTCGACCTCGGTGCCACTGCACCTAGTCCGTCCACCGTGTCTCGCCACGACTCCACTCGACGTCCTGCAGCCACACGCATAAAGAAACACAAAACCGGAACAAGTTCTTCACAACTTGACCTAACGTTAGCTCAAACATGCAATATGCAACACATATGCATGAACACACTTGGATATGACCTATCCCAAAACTCAAATCACCAAAATGGCGAACCTCACAATATAATCGGACAACCGCCATGTTACCAATGGATCAACCGCGCTCGGCCGTCTCGCTCAATACTGCGGTTGTTCCGATTTCCAATGAAAACCGAACTCGAAAAAACAACTTCTCCGAATTCTTCAACCGCCATTTACCAATCGGTACAACCGCCTCATGATCGTCATCGCCCATAACACGCCGACGATCCGATTATCCCGACAAAGAATTGAAAGACTTCACGAAAACGCGTGAAATCGCGCAACGACATGGTCCGACCACACAAACCAAACTCGATCGATCAAACCCTTGTCAAATACTCATCACTCTCATGGAACACGACCACAAGATCTCTCAATCTCCCCTTGATGAGAATATTGACAAACTCGTAAAAAGCTTTAAGAAGAGTTTGAGTTTGAAAAATCCAACATGGTCCAAGGAATGAAATGAAGCTAATGACCATGTCGATGTAAGGAACGCTAGAGCAACAAGCGAAAGAGCAAATTGATCTCAAAGCTCTAAACTGCTCCCAACAGACTTTTTCTTCTCTATTCTCCCCTTTTGGCAATAAAAGCATCAAGATGCAATAGAGAGAATATGACATGTTAATGAATGAAAATGGTCAAGTTTGTTTATTTAAACATTTTGAGCCATGAGAATTATCCATAATGACCAACATGTAATACACCAAGCCATAACTCAATAAAAGGCTAGCTAGATCATGACAAGATATGTATAAGCTAGCTAGAACACATAGATGACAATCTGAAAATGAGGTACATTATGTGAGCAAGTCAAGTCATCAATGAGCAAAGTCTCGCTAGAGATATCCAAGGATGATGCAGGCCATGTCAATAAGCTAAGCGGAACTAAGAAGCTTAAATTGAGACCAAATAGAGTGCTATGCTCAAGATTGAAACAATGGTTAAAGTACTTGATACTTTCTGTGGCTTTAAGCACATTGAACACATATTTTCTTTTGAAATTCATGGTGGTTTCCAACCAGATTTTTGTTTTATCATGTGCTAGGTCTCAAGCCTTATGCGACTACTCCAAGCGAGAAGCTTAAGAAGATAGTCTAGGTCACCCAAAACTCCCCCTAAGTTCATGCCAAGTGCAATGGCAAGCCGTCTCATAGGAGAGAATTGGTGAGATCAGTTTTTTCGCACAAAAGAGATTTTTTTTTTAACAAGTTGTACTAACTCATGCATCATCAAGAGACTAAAACAGCTCTTTCTAAGGCTCAATATAGATTCATCACTCTACCCAAATTCTATTTGACATGGCATGAATCATAAAAGGATAGCTCGAGAAAGACTAATCTCGAGTGCTAACACGACAAGTTTTAGTTTAAGTTGAGCAATTTTAATTAACTTATCATGGCAAAAGCTAGGCTACACATATGAAGTCATGATAAATCTAGCAAATAAGCACAAGTCATGGCAAGATGTAAAAACATTGTAGCATGTCATAATAGGATAATAGTCAAGGCTCAATGTTGTTATATTACAATGCAGAATGCTAGAATGCAAGAGAATCCAGTTCCCCCTCAACATGAGATGCAACTTTTAGTTCAAGTTGAGTTAAGTCAATATTAAGCTCCAGAAGCTCCCAAAAGAACTCCCCAAACCAAAGCAATAAGATCGAGAAGTCGGAAAAGAAAACAAGAAGTAGGCGGTCCTTAAAGCATAGATAAGATATAGAGGCAACTATGGCTTAGACCGACTCTCATCTACCCCATATGACACTAGGACTATTAGACCAGGTAATCTACCTTACTAGGAGCAAACACGCACCATGTCTACCCAAGGCGGCCCGGCCCTTGCTAGAACCTGAAAGCAGTGAGTGGGCTCAACCTAGTGAGAGAAGAGAAGCGACTAACGAGCCAGAACCCTAGGTCACAAGAAAAGAGCAAGGAGTCTAAACAGCTAGTCGAGAAGATCACTCTAATTTATGCTAGAAGGACTAAACCCCAATGCACCCGCAAATGCAATGCATGCAGAAATGAGATGTAAGCATAATCAAAAAAGGTAAAGCAAGAAAGCACAAAGCTCCCCTCACTACACCATAAGGACAAACCACCCCAAGCTCTCCCGCAGAGTGAAAACCTCGAACTATCCAATGGCTTGGTGAAAATGTCACCAACGGTGGTCACTCTCAAACCTGGAGCACTATATCGCCCTTCTCTACATGGTCTCTAAGGAAGTGGAACCGGATATCGATGTGCTTGGTCCGGAATCTTTGACTGGGTTCTTGGCAATGTTAATCGCGAAGTGTTATCACAAAAGAGTGGAACACTATCGATAACTAACCCAAAGTCCCGCAGGTCGAAGCCATCCAGAGCACTTGGCTACGACAATCGGTCTGCGACAACATACTCGGCCTCTGCGGTGGGTCAGGCAACACCGACCGCTTCCTCGAAGACCGGAAACAAGAGAAGTGCCAAGAAATTGGCGGTGCGCGAAGTGCTCTTCCTATCTATCCTCTGACCGTGAGTGCGCATCCGAAAGGCTCTCAAGGAAAGACAGGATGAGGAAGAGTACGGATACCATAGTCAATGGTAGCTCGCAGTATCGAAGATGCGCTTCACCGCTTTGGCGGAGAAACGCGAGGAGAAGCTCGAAACGAGCGCACAAACATACGAGAAAAATGTATGTCCGGTCTCGAGGCGTTGAGGTACAAGAGGAGCCAATCATCTTTGCGAAACTCCTTTTGATCAATCGCTCGCCATCCTCATCTGGGTCAAGATAGGTTTGTAGAAGCCATGGGAGTCGACACAGGCTTACCATCACTCATGTCGAGCGCTTGAGAGGTCACGAGTGTACTTTCCCGATGAAGAAATGTACCCTCCCGAGATCGCTTAATTTGGAAGCCAAGGAAGAAGGTCAACTCACCCATCATACTCATCTCAAACTCGGTGCTCATGACATCCGAGAACTGGAAACAGTATGGGAAGAGCCGCCAAAGATAATGTCATCGACATAGATCCGGACGAGCGGAAGGGCGATGCCATGCTTGGCGGATGAACAAGGTCTTGTCAACTTTACCCATCTCAAAACCATGACTTAACAAGTAGGACTTAAGCCTCTCATACCAAGCCACAGGGGCTGCTTAAGTCCATACAATGCTTTGAAAAGCTTGAAGACATGGTTTGGGTATTTGGGGTTCTCGAAACCAGAGGTCACGGACGTAGACCTCTTCCTCAATAAGGCCATTGAGAAAGGCACTCTTGACGTCCATCTGGTAAAGCTTGAATCTTCTAGAAGTCGCAAAGGCAAGCGAGATTCTAATGGCTTCAAGTCTAGCTACAGGGCAAAGGTTTCCTCAAATCTAGACCCTCAACACAGGAAAACCCCGAGCAACCAATCTAGCCTTGTTTGGATAACCACTCCATCCTCGCTCGCTTGTTCTTGAACACCCACTTAGTCCCAATAATATTGTGACCTCGCGGGGCTCGACAAGCGACCAAACCTTGTTCCTCTCGAAATTTTCTAGCTCCTCATGCATGGCATTGACCCATGACTCATCGGATAAGGCATGAGAAACATCTTTGGGCTCAAAGGAGGCAATGAAGGCGAGAATGGAGACGGAATTGAGATAAGCAGATTTTGAGCGGGTAACACGCTCGAAGAGGTCTCAATGATCCGCTCAAAGGATGAGCTTTGGATGTGTCTAGGAGGTCTGGGAGAGATGAAGAAGTGGCCTCTACCTCATGAGTCGACGAGGTAGGAGCAGAGCCACTAACTCCGGAAGAAGCGAAAGGCAAGGGTGATCACCTCGAGTGCGGTGGAAGATGGTACCTCAAGGAGTGGGTGAGGGCGGGATCGGAGACAACCATCGTCTCCTTCGTCCTCGTCATCCACGAAGATGGTCTCGGATCGCTCTAACGAACTCGAGATATCGGGCCTAGTCCCGGATGGCCTCATCGAAGGTCACCTCACGAGACTCTACCATTTTGCTAGACTCGCAGCCTGACCCTATAAGCCCGCTGAAGAAGGCGAGTAACCCGAGAAAGATCCGTCACAAGAACGTGACTCGAACTTATCTAGGTTCCCGGACTTCAAAACAAAACACTTGCAACCAAACACACGAAAATGAGAGACGCTAGGCTTTCGCCCATATCTCGGCTCATAAGAAGTGCGATGCAAGTGTGCAGAAGAAAACTCGATTTGAGACATGGCACGCGGTGGCTATAGCTTGACCCAAAACTTCCGCGGTGTAGAGTACTCATCAAGCATCGTCTGCCATCTCGACCAAGGTGCGGTTCTTCCTCTCCACAACGCCATTCTGGCGAGGGACGTATGGAGAAGAGAACGGTGCTCTACACTGTCCTCACCACGAAACTCTCAAAGTAGGAATTCTTGAACTCCGTGCCATTGTCATCTGCGGATTGCTCGTAAGGCACACGAGAGCTCTACTGAAAAGCCTACCGAAAAGGCCTCGAAATGCGAAACGTCTCATCCTTCGAGGCTAAGAAAAACACCCAAGAGTACCTCGAGAAGTCATCGACCACGACAAGCACATACCACTTCCTCCTGCCGATCGCACTCGAGCCGGTCCCATCAGATCCATGTGGAGCAATTGTCCAGTGCATCGGTCATAATAATCGTGGACGGGAGGATGAGAAGCGGCAACCATCTTGCCGTCTTGGCATGGAGAGCAAACAAGATCTTTGACCATCTTGAGTTTCGCAAACCACGAATGAGATCGTGGCCGCTAACTCGGGTCAAATGGTCAAATCAATATGACCAAGTCTCCTATGCGGAAGGACGGTCGCGGGACTCGAAGCAACTAAACACCGAGAGGATCGCGGAAGACTCGAAAAATCAGCACGAAAGATCCTCCCATAACGAAATCCATAAACCAAACTACAGAAGAATCAAGAATTTTACAAGCATTTTTCTTGAAGCTCACCTCAAAGCTCATCGATAAGTCGAGAAACGAAAGCAAATTGTCTGCAGACTTACTAACCAAGGCAACGTCTTTCAAAATGAAAGAATCATTAATGCGCCACAGTACCTTTGGCGATGGCGCGCCCAGATGAAGCATCTCCAAGGTGATCGTCTCATCACTGGAGCACGGGCAAGGAGGAGAACCAGCGGAGTCTCGGTCATATGACGAGAACAACCGAGTCTACAAGCCAAACCTTCTCCTTCCCTACCCGCGAACTGAGTCAAGCGGTGAGTAAAGTCTCGATCTTGGGATAAATCAACAATGATTTTGGCACCCAATCTTGAATAACACGTCGGCGGATGAAGTAGTCAAGCACGGTCGACGTCTATCTACCCTACGCTCTCAGTAACTCAAAGCGGAAGGTCTAAGAGTAGACCGAAGGTGTTCTTTGGGTCCGGTACGCTCGAAGGAGCGAGTCGGAGCACTGCAACATCTTTGAACACGCCAGAGTAGCTATCTCGATGGGGAAAGCGAGATCTACCCTCGGGGCGGCGGAAGTCACGATCGAAAGCGACATGAGGACGAAAACCGTAAAACTCGAAAAACCAAGTCCTCGATCTTTGCACAAACCCATCGGAAGAAACAAGCCTAGACCTCGTGTTGGTCTTAGGTGCACTCAAGGTGCAGGGTCGACCACGAATGCGCCTAAGAGACTCAACATGGTCTCTACGCACGATCTTGGCGCTGAAGCATCGATCGATCGTGTGTCCATCCTTCGGCGAAAGGTGCGGTGATACTTCACCTTCCGAGAGGTAGAAGCGACATGTGAAATTACCTTCTTGTCGAAATCCTCGGACATAGCCCGCCGACTTGAAATGGACTTTCTCGGTCCCAGGCTCAGTCTCGATCACACACAGTGCTATGGAGTGCGAGCACGACGGTGGATGCTTCCTCATGCCCTCAAAGAAGTCATATCCTAGACCACGATTAAATCTGCAGATCTTAGATTGGTCTAGAATAAGATTGAGCTTCTTCTTGCCTCCTACAAATCTCTCGAGAGTGTTCATAAGGTAATCGACACTCCCGAAAGAGAGAGGTGCAAGAAGAAGCGGGGAAGAAGAGACAATGAGAAGGTAAGGGAGCAAAAGAAGAACCAAGAGAGAGGAAAGAATGGCTTGTGCAAGCACGGTAGACTCTGAAGGAACAGTCCTACTGCTAGCGAGTTGGTTCACGTTGCTAAGCGTCTCATCCTTACCCTGGGGCTTCTCCCCTTCTCCACAATCATATTGCAAACACAATGTGGCTTCTCTAGAAGGTCCTTAGTTAGCTTCACATTTCTCATCCAAAGCAATCAAGTCGATTTTAGTTTGTTACACGTAATGCATGGTGAGCTAACGAGGTCCTTAGAAGCAAACTTAGCCAACTTCCTTTCATGATCAATCATATCTTGAAACTGTTTGGAGACGACTTCAAGTTCAGCAGATTAACTTAGGGCGGTTTAAGCATGAAACAATCGGCTCAAGTAAAGAAGCTTGTAGTTCAACAATTTTATGATCTCGCCTGCTTTAAGTTCATCTTCAAGTTATTGCAATTTTCACAAGACTCGGGCGGATCAAGGAGCATGGCATAAGATCCTCTAGCGAAGAATGTCCTTACCCTCACATGAGGTGGGAGAAGTAGTCTCATCAGTAATAAGTAGGGTAACAGCCATTCTACTCAACTCTAACTCAGCAAGCAGACTAACATTCTCCACCTTAACACTATTAAGTTTGGAGGACACACTATCATGTGAGGTCCTTAACTTCTCCATATCAACCAGCAAAGCAGAGCATGTATCACAATCATCACTAGAAGGAGCAGATGTAAGAGCAATAATCTCTAGTGACAGTCTATCTATTTCCTTCTCTAACTCAGCACACCTAGCCTTAGCTTTAGCATGAAAACCTCCTAGCTTAAGAAAAGCATGATTGAGCTGTTCGTAGGTGGGATCTACCTCGTCAGTGTCGAGAGTACATTCATTGTCACGAGTTCGCCCTTGAGGGCCATGAAGCACATGCCGGAGAAGTCGTCGCCGCCATCCTTGGGCTCTTGGTCACCCGTCCCGTCATCGTCGCTCCATCCCTCCACCTCGCTGAGGTCAAGGTCGTCGAAGGCGGTGAGGACGCGGTGGAAGAGCTTCTTGGCTTTGCCAAAGTTGCGGAACTTCTTCTTGCTGGGCGTCTGAGCTGGAGGCTTCTTGTTGCGGTTCTTGTCGGTGTAGTCGTTCTTGCCCTTCTCCAGCTTGGGGCAGTTCGCTCGGATGTGGTTGGGGCCACCACACTCAAAGCAAATCACGGGTCCTCCTCTCTTTCTGTCCCTCCTCCCTTTGTAAGCGTGGGAGAATCTACGAGCAAGGAGGGCAAGCTGCTCATCCGCAAGCTGCTCTAACTGATCATCAGTTATGTCACAGAGAGCAGCAAGGGAGAAATTGCAAGAGGACTCAGAAGATAGACCAGAAGTTGAACTGGGATCGGTGACGGGGGCCATCGATCGACTTCGACCTCGACGAGACAACGTCAATCTCGTGAGTCTTGAGGCGTGAGTCTGCCGCATCAAGAGTCAAGGTCGAGAGTCTGTCGTGTCTTTGATGGTGGTCACTTTCATCTCCCACACACGCAGATCGAGTCGCCGTAAGTATCGACGAGCGTTGTCCGAGTCGGGTATGTGAGACCGACCGCTCGGAGGTTGCTCAAGATCTTGTGAAAACGTCTGAAGCACTCATCTAGGGACTCACCAGAAGCATCTCAAATTTGTTGTATTCTCGTTTGAACCGGGTCTGTCGAACCGTCTTGATCTGGTGGTGCCCTCATGGTATGCGTCGAGGTCACCCGGATATCATAAGCGGACGACAGTGAGATATGCGGATCAAACTCACTCGACTCAAACCACGGATGATGATGTTCCTAGCCTTTGCATTTGCCTCAACATCGCCATGTTCCGGCATTGATGTTCTCATCGGCGAGAACAAATGAATCGAACCTTGACCTTTCGCGGATGGCATACCCACAGGCTCGATGTATGTCTCCATTCGGCTCTTCGGTAAGGGTAATCGATGCCATCAGCGAAACGGCGGCTTGGTCGAGTACTTGTCCATCGCCACGGCTCTTGAGACCGGTTAAGATCTATTGAAAAGAGCTAACCGCTCGATACCAATTGAAGGACCGGAAAGGCGACTAGAGGGGGTGAATAGGAGCACCTAACCTTTTCGCAAAGAATGGATTCAACTTGTAAATTACTCCAATAGCTATGAGAGCTATGAAGATCAATGATTAAGCACGAGGAAGTCTTATGTTGAATCCACTCCTCACCCCCAAAGCTCGACAAACAAAAGCGAGGAAGAACCAAGAAATCGGGACAATCGGTACAACCACGAGGCAAGCGGCGGTTGTACCGCGATCCGCTACAACCACGATGTTAAGCCGGTTCATCCGATTGTCTGGAGCGAGCAAAACCTCTCGGGTTTCAAAGCGAAAATCGACGTAACTTTTGAACCGCTTGGCCAAACTCTACGAGATTTGAACCACACCTCCCTAAAGACACTAGGAACCTATTCCAAACAAATATTTCAGAGATCCATTCCAAAGTTCCTATCTTCTTGCATTTGAGCGAAGAAGGATGCAAAAGCAGGGCAAAACCGAAATGCTCCACAATCTCTCAACCTTGGCTCATGAGATTTTGCAAGAAGGTTAGTAATAACCTCAGGACATGCTAGCATGAGTCTTAGGCCAAATCCTCAAGGAAATCAAGAATTTCATCAAAAACCCTAGAAGAGGAAATGAAGAACAGAGGATGCCAAAAGTGAAATCGAGATTTAACAAGATTAGCTCTTGGGAAAATCGATCAAATGATCTTGGGCACTATCCCAACATAGAGCAATCCATTTTGCAGCTCACTAGCAAGAACCAACAAGAAAAGAAAAACTCACAAGTCCATCACAGAGAGAGTCGAAGGAAAAATAAGAACAGGAATGCAAACTTGATTTTCATTTCTTGAATCAAGAGCGAAATACAAATAAATACATCCCCATACGCATGGACATTGAAACAAGAGGAATGATTACAAGCATTCAACTCATCCTCTCCCGCTCTCAAAACTCAAGAACACTCAGCCATCTTGAAGAAAGAGAAGGGGACAAGCAGGGAACAACTCTCAACAACTAAAGCCTAAAGCAAAACAAACTCTCTAAAGCCTATTTTGACTAAAGGAAACCCTAAAAACCCTTGGAGTGATCAGGTTTGAGCAGCACCCCCTCCATCCTATTTATAGCCCATGGCTAACGGGTCTCCACCCCGTTACGCCCGCTAAAACCAACTGAGCCCGCTCCCGCTTGTGCAGCCTTGCGAAATTCCCGCTTCGCCTCCCCGCACCTTCCGGGAAGCTTCGCGCTCCTCGTCTGCCGCGCCTCGCAACCACCTCGAGTCCACGTCGTCTTCGACACATCCCGACCGTTCTGACCTCAGTGCCACCTGCACCTAGTCCGGTCCACCGTGTCTCGCCACGACTCCACTCGACGTCCTGCAGCCACACAGACAAAGAAACACAAAACCGGGAACAAGTTCTTCACAACTTGACCCAACGTTAGCTCAAACATGCAATATGCAACACATATGCATGAACACACTTGGATATGACCTATCCCAAAACTCAAATCACCAAAATGGCCGAACCTCACAATATAATCGGTACAACCGCCATGTTACCAGCGGATCAACCGCACTCGGTCGTCTGGCTCAATACTGCGGTTGTTCCGATTTCAATGAAAACCGAACTCGAAAAAAACAACTTCTCCGAATTCTTCAACCGCCATTTACCAATCGGTACAACCGCCTCAATGGTCGTGCACCCATAACACGCCGGACGATCCGATTATCCTGACAGCAATTGAAAGACTTCACGCGCGTGAACGCGCGCAACGACATGGTCCGACCACACAAACCAAACTCGACTGACCGAAACCCTTGTCAAATACTCATCACTCTCATGGAGACACGACCACAAGATCTCTCACACAAAGAAAACCGATATGTTTTAATTAATTTTTTTTCGAGTAAAAGTTTCGATTGTGGGCTCGAAACCCATCTTTTGCGTGCTTTTATGTTTACATAGCGTGCGCATCAGTTGGTGGACGGCAATCTCATTCTACTGAGCTTTTAGCGATTTACAACAAGTAAGTCTCCCTGCTAGCTGCTAGGAGAAGATCAGAAGAACATGTCACATCTTGATCGGCACAGTCAGGAGATCAAGTGGTTGTTCAAAGTTGGTGGCTACTCATGTAAGAAAGTGGTGTTTTGCTTACACACTAACATGAACTATAGCTATGAAGGTCAATTGATGGCGCCTAGTTCAACTGATACTATGCTCGATCGTGTATGTGACTCATGCCCACGATTTGAGTCCCACTGATTAAGCATTAGGTGTGTTTATTGCTGGATTTTTCGGATTTGATCTTGTGATCTCTCACTTGTTGAGCGCTAAAGATAACTCCAGTAAGCAACTGCACGCTTTGGGAAATCAAAAAATACTATAACTAGGGAGGAAAATACAGGACAAAGAACCAACTGTCGCTAACCGGATTTACCATATGGAACCCTATGGTATACCGTATTATTTTTGAATCAGTAGATAGTACACAAAAATACATTATTGGACCATAAAATACATCGCATATAATCATACTATACTTAATATTACACGACACATAAGTATAGCACACGGTCATTTGTTTTACAATACGTGTCGAACAGATCAAATACTTAATACAGAGTTCAACATAGAAAGCAGGTAGATGCCGAAGCAAATAATAAAGGTGGATCCATCAGTACTGCTCACAGACAAGTGACCGGTGCTCCCAGCCTACATCCCTACATCGTCTTCCCCTTCTGGTCCAAACACAGCGAAGTAAGTGTTGGAGTCTTGATCAGAATGCTCTAAATTTATTTATAATGAGCGAGTGTGAGTACACAGTCGTACTCCACGAGTCAACACACATAATGCAGTTATAAATATATGCAAAGCTGATCAAAGGAAACGGTTGAGGTCCTTTTATTTGCATAAAGCCACAATTAGAATAGATTAAGTAATAAACAAATCCTAAGACCTACCATTTCGACTAAACCAGTTATAATGAAATTGAATAGTGTTGTATAATATTAGCGAAGGTTCCATCCACCTGCTAGCGAAGAATGGTTCCCGAAGGTTTCATCCACCTTATGCTATATCATTTCCAGTGCTACCACTACTACAAAAGGCTAATACTAGACGCTTCGTCACAATGTTATGCATTTTTTCAAGTCATGGTAAAATCACAGACGATTGATGTTGAAAACCGTCTGCGAAGTATCATAGACGGTTCTGAACAAGAACGGTTTGTGATATTACAACACATACGATTTTTGTTTGAAACCGTCTGTGATTCGCAGTGCGGGAGGGTAAAAAAATTTGAACATGTGCGCGGGAGGCGAAATGTTTTGACGATGTTCTTATATATTATAGACACCCCCGCCTTGTCTTCAATCAGTCTCTCCCTCTCCCCTCCCCACGCCGAGCTCCAGTGACCGTCCTCAATTCCCAACGAGGTTCGGCTAGGAGACGTAGCTTGTTGTTTCACGGTGCCTCCAGTGAGCGGGCATTGCGGCTCGACCAGTACTGCTAGATCTGACCGCCCCCCCCCTCCATCTTGGCCTCAGGTGAACACGAAGTTTTTCTCATAAATATCCATCTTGGTTTCCTTCTTACTCTGATTTCGTCCCATACATCCTGTTAGATTTTGTTCTCAATAGGGACCTGCATCTGTGGTCGACAAGGGAGGCCAATTCGATTTGAGATGGACACCTCTACTCGACCTCGTTCTCGTCAGAGAGTGAGCCATTGATTGAGAGAGAAAGAGAGAGTATCTTTTAATTACCTTCTTACAAACTATTGAAAGATCATATGGAAACTATTGTCCAGCAATTAATTGGTTTAGCTCAATTTTTTTTTTTGCAATACAAAAAACTATCACATATAGTTTTTACTAAAAAACCATATGTGATAGTCTATTTTCATATACGGTTCTGAACAAGAACTGTCTGTGATAATTGACTATCACAGACGGTTATTTTTCAGAACCGTCCGTGATAGCTTTTTTCACATACGGTTTAAAACCGTCTGTAATGACCACATAGTATCACTGACCCCATAAAGTCGACGGTTCAAAAACCGTCTGTGATAATGATTTTGAACCGTTTGTGGTTACCTTTTCTATAGCAGTGCACCTCCATTCGATATTTCCAGAGCTACCTCTATTGGTGATATGCCCTAAAGGCAATAATAGAGATGATTGTATCACATCTATGTTTATGAGTTATATAATAAATATTATTATGTTCCTTGGATGAATTATCATTTATAAAGATTAACAAATATGTTACTTGTTAGTAAAACTTTTTAACTTATATGATGTCATTCTAAATGTATCTCTGGTCGGATGTCACTAGTCGAACACTAGTGACTTATCGACCACCACATGTATTGATTGATAACCATGTTTCACCGGTCATGGATATGAAAATATCGAATCAATAATGTGAACACATGTTAGAAAACATGGTGTTGGATTGACCCACCTTGAAACACTATTGAGATTGTTATAATTTTATGTATCATCAGTTGGTCTCAAGCAATGATGATATATAATCCTTAGACTTGAGATCAACATGATTTCCAATATGTGTAATAATTTACTTAGGGGTTGTCAAACGCTACTCCGTAACTGGGTAGTTATGAAGGTAACTTTCGGGTATGCTATGAAACATGCGGTGACTTGTCGGATATGAGATTTGCTCCGCCTAACATAATAGGAGAAATATCTCTGGGCTCCTCGATATGGTCGGATAAAGAAAGTGCATGGCCATGCCACTAGTAATCGAAGAGTCGAACACATGAAGTTATTCATCACTTGGTCAAGAAAGTATTAAACATTCTATGAATAACAATATATGCACTACGCGTGGTAACGATTTATGATCTCTTGTTTGCATGACTTCATGGTTTACATGGTAGAATTTTTTAATTATCGACTGGTGTAGCCTATCGGTATCCCTTCAACCTCCACTCGATAATTTCATCACATCCACAAGTGATTTTTTATAATACCAAGACTAACAAAGCAAATTCCGTGCACCGCCTATGACCGTTGGCACGATTGTCTAGACAGTTTTCACTCCGCAGAGGTTGTATAATTTTACTCACAAGAGATGATCATCTTATAATCGCAACACGCTATTATGGGCGTAAGACTAAGAAAATAATCATAATACCTTTTACAATATACCATCCCAATATAATTGCACCTTCTAAAGTTTCAACCATCGAAGGATTTTTCGTCACCCGAGCCAGAGACCCCCTTGAGCCGTAAGGAAAAAAAAGGTCTACATCTCTTGAGCCGTAAGGAAAAAAAAGGTCTACATCTACCACAGCCCTCGTGTTCCACTAGATCACGTAACTAAAACCGAGACAATACAAATTAGTTTACCAAATCGATACTATTATATGGACTGTTAAGGCTCGGAGGTCATATTCGGTCTGACTCCGACAAACCACCGCGGTACCAACCCTTGTACTACCACAGGACAAGACTGAAATGCTTCCACTACTTTCGATAGGCGTGGAGCCAAATAGACGACGCGTTCCAAGTAACTCGTTTACATTGGGGACAAGTCGTACAGTTGACGTCTTACAGACAATTAATGTTTGGTTTTTTGCCAGATGCGTCACCATCAGTTGCTGGGATGGATGTCATCGATCGAAAAGCACAGCAGCCTCCGGCCGTGGCTGTCTTGTACTGAGAGAGAAGAAGAAGAACTTCATGATGATATTTCCAAGATGCTTCATATCCCATTGTTAGTCTCGGTTACAGATTAATCTTCATGTCAGAGGAAGACCAACAGCCAGCACCACGCGATATGATGAACGACCTCTAGTATTATTGCTTATATAAGTCGATTTACATGTATCTTGGGTCCTGGGCAAGATAATATAGCTGCAAGCCTGCAACTGTACATGTTTGTGTGAGAGAGATGAGGCGTTGCAGCAGCAGTATCCATGGGCAGCTCGTGTGGGTGGTGCTTGCGTGCTCGTGGGTTGCAGCTGCTCAAGCTCAGCAGGCACCAAGAACTGATCCAATCGAAGGTAAGTGCATTCCTTCTTCTTCTTCTTCTTCTATGGAAGTTTTTGCCAAAAATAATATTTTTATCGTGCGATTTTGCCACGCAAGCAACGTGTTATGATTCCAGATCACGGCAGATCACGTACCACTATCTTAGATCACAGCACGTGGTTTGCCGAGGCAAAATCGCATAGTAAAAATGTTATTTTTATCATTTCAAACGCAAGAGAGTTAATTTTGCTACTGCATAAAAAGAAAAAAGGCTAAATCTGCCCCCAAAAAAACACGCATATGCTCTGAACCAATATACTTCTTTTGTGTGTTAGCCTTTTGGTTTTTGTCCTGAGATGTAAGATGCAAATGGAAATTTAATGATAATTTCTCTCTTTTGGATTGATCATGTGATTCCCGTCCAATCAATAGAGCATATTTAAAACACGAGAGTTTTCACAACTTTTTCTAGGAATTGAATTGTTTCAAGTGAAATTCCTACAAAATATACATAAATTCCTGTATTCCTACCCAGGCATAAATATTTCGTAGGTTGGATTGGGACTATGCTAGGCTAGGTCTGCCTTTGGGCTTCGGTGAGCTTAGAAAGAGCTTAACTAGACTTAGGCTAATTTTGCTATTATAGCTCCAAAAGATATGTTTTCAGCTAACTACTATGTCCAAAATAGAAGAAGAAAAATATGCTTTTTACTAAATACGAGCCCAACAAGTAGGAAAAAATGTTGGAGGAGAAAAAAGTTTCAAACCGTATTGTAATTTAGGGTGCGTTTGGTTGGCGAGATGAGGTTGAATAGGATAGGATGGTACAGGTAGGATGAGATCATCCTGGATAAGATGATACAGGTATGGAGTTTGGTTGGTAGGATATGATGATACATGATTTTGTTTGGTTGGTGGAATAGGATGGTCCTCGATGGTTTACGATGGTGTTTGGTTGGTGGGATAGGATGGTCTGCATGATATTTTTTTACATTAAAATATGCCAAGAGTGATCTTATTTTGTTAATTAAATGACAAGGAACACAACGGTTCAATCGGATCGCAAATCGGATACTCGATTTAGAAAATATGATCATTTAAAGCTCGTAAATCAAGCCGCCACGTCACCAAGCGCCTTGGAATTCGAGTGAACGATGTGGTTCGGGATTTTTTTTCCGAATGGGATGATACAACATAAACATATAATATTCCTTTTTCTTGAACCATCTCATCCCGAATGGTTTGGTTCTATTCAACCAACTAAACACCTGAAGGAACTCATTTCCTATACCGGATGGTTCAGGATTATTGGAGAGTTCATGTTAGAATTAGATAACATGTTGTATCAGGACCAGACTCTACTATTGTATTAGAGAATGACTCTACTTCGAGACTATAAATAAAGGATGTGAGATCCTACGAGACACACAACAATTAAATCCCACAAATCACAACATGATATCAGAGCTAAGTTCAGAGCGGGGTTAGGGCTTTTTCTGGTATCTTACCGTCGCCGCCGCCATTGTTCCCCTGCCCGAGCTAGCCTCTGCTCTCACACACCGGTTCTTTGCCCAAGATCCGAAGCCGCCTAGTGCTATCGCCACGACCGAAAGCGACCCCGCGGATCCCATGTCCCGTGCGGATCCGTGTCCCCGCTCGACCAGACCTCCACCGCTCCACCCCTGCTTCGGGTCTTCCCCGCCGTCGCTGCACCGAGCAACACGTGTCGGATCCGTGCCCTACTCGACCGGGCCGCGCTCAGTGCGCTACCAGATCTACTGTGACTCCCACCGAGCGTGGTGCTACTCCCAACGTCGCCAGCCGCCGCCCTCGATGCTCCGCTCTGCTAGGGCGTGCACCGGTTGCTTCTACTGAGAAGGAAGAAAGCGATGTTCAGCAAGAGGAAAGAATCGGCCGAGAGGAAAGAATCGGCCGGAGAGGAAAGAAGCTGAGCGGTGATTAGAAGAGCCAAGGCGACGGTGCACTCAGTGCGCTCGGCTCGGGAGGAAGAAAAAGCGACGGTGCGCTCGGGACTCGGGAAGAAAAAAAGGAAAGAAAGAGAAAAAGAGGAAGAGCCGAGGTGACTCGCTCGGGAGACCCAAAAAAAAGAGGAAAAACTCAAGGTGGTTTGATTACATATTATAATGTTTTTGGTAACCGTGCAGGCTGTCATTGAGGTTTGGCAGAATATTGATGCGTGAAGGGTTGCCGTGATCGTGGGAGATACGCGCGCATATCTTGATATTGATTGGCATTGCTCTTGTTATTTGAGAAGATAACCCCTGAGGAAATTGAGGCTGCGAGAAAGACAGTCGTTGAGACTACTTCCCCGCTAGTAACTCAAGGTGATATAAGAAGTATATTGCAGGATCTCTTCGCGACAGGTATGATAGGTCCGAGGGCTGGTACAGGGTTATCCGACTTAAAACTGGAGCTGATGCCAAATGATGTAAAATTGGAAGGAAATAAGAATTACCTGAGTTGGTCTAGAAGGGATCAACTAATTTTGAGGACGAAGGGGGTGGAACATTACCTGCAGGAGACTTGTGTTGAGCCTGCAGATAAAACGAGCATTGATTGGAGGATGTGGAACACTACCAATTCTGTGGTGGTGGCTTGGTTGCTAACTTCGATGTCTCCATCTATCGCTCGGATGGTGGAGATGATACAGAGTGCACCGGATATATGGAAGACGTTAAGCAACATGTACTCCGGGGCAGGAAATGTGATGATGATGGTGGATGTCAAGGGCAAGGTGAAGGCCCTGAAACAGGAGGAGAAGACTGTCCAAGAGTATGCTAGTGAACTGCAGCAATTGTGGGTAGATTTAGATCATTATGATCCACTGCAGTTGACATGTGCTGGAGATATTGAGGCTGGTAGGGTGTGGCTGCAACGCAGACGAGTTACACACTTTCTAAAAGGATTGAATCCAAAGTTTGAGAGTAGAAAGGCTACCATGTTTCACTTAGCAAATTTGCCGACAATGGAGGAGGCTATTTTGGCTATAGTGCAGGAGGAAGTTCGACTACGAGTAATGGGGGACAACAACCCGGTCAGATCCTCATACGCCATACCTGATAATAGAGAGTGCTACAATTGTGGGATGAGAGGACATCTGATCCGTGCTTGTCCCTCTCCACAGTATGGAGGTGGAGGTTGTGGTGATCGTGGAGGCCGAGGAAGGGGCCGAGTTGGCCCCAGAGCTAATGTGGCCTAGACAGAAGAGAACATGTCTGTTACTCTAACAGGTGAGCAAGCTATGTAGTGGGAACAGTGGCAGCAGGGAAAGACATTGGGGACTTCTCATGATTCCACCTCCTTTGGTAACTTTGCAAACTACGTCCACGTGGGCGAAGGTACTCAGGCACATGCACTTGCATCCACATATAAGCACTCTCATATTGATTGGATCATAGATTCAGGGGCATCCAAGCATGTCACAGGTTCACGTAGTGCTTTCGCATCATACACCTTGTATACTCATTCTGAAACTGTCCAAACAACATATGGAACCTCCCAACTTATTCAGGGTGTTGAATCTGTAGAGTATACATCATCCATTGCTCTATCCACCGTTTTGCATGTTCCCTCCTTTCCAGTCAACCTTCTTTCAGTCAGTTCTGTCATTGACCAATTCAAATGCACTGTCACATTTGATGAGGATTCATGTTTGTTACAGGAGGAGAACTGGGAAGAGGATTGGGACTGGAATAAGGCATAATGGGTTGTGGTACATTGATCAGGTTGATGCGGCATTGGCTGTGGCTGTGGCTATAGGAGGAATTGAGGGAGAAGTCTTATTACATCATCGTCGCTTGGAACATCTATCCTGATTTGTTCAAAATGGTGGACAAGAGCAAACTTGTGTGTGATGCTTGTGAGTTTGGAAAGCATACACGGTCTACATATAGTAGCATTGGTCTTCGGAGTTATGAACCTTTTATATTAATACATTCGGATGTTTGGGGTCCGTGCTCAGTTACTTCTGTGAGTGGTTTTAAGTGGTTTGTCACATTCATTGATTGTTATACTCGTATGACTTGGATTTATATGATGAAACACAAGAGCGAGGTCCTTCGATGTTTTCAGGACTTCCATAGGATGGCCGCTACTCAGTTTGATGCAAAAGTTCGGATTCTTCAATCAGATAATGGAACTGAGTATGTTAATAATGAGTTTGCAGTGTATCCTTCATAAGAAGGAATACTTCATCAGACAACTTGTCCAGGAACTCCATCTCAGAATGGAGTGGTTGAAAGGAAGAATCGACATTTGTTGGAGGTAGCACGTTCACTCATGTTTCAAATGAATGTGCCAAAGGTATTATGGAGCGAGGCGGTAATGACGAAAGTATATCTCATCAATCGCATGCAGACTCGAATACTTGGGATGAAGTCTCCAGTGAACTTCTTTTGGGTTAGCGCGGAGTTCAAGGTGCCTCCCAAGGTGTTTGGTTGTGTGTGTTTTGTACGAGACCACCGACCAACGGTTGGCAAACTGGATCCACAGGCATTGAAATGTATCTTCATAGGCTATTCATCAAGTCAGAAGGGCTATAGATGTTGGAACCCAGTTGAACGAAAATTATTTGTGAGTATGGATGTGACATTCCGAGAGTTAGAGCCTTACTACACGAGTGGAGATAATCTTGATCAGTTTTTGGAGTGCTCTCCTATCATTGAGGTTGAAAGTCGAGAGGGGGAGAACAAGGAGAGTGATAGTCAACGAGAAGAAGTCATTGTGGGAACAATTCCGTGCCCAAATCTAACATAATATGCGAGAGATGTGATAGCAAAAAAAAGACTTGAAAGTTTATCAGCGAAGACGCTTTGGGAAATAGGGGATAAGCCGAGAGACAAGTAGTCGACTGAGCCAACAACGGTAGAACTTTCTGAACAGCCGGCATTGCCACAGCCAGAACAGCTTTCTGAACAGCCAGCCTTGCCGGTTGATCCAGTCCCAAATCTCTCCTCGGGTCTCTCTCCATCAAGTTCCTTGCCTCCCCTTGGGGCTAGTGGTAATATTTCTAATCACTCCCATCCAGAGTTACCACTTGCACAATGTAGGGAAACCAGAGCTAATGCAGGAAAGCCTCCAGTCTGGTATGGCTTTGAGCATGATATTGCAAGTTTCATCTCATATTCTCATATTTCACATGCATACAAAGCATTCATTGCATCTCTTCAGACTGTGCATGTTCTAAAAGATTGGCGAACTACTAAACAGGATCCTTAGTGGAAGGATGCCATGAAGGAGGAACTTAGTGCACTTCAGAAGAATAAGACATGGGATCTTATTCCACTTCCAGCAGGAAAAATGGCAGTAGGATGCAAATGGGTGTTTACAATTAAGCAAACTCCTGAAGGCAAGATAGAGAGATACAAGGCATGGTTAGTTGCGAAAGGTTATAGTCAAACATATGGGATAGACCGAAGGGTAACGCGGCAAGGCTACGATAGCACAAACAAAAATTTACCGCAACCAAGGAACCACCGCTAGAAATAGATCACGAGATTACCGCTAGACGCGCTGACTCTTAGCGGAAGTAGAGTCGTTGTAGCGAGTTGATGCAGTCGTAGTCGTACTCACGACGCTTCTCCTCCTTCGAGTGGTCGTACTCGCCGCGCGTCTGCTTCTTCGAGTGGTCGTACTCACCACGCGACTTCTCCCCCGACTCCGGTGATCTACACAAGTCGCGGATCATCCTAGTGCTGATGCTTCGCAACAACACCTCCGAGGTATCCACACGTACGGGGCAGGATCACCACGCGCTGGGAGTGCTAACACCGGCAGCGTGGTTGAGAAGGTGTGGCTATTAGGGTTTTGGAAGTTCTTCCAAAGATCATCCTCTCCCTCACCCCATGCCACCGCCTCTCTTTATATAGACATCCATGATGGGTCTCAACCTAGAGGCCCATTAGGAACTCGTGGCCTATACAAATTCGGATCACCATCAAAAACAGATCCTTGCCCTTTAAGTGTGCGACCCCACATGTTCATGTGTAATCGGTTATGACTCGGAAACTCTTGTCCGACCACTAGTCGTCAGTAGTACCTAGCAGCACATAACGATTCCCAAAGACACATAGAATATATCGGACGAACCTTGATGTAATATGATCTATGATCAGGTCCTCATCACTTACGATTAGTTCATATCTCTATACGACCAGGTTGTATTTGGTCACGACCTGTTCGTAACTCCTTACGACCAGGTTTTTTACCATTCTGTGATTACGCTCGACCAATCTACGACCAGCTCGTATCTCCATACGACTAGTCCGTAACTGATCGAACTAAGCAACCTACTCATGCATTCTCCTTTTGCCTCACGATGCCTGGTTGAACTCCAGGTGAGATGTTGTGTCATCCATAGACTGTTCAATACTTTCTCGATCGAGTGTCGGATAATATCATGTGGTCGACACTTCAACCACTAGTGGCATGGCCATGCACTTTCTTTATCCGATCACCACGAGGGGCCCAGAGACATCTCTCCTGTTATGCTAGGAAGGGCAAATCCCATCTCGACCAGTCACATATCTCCGCATGTTTCATAGCATACCCGAAAGCTACCTTTATAACTACCCAGTTACGAGTAGCGTTTGCCAACCCCTAAGAGTGCTATTACACATGTAGGGAACCATGCTGATCTCAGGTCTAAGGATTATACATCATTATTACTTGAGACCAACTAATGACACAAAGATTCATAACAATCTCAATAGTGTCTCAATGATGGGTCTATCCAACCCCATGTTTTCTAACATGTGCTCACATTATTGATTCGATATCCCCATATCCATGACCGGTGAAACATGGTCATCAATCAATATATGTGCTGGTCGTATAGTCACTGGTGTTCCGACCAGTGACATCCGACTAGGGATACATTTAGAATGACATCATATAAGTTAAAGAGTTCCACCAATAAGTCACATACTTATTGATCTATAACCGATGATTCATTCAAGGAACACGATAACATATTATCAAAAATCATGAACATAATGAAATATCATCATCTCTATGATTGCCTCTAGGGCATATTTCCAACATAGACTATGATGAGACCTTTGCACCTGGCGAAAATGAGTACGATAAGAACGTTGATCTCCTGTGCAACTAACTTCGGATGGCCTCTACATCAGTTGGATGTGAAGAATGTTTTTTACATGGTGATTTACAAGAAGATGTGTACATGGAGATTCCTCCAAGCTTTGAAAACAGGCAGACTGAGAGGAAGGTATGTAAACTCAAGAAGTCTTTATACGGTCTGAAGCAGACTCCAAGGGCATGGTTTGATAGATTCAGGCGTGCAGTCTGTGGTATGGGCTATTCTCAGTGCAATAGAGATCATACGGTGTTTTATAGGCATATATGATCGCATATTACTATATTAGCAGTCTATGTTGATGATATTGTGATTACTGAAGATAGTACCGAGGAAATCAGGCCCTTAAAGAAAAAATTGGGAGAAGCATTTGAGGTGAAAGATCTTGGACCCCTTCGATACTTTCTTTGGATTGAGATTGTCTGTTCTTCGAATGGTATAGTTCTCTCCCAGAGAAAGTATGTTCTTGATCTGCTAGCAGAAACAGGTATGCTTGGGTGTTGCCCTGTTGCTTCACCTATTGATAGGAATCACAAGCTATATGCTGAGTCAGGAGATCCAGTTGACAAGGAAGTTTATCATAGACTTGTTGGGCGTCTCATCTATTTGTGTCATACAAGACCTGATATTTCATATGCAGTGAGTGTGGTTAGTTGATATATACATGATCCCAGAACAAGACATATGGATGTTGTCTATCGAATCCTGCGGTATTTGAAGAATAGCCCTGGAAAAGGCCTTTGGTTCAGAAAGAATCAACATCTGAATGTAGAAGGGTATTAAGATGTTGATTGGGCGAGCAGTGTGGATGACATAAGGTCTACCTCTGGATATTGCATCTTTGTGGGAGGTAACCTTGTGTCATGGAGAAGCAAAAAGTAGGAGGTTGTGGCTCGATCTACTGCAGAGGCAGAATACAGAGCAATAGCGTTGAGTGTGAGCGAAATGATATGGATGAAGGGTTTATTGTCCGAACTTCGAATATGGAGGAATAACCCTTTGGTATTGCATTGCGACAATAAATCTGCAATCAATATTACTAACAATCTAGTTTAGCATGATCGTACCAAGCACATTGAGATTGATAGGTTTTTTATCAAGGAAAAGCTCGATGGCAGAATATTGGAATTGGAGTATGTCAAGTCTGGTGAACAGTTGGCTGACTGTTTTACTAAAGGGTTAGGTCCTAGTGATAGTGATACAATATGTAACAAGATGGGTATGATCGGGATCTTCGGCCCATCTTGAGGGGGAGTATTGGAGAGTTCATGTTAGAATTAGATAACATGTTGTATCAGGATCGGACTCTACTATTGTATTAGAGAATGACTCTACTTCGAGACTATAAATAAAGAGTGTGAGATCCTACGGGAGAGACACAACAATTAAATCCCACAAATCACAACAAGGACCACTCCATTCAACGAACCAAACACACCTTAAAGTTTTACTATAACACTTGGAGTCAGATGTCTGACCCGAAAGAATTGATCGGACCTCCACTCAGGCACTCAACACCTTTTCTTCCCCAACTTCCACATGCATCCACATCTATTCCAAGTAACACACACACACCCCCTCAACCTCATCCATGGATGTGCTGCTGCGGCTCCTTCTCACCATCCCCAACGACTTTTACCCCCACTTCTGCTCTCCCAAGGCACTCCTCCTAGGTGTTGCTCCTCGTAGCGACCCCTTTCCCAAGCACCAACTAAGCTCCGGCAATACCAGTCGCAGCCTCCACGAGCTCCGTGGCATCCTGATCTCGACCGCTGATAGCGGCCTTGTGAATGTTGCGCAAGCTCCGCCGCCGGGCATAGCCTATACGAGCGTTGTCGTGGACACTCAAGCTCTACCACCGCATACTCCTCTTGGCGGTTTGTTGCAGCTATTTTGTTGGTGTTGTAGATGTTTTTGTAAATTGTTGCACACATCTTTCTCAATTGTTGCAAAAAAAAACATGTTATTTTATTGGAACGTGTCATCTCTAATATTATTTTGCTGTAAGTGTTTCCCCTATTTTTCCAAAATGTTGTGATGGTTTGTAGTTTTGTTTTGTCTTTTGTGCTAGTTTTTCGAGTAATCTTTACATACGAACGAGTTGTGTAGTTTCAATTGAATTTTGTTGATAAATCAGATCTTTTTCTAATATTTTTGGGACCTAAACCTATTTTTTTGCAAATTTTGAAATAATTTATTGCATACATTGTATTGAAATGTTGAGCTTCCTTATTGTGTTGCGCATGGTCATCTTTTTTTTTGCAGTAGAGTCTGCGATTATTATTTTTGTTGCGAACATTTAACTCTATTGTTGCTCGAGCAATTTTAAAATGTTGACACTGTTGTTTTTAAATGTTGCAGTGTCGTAATGTCATAACAAATTTTTTGTTTGGGATTTCTGATCTCGTTTTAGCACTTAGCTAAGTCATATGCTCGTGGTTTTCATTCTTCTTTTTGTGAGAATATATTTTTTCAATTTTTCTAGGTATTTTTTCACGGCTACATTTTGTTGCATACGTTGATTACAACTATTGCACAAGTTGTTCACCAATATTGCATCGGAGCGTCATTAGTCCAGCGGTCCAGGCGCTAATTGTACCCAAAGTTTTATGTAACTTAATCATCCCTAATTAAAGCTGTATGTACCATGCATAGTCGTCCCTAATTTCTTTTTTATTTTCTCGTTTGGACATTCATAATTCTATGCATCATTCCTTCCTTGTTCTTGGTAAAAATTTCTTCTATGTAGTAAATCAACTTATGTTATGTCAAGGAAAGCTATTCACACCTGTTCTGTTGCAAATTATGGGTATAATAAGCAGTGACTTCGCTCAACACGATCCTGGGGAGATGGGGCCTGGACGCGTCGCCGGAGTGGAACATCAGCGGCGAGCCCTGCAGCGGCGCCGCCGTCGACAATACCATAGTGGACAGCAACCCCAATTTCAACCCGGCCATCAAGTGCGACTGCTCCTTCAATGCCAGCACCGTCTGCCACATCACCAGGCTGTACGTACGCCCAACTTTGTCTCAGCTGCACACCAGGTGCTCGATGCGACGCCTCAAAGAAAGGCCATGAGCACGCCATCCCAATTCCCCAAGAATTAGGCATGCGCGCATGAAAATGAAATACTCAGCTTACTTCCTGTTGATTTGTCTCTAAAAACTCCAGAGGTCACTCGTTTAGTTCAGCAAAGCATGATCTTTAGGGCTCATGGAGTTCCCTGACATGTTAAATCTGTTCATGCAGGAAGGTATATGCATTGAATGTTGTTGGCCAGATACCTGAGGAGCTGCAGCATCTCACTTATTTGAATAACTTGTATGGCCTCTTAACTTTGTCATCTCTGTTTTGAGGATAAAGCAGTAAAGCAATATCTTAGTCCTTTGTTGAGAGCTGGTAAGCTGTAGAAGTACGTAACCTGATTAGATACTATTCATTGAGAGAGAGAAAGGTGCATTGCTGTAAGCGATGGTTGAAATAAGTGAGATGCTAAGAGTTAAATATCACTGATTAATGCTAGTCTTTCAGTGTATTTATTTAGATTACGGCTAAAAAGAAAAGAAATGCATGCTTTATCCGTTTTATGCATACTTAATTAATAGTTGTTTTTTATATAAATCCAACTCCATGTTAAGCATTATATTGAAAAATAATAATATCTGAATTATTCTACTTGAGCATGTGGTAAGCTTTTGTCTTCTAATAACTAGCAAGAATCATCGGTGAACAGTAGTCAGATATAACTTATAAGAACTGCTTATGTTTAAGTTGACGGTTCTGATGTTATTGAAGGGATCTTCGGCAAAATTACTTGACCGGTCCCCTGCCATCCTTCATTGGAAACTTTGCTGCCATGCAGTACTTGTAAGAGTCAGATTTCAAGCACTCATGTTCTTTTATCATCCATCAGTTATTGTTTTCTCTGACCGCCTATTCTTTTAAAAAAATCACAAGGGCCGTGTCCATCAATCCATTATCTGGACCGCTTCCAAAGGAGATTGGGAATCTAACAAATCTCCTCTCATTGTAAGAGATCTCTTCTTGTTGTTCACTTAGTGATTAAATTCAACAAAAATCTGGCTGCTCATGAAGTGCTGCTCCATATTGGATTATATATTACTGACTGTCTCAAGTAATTTAGTTGTGCAGGAAATACAAAATAATTAACTTATAAATTAAGCATGTAAGTATAATTTCCCTGTTCTACATGATGTTTCTTATGTTTTCAAGTGAAATCAAAATAGTAAATCTTAGTGCTTGTATGCTCCCCCAAAAACAAAATTGGACAAATCCTAAAGCAGTATTGTTAACGCTCTTAATGGCTTATTGAGGCAAAATTCTGTTCTTTTTCGGACAGTACATAAATAAAATCTCAATCAAACTATTTCCTTTGGTTTCAGGGGCGTTAGCTCGAACAATTTTACTGGTGAACTACCTGCAGAACTGGGCAACCTGGCCAGACTCGAGCAAATGTAAAATGCCACTTTTATCTTCCAAAGTTCGAATCCGAACAAACTAAAATTCGGAGCAATGAGCTTCATGTACAGTTGAATAGAATAATTACTACAATTTTCCTATTTCAGGTATATTATTAGTTCTGGCTTCAGTGGTCCATTCCCTTCAACGTTCTCGAAGCTTAAGAATTTGAAATTTCTGTATGCTACAACAGTACCGCAATTGTTATGTCCATTGTGTTTTTCATATGCTTAAAGTAACAGATTTTGTTTTGCTTGCAGGTGGGCATCAGATAATGATTTCACAGGGAAAATACCCGATTATTTTGGGAGCTTGACAAATTTGGAAGAACTGTAGGATTAATTATCAATAACTTATCTCCACATAATTATTTCTTCTGATTTATCCTAATAGGAAAATCCATGGAACCGTGCAACAGATTTTTTTTCTGCATGTATTCTTGCCATTATCATTAAGACATGAATATTTTTCAGTCCTCACTCCTCACTCCTAACTGAAGTGCAACACATTGCACGTGTCCAGACTGGTTCCTATACCATCTAGATATGTAGAACTTACTTTTTTTACCATGCTTAAATATATTGGGAATCTAATTAAAAAATACTGATGTGTAGAAGGTTCCAAGGAAATTCTTTTCAAGGTCCGATTCCAGCAAGTTTGTCCAATCTAACCAAATTAGTAAGCTTGTAAGTGCTTTTTTTGTGTGACATTGGTTCCTTTACGGAAACTGATATAATTAATATTAATTCAAGGTCAAGCTTTCGGTGAAAACTGATGTTCTAAATGTTCGTGGTGCAGGCGGATCGGTGATATTGTAAATGGGAGCTCTTCATTGGCCTTTATCGCTAACCTGACATCTTTGAATGTCTTGTACGGTGACATGCTTTCACTATAGAGTTTATGATCGCTATGTCTTGACAAAGTGGTAAGATACTGAGGTTAGATATCTTTCTTACAGAATATTGAGGAACTGCAAGATATCTGATAATCTTGCAACAGTAAACTTTTCTAAGCTTGCAGGATTAACCTTACTGTAAGTATTTTCTTTACCACTGTTCACTTTTTCGTCAGTTTAATGTGAAGGATCTGTTTCAACAAAATTGCTGCCTTACTGGCACAGGGACTTGAGCTTTAACAATATCACAGGCCAAGTTCCTCAATCCATCCTGAATCTGAACACACTTGACTTCTTGTAAGGAATTCTTTCTGGAGATCATTATTCCTGTTATACAATGACCTTGTAAGGTTGATATTTTTTGTCATCTTGAATTGTACCCAAATCAGGTTTCTTGGGAACAATAGCCTTTCTGGAAGCTTGCCAGATGCCAAAAGCCCTTCACTGAATAATTTGTATGTGTGGCAAATTGACATAGCAGTATAGCTCATGCTACTTTTCGGTATTTAAATGTTGTATTCATTTAACTTTTTAGTAACTTCTGGTGGAATTTTGGCAGAGATTTTTCATATAACCACCTCTCTGGAAGCTTTCCTCCTTGGGCTACTGGGAACAATTTGCAACTGTAAGTTTGAAGTTTCGAAATTTGTTACACACATTTGAGTGTAGGCAGAGGTGGAAAAGGACAAAGTCAAGATTGTATGAATCTGTTGCCTAACAAGTTAACCATTTTGTCTTCTACTAGGAATTTGGTAGCAAATAACTTCGTTTTTGATAGCACCAACAACAGGTACTTCTCATGTTTATTTGTAACTTTGAATAGTCAATTTGTAATGAAGATTTTTTTTGGTAACCTGTGATTATCAATTCAATTATGTGTGCAGCATTTTGCCTTCAGGGCTAAACTGTCTCCAGCGAGATACTCCTTGTTTTCTTGGTTCTCCAGAATGTATAATTCCAACTCTTCACACACACTGGCAGTTTATATGATCTCAATAATATTAATTATAACCATCTCAACTGCAGATTATTCCTTCGCGGTAGACTGTGGCAGTAATAGATCTAGGAGGGGCTCAGATAATACTTTGTACGAAGTTGATGCTACAAACATGGGAGCTGCGTCATATTATGTTAGTGATCGGACAAGGTGGGCTGTTAGCAGTGTAGGGAAATTCAATGAGGCTCCAAATGGAAGTTATGCAATATATAGCTCCCAGCAGTTTCAGAATGCACTGGATTCGGAATTGTTCCAGACTGCGAGGATGTCACCATCATCACTTAGATACTATGGTATTGGACTTGAGAATGGGAACTACACTGTTGCGCTTCAATTTGCAGAGTTGGCTTATCCAAATTCGCAGACTTGGAAAAGCATAGGAAGAAGAGTTTTTGACATATATGTACAGGTACATATTGAGCGCATTGTACAGTAAGTTGTTCGTGGGACTTTGTCTGATTAGACATTTGTACAGGGTGATATGAAAGAAAAGAACTTCAACATAAGGAAGACGGCTGGTGGAAAATCTTTTACTGTAGTTAATAAGAGATACACTGCAAATGTGTCCAAAAACTTCCTTGAGATCCATCTATTCTGGGCTGGCAAGGGCACTTGTTGCATTCCTACTCAAGGTTACTACGGACCGATGATCTCAGCATTAAGCGTAACCCCAAGTAAGCCCAACCGTTGTATAAATTAATTTCAAGAAAGGATTATATTAACTTCTAATAAGTTAAAATCTTTTTCCAGATTTTACTCCTACCGTGCGAAATGGTGTTCCAAAAAAGAAAAGTAAAGCGGGTACAATAGCTGGAATAGTGATTGGTGCTTCAGTTTTAGGATTAGCAGCCTTAGTTGGAGCCTTTATGTTGATAAAGAAGAGAAGAACAGTGGCACAACAGCAAGAAGGTATCAGCTATATTCGTATAGCAATTCATAGATCAGATCTTTCAAATGAATGCTTATAATTCTTTCTCATGTGTACTGAAAAAATGCAGAACTATACAACCTGGTTGGAAGGCCTAATGTCTTCAGTAATGCTGAACTGAAGCTAGCCACATACAACTTCAGTTCTCAAAACATTCTTGGAGAAGGTGGATATGGGCCAGTCTATAAGGTTGGCTATTTCCCGACTTCACTCCTGTGAAATTGTAACTGAACATTTATCTGATTTGGTACTACCTGCAACTTTCTGGTGAACCTAGTTAGTCTATGCTCAATATATATATGTAACATAAGGTTCTCATTTTGGCAGGGTATGCTACCTGATGGAAGAGTGATAGCTGTGAAACAACTTTCTCAATCATCTCATCAGGGGAAAAACCAGTTCGTGGCAGAAGTTGCAACAATTTCTGCCGTGCAACACCGGAATCTTGTAAAATTGTATGGTTGCTGCATTGACAGTAACACACCCTTATTGGTTTACGAGTACCTTGAAAACGGAAGCCTTGATCGAGCACTTTTCGGTGCGCTTACTTCTACTCATCACCAGCACCTGTCAATTGCTTCTTTTTTTCATTCCCCTTAAAAAATTTCTTTGCTTCATGAACTCATAGGGATCTTCTTCTCTGCATCTCAAGTCCTTATTTGTATATGTACAGGAGACCGTAGCTTGAACCTAGACTGGTCAACACGTTTCGATCTCATTTTAGGCATTGCAAGAGGCCTAACTTATCTTCACGAGGAGTCCAGCGTGCGCATCGTGCATAGGGACATCAAGGCCAGCAATGTCCTACTCGATGCCGATCTCACCCCCAAGATCTCTGATTTTGGGCTTGCCAAGCTCTACGACAGCAAGAAGACTCATGTCAGCACGAAAATTGCCGGAACATTGTAAGTATATTTCAGCATTACCCATCTTATGAGTCTACCTTTGCAACCTAAGCCGAATGAATTTGCCTGACCTTTGTCACATGTCAAGTGGCTATCTGGCGCCTGAATATGCAATGAGAGGCCATCTCACTGAAAAGGCCGATGTTTTCGCATTCGGGGTGGTCGCGCTGGAGACTGTCGCTGGTCGACCAAACACTGACAACTCCCTCGAGGAAGACAAGATCTACCTCTTTGATTGGGTAAGTTGATCAGCGAACTTTACATCCAAGAAAACACGTCATCAGTTCATCCTTGTCTAGCCACTGATCACTGACTGAAGCATGGTGTTCCTATGTTAATTGACAGGCCTGGCGACTGTATGAAAGGGAGCAAGCACTCGGAGTAGTGGACCCAAGGCTGGAGGAATTCGACGGCGTGGAGGCCACCAGAGTCATCCTCATCGCGCTCCTCTGCACGCAGGGCTCCCCGCACCAGCGGCCGCCGATGTCGAGGGTCGTGGCGATGCTCACCGGAGACGTGGAGGTGACCGAGGTGCTGACGAAGCCGAGCTACGTCACCGAGTGGCGGATCAGGGAGGGAACAGCAGCTACGTCACCAGCAGCTACTCCGGGTCTACCACCGGCGAGTTCAGCGGGCAGAGGGAGACCGCGCCTCTCACCCCGTCGCCGGCCATCACCGGAGCCATTGACGAGGGAAGATGAACGCGGATTACTACTGGTTTCGATTTGAGGCGACAATTCTGGACATTGTTTGCTCGTATATAACTGGACGTGTCATGTGCCCTGGATTCGTTGAAAACATGGTACGATGTTTCAGGTGATCGTATGTTGCAATCTATGACCAAACTAACATGATCTATCACTCAGCTCTTGGTAATCACCCAGTCGCAGATTTTGCTTTGTCCAATTCGAAGATCCACAACAAGAAACCAAACATAAACAAAACTTCGATATTATGGATTGGTAGGACCTTTCCTATTGGAAAGAGATCCCTCCAAAAATACAAGTATGCTGCTAGGTGCGGCGAGCACACGGTATTCTTTAGTAAAAGGCGAAAGAATAGTTCGCTTTGCGCTCACCGGGCAGCTGCAACGATTCGCCTTCGAGCTGTACCCCTCCTTATGTCGCTCTTCGTCGGGATGGCATCTGCTACAGGCAGCAGTATGGGACTAAAACAAGTAGTCACAACTAGTTTTCCATCTCCTGCAAGCTTGCTGTGCCAACTAGCCCAGTGTCCATACAATTTAGAACCGTGGTGTACTGGTGTGCAATCCTAAGTTCCTAACACGATTGCTGTAGCTGGTTGTCAGTAAATATTCTTTCATAGATTTCTACTGCTTGCATTTACTAATCCTAAGTGAAACCCTAACATGAATCATAAATGTGGAACCAGCTTTACCATTTGACATGGTTAGCGCTTGGCTGCAACTGGCTAATTTTTAATGTTTACTTGCACTCCGCTTTGCTATATATATATCGTCCTGTGCAACTGCCGTCAAGTGCTACTTAGAGTTAACACGTATATTACTAAAATCGGTGCTCTTATAACCTGTCTGGTTCTTAAAAGACTCTGTAGGCTGATCAGAAGATATTAGGTAGTGATAGTAGCTGTAGTATGCACATGAATACTTGCATTCACCAATATTAACATGGATGCTAATACCTTCTGGTTGGTTCTTGGTTTGTTAGGGATTGATTAGTCTCTTTGTTTGTCCTATACAGGGGCGGATCCAGCACCGGCCCAAACATCGGGCCGGCCCAGTGCATTGTAGCCCAAATTGATACTTTACCTGGTATTTTTCACTAGGCTTTTATTTTTTAGCTGGTATTTTTTGCTAGGCCTCGGGCCATTGCCCAGGGGCCCGAGGCCCAACTCCGCCCCTGGTCCTATAAATTGCCTTTTAATGAATGATTCCTTTACCTCTGATTTTCCTTCTTTCCCATTAAGATCCTGTGACCCAATTCTTCTTCTGTTAGAGCTAACTTTCTATGTTAGGTTTTCATGGACAAAATCAGAATACAATTGAAATTGTACTAGTATTTGTGATCAGTAGGTGATATTTTACTACAACATGATTGTTGTTTGGAATATGTATGTTCTGTGTGACCATGCATACTCAATAGTTCCTCTAAAAAAAATTCATGGCTACAATCTTTCTGAGCTTTACTTATACAAAGCGGACTCTTGATTGGCATAATCTTGTATTCTGCAGATATCTTTTTTTTTTCATGTACTTGACAATCAGTTTGTATTCCTGACTAGTTGACAAGAGTAACACTGACTAGTTGACAACAAAACATAGTGCTCATATGCTGCATTTCAACTTTGCTCCGGCCTATGAGAATATCCTTCACTCCTTAGTCATTCTCAGCTATTCCTCTTCATTTAAATAACTTCTCTCTCTTTTTAAAAGGCTTGCGTAAGTTCACTTGATTAAGCGTTGTTCTTCCATACGCAGCCGCAGCCCAAGAACGCAGCCCAAGACAACATGGTATTCTTTAGTAAAAAGCGAAAAAATAGTTCATTTTGTGCTCACCATGCAAGCTGCACGATTCAACTAGGAGCTATTCCCCCTCCTTAGTCCTTATGTTGCTCTCGGTCAGTGAGCGTTGAGATTGGGATTGGGATCCTCCGTATTAAAAGAGTCAATACAGAGGATTTATAATGTATAGGCATTAGGAACGATATCTACCATCCGATCAAATCTAAAGACCAATACCAAATGCTACAATAATTTTCTGCATGTTTGCATGGTAGACCCCTGTGCAAAGGATCCGGATCCGTGTGACTGAGACAGTAGTATGGACTAATCGCTAACAAATAAATTCTCCTCTTATATGCTGCTGTGCAAACCAAATTAGCCCAGACCCATAATTTCTCTCCCATCATCTGTAATGCCAGTAGAAATGAAAAGTGAAGGAGAGCGAAAATTGAAAACTATCCAAGGGATAATAATAGGGATAAAAAGAGTTTTGCCGTCATAACCTTTCGGTTTTATAAATGTCGAATGAACTATCGTTCCTTGAGGTTCCCAGACTGTCCGGGCCGATCGGCGCCTTTCACTTACGTGGGCATCATCATTCGGCGGTAGAAAATCCAACGCCCACGATATTTACTTACCTTCTGCAGTAGAAAAGCCAACAAATAATGCTATTTTTTTACCCACAATCTTTTGGCCATGAGGTAAACCTCACTTTTGACCAAGCCAGCAGGAGCCACAGAGAAGGGAAGGGGATAAGACCGAGCTATTTCCAGCTAGAGAGGCCAACCCTTCCTCTCTCCTTAAGCAAAGAACCCACCTAAGAAGCTCCACCAGAAAGAAACACTAGAGAAACACCGACAAAAAAGGCAAAGCCAAGAAAGCCACCTAGCCATGGCAACCACAAGGGGAAAGTGAGGAAGAAAGTCAGAGAAGAGGGGCACGAAGTGTTAGGGAAGGCGAAGGGGGAGGCGAGGACCCCGGACAACCACCTTCAGCCAACTCCGACAAGAGAAAACCAACCACTTCACCGAGCCCGTGGGAGCGAAGCTACGGCCACCATCGTCATCGCCACTGCCCCCTTCTAAACCGACAACCAAGTAGGCTACAGCATCCCTCTGTTTATTATTTTATCCGTCACGGTCGAGTAAGCATGGCACAACACTAGCTAACGTAAAGGAGCCAGAGAGGGGGGGTAAGAGAAGACTTCCCCGAGGTGGAACTCGTAGGGGGCGGTGGCGCCGGGCGCAAGGGGAGCTTAGGCGAGGCGGCGCAGATGCAGCATCGGGGCGGGCCGCGCATGCCGAATAGGGGTGCGAGCACATGGGAAGAGGTCGACAGTGGCGTCGGGCCAGGGCAGGCTGGCGGCCAAGAGGCACGGGGTCGGGCCAGGAGCTATTGTAGGTGACGTCGGGAGCAGGTTCGGCCAGTGCAAAGCAAGAACCAGGGAGAGAAATGAAGAAACAATGGAGGAATGAGAGGAAGAGAATATGGGCAAATCTTCTGGAGCGAATGGGGATTTGGATGAAGGTTTTTTGTGCTTCAAGACAGAACTAGTTATTATCCTTAGACTATAGTTGGTTTAGAAGTTTGCTATCTTTTATGACTTGTAAGTGTTTCTGTCGATTGTTTCCTTGTTTGGCTTGAGATGTTTTGTTGTGGGGTGGCTGTCAGCTTTTGGTTATCCTGGATGCTTAGTTTAGTTAGCTGGTCTCCCCAGCTTGGAACATCTTTTATTTTTTATGTCTTTGCTTGTAAAACTGTTGATTAGTTTTTTTATAAAAGCTGGGATTTTCTTTGTTAAAAAAAAGAAAGGGCTCAGAGGGTGCTGTCGGCCGAACCGAGTAGATAAGATGGAGATAGAAAAGAGAGAAGAAAGAAAAGGAAGTAAAGAAAAAAAAAGGAAAGAAATTAGGGGCGTGCAAATAGATTTTATTCGCAAGAATAGATGACGCGGTCCCTAACTTATTATTACTTTGGACACCGGGTGAGCAGAATAGTGCCCGGTGAGAGGGGTTTGTTCATGTCGGATTGCGCGTAGGATCAATGTTGTTTGTATATGTGCATGTATTGCTACAAAAAAATTTAGTCTGATTGAATACCTGTTCAGGTAGAGGTTCTGGAGCGGCGTCTTCCGCATGTTGCTCTGTTTTGTTTTGCTGACAAGCAAGTTCATAGTAGAGCGGTAGCCCGTAAATGTTATGAAATATGTGATGTTTTTGCTTATATGATGTTGCTTATATGATGATGCAATAATGATGGAACGGGGTGAGCAATGAGGCTACCCTGTTAATGATGACGGTGATGAAGCATGTTAATGACAATGAACATATACATTTGCATCATGGCAAGAATGCACAAGCCAGATTGGTGATAAAGTCATGTAATTATTCTAATAAGATTGGTGAGAAAGATACATAACTAATTCGGAGTACTTTAGATAAAGTTCTACATTTGTAGGGACTAGATAAAGTTCTACAATGTAGGAACCCCATCCTAAAGAAGATGATGGAAGAGTGTGTCATCGACGGGTGAACACTCCGCGATACCGATATCAGCTGATGTGATGCATATGAGCAAATGAGCATGTAGAATATTGATGTATTGCATTAATGAGAAGATAATGATAGAAATAATGATATAGTTATGTTTGCGTGGCAGTGTTTATCGTTTTTATTATGTGCTTGCTGAGTCTTCAGACTCACCTTTGTTTATTTTGGTATTTAGGTGAACGACGAAGATGGCATATATCGGGAAGGACGAATAGCACATCCACATCACATGCAGTCACTAATGCAAACTATTTTCACTAGATAAGCACTTTTGTTGTAATATATGTAGTTGTTAAATTAAATGTGCAAAATTTTATGATGGTTGTTGTGCTATCGCATTCTGGACCCAGATGATGGGCCGAAGTGTTACATCGTCACCAACGGAATCAAGGCATACATCAAGCTATAAATGATTATCGGAAAAGGCATTGTTTTGTCAAAGATGTCCATATCAAACTCACATTTGTCATCCTCAAGACCCCGACAACTAAAGTTGACTGGCCGCAGCTTGTGGTGACCGAATCAGAGAACCGAGAGAACGGCGGAGGAGGAGAGGACGCCGGCCGCGCCGGAGCAAGAGAGGGAGATGGAAACGGGGGAGAGTGGAGAGGGCAGAGAACAGGCGAGGCGGGCTGGAGAGCTCGATGCAGGTGGAAGAAAACAGGCACAGAAAGGGGTCGTGACGCCTAACGAATGATCCGATCCAATACCGCGCGAGATCGGACGGTCCATGTAAAGGTCACTGGACGAACAATAATTCATTAATGTACAGTAATACAGTCAATCGACAGGCAGTGCTTTTTTCGCTGACGGCAAAAACTATAGGTTTTATATGATTGGCACGTAACGACTAACAACTGATGTTGCGGGGATCTTGGAAATATTTGCATAAAACACGCAGAAAACCATCAAATTTTGGTATCCCTAACTAAGCATGCATTCCGATTCTTTTGGACATTTCTTACTGAAATGAACTTGGGTGTGTATAACACCACCTGTTGGACACTTTTGTTTCTGATGATAAGTATCAGCGCAAACATCGCGTATTGCCACCAAATGCCCACTTTTAAAAGAAACTTACAAAGCATTTCTAACATCATTCGGTGTAACAGGTGATGAATTCTCGTTTCAGTAGCACGTGCCAAACGGAGCTTTTGCTAGTGATCAGACAGAAACCAGACGGAATCAAAGATAACCCGGAATACTAATTTTACAACAAGAAAACATATGGGGAAATATGCTGGGCGAACCGTGACCTACAGGTCCCTCTTAATGGAGGATGGCCATGACAACCTTCTCTGGTTGATGCCATCGAGTCCGTCACCGTCAGGGTTGATGTCCTCCACTTGCTTCCAGCTATCAAGCATGGAGCCCTCTCTCCACTGAGGTGGCGTCAAGAACTTTGAATCGTCACTAGAGCCACCTGGGGTCATCGACAGAGAAGAATGACCGACACGTAATTTCTGAAGAGTAGAGAAGGATTCCCTCATCGCAGACATGGCCTCAAAGAAGCGAGTGCAGGAAGCGAGTGCAGCAGGTATTGGTCGCAGCATTTCCTTCGTGAAGATAAAAGAGAGCCATTAAATCAATCTTCAATGACACAGTATATCACATTTCAGCAGTCAGAATACTTGATAGATCATTTGTCGTCTCTAAACCTGACATTGATAACATTAATATTTGCATCCCAAGTGGAGGTGTTTCCCAGAAGATGAATTTGTTATGACTACTAACTTAATTAATTAGAAGAAATATTTTCAACTTACCCCCCAAACAGCCGGTGACTCTCTAAAGTTTTGGCTCCACTGAAAATCGCCAACTGATGATGTCAATGCCCCGTAGTCACTTGCTGCTTTCAGAAGTAGCTCCGAGAATTGTTTCTGAGAAGAAACCAGCACGATGAGCAGGAAAAGCATGATCCACTCAGAAAACCACACATTTCCTTAGTAATGAAATTGCCTAAGCAGGTGTAAACCAAAAATCTCGGCATAATTGTAAAGAACGCTAAGAATCGAAACATTGATGAAGGTTGTGACACCAATTTCAGCTCGCATGTGCACGTTCATAAATGAATGGCATGTTTGCTATAAAATTTACAAGTTAAAATGATCAAGAACCTCACCTGGTATTCAGCTTCAACGGGAATGCAATCAAGGGAGTACGGTTGCTGCAGCCGAGCAATAATGCGATCCTGATAGAAAAGGGCCATTGTTTCAGATATTTGGATCTTGTACAGCTGGTGGCTAATGTATGTACAGCAATGCAGGCGTAATGTTCTTAACACAATCAATCTGAATAGCTGGTAATCCCAAGTAAGGCAGAAAGCAAGTAAAAGAAAATATCGATTTCAGACTTCCATTACCTTGTTTTGGATAACATCTTTCAAAATAGCAGTGATTCTAGCCAAAGACTCGCATTTCTTTTCCATTTCACTAACATGTGTCAAATGAGCAATGTTTTTATCATCCTGTAGAAATCGAAACTTCATCAGTATGATCAACAATAACAGCATAGATTCAAATCACAAGCTCTGAAAAGAGATACAAATATATAATATGAATATGCAAGCATTCAGAAATGACATATAGTAGAGTTTATGAGTAACATAAATTGGATGCCAGTACTTCTGCTTGTTCTGAATGACACATTAACATGGCATAAACATAGTCTCAAGTTTCATGCATCAACCAGTTAAAAGCTTTAGCCTTAAGCTCTTAGGAGTTGGGCATTTTTACTCATTCTTCAAGAATCAATAGTTCAAGACATAGTTTGTCACTAGAAGGAAAAATAGGATTCATTTCGAGATGGGCTATACGCTTTTATGACAAAGAAATGCTCACCGTAATAGTTTCCATCTCTACCTACAATGTCCTTTCATGAAAAACCAAAATTCAGAGTGATACTTTGCATAACTTTCGTAATTTCAGCAACTAGAGAAATGAAAGGGCGTTCATTATGTCAAAGTGAAGTGATGAAACATGAAAGCGGTGATCTAAAGTGAAAGCGATATCATGTAGTACAGGATCTGAAAAGGTAACAATAAATGAAAGATGTATAACAGCATTGGCATGGTGTGGAATTGGTGTGAACATATATAGACTAACAACGGGATACCAATCCATCACCTTTCTGCCTTGTAGCTCCACTTGCAAATTGGCAATGTTCCGCTGCACGACAGTCAGCTCCCTCAAGACCCTCACCAGATCATCGCTTTTGTCCGTGCTACTCTGATCTTCCTGCAATGGCAAGTCAAGCAAGGAACAGTAGAGATTTCAGAAGCACACCTTTTGAAATAAACCGTATTCTGTGAAACACAAAAAAAAAGTAGTAACCATCTCTGCAAGTTGCCAATGCAGAGCACTATTGATGGCATAGAACACTGTAAATTTAATGAAGTAAACGAACATAACTAAAATAGAGATAGCATAACACAGCAATCTTAGGTCACGTTTGCTGATGGGTTCACAATTAGCAGCAAGCTAGCAAGGTTTCATGAGATGAAGAACCCCATAGTCACCAGAGTTAGGAGCACAGCCCAGAATTCCAGAAATGTTCCTCGTAACTAACGACGAAGCCAAGCTTATGCAACTCGCACGAACCTAACGACGAAACCCACCCAAAACATACGAATTTGCACCGATAAGCCTCGATTTTGGCAGCAACACTTCGTTCAAAACCTACATTTCACATTCCCGGTCGCAATTACCCCGAGAGGAGCCACCATTTTCACGAACAAAACCCTACAATTACCTCAGGAGGGACTGCGATTTAGTCGGAAGATTTGGATCTAGCGTAAAGGCGGCGGGAGGAACGAAACTGGAGCAGGATTTGGACGGAGAAACAAATCAAGAAGGCGCGGAAGGAGCAACCTGCGCGGGAGGGGCGGGGAAGCCGAGGTCAGCGGCGATGGCAAGCGCCTCCGCCATGCCGCCCAGCCGCTTCACCGGCTTCTGCGCCGCCGCCATGGCCTCGCCTGCGTGAGGAGGACGGGGGCCGCGTGTGCTCGTGTTTGGTGAGTTGGGTGTGTTTCGCTTTCGCCTCACCGGTTGAGAGTTTTTTCTGCTCTCTCAAAGTTGCAATTTTGAACCGAGATGCCTCCAAATGCAGCTCTGAGATCCTCCGTTTCCCTTCCCGAGTCAGGATAGCCAGTTAACCACTCAGGATAACCATTCATTAGCTACAATCTGATTATCTACAATCAAAGGTACATGTGAAAAAGTACTTATGGACCAGGTATTCACTTGGAGATTGAGCCCACTCAATATGAATTGAAATGGAAGTTACTTGAGATTAATTGAATTTTTGAAATAAAAAACTACCTACACGGACCGGGCCACCTATGTATTTGTGTTTGTTGCTCCGTTGCAACGGACCACCAGTGTATGCGTCATGCGTGTTTGTTGTTCTGTTATAACATACAGACATATACAGACATCCAACTAGTTAACTTAAAGATTGTGTGGAAAGGTAGATAGCTAATTTCATTCACATGTCAAATTAGATGGAGAAGGTTAAAATAGTAAAGTGTGGATCCTTCCGATCGTATAGGGTTGCAGTCAACGGTGTGGTGGCGGCGTAGAACAGCGGTGGCGCATGCCGTCATAATGTATGGCGACGGCGCTGAACATCATGACAAATCCTAGGCAATTCCTCGGGATGGAAACGCATAGGGCAAGTTTCCCCGGGCCAGCAAGAAAGTCCGTTTGGATGCCCACGGGATAGAGATTTCTCACCCCGATCCACATCGTTTCCACTGGGGAAAAATCATCGACTCCCCACATCGGGAAAGCTCTCCCTGTCGCGTCGCCTCCTCTCGCGAGTCACGACCGTGCCCCCATCTCCGCCTCGCGACGACGCTCGCGGCTCGCTCTACCTCTACCTCCCTCACTCATGACCATCTTCGTCTCAACCTCCCTTGCTCGCGGCCGCCTCCACCGCATGCTTCGTCCTCCGATCTGTCACCGACCGTGCATCTCGATCTGGCGGCCGCAGCAGCGCCTCATGCTCATCGTCATTCTCAGCTACAGCGGCGGTGGTGTTGGCCTCAATAGTGGTCGTGCAAGGTGCCTCTCCGGAATCATCAACTCGGCGACGTACAAGCTATTTGGGTACTAGAAGATTAAGATGTGTTGCCTCCTGCACAAGATGGTGGGGATGTTGTTGGCTTGTGGTAGTTCTGTGAATCTGGAATAGTTGTTGGATTTGGGTAAAGGTCGATCTTTTCTTGCTTCTTAGTGGTGATTCCGTGGGGAGCTCTTGGTTTTAGGTTATTAGATAGATCATGCGATGATTTCTTGTATGGAATTGTGTTGCATTCTTTAGGAGATGTGCATGATTCAGTTACAGTACAAATGATGATACCAGTTCAACGATTGCAATTTCTTTGTGTTGGAGTTTTGGGCTTGGCCCATTCAATATCCTAATTAAATCCTAGAAAAATCTCAAAGGCTCACTCATGTATTGTGGAAGGTAGGAAGTTTAGTATCATGTTGCTAGTCTAGGTGGGAGGAGGCCGATATATAAAGTGGAGTTGGTCTTACCGAGTTGAAACAAGCAAAGGAAGAACACGCGCGTGCGCTTGTTCGCTCGCCTCACCACGCCATCGCCTGCCCGGGCGCAACGTGCGCGTGAATGGTTCGGTGATTTCGTGTCCGATTGGCTGTGGAGCTATAGGTTCTTTTGTACCTCAAAACTATGTATGGCATCTATACGTTTTTTTTAAACTATTTGAATTACACTTATTATGCGGGTCTTTTATGGAACGTGTTAATTGTAATTAATTATGTTTCAAAACATTTTTGTGGAATTAATTGCGGCAATTTTTCTTTTGGTTGCTGCTAATTCTACAAGAAGTATATCTCCTCTCTCCTCTCTAGACTGAAGAAACATAATAGAGAACATAGAGTTCTGGTTTCGCTCGGTTCCTTGGTATTGCGCTACTCGGTACTCCATTCCTTCCTCGGCGTGCACTGGCGTGGGGCGAGTAGTGTCTCTGAAGCCAGTGTCCCTCGCGATCCTACAGGTTGGGGCGAATCAGGTTTTTTGGCGTTCACGCGGCTACTCACGACTTCCTTCATCATCCGCTTTGCTTCGTCTTCTTTGGATCAAACTCTACCGTGAACTTCGACGGAGCGATTCTCTGTAAGTCACAATGATATCATTTGATATGGCTAGGCCTTTCTTCCTAGATATTTGTCATGTGATGATGTTGATGCCTATTTCTGTTAGTAGTATTCTTGTTCTAGGCTTTACCTTGTTAGTGCATATATATGATATTGATATATTTGAGCTGATGATATTCATTGGTGTGAATTTCAAGAGATGGCATAAAAGGGTCCAATTGTGGCTCTCGGCTATGAATGTATTTTGGGTCATGATACCAGGTCCTGCAAGACCTTGTACTGCTGCACAACAAATAGAGTACGACACGGCTACAATAATATTTGTCAGATGCATTATAAGAATATTGTCTGACTAACTTTGCGATGTGTATATGCACATGAAAAACGATGTGGATCTAGGGCATGCACTCGAACACAAGTTCGTTGTCTCAAATGTTGGACATGAATTGTATGTCATGGAGCAATATCATGATTACAAATGATTAATAATCGTTATGTAGTTGAGCAGGCTCATGAACTACAATTCGTTGTGAGGGAACCCACCCACCTTGGTTGTCAATTGCCTAGCAAATTTGTGGCTGGGGGCAATATTACTAAATTGCCTCCAACCTAAAGGAATTTCACCACATCTTGGTGTCGGTACGGTAGATCTGAAGTTCACTTCGGGAAAGATTGTGCGCTTAAAGAATGTGCAACATGGCCCTACAATAAATAAGAATTTCATCAACGGCTCCTTTCTATGTCGAGATGGGTTCAAGTTGGTTTTTGAGTCAAATAAAGTAGTCGTGTCAAAATTTAAACACTTTATTGGAAAAGGCTATGAATGCGGAAGCTTGTTCCATTTCTCTCTTTTAGATTTTTGTAATAAGGTTGTGAACCATATTTATTACTCTACAAATGGTAGTGAGGCAAATGTGTGGCACTCGCGTTTATGTCATAAAATTTTTGGTTGTATGTCTCGGCTTTCCAGTTTAAATTTAATTCTAAACTTTTCTATAGTCAAAGGTTCCAAATGCCAAATGTGTGTGCAAGCGAAGTACCCTCAAAAGCCTCACAAGGCTGTGGAGGAAAGAAAAAAAAAAATAGAACTCATACATTCAGACTTGTGTGGGATGAATGGTACATTGACAAAAGGAGCAAAAAAATACTTCATGACTTTAATTGATGATGAAACTAAATATTACTTTGTGTATTTATTGAAAACAAAGGATGAGACGTTAGTATACTTTAAAACTTATAAAGCTGGGGTTGAGAATCAATAAGACAGAAAGATTAAAAGAATTAGGTCCGATCGTGGTGGAGAGTATTTTTCTAATGAGTTCAATTATTTTTGTGTGGAACATGGTATTATCCATGAAAGGATAGCTTCCTATTCACCCCAATCCAACGGGGTTGCCAAATGAAAGAACCGCACCTTGACTGACTTGGTAAATGCCATGTTAGATATTGCGGGTATGTCTAAGGCATGATGGGGGAGATTGTGTTGACCACGGGTCATGTCCTAAAGAGAGTCCCCACTAAAAATAGTGAGGTAACTCCGTACGAAGGTTGGAAATAGAGAAAATCATCACTCTCATATTTGTGTACTTGGGGGTGCTTGGCGAAAGTCAATGTTCCAATAACTAAAAAGCACAAACTTTGACTTAGAACAGTGGATTGTATCTGTCTAGGATATACCCATCATAGTACATGCTATAGGTTTGTAGTAGTTCAATCCGGGGTATATGACATGCCAATCAATATGATAATGAAATCCCGATATGCTATTTTCTTTGAAAATATATTTCCTTTGAATAATTCACATAGTTCTTCTAGTCAAGCAAATGATTTAACTCTTGAACATACCGCTCCGATTGAGTATATTGAACACACACACAAACACATACATGAGATGGATGACAGTGTTGTAGCTCCTCGAAAGAGCAAGAGACAAATGATTGCAAAATCTTTTGGTGATGACTTCATTATGTACCTTGTGGATGATGTTCCCAAATCTATTTTAGAGGCATATGCATCTCCTGATGTAGAGTACTGGAAGGATGTGGTTTGTAGTGAAATGGATTCCATTATCGCTAACTGAACTTAGGAAGTCACCGATCATCCATTTGATTGTAAGCCAGTTGGATGCAAGTGGGTGTTCAAGAAGAAGCTTAGGCATGATGGTACACTCAAAAAGTATAAGGGTCAGCTTGTGGCTATTAAAAAGAAGGTGAGGATTTATTTAATGCATACTCATATGTTGTCAGTTTAACGACTATTCGAGTGCTATTATATTTGGCTACCTCACATGGTTTTATTGTTCATCAAATGGATGTAAAGACAAATTTCCTCAATGGAGAGTTGGATAAGGAAATTTACATAGACTAGTCTGATGAATTTGTAGTACCCGGACAATAGGGCAATGTCTGTGAGTTATCTACCTCTCCCGTCCAGATCTAGCTTCGTCGGGGTGCTGCTAACCTCCTACTGTTCCCCTTCACCGGCTCTCCTCCGGATCTACGCCGCTGCTTCTGGCGCCTCCCGGTGGGCTCTCGGTTTCCTTCTTCGCGGTTCCCCTCTGGATCTAAGTCGTCGCCTTGGTTGCCTTCCTGGGGCTCCTACTCCTCTTTCGACCTCCTCGGTTGCTAGCGCCCTCGGCTACTCCGATGGTTCCCCTCTAACTTCTATTCTTACTACTTTATCCTATTGTGTTGATTTGTCCCCAATTTTGATTTGTGGTCGGTTGGTGACATTTTTGGTGGGTTTTCTGGGTTATTTTGGTGATGGCATGGTGGGCTTGGTTCCTTGGCTTCGGTGGTAGCTTTGGTGATGGCTGGGTGGTGGCATGGTGATGCATGGTGGGCTTGGTTCCTTTGCTTCGGTGGGTTTTACTCTCGGCTTCGGCTTTAGTCCTTGCCCATATAACTTCCTTTTTCTCTCCATGTTTTGCAAATTTTTAGTTTTGCTTATTACTTTGCCTTGTTCTGTGATTTACCATGCACGCTTGGGTTAGCCTAGTTAGTGTTGTCGTGACGGGACTCGGGGTGGGTATTTGCATCGGGGAACTCATCCCCGCTCTTGAAGGCGCACAGTGGCTCTTACGGTCTTGCCACTAGCTGCGTGGTATCCATGCCGACTGAGGCATGGTGTACATTTCTCCTTGGTCACCTTGCTTGTGCGTGATGATGCTAAGGGGGATGGTATGGGAAAGGCTAGAATGGTGGTCTTACCTACTGGGTTGTTGGTTGGGGCATGGCTGGTTTGCTGAAGCTTGGTCGATTATGGAGGCCTCTGTGATGGTGGTTAGCTTGCGGTTCTTAGTTCGATGCGGTCGGTCCACTGGTTGTCGTGCTCTTCCCATGCCTTCCTCTACCTTCTCAACTTCTTGCCTCTGGCTTTCTCCCTCAACTATCCTATTGTTGGTTGTGGGTGTTGAGGGGGGTAGATGGTTTCTTCTCTTACTTGCTCTGGTTCTTGCCGTTGGATTGTTGTGGAATGGCAATGGGTTCTTGCTCTCGGTTGTGGTTGGTTTTAGAGGGAAGCAAAGTGTGGCAATGGCTATGATCGTTGGGTTTTTATCTAGGGCTTTGGCTGCTTCGGTGGTGGCTGGGCTATGCTTGGGTCTCTCTCTCCCTCCTGTGCCTTGCCTGAAATACCCTCATCTTATCCTCTCCTCTCTCCGTGAGGGTTGTTCGATTGGGTAAAAGGCATAGACCGATGGTCCATAGGGCACTGTGCTTTGGATTTTCTACGGCTAAGGTAAGTCGAAAAAGTGGTGTTGGATTTTTCTACTGCCAAATGATGAAGCCCACTTTAGTGAGAGGACGCCGACTGGCCCGGACGGTCTGGAAATCTCGATGAGCTTCACGCTACCTGACGGCATTACTTCTTTCCTCTTACTACATTTTATTGATCTTGGTTTGCTCTTGGTCTTTTGGCTTTTGCCTTCAAAGGAATGGACTGATGGCAGGGCTTTGGGTTGGCGGTGGAGGGTTCTACTCACTGGTAACACGGAAAAGGGAATGTAATTGCCTTAGGCTACCAAGCATGCAAGTTCCTTTTGTAATTTAATCATGGTTGTAATTTTTTTTTATTTTGCTTAGAGGCAAGGAGTTCTTGTAATTAACTCAAAGCTTGTATTAATGTTTTATTTTTTGCTTTAGACGCCCCATTGTAAAATCTGATAAAGAAATTTTGTATTTTATTGTTTTGCCATGAGTTCTTAATTAGTCTGCAAATTACTGCTTATTGTTGTTTAGATGAATTTAAGTTCTAGGGTTCTTTCACCGGCGCTGGAGATCAAAGACGATGACGGGGAGTCAGGGTGAGCAGGGGACGAGTTAAAGGGTTAAGTGTAAGAACAATTTAGTAAATTACTCATGTTTACCACCAAAAAAAATTGCTACTAACTACTAAGTTTCCCTTTGTAGATCAACCGTTGATATTTTTTAGAGGTAAGGTACCCAACCTGTCTTGCGAGCACCTTAGAAAGTCTACATTTAACAGGGCTTCAATAAAACTCACTTCTCCCAGGCCAAAACAACAATAAGACGTCTTAGCCGCTGACGTTTGGCTATCAGATAACTTTTTTTTATTTGCCATGCTGAACAAAACTCGAAAGATTGTCGCCTTTTTCATTGTATTTTTAACTTAAATGTTGAATATGACAAGTAAAATCAGCTGAAACTAACGAACAATGCTAATACACAATCTTTGCAAGGTTATTTGGAAGTAAATCACCCTCGATATATAGGATTATGCAATTGTTTACGATTTTCCAGAAAAACTGGCGTATCATGGAAAGATATAGCATTAGTGGTATGGATCACATTTCACATATCAGAAAAAACTGGTAACCACAGACATTTTCATAGTGGTATCATGTTGCAAATAAATGAAAGAAAAAGGGGAAGTTCATATGAGCTGAGGACGACAATATGAACAGTGGACATCCTTTCATTTAAAATGTAAATTACACACATTTGCACCGGGTCTTCATCTGGGCTACAGTAACAAGTTACATACCCTTGGCCCTTTGGTGAGCAAATGAAGCAACAGCAAGCAAAGGAAGCTTTGAACATGGCACTACGGTACATCAACATGAATACACAGGAGGACATATCCCCCATCGTCAGATGACCCAAAACCAAGCAACAAAAGAACCAATGACCAGCCCAACCACAAGGAACAGCACTATCACGATCCCGGCGGTCTCTGAGTGGTGTATGGGCACAGTCTTGGGCGCCAGGATCATCAGCACTGCGGTCAGGTACCCGTTCGTGAGTCCAAGAAGGCATGTTAGCACGGTAACCGGGATCTCGGTGCGGAAGAAGCTGGGTCCGTGCAGGCAGCCATAGAAGAGAGGGTAAAACAGGAGCCTCGCAAACGATCCAGCGACCGCAACATTGGCGTTCTGGAGTAAGTAGACAGCAGGCAGGGACTTGCCAACAAGATCGAACACATTGTAGGCACTAATGAGGAGGATGGGGTACCAGTCCTTGAGTGCCTCAGAGTGCACGTCCTCTGTGATGTATCCCGGAAATATGGAGAGAGTGACTGCATAGATGAGAGCCACCCCTACCCCATACCATTTCACTCTCCCAACAATGCTCCACAAGGTTGACCTCCAGGCCGATCCCGTCATGCCACCACCCTCCTCAGCTTTCTGAGCCCTCTTCTTGATGTTCTTGTAGTACATGACAACCGGAAGCTTATCCGCCACATTGTAGCATACTATGCAGATAACCATCAGCACAATGCCGACGATGAAGTAGAGGATCGCACTTTGCCTTAGCCCATGGGCGTCTTGCGGGTAGATCGCTTTGGTAATTACTCTCATTGCTGAGACAAGTACACCTGTATAATGCAATTCATGAAGACAATATATCTAGCATCAGCATCTATTCATCAAATAAATCCTCGTAACATCCGACATTTTGACAAAAATTGCATCAAGTAAGTGGATTGGTAAGGTGCTGGAAAGTTTTAAGAGAGCTAAATCACAACCCGTGCCTCTTTGATTCTCGGAATTGCATTTTTGGTTCTTACAGTTCCTGAATTTTCAGTTTCTTCACTTTAATGTTTGCTGGTTCACAAGTCCATGTGCGTCGTAGCTCTACCCTAAATTTCTTAACTTTAATCCATATACCAGTAGCTGTTGGTCAAATACTAACTTCCAAATCACCTTACATTATGCAATTACAATAGGCCCAACACCACATATTCTGCTCCAATTTCTCACCTCACGAATTGCAACCGACAATTGACCATTTTGACTAAAATTGATGAGAGAAAAATTGAAGAAAATCTCCATGAATTAGAGAGCCCCAAATGTAAATTCGGTGCCTGATTTGTGAACGAACGCGTAAACCATTTTTAGGGACAATCCCATAATTGGATAACAGAGAAGTCCAATTGGACTTACAAGAAACCAAGAAACGGAGAGGCAATTGGACTAACAATATACCTGAGGCGGCGGTTCCGGCGACCACGGCCTGCATGTACCGCTCGGGCAGCTCGCCGGCGAACCCGATGACCCCTCCCTGCACCAAGGCATCTGCAACGCCACACATGACCGTGGCGGCGACGGTGACATCGAACGCGCCGTACAGCCGCGGCGTCCCCTTCACGTACACGGCGTCCATGACGGGCACGACGAGGAGCGCGAGCGTGAAGAGGAAGAGGCCCGTGTTGATCCGGGCCGGGGCGCTGGACTTGGGGAAGCAGAGCACGATGAGGAGCAGCGGGAGGAAGCAGGAGAGCATGTAGGCGACGGAGAAGACGCGGTCGACGGGGGCGCCCGGGTAGATGTAGGAGAAGTAGTCGACGGCGGTGATGAAGGCGTTCCAGGGGAGCAGGAACCCGGCGCCCAGCGTGAAGAAGACGAGGTACCCCACCCCGAGCCGGTCCGCCGGCGGGGGCCGCGCTGCCGGCTCATCCGCGGCCTCCGACCCCGCCGGCGGCGGCAGCAGCAGCTCCGCCTCCTCGTCGCCGCCGGCCATGGCTTCTCCTTGGAGCGGTGGAATCTCGGGTGATTTGGGATCCTGGATGGGTGGACTCGTCGTGTGTTTCTTGTGCCTTTCGCCTCGCTTCTGCTTTCGTTTTCGTGTGGAGTAGAAGCGATTCGTGCTTGTGGCTTTGCGGTGCAGATGATGTCTAATGTGTAGCACTGGATCTAGATCTTTTGCAGCGTCAAGATCAGTCTCCTTTCTCGGGAGCAGAGCTTGGCTTACTGTGTAAGACCTTCAATTTGACGATGAAAATCACTCCTAACGACTATGCACAGTAGGATCCCAATCGGTAGCAATATGGATTGTCACATGGAGACTTTAATACTTTAATTAGATAATTGATAAATAAATCACACATGGTCTGCGTGCATGTTGTGTCCTTGGGTTGGTGTACCACCGGTGGTGGTGGTGGTGGTGGCAGTGGGGCGCGAGAATGGGTAAATTTCTTCAGGCTAGATGTGTTTGTTACCACGCATACCTCACAAGGGAACTAGTTCAATAAAAAGATATCATTTGTTTGAGTAGACATCCAAAAGCTCGGTAGGAGTTTTCGAGGAAAAAGCCCATCAGTGGTCCCTCAGCTCTTCAGTTTGTTTAATTTTTATTCATTATTTACAAAACTGAATAAAACTCATTCTCAAACTATCAAAATCGGTGCAAATGGTGCATCAGGGTGGTTTCATAGGCGGCTTTGGGTGATGTGGCCATCACATCATTAACTTTGCCAAGTCATTGGGCGCATAAATTAGTCTGTCCCTACATGCCACCCTCTCTTCTCCTGTATCTCTCTCTCTCTGTCTTACTATCTTCCTCCTCGCTCACATCTGTCCCACCTCCATCCACAGACTAGGATAGGTTGGCTCGCCGACCATATGGGAATCAAACCTGCAGTGAGAGAGGCGAGCGTGCTGGTTGCTTGAGTTGCGGGCGAGCCCGTTGAAGACGACCTTGCTAGTGGCATTTAGGCAGGGGCTGTATGCGGCCACGACGGCCGAAGATGACAGCGATGGGAGCAGTGGCGGTAAGGGGCTATCGCCTGCGCCGCGAGAGGTGGATCTTGGGAGGCAGTTGCTGGGACGGAGGTGGCAGCGTTGGTGTCATGAAATATGTCGAGCGATGGATCTTAGGCTCCTCGATAGTAGCCTTCGCCTATGCACAACCGTCGTCGGCACCTCCGGTCATGGTGGCGTTCTGTGAGGCGAAAGAGCCTGACCATGTCGTCCTCATCCTAGTAGTACCTGCTGATGCGCTGGAGGATCTCATAACGAACTGCTTGCCGAAGAGCTCGCAGACGCCGAGGAGTTTCTTTTTACTAATCGTCGATGGCCCTGCCTCCACATCCGCTGAGTGCGCTACATTTAGGCTCAGGCTCAATCTAGCACAAGCTGGAGCATATGCTATTCGATGGCATTGGCGATGGGGATGATACATGTGGTTCCTTCGGGCGGTGGATGACCTCCAACGCACCGGTCTGCTCGTAGTGTGGCCCATGAGGAGTTGTGTGGTGGGATTAGTCTCATATTGCTTGTCTCAAGTGAGTTGTAGTAGTATATAATGACTGTTGGATCCAAACGTAGCACCTCCGGGTTAACCCTTTTACATGAAGCGAGGACGAAAATGTAAGTGAGGTGCTATGTGTGGCGGTCCGCCACGCTGGCCGGGCATTGAGCCGATTTTGGGTCGGGTGTTACGATGGTATCGAGCATCAACCTTCACCGCGGGCGCGTGCGGGGCGGCGCGGGCATATGACGCATGACACATGTGGGCGTAGTGGACACATGGCATGGCATATGTCTTGGCACCGACGCCGCGGACGTACCGAGGGTGGTTCGGACATTTGCCGCATATGCGGTATCTTTGAGGCGTCGGCCTTAAGGGAGTGAGTGTAATACCGACCGCTCATAGCGTGGCCCATGTGGCCTATGAGGAGTTGTGTGGTGGGATTAGTCCCATTGCTTGTCTCAGTGAGTTGTAGTGGTATATAATGCCTGTTGGATCCAAACGTAGCACCTCCGGGTTAACCCTTTTACATGAAGCGAGGACGAAAAGTGTAAGTGAGGTGCTATGTGTGGGCGGGTCCGCCCCACGGTGGGCTGGACATTGAGCCGATTTTGGGTCAGGGTGTTACAGCCGTCGTCCCTGGCTGTGATCAGTAGTCCATGTCGTACCTCGTCGGTGAGCGGCTCCGCCGCCTCCAACATCGTGTGATGCATCTTCACTAGTAGGAGCCCTCTAGGGCAAGATTCGCCGCTTGATCCACGCGACCTACGCCACCATGTGTGGCGTCTTCGGCCATGAACATGACCTCCACTTCCTCATCTTCCACGACCTCCCTATCTCCAATTCCACCATCACCACCCTCACTGCCACCACAACCTACGACCACCCCTTCATTGAGGCTGTTAAGAGCGTCACGTTGTCTCTCTTCGACTTCGCTGAGAGAGAATAGGAGGAAGATGGAGAGAAACAGAGGGGTTTTTTTGTCACTGCCATGCGAGGCCATTGCCTAGAAGACAAGAATGTGCCAACGAGGATCCCAGTCAGCGCCACGTAACTCAAAACTAGTCACAAAACCAGCTTTTGGATGTGATGTGCTCTGGGTTTGATAGTTGAAGGACGATTTTTACCCAATTTTGTAAATAAGAGACGAAAATTAGACGAATCGAGAGTTTAGATAACACATAGGGGCAATTTTCTTTTTAAAATAAAAATGTATGTTAGGACGTGGGCTAACTTGGTTGCACATCCTCGCGCCAAGCAAGCTTCACCTAGTTAGTCTTTGTTTTTTTTTCTTTTATTTGATCAGGTGTCAAAATTTCATTAGATATATCTACAATATGATGGTACCACTGGCGATTAATGAAATGTACAAGCTCTTTGTCTAAAAAATACCAACCTAGATTATAAAAGCACGTACAATAGTATAACGTTAGCTGTCTGTAAGACTTGTCACGTAGAATATTAGATAACGTAAATGAAAGAGATAAAGCATACAAAATTAGAGTGTCTCTAATGCAGTAGTCGACTGTAACACGAGAAATAATACATATTATACACGAAAGAGTTGTCTACAGAGATATGTAAAAAAATAATTTATTGTAGTAGTTGTCTTTAGTACTATTTATAGATGATATAGAGAATATATGGACAACAGTTATCTATAATACTATACATACCCTAATGTATTGACAATGACTAAAGATTTTTTTAGAATATAATGCATTGATAATGACTAACGATATTTTTCGTGCAAAATGATCCTGGAATGTTGCGTGCACGAAACATCGATTCCATTTCCCCGTGCGGTTTTTTTTTGTGTGTGTGTGTGTGTGAGAGAGAGAGAGAGAGAGAGAGAACCACGTGCGGTTGCTTTGTCAGCTCGAAAGTCGTCGGGCTCTAGGCCTTGTAAGCACGGCACTTCATGTCAATTTGGGCTCATAATTCCTACACAAAGCCTAAGCCCAAGATCAAGCCCAAGCCTAAGCCCAGATTACTGTTATTCGGCCCATTTGTTATTTTTCTTTAGAAAAGGAAAATGTTTTTTTCTCTCGTCCACACACTCCATTAACGCCCCCAAAACCTCCCTCCGCCGCCGCCGCCATGGCGAGTGCACAGCGAAACCCCACCATGGCCGGCGACGCACTCCGCGTGGCCGACCTTCCGGGCCGCGGCCGCGCACTCCTCGCCGCCCGCAACGTCCGCGAGGGCGAGGTGCTCCTCTCCGAGCCGCCGCTCCTCCTCTACCCGGCCTCCCTCGCCTCGCTCCCCTCCTTCTGCTCCGCCTGCTTCCGCTCCCTCTCCGCCTCACCTCCCCACGCCCCCTGCCCGTCCTGCCGCGCCGCCTCCTTCTGCTCCCCGGCCTGTGCCGCCGCCTCGCACCCGCGCCTCGTCTGCGCTGCGCTCTCCGGCGGCAGCCTCCCCGCCGTACCCGAGGCGCTCCAGGAACCGCTCCTCTTCCTCCTCTCCGCCTACTCCCTCCAAGAACCCTCCCTTCGCACCCTCCTCTCCCTCTCCTCGGCTCCCCATAGTCCCTCCCCGAGCCAGCTGGATGTTGCGAGCCTCCACGCCATCATGGCGTCGCTGGTGCCGACGCACATGCTGCCACCGGGCTTCTCGCCGGAGCTCACGGTGGCGCTCCTCGCCAAGGACCGGACCAACAGCTTCTCCATCATGGAGCCGTACCGCCCCGAGGTGCCGCAGGAACTCCGGAAGGCGCGGGCCTACGCTGTGTACCCCTGCGCCTCGCTGCTGAACCACGACTGCCTGCCCAATGCGTGCCATTTCGATTACGCCGATAGGCCGGGGCCGGGGAGCACTGACATTGTGGTGCGCGCGCTCCATGATATAACAGAGGGGAGGGAGGTGTGCATCAGCTACTTCGCGGCCAATTGGAGGTATGCCGACAGGCAGTGTAGGCTGCTGGAGGACTATGGGTTCAGATGCGAGTGTGAACGGTGTCAAGTGGAGAGCAAGTGGAAGTTGGATGACGACAATGATGGTGGTGATGGGGATGACACCATGGAAGAAGACCACGGTGGGGATGGTGGTGATGAGGGGATGGAGCAGGAGGATGGGGATGGCAATGGCGATGATGATGATGATGATGATTTCCCGCACGCCTACTTCTTTGTGAGGTATCTGTGTGACCGTGAGAACTGCTACGGCATGCTTGCGCCGCTGCCACCCTTGCCAAACGGTGAGCTGTCTCATGTGTTTGAATGCAATGTCTGTGGGCAGCTGAGGAAGGAAGAGGATGACGATGTGCCTGATGGTGGTGCTTCCAGTATGGTCCATTAGGATGAGCTATCTGTTTGCTGCTGCTTTTAGGGGTAAGTCAAGTGATTGCTACTTGCCTTGCTGCATTTTTTGCCTGTCGTTGGTGGTACTGTTTCCGGGATTTGCTGAATTTGCATGTCAAGTTACATTTCTGAAGCTAGCATGGACTTAGTGGTGCTCTGCCTCTAGTATTCAATTTGATATCGTAGTCAGTTCAAGACAATAATGTTCAGTCCGGGCATTTGTTGATGTTTAGAGCATGGAAGGAAGGATTTGATTAGGTCGTGATATTAACTCCTCATTTGGTGCCCATTTTCTATTCAACATGTTTGTCATTTGGCAAGCAATATTTCATATGTGACAACCACCAGCACCATCTCTCCTGCCACCACCTCCACCACCAGTCCACTGCTACCAGGATTCAATTCTATTATCCGTATGACTGTTTCCAGGTTGTTTGTGTTCACGGATTGGCTACTGTTGCTTGTGGATTAAAGCTGCTTACTCCGCTATTTTTCTTTCTGCCATCGCAACGAGTCTCCTATGATGAACCACAGATGTCTTGATTTGGCCGGATCTTTCTATGAAAAGGTAAATTCGGTAGAAGTCGCTCAATTCTCACGATCCTGGCTACGAACTCGCAAGGCTCGAAACAACGCAATCGCTGAACTGCACGACAAGTCGTTATCAAGCGTGCACAAATATCCGGATGACCTGATCACGAAGATCAATTTCTGCATACATCGAAGAAGCACGCAAGAATAAAGTAAAACACAATCTGATGTATTGCAAATATTAATGAAATACTGATAAGCAATCTCTAGATAAGGTGGGATTCCAAATAAAGATCTTGACCGGGTGGTCTAGTTGACACACGCAAAAGATACAAGTTTCAACGGAGGCTAACTAAACAAAAACAAGATCCAAGTTTTGGTAGAGGGTGGCGATCACTATGTAGAGGAGGAAGAGGGGCGGTGGTACTATTCATGTGTGAACAGCACCTGTCCACCATATGGGCCTAGGGTTTGGCCGACCAAGGGACATGGGTTAGGCCCAACACCATATAATCGGCCAATACATCACATAGCTCATGGACCAATAATTGGTGACGCATCACCATGGTATGTAAACACAGCACCATGGCATTTAGGCGCAGGATCATGGCATGTAGACGTAGCCCGGTCCCATTGGGGAATATGGCATGGCAGTAGTCGAAAGTCCTATCAAAGAAGATGCAGTGCAACGGGTCGAAGTAGTGATTACATCCTTAGAGTTGATGTTCACATCATCCTAAGACAATTTTGGTTGGACCTTAGCTCATGAGCTAGCTTTTACTCAAGTGTGTAGGTAACAATATTTTCCTGGGAGGCTATGGGCATAGGGTTAAGTGATGGAATGGCAGTCTAATAGAGTTTTGTTAAACCTTTGGGCTACGTCGGCCACATCATTCCACCTCCAATTTCTAAGAACTTGACCGCCAACAAGCTTGGCCATGAAATGCGGCCTAGCCTCATCTTTTTGTTGACTCGAATGGACTAAATTTTGGAGCTGGGATGTTCGTTCTGGCTTCTTGACTTGAAAAAAAGACAAGCTGACTCAGTCGAAATGGTGCTTATTTATATTGAAGTTTCCAGTGAGCTATCAAATTTGAATAACATCTAGGCGACGAGCTAACAATTTATCTATGGTTTGTCCTGTTGACTTCGATACTGTTAAAGCAAATACAAATAAAATTTTCTAATCGTAAAGTTAGCCTATGTAGATATATATGCCTTTGGCGTTCTAAAGGCTTTCATTAGTGTTATATTGTGATACAAAAAGATGAACTGTACTGGGCATTACATTGGTTGTAGATAGCGTCAGAGCAATTTTTTGTGTCTTTGATTGTCTGACATGCAAATTGTTATCTGGCAGAACACTTGGTAACGGAAGTACTGTTCGGCATTTCTCTTCTTCTGGGCTATTTGGAAAAAAAGAACTGTTTTAATTCACCTGAACTCAGGAAGATGTATGTACACCATTCATTCACTGAATGTATCATTGTACGTAGTCCTGATTGGACTGTACAATTTTCGATATGGCTTGTATCTTTCTTGGCGATGCAAATCTGCGAAATTTATGTAGTTAGAAACTGATGAAAATCAACTCGTCATTATTTGAATTATGCCGCTTGATTCATCATGCCTTTTTACAATTTGACCTGCATTATTGACTGTTCATTTGAGTATGAACCCGTCTCTTACGGGACATGATTGCTGCTTTTATTTGGTGGTTACGAAGATACAACTTTTCAAGTGCCTTGCAGTTTGTTAACAATTTGAATGGGCCTAGCCCTTGCATATCCTGGAAAGTAGATATGGCCATATAGGGGCCAGTGTACTGGAGAAGATTTAGATTTGTTCTTATGGAACTAGAACCATGCCGTCGAGGTAGGCTTTGTTTGGCCGGCTGTTAGGGGTTGAAACATGGAAAGGATTCATGCCTTTTTTTTATTTGTTTAAGTCCTTGACATTAACTTGAATAGCTGTAAGTTATGCTTCTAATGTGCCTTTCCCTTTGCCTGTCCCTCTTTATTCCTAGTGTTGAGTGAATGAACGGGCCAGGTTTTGGTCTTGGGCGAGACTGAAGTGAAGTCGGCCATTCTTTCTCTGTGATCTGAGATGGGATAATCAGGAGCAAAAGAGTTCAAATCTGGAGGAAAAAAGCACACGTCTCCTCTGGTGTTCAGGAGCAAGAGAAGTGTTCGGTGCTATCTATGGTACATTCCTATGTTCTCTTCAGTTCACCCTTACCTCTGATAGATTATTTAAGTTGTTAGTGGAAGGGGCAAGCAAAACAAAGCGGATTTGATGATCTTCTGGTGCTTTCACAAATGTTAATTTAACACTTGGTTGCGCTGCGTTGTACATTGATGACATAGAAGATAAAAAAATTCTGTTTTTCAAAAAGGGGGTAAAAACTACCATATGAGAAGATGTTTGTGGTGATGCCTGGTTCCAGCTTTCTAAACCGTAGCCCGGTTCATTGCTATGACCACGCTGATGACAAATTCTTGCGGAATATGTGTAGTATTCCAAGCATAAGATTTCAAAAAACTCAAAAGTTGAAATTTGAGAACCTCGAACCAGACCGGTTTGGGGGTGAAAACTGCGAAACCGCAATGCCGTGCAAAAAATGAAAACTGGCTAGTTTCCAAGCGAAAACATGAACTGACAAGGTTTAGTTTTAGTTTTGGGACCTCTTCCGCAGATTTCCTAAACCCTGGTTCCAAGTAATACAAGTTAAGTTACTTTTGTTCATTTTGTTTTTCTGGTGCAGTCTTATCCTCCTGATTCGTTCGGTAATCTTTGAATGTCTATTTGGACTTACGAATTTTGCAAGAAACACAATACAAAAATGGTTCGATATTCGTGGAGGATTCCCGCATTCTGAATTAGTCCATTGATGTGCTCGGCCTGCAGGGAATGACTGCTTGTTTGTTTTGCAGCACATCCATAGCATGTTAATTATTCGAGGAAAATTCGCCTTTTAGTGCGCTCTTTTAGTTGAACCAGAAACAGAAAGAATACATACATGCTGATCCATTAGCTCTTCGTTCAGACCAAAACTGAATTAGGAATTTGCGTTAAAAAAAAACTGAATTAGGAATCAAAGCCGTCGCGCAAGGCTAAGGCTAGCTCACATCACGTGGCAGCCGACGGTGTCGTCGTCATTGAACAAGTCCTCGTCGACGAACCGGGTCGGCTGCGGCCGGACCACCGGAGGACGACGGAAGTGCACCGGCGGCGGTGGAGGCGGCATTGCGCAGTAGCAGCCACCAATACCGTACGGCGGCGGCGGCGGGACTGTGCAGTTGGCTGCATAGTACGGCAGATGCATGGGCACAGCCATGGCCGGCTCAGCCTGGCGGTAGCACATGGTTGCCTTCACATTATAGTCTTCGGAAACGCCAATAGGAGCAGTGCCAGCTATGCTTCCTTCTTGCTGTCCGTTTCCAACGGCACCGCCATTTCCATTGTCGGGTAGCTTCACATCGTTCTTGGTGGCATCGGCGCATGCTCCCTTAGGCAGGCACTTGCCGTCGGCGCCGTGTTTCGCGTTGCCGGAGCTCCCGCCGTCGCTGCCCTTCCCGTTGGCCGGTGATGCATTGTTGCCAATATTGTCGCCGCCGCCATCGCGTTTCTTCTTCTCCCCCTCCGGCGGTGGCTGCACGATCACCTCGGCGATCTTGCCGACCTTGGCGAGCCTCTTCACGAGGCGTCCGCTGTCGACGTCGCCGACGACGGCCACCCTGTCGGCCGTCGGGTGGACCTCCGTCCTCAGGACGCCTGCGTGCATGATCGATGAAGTCGAGCTATCAGTCAGGCTCCAGGAAACCAACCATGCAAGGCAGGCAGAGATGCAGATTGCAGACACATGATGAGCTCTTCTGGTGAGAAGACATTGCCAGACCTTTGATGCTGAGAGCCTTGAGCACCTTCCTCCTGCAGCCGTCGCAGCAGTTGACGTTCACCTTCAGATCAACTCTCTGCACGCACAATGTCGCAAAAACAAGCTAAAACTATTAAGATGTGATTATCAAGAAAGGCAGAGGGAAATAAACACTAGCTGATGAGATTAAGCTGAACAAGTAGTCAGGTAGCTTGGCTCTGTACCTTGAGCTCTTGTTCTTTGGCCATGAAAATGGAAGATGGATTGGTAGAGATCAGAACAGGGTAGGAGGTAGCTGAAGATGGCTATGAATACCAAGAGGCTAGCTATGCTTCACATCTTTCTGCTCCATTTATATGTATGTACTCGGAGTCGGAGCACTGACGCAACTTGCATCTGAGCTGAGAGAAAAAGAAAAGATTTCCAAGCATTACCAGCCAATAGCCATTGATTCCTGGCTAGCTGTAATGTATTGATTTGTTTCTGTACTTCTTTTCCGGAGTATCTGAGGAGGAGGTATATACCTGGGACAACTCAACAATGAACACTAGTACAGCTAGTCCATGGACTCATGTTGATTGATCTGGAGAGAGAGAGTGAGGGAGAGAGAAGTGCATAGCAGAAGCTTTTTTTTTTTCTTTTTTTTTTTTTTTCCTGTGTATGATTAACTACAACTGGGGAGCACAAATGCTCGAGTTAATGATTGATGCTTGTTTAGGCCAAAGTATTAGGGTCAGTGTACAGAAAAGAGGGGAGGGAGCCCATGACCATCTATCTATCTGTGTGGTTGCGCTTATGCATATGCATGACATCAAGTACTTATGTGAGTGCAGCTAGCTTAAGCACACTAGCACAGTCTAGCAATGGCGGATGAATCAAGAATAAAGTCATTGCTGCATTAATTTTGCATATTATATAGTTTGGTATAATTGAACCACTGGAATCCCTCCCAGATCTGTACTATAGCCGCAAGGAATGCAGCCTTCCCGTGCGAAAGCCCCCCTCGCTTGCCCAGCTGTTGTAAAGCCTCCAGCAGTACCCACTCCACTCCACGCGAGTGATACGACGGTCTAGGTCCGTATCTGGCCTCCACCTCGATAAAACGGGCTAGCACAGCACGATACCAATAATATTGGATCTGGCCCGGAACGACTTGGACACGACGACACGGCCTGTTCATTTTATATATATTCATTTTCTTAATATTTAAATAATTTTATTCCCATTTTTTATACTTATATGGGTTTATTTTGTAGTTTTTTAAATTCTATATAGTCCATTCTATAAGTATATATAAATTTATTTTGGTTTTTAAATAATTATAAATGTTTTCTAGGATTTTTTTTTTTAAAAAAATTTCATGTCTTATGGGCTAAATGGCAAAGGTTTTAATGAGACATTCATTTGAACATTAATAAAATTCTTTAATACATTTTCAATATTCTTATCTTTTTTTTTACAATCTTATCTTATTTTGTTACATTTTTATATTATTTATGAATTCTACATATTTTTTTTGGAAATTACAAAATAACCCCTCAAAAGTTAGCCAGGTTTGATTTACTCTCTACAAGTACTTTTGTGACACATGGCGCTGTACAAAAATGTATGATTGTTAGACATGCTCTCCAGCTCTACCTTCCCGCTCACTCGGTTGTTTTTTGTTGAGGTGGATTTCGTGACATGTCACCTCGGCTGTAGATTAGACACAGCGTGGTTAATTAAACCCATGCTATTTCCCTCCAACCGGTTCAGCCCTTGTCTGTCGTATTCTTATGTCTCAATTTGACCACCGGTCGTCGATCGATCGATCGAATGGCTCAATTTGCAACTGCAAGTCACTCTACGTTAAAGAACCACAGCAAAGCCTCGTTGCCAATTTTCCATGCTTCAAAAGAGAGAGAGAGAGATGCACATGCTACAATTTGATCAAGGTCATCTTGCATTGACCAAGAAAAGAGATGTTCAACACAAGAATCATTGGTTGGTGCACGCGGCTCTATGCATCCACCCTTCAACAACTATTCCTGGCTGGCCAGCAGAGACGTGCCAGATAACAGCACGCGGCTCCACGTGGCTGGCATCCGTTACTTTCTCCCAATTATTTATCTGTTTTCGTCGCATGCTATTTTTTGCCATTTGACCAATCACGACGTAACACGCCGGCTTTCGGCGACCGGCGACGAACGTTCGTCGCAGAAGAAAGAGAAGATAGGAAGGGACGCGGCCAATGGTGACAGGACAAGGCGGCCACTGCTGAAAGCGATATGCCTCACGCGACCGTTTCTCTTGCTTGGAATGCATGACGCGCCTAAGCAATGGATCGTGTAGAGCTAGCTCTCTCTCTCTCTCTCTCTATATATATATATATATATAGAGATCAATCACCTGGTGCAATCCTCTATTCCATCCGACTAGCTCGTTCTTGCTTCATATCCATTGCGTCAACAGAGCACAGCATTCTGCAGAGCAGTTGCTAGCTCGATCTTTCTGCGTTGATCATGAGTTACCAGGCTCCTCCCCCAGGCACAGGTACTACTTACTCTATATGAATTCCATCCTGCATCCCTGTTCATCCTTGAACACCACGCATGCGCTTCTTGTTGTGATTTTTTGTTTGGATTATTCCGTCTGTTGCTATGGTTACTTTGCAGAAACTAGCTAGTAGCAAGTCTGCAATTCTTTTAATTTGACTTCTGAATTTCTACTTCTCTCCTGGCTTGGCAACTGACGAATGCGTTTCTAATTCTCTGCAGCCTACCCGCCGCCGGGCACCGCGTACCCTCCACCGGGCCAGCAGGCCTACCAGCCACCAGCCTACGTCGCGCCGCCGCCGGCCGCCTACCCGCAGGAGCAGTACCCCGCTGGTGCTGACACCAAGAGCCGCGGCGGCGACGGGTTCTGGAAAGGATGGTAAGGCTTCTGAATTCTCGACACGTTGTACAGCTTCAGATGTGTGTTCTTGTTAACTTCTACTGACTTTGTTATGTTTTCTGTGTCCATCTTGCAGCTGTGCTGCCCTTTGCTGCTGCTGCGTGCTTGACATGTGCTTCTGATCGAGCAGATCGATTAGCCGAGGGCCCGGAGGCACACTGGCTCCTGATCGAGTACGTAGATCACGACGTGTTGTGCTGTATCTCGGTGGTTCAGCTGTTCAGGGTCATGGCATGCTGTGTTGCATATCAGCAGTTGATTTATTTTTCATGTGTTTTGAGTGGTTGGTTGTTGTTGAACACCATTTTTTGTGACGTTTATATGTGGTTGTTTATGTGTTGAGTGGTAGTTGTTGAACACCATTTTTTGTGACGTTTATGTGTTTTGAGTGGTAGTTGTTGTTGAACACCATCTTTTGTGACGTTTATATGTGGTTGTTTATGTGCTGAGTGGTAGCTGTTGGACACTTATGTTAGCATATTGCTCGTGATCTCGGAGTGCAATCAACTCCAAACAAACATTGAACTCGGACTAACATACTAAATCATATGAAGTTCAACTCGTAGTAATCAAGAAAGCAGGGACGCTATACTAAACTGGACGAATGTCAATTGTACAAACAAAATGTCATAAAAGAAATCACAAATTCTGTACACATTTTTGCGGAATATATTAACGAAGTTCACAATAGAAAATCAAGAAAAGCAAGCCATCTAACGCAACAAAGCTCCAATAGTCCAAACCAAACTCAAACAAAAGACCAACCAAACCAATAACATACAAAACATATCAGACAGATGCTGCAGGCCCATAGCTTCAGCTATGATCCTACTGAACCATGGCTGCAATTCAACTATCAGACATAAGAAAACCATAGCTATTGCCTATTGGCTTGGCATATCTACTTCAGAGCAACCAACACGGTTCAAGCGTGCAATTCACAGTGGTTTAGGCGGCTAAGGATAGCGCTTGTATTCATCGTAAAGCTAATGAGCTAATATATATACAAATATATATTTAGCATATATACAGAGTAATCTCTTATACAACAAAAATAATACACATTTAACATCATCCCTCAAATTTATAGTGGATCAACAACATGAAGTTTGAAGAGATAGAAGCTATGCTGGGCTCTGGTCTGTACTCTCTGTGAAGAAGTCTATCAACTGAAGCTCTGAAAGCACATACTAAAGAGCAATAATCTGGTCATGCACCCGTGTTCGCATGTAGAAAGCGTCAACACCAATATGCTTTGTAAGCTCATGCTTCACGGATCTTCAGTAGTGTTAATAGTACATGTACTGTCAGACAAAAGAGGAGTTGATGCTGAAACAGAAACATCAAAATCCTCAAGTAACCACCGTAGCCAAGTAACCTTCGCAGTCAACAAAGTCATAGCTCGCAACTCAGCCTCAGAACTTGAACGAGAAACCGATGTCTGCTCTTAGTCTTCAAAGCAATGAGAGAACCACTAAGAAAAACACAACAGACAGAGACTAATGATCAAAGTGATCACTAGTCCAGGTGGCATCAGAATATGCCTGAAGTTGTAAAGAGCTAGAGTGAGGAAAAAAGACGACGAGCGATGGTTTCACGAAGATATCGTAAAACACGAAAAAGTGACTATAGCGGAGCTGAGTAGGAGCAGAAACAAACCGACTCAAGATATGCATAGGATACAAAATATCAGGACGAATGACACCCAAATAAACAAGACTCCCAACAAGGTGACGATAGCGAGTAGGATCAATAAGAGGCTCACCATCAGTGGGCCGAAGATGAACATGAAGCTCTATGAGAGTCTCAGCTGTGCGCTGATCAGTAAGAGAAGCACAATTAAGAAGATCATGGATATACTTTTCTTGTGACATATAGAAGCACTCGTGCTTAGAAATAACTTCAACCCCAAGAAAGTAGTGAAGAGGACCAAGATCATACATGAGAAACTGCTCACTAAGACGCTCCTTGACAAAAGTGATGTACTGAGAATCATTTCCAGTAATGATCATATCATCAACATATAAAAGAAGAAGTGTCCGACCACGAGGCGAAGTACGAATAAAAAGAGTAGGATCATGAGCATTAGCAGAAAAACCAGCTGCAGTGGCAACAAAAGAGAAACGATCAAACCAAGCACGAGCAGCTTGCTTGAGGCCATAAAGGGGTCGGCGAAGGCGACAAACTATACTATTAGGAACAGAATACCCCAGTGGTAGCTGCATATAAACCTCCTCATGCAGCTCACCATTAAGAAAAGTATTCTTGACATCAAGCTGAGAGATGAACCAAGTCCGAACAGACGTCACAGCAAGAAAAGTGCGAACAGTGATCATGTGAGCCACAGAGCAAAAGTCTCATCATAATCACGACCATACTCCTGTTGAAACCCATGTGTCACAAGACAAGCCTTGTAACGCTCAAGAGAACCATCAGAGCGGGTCTTAACCTTGTAGACCCACTTGCACATGATAGGAGTAACACGCGCGGGAAGAGAGACAAGATCCCACGTGCCAGTACGCTCAAGGTAGCAATCTCCTCTGCCATCGCACGCTATCACTCCTGTTGAACAGCAGCATCACGATAAGAGTCGGTTCGACAAGAGCAACAACAGCAAAACAAAAGCGCGCAGGAGGCCTAATAAACTGATGATCACGAAGAGCATATCGAGGAGGAGAGGCCGAAGAAGATTACCCATCAGAAGAAGATGACGTATTAGAAGAATCCTCAACTTGCGGACGACGAGTGTAGTAGAGAGGATAAGAAGGAACAAGGCCAGGAGGAATCTCTAGAGAGGGTATCGGCGGCGAAGGAGCCGACGACAAAAAGGAGGCACATAAGAGACCAAAGGTTGTAGTAGAGGTGTGGTGGCTATGGGGTTGGAAGAAAAGTCAGAAAAGAAAGTGACTCGATGAGAGATGCTGGAGTGGTGGAAGGAGAAGGACAAGGGTTGAAAGGACGAGACTCATCAAAAGTGACATCATGAGAAATCCGCATCCGTCGGCCAACAGGATCTCAACAACGATATCACTTATGCTCAAGGCTATAGCTTAGAAAAACACACTCGATGGACTGAGCGGTCAGCTTGGTGCGCTCACGAGGTCCAAGAAGAACATAGCACACCCCCCAAAGAGGCGAATACTAGAATAATTAGGAGTCTTGCCACAGAGATACTCAACTGGGATCTCCCCTGAAGAGCAGAAGAGGGCTGAATATTGATCAGAAAAGTGACAGTAGATATAGTCTCAGTCCAAAAGTGTGGTGGAACAACAAAACCAAGCATAAGAGCACGGGTTATTTCAAGAAGATGACGATGCTTTCGCTCAACCACACCGTTCTCGGCATGAGTATCAAGGCAAGAAAACTGAGAGAGAGTACCCTGCTCGGTAAGAAAACTACGAAAAATTCCCGATAAGTATTCCACAGCAGAATAAGCACGACAGACATGAATAGGAGAGTCAAACTGAGTACGGATCATGGTAGGATGAAACAGGCAGGTGTGAGAGTCAAAACCAACCCTACAACCAAGATCGATGAGCTATCCCATCGAGAGAAGCTGCATGGTAAGCTGGGGAACGTGGGAAACAGTTGGAACAGAAAAGTCGGTGAATAAAAGAGTGCCTTGACAGCTGATAGACAAAGGAGTACCGCTATTTGTCTGAACAGAGATAGGAACAACGGGAGGTCCTATTGAAGTGAGAGATGTAGAATCCAGTATCATGTGGAAAGAGGCACCAGAATCCAGAATCCAGAACCCAAGAAGTACCTGGAGGACGTCTGAGCTAGACTGGCATAACCTGCTGAGCTGTGAGAGGACTGCTGAAGTAGAGCCTAACAGAACTACTGAACAAAGTCACCTCGCCGAGAAGGGCCTGACGTGTTGATCTATCCTCCTGTCGAGGAAGGGCCTCCTTGCCCCCCCCCCCGGATCGTCCAGCCTCACACGTCTTGTTCTGCTTTTTTTGAACCGCGCAACGCTGATAGTCATGCCCGAAGTTCTTGCAATAATTGCATTGAACCCCAGTTGGTGAAAAAACAGGAGCAGAAATAGACACCTAATGAGGGACTATAGTCGAAACAGAAACCGTCGGTGTAGTCGAAGAAGGGGTAGCAAGCACAGTAAGAACAAACTGTGATGCTAACCCCCGGCGAAGTTCCTCAGCACGAAGCGTTGAAAGAGCCTCAGTGACTGTCAGTTGTGGTGAGCGGCTCAGCAGTTGAGCCCTAACAGGCTCAAACTCCGGGCAAAAAAAGGCAAACAAAGTCATAAAAGCGAACGCGATCACAATCAGCCTTCTGCACTTTATGACACTCCTGGCAGAGCGGCGAAGCCAGCTCGCCCAGCTGGCGCCAGAGACTGGTCAGGGCTCGAAAGAAGTCGTCGACGAAGAGTCCTCTTGGCGAAGCGTCTCTAACTTACGCTCAAGCAAAAAGAATTGAGCATCGCAACTCTACTGGTATCGATCACGCAAGTACTCCCAGATCTGACGAGTGGCACGCGGACCAACAATGTCTGACTGGATGGGGCCGTCGACGCTGACCACCAGGATGGCTCGAACACAAGCCTCATCAACACACCAGCACTCAAAAGCGTCTATGGCATGCTGAAAGGTCTCATCAGTAACAGCAATAACGACATCTACCTCCTTGGCGGCCTCATCTTCCGCTGGAGATGCAGAAGTAGGCGGTCTGGGAGAAGGATGAACCGATGACGGCGGACAAGGTCGGGCACCAGTAATATGTCCCAGAGACGGAGACCATCGAGCGTGATCTCCATAAGTGAAGACCACAACCTGTAGTTCATCTCATTAAGCTTTATTCCTGAGAGAATGGGATCGCATCTAATGGAACAGAAGTCATTGGTAGACGACGCTGGACAGCGCGGCGACCAAGACAACGAAGTCTAACAGAGACGATGGACGGCGCAATGGTTAGATCGATGTTTCTATTTTTTCCGAGCCGGTCCGGCTCACTCTAAAACATGATACGGTCTACGCCCATAAGAACGGCCTGAACAGGGAACTTTTAGGGTTCCCCGCCCGGCAGTGGACACGGCGGCGGCGGCGGGTGTAAGCGGCGGCGGCGCAGAGCAACGGCGACGCGGTCCGGCGAGCGAGCTTAAGCGATGGTGTTGTGTCGGGGCGCTACATTGTTGGCGGCGGCCGAGCGGCGACGCTGTCTGGCCGGGCGGAGCTCAGCGATGGCGTCGTGTCGTGGGCGGCACTGCTTCTTTGGCGGCGGCGACAAGCACCGACCGGTGGAGAGCAACACCAGTGGCACCAAGCGTAAACGGCGTCAACGGCGTCGGTGGTCGAGCGGCGGCCAAATTGGGTTAGATCGACCAACGGCGAGGCGTCGAGCTCGGGTGCCGTCGGACAGCGCCAAGTTCGGGCTCGGGCTCGGCGCGTCGCGTCGAGGAAGCGGTCGATCGGGATGCAGCGTCGCGTCAGGCGGCGGCAGTGAGAGCGGCGGCGGCGGTGGCGGTCGACGACGATGTGGCAGCGGAAGAGCTAGGTTAGTAACCTTGTTCTGATACCATGTCATGAATATTATGCGTATATTCAAAAAGGCCCAATGAGCAATATATAGGAGTATAAAGGGGTTTTCATATACATATAAGGAATACAAAATAGTCATATTCTAACAAACTACTGCAACTGGCTTCTTGGCCTCTGGGTTGCTGAGAAGAAAAAGCTTATACCCATCACAAAATCTGTTCTGTTGATAATCAGGAGCTGTACACAGATGAGATATGAACACATTCCTATAGGCTTAGACTTCTGAAAGGGCCAGCTTTGCGAGCACCCTATTACCTGAAGCCGATTTGTGATCTTCTCATAACTCTTGGCTGCCTGACCACGTAAATTGCCCTTAGATGGTATTTCATCTTTTATGTAAACAAGTGAAGGTATTAAATAACATTTAGTTATTCTGACCCATTTGATATCTATTCACAAGAAGACATTTGAAATCGGAATGTAAATCATATACATGATCAATCTAACAGTCTAGTCATATTTTGTAAGAGCATTTGGTTGACTAAGGTCTACTACCTTGATTGATGTATGTGCTGAGCACATTGTGCTCTAGTGTGGGTGCACTTATCTGCCATTGTCTATTCATTGGCCCGACCTGTAAAAAAAAATATCCATGCACATTTGTGAAACCCTATGCTGTGCAGTTTAAAGATGTAGAATTGTACATTTGTGCTACAATTGCTGCTTCAAAAGCCATCTGCAAGATGATATGGTTCACTACAGATTATTTAGCTTTGTACATGAGTGGCCAGTTAGCCATCTGGCTGACAGGACACTATTGATGGCATTCCACATCTAAAGAATTCACATCACCTACTAAACTGGAAATAAAGGAGTGTGCTATCATTATCAGCCATTTTTTAGGATAAGATATATGCCTTCGCAATTGAGGCCACTATATGATATTGACAACATCTATGTAGTATGTACACAGAGAAACCACAAGCTTTCATTAGGATGTGCATGTAATGGTCATCAGGCAGAAGCCACAAGTAGTAGTGAAAACACTTAGGTGGCATAATGGCACAAACCATATATAATTTCAATAAGGAGACTAAGCAAGGGTACCTGTTAAGTTGATCAATAATTGTGTCTCTATATTCCCATGCAAACACCAACTTTCGGTCATCTAGTTCATACATGATAAAAGGTTTACTTGAGGTCGGAGACAACCTCAGTCCACAAAAATATCCCAAATCATCTTTACCAAAAGATAACAACCTGCAGCAAGGAGCAGACCCCAGGAATTCATCAGTAAAAAAACAGATCCAATTATCCAAAAGTAGAACCTCATAATAAAATTAGTGCTGCTTTAGCAAGCTTCACATGTTGCTTGAGAAGATCCAATAAGGAATATGTGATTACCTTTTGCAAGGTCTTGTATGTAATATATGGATGTGAGCATGCTGTTAGAGAATTATCATGAGTAAGGATACGTGGCTGTAGGCGTCAACGGGGTTCTGAATTCATAGGAGAAGGAGACGGCGATACCACTGGTCCAGGTCCATGGTCGATGCTCCAACTGTGCCGACTGATCATCGCAACACATGCAGGTGCAATGTCAGCCGAAGGCAGCGAATTGAACTTCTTGAGGAAGTCTGTTGTGGGAATCCCCATGTAGTCCATTGTAAGCTCCACTGGCATTTGTAATTCAGAAAGATTAAGTGAGAGGAACAAATCAAGAAGCACACCAATCAATCGCAGAAAAGATTCGAGAGCAGCAACCAAAAAGAAAAGGAACGAACCAATGGCAGAAAAGCCTGAAGAACAGCGGCCAAAACACGTCAAAGAGGTAGGTAAACTACAGTCACAATGGGGTGGAGGCGGCAACCATGTCGGCAGCGGCGGCAGACGAGAGGGTGGCCTCAGCGCGCACGCACGGCATGGAGTTCTTCGGCGTCACAAGCTGGCGCTCGATTGATGGCTCACGGTGGTGGGCGATGAGTGCGCCGTGCTCGCCGGCGGCGGCGTGATTAATACGGCGAGGAGGAGGAGCACCTCTTCGCGCCGACAGGGAGTGGATGGGTTGGAGGGGACTGGGGCAAGAAGGACGAGGGAGGGGAAGGGGAGGAGCGGCGTAATGCTTCCAGCTGCACTCTTTCTGAAACAAACCGGGGAATGGCATTCGTGAACATGGGCTTAACCAAGGCCCACTCTTCGGGTATATGGGCTATTAGCCATAGCGAGATTCACAGGAGTTTTCGAAATAACAAAATTAGGAAAGGTTGCAACTGTCTCTACCGCGGACTGGAAGAGCGGTAGATGGTTTCGCATATTAGAAGCGTGGTAGGTAGATTCTGCGGATCGGGAACACGGTACATGACTGTTGTGGTGTTATTTTTGTAATTTCGTATGAACGAATACTACTTTTGCTATTTGTCGGACCCATTTTCTAATCCGATCCTCTGTGAAATCATCGTGCTATTCCCGGATCGATAGATAGCACTCACAGATACATTCTTTGAATCAAACCATACATGGCGCAAAATCATTTCATTCATTAATTTACACATCAGAGTTTACATAGACCGCTTCGGGCTAATTTTTACAATAAGGGCCGGACAGGCCAAATAAATACATTACAAAAGATAGCGGAAGCAACAACGAAAGCAAAGGGGTGAGGGCACATCTTACATGACAGCAAGTGATCGGGAACCCGTGTACATCCGATATTATCCAAAACTTGAACAATATAGGAGGTACACAAGAACCAGTGAGTCACTAGATCAAGTGAGACTAGAACAACTAAGGACTAAACTACGCTTCAATGACTCCTGTGTCTTGAGACTTCTGGATCCTTGATCCAGTTGCCAGCTCCAGGGTTCCTGTTTTTGAGGGTTTGGGGAAAGAGCGAGGATGAGCACAACTACCGTGCTCATGAGCCAACACACACAGATGCAATAATATACATGCAAGGTGTAACAAGGATGGCTCAGGTTCTTTTATTTGCGTAAAGCAATATTTGTAAATTATCATATATTAGAAAATCCTATCACTTAGCATTTGGACCAAATTGCATTTTTAAAGAGATTAATTGTGCAATAATTAATAACAAATGAGAGGTTCCTCCATCTAAACTCTGTCTCATGCTTAGTTTCTAATGGTGGTCATACCCACCTATTACCAACACCGTAAGAATACCCGAAAAAATCCAAATCAAGGGCTAGGTGAGCCCAACACATTTCATCCCAACCACAAAAGTTTTTGAAATAGAACTATATCTTGTAAGTTCCTTTGCCCGCCCTTGACCGTGGGCACGGTTGTTCGAACAGTTTTTATTCTCTGCAGAGATTGCACATCTTTACCCACAAGAGATAATCAGCTTGATATGTACACACGTCTCCTTGGACATGTGAATCAAGGGGAGATTATCACAAGGCCTTTACAAGGCATCCCTCGATATTTGCCGCACCCGCTAAGGTTTCACCTGAGCGGGGTTTCGTTCCCGTGGGACCCGACAACCACTACGCCCAGACCCCCCCTTGCGCCATACGACTTACGCCTAGGTTCCGCAAGTCGCATACCCCAACCCGTAGCCTCGTGGGCTCACGGTGATGGGATGCCCCTCCAATGGTGCAGCTCGTACCGAAGGACACCAATTAGTTAGCCAGGTCGACACCATTATAGACTTGTGGCTGTACGGTTTTGCAATAGGAGGTCATCACAGGATGAAGTCCTTAAGATCATCTGGGCGGTTCTTACCACATGCCATTCACAAAAATATCCTGGGCTACATTAGCACCCAACCATATACCCTCCAGCTTACCATCCGCCCAGATGGGTATTAGCAAATTTTTAGAGTTTTAGAGAGGTATAAAACAAATTATCCAACCAGTTCAGTCATTCTCTCCAATGACTGCCCAAAACAATTGATGATGATTTGGGGTAGGATTACCCCGGTACTTAAACAAGTCTAGCATGACGTTTACGTACGACCTATAACTAGTAGGTTACCAGATATTTACTAGGGTGACAAAGATATTGGAAGTTCAATTTTCAAGGAAATGGAATAATAATTTATTAATCAACGAGTAGGCATTTAACTACCTTAGAGTGTTTGACATACATTTGCATAGAAATTAAAGCATGCATTTTGATACTTTAAAAGAACATAATTTGCATAAAATGTGGGACCAATATGATCAAAGTGTTAACTCGCATGGGCTATTTTTACCGTGGCCTTGATCTTACTCAAAGCTTGATTAGACAGAGGTTCGAAGTCTTCATCGGCGTCTTTGCTTGAATCTTGGATCTGCTGGAGTCGTCGATTCTTCTGGACTTCGATTTCTAATTACGCAATAACGATTTGAAAAACCAAATAAATACAAATAATCCAAGAGACCAAATAAAACACAAGAGCCTCAGAAAGATTGCGGAGGACGGCTTGAGAGAATGGTTTGAGCGACACTGGAAGGTTGGACAGAGTCAACCATCCAGTTGGGCGAAAGGAGGAATGACAGAGGATTTCTGCCCGGAGGGAGGATTCAAAGGAGGGTAAGGTCGAATGAGCTTTTGCCGGAATGCTCTACTGCGGATTTGGAAGACTGCAAGACTATCATTCGACAAGCGACAAAGCAACTCAACTACCGGTTCTATATCAATCTAGAAAACTCGATTGACACAAAATCCAATGGCAACTCAATCCCAAACCCAACTGCCAGATAATACTCATTGATTCGATTTCTAGCTACTCAACCTACTACCAAATCAAGACATATCCAACTACCATCTATACAATTGCCAGATTACCAATTATTGCTAAACCACAAATCATTTCCAAACAATACAAATTGATAAAGCAATCAAATCGATACTTCCAGCTTTCACTAAATATCATTACTTCCAACAATCATTGTCTTACTGACGAACACTAACCAACAGCTAACAATTGATTAACAAATCCAATAGACAATACCGCACTGAAGATTAAAACTATCCCTAATAATCAGGATCACAATCAACAATTCAATTTACTGCCACAACACCTATACTGAGGATCAGTAATCTCAGACAATTAATCAATAATCAACTTACTACCAACAAAACATTCTACTAATCCATGGCAACATTTCTTAATCGCTGGATCGATTGCAACCTTATCGCTACCGCTATGAACAGGGGAAACAACTACGAATCAAACGCCGACAATCGAAATAGATAAATAACAAATTCTACGACTCAACAACGCGATTGACAGATTAACACAACCTCAACTATCGATTGATCCCAGACTTTCCAAATGCAAGCCATACAAACTAATAACCTAATGCACCACTTCATAATCGCCAAATTAATACAAATTTTCAACTGACAGAGTGCACACAGAGATTTCAATGGCACGATTAAACATTCAAGATTCATATTGACATAGTATTCTAATCACTGTCATACAAATGATTTATGATCTCATACAATAATCACAACAAAAATTCACTGTTAACAACCGTTGTTCAATAATCAATGATCAAGGACAATCACAAAAGATTCAATATACATGACAGATTACGCCAATCACTACTAATCAAAACACTGAACTGGGAGAGCTATAATCAAAATAATCATCCCAATGCCTTGACAGCAATCGGCCTGAAGAACAAAGTTCGGCACATACTAATACCAGCTGATAACATTCACCAATAATCATCCAATACCACAATCAACAATTGTATTCAAGCTCAGCAAAGATAGGAAGACTAGCAGCCAGCATTCGGATATCATTGTTGCTCTCTATTTGGATCCCCAGGGGAGCACTCGGCAGAGAGGGACAGGGCAAGGGGGAAGCTCAGCCAGACACACACACACACACACACAGAGCAGCAGGGCACACACGGGGAGGGAAGCAGGGAGAAGGGGCTTTGGGTGATGGCTGCCGATGGCGAGTGGCGGCCGTGTGTGCACTGGGAGCAACCAAAATGGGATGCTTGCCAAGGAACAGAGGAGATGGGGGGGATGTGGGCCGGTTTGATTGGTTGAGGCGACCGGTCCGACCGGGAGCAGGCGACGGGGCGGGGCGGCGGCAGAGGTGGTCGGTATTGGGGCATGGGTGGCGGCGGCTGGAGTGAGGGGTTGGTGCGGCGGGCGGCACCGAGCCAAGAGTGATGGGTGCGACGGCCATCCAGGCAATGGAGACCGGAGAGAGGGAGAGGAAGGGAGGAGATCGGGAGCATCAAGGGAAGGAGGGAAGCTCACCGAGGGTTGGTGGAGGCGGTGGAGCACCGGAGAAGGTAGGAGTCGAGGCGCGCGGGAGGAGAACTTGGCGACGGTGGTCCCGAGGAGGCGGGCGCCTGCACTGGCCGCTAGGGGAGGCTCGGGCGTCACCACGGCCTCAAGCGCCGGCGACTGGAGCCGACGGGGCGGCCGACGGTGGAGAGGCGCTTCGGCTGAAGAGGAGGGGAAGAGTGATTGGGGCTTGGGAGAGGACTTACCAGAGGTGGAAGGAGGAGATGGGGAGAGGCAAAGGGGCACGAGCCTCTTTATAGCCGGTGGAGAGGGGAGCCGCTGGAGGTGATGACGGAGGCGACATGGGCGACGGCGTGGGCGTCCATGGCGGTAGTTGGCGAGGACGACGAGACGTCGGCCGACCGGAGAGGCGACGGACCGGCGCGCGAGTTTTGGACCGGGGTGCCTCGCCCTTGGACCGGTCGGAGCTGGGCGTCACGGGGTGGAGAAGACGGCTCGACCGGCGAGTGGAGCCGGTGGAGTCGGCGTGCGGGTGGGGTGGAGCTGCAGGCATGGCGCCGAGGAGCCGGTGGTGAGGGTGACGGCGGCGGCATGGGAGGTGGGCGGCGCTCAGTGGGAGGGATGGGCCGGCCGGGAGAAGGTGGCCGAGCGGCGCAATCGAGCGGGAGGAGATGGAGGAGAAGGCGGCGGAGGCAAAGAGCCGGCGGCGCGAGGGAGCGAGAGGGGAGCGGGGCGACGGGAGCGAGGCGAGAAAAGGGAGACGAAGGATCGAGAGGCGGCGCGGCGAATCAGCCGAGGGAGAAGAGAGAGATAGGGGAGGCGACTGAGACGAGAGGCGACGGGAGAGAGAAAGAGATAAGGGAGCCGGCCGTGGGCCGGAAAAACGGAGGTGGGCCGGGAGACTGGGCCGGGCCGGGAAAATGGAAGAAAAGCAGGCCGCGGCTGGGCCGAAAATCGGGAGCGCTGGTGGGCCGGCCGGATGAAGTCGGCCCGGGAGGGGGAGGGGAAAGAAATTGGGTTGGCCCAAAATAAGGGAGGGATTCCAAAAATTGAAAAAGATTAAATTCAACTTGAATTTAGAATTTGAAATTTTGAGGATTGTTTTGAAACACAAACCCGAGCTTAAAGAGAGCTCGAGAATTTTAAAAATTTAAGCGACAAACGAACATCAATGAAAATCGAAATTGAAATAATCGGCGCTATTTGCTATCTGAAAAACGGGGTGTTACACTATTATAAATAAAAAACATGCAAATTCAGCCAAATACTCAATTCATGGTGCCATTTCAACAGCTGCTCAATCAGAAATCAACGCTCTACAGCAAAGCTGGGAACAAATTCTTAGCGTCTCACAGTCTGTGTGCCTATTCCCTGCCATTTTTCTCGGATTACGACGATACACCTGAAAGGCAAAACTTCTCTTGAACGGTAATCCGCCACCATGCACACATACGGCAACAAATTTGCTTACGGCAATTTCATCTGTAATTACCAATCAGGCAGGGCATGCAAAAATGCCGGTTGCAGCTTTGTGATAATGCACTAATGGCCCTATGTTTAGCAAGTGAATGGAAATTGGAGGGCAACTGTGATTAACTTCCACATCATTAATCACACAAGCCACAAGGTGATTTGATTAGTTGGGCTTAAAACCAAACGAATATGCAGGAGGATGTACCCTGCAGTCTGAAGAGAGGGATGGGTCAAGAAATGTAGCTAGCTGATGGAAGCAAATTTGCACCTTCTTTCAAACAAAAGAAAGTTGAGCATCCTCCCACACAAGACAAACAAGAAAGTTGTTGGCTAGTATAACAAAAATGAAAGAAAAAAAGAGCTAGGGATAAATATATATTAGAGTCCCATGACAACTTATAGTGAAAGGAGTGAACAAGTTCACACTAGTATACCTCTTCTTCAGACAGAGGCTTATTGCAGCACTGAGTCTTCCTATACTACCAGAAGCATGGCACTATTCTAAGTTTGCTCAGGTCTACTTCGTAAATCATTTTCCATAGGAAATAATTAAGGTCGTCGTCATAGGGATATCCTCATACAGAGCACATTTTTTTGGTAGTATAAGCATTAGTGAGCCATTTGCATAAGTACAACTATTACACAAAAAATCGTACGGAATATAATGGCAATGCATGTGTAGTTCAACTTTTCTTTTCGACAACTCTTGACAAATCTATAAAAAAGAGATTAAGGCACATCAGGAAGATACCATGTGCACCTTAACCTCCCTACAAACCTTCATGAGAAACAATCAAGCAGTAGTCCATCAGCATGCACCAAGGTGCAGCGTAGAAGGTTGGCATTAGATCGGATCTCAGGAAGATATATACCATATTGTCAACGATCGATTACTAGTGATAAAAGTACACCAACAAAATAAAGTACAGGTCTAAACCTCACAAGAATAAAAAGGTACAAGTCTAGAAGCTAATTTACTAGTGATAATGATACAATAGTTAATATAATGTGGTGTACCAGAGATATGTATATACAGCTCGTACAACCAACTGCATCTCGTCAAGAATGCTATAGTGCATGCTAATTAAGTTGAGCCATTCTATATGATCTTTTTTTTTAATAGGAAAAACGGTAGTAGAGACTCCTACTGCAGTAAAATATGTTAAAGATTAGACAAATATTTACAGAGGGAAAAAGGCACCAAAAAATTACAGAGTGTCTACAAAAAAAAAATAGCCATTGTAAAATTATAGATTTCAAGCTCTCGTTCACTCTATGCAAATGTAGAGCTACTTTTTGAACAAAAAGTCTCTTCCATTCTGCCATTGATGTAAATTTTATATAAATAAAAGGCACAAATAGAGTCTAAATTTTTTTCGGACTTTAATCAAGACAAGGCTACTGATTCTAGCTTGTCTCTTGACCACCTTGTTAGTTTGTAAATTTTCACCTTTTATTTTTTTAGGAACTATAATAGCTCGTAAATAATAAGCATAAGGTGATCAGGTCCATAGTTTGATCCACAATACTGTAGCACATGCACAAATTACAAACTTAAAAATAAGGTATGTAGTGGGGCTCTGTAATGGGAAATGCATACCCATAATTAAGAGAGATGTACTAAATTTGACAAATTGATCAAAGCAGGTACATGCATTTGTTCCTATTACAAAAAAAAGGTGGTAAAAAAGAACAAAAGGGAAGGACGAAATTGACATAGCTATATTTGGATTTGTTCTTATCATAAAGGCCATGACAGAGACTTCTCCTGCCATGGCCGAGCTCACTAATCCTAGTATACCACCTAATGATTCTCGATTGCTCCGCTATTAGTATCCTAATTGATTAGTGTGTTTAAGGTAGCTAGATGGCGTGAGGCTATTGGCGAGACCACAAATTCAAAACTCAACATATCGGTATAAAAATTAGCAACTTAGCCAGCATAGCTAGCTAGTACATGGAAAAGGTGGCAGATTTGGATGAAAATGACATCTTGTAATAATAAAGAAATAGAATGAAGTAGTGACATTTATCATGTGGGACACGGAGGAATTTTATGTGTTGGCAAGCAACTTGTGTTAACAATTAACTAGGACTGAGGGTGGGTGAAATGCACACAAAATATTTGAGTGTCTTTACCACACACATATGGACGTCCATGCACCTCCAGGCTCCCCCGCCGCTGGATTCACTCTAAGATTCGCGCATCTCTCTCTTCTCCACTCCCTCTCCCCGCTGGTCAGCACCCCCTGGTATATACTATGTTGTAGATACCAGATCGGATAGTAAACTTGTAGACACTCTCTGTCGGATGCGTCGACCGCGAGGATGCGAGGGAGGAGCTTAACGAGAAACATATACAAGGGGTCGTACGGATGTATTGTATATGTGCGGTAGAAGTTACATGTGGCCTCTCTCTCCCCATTTACAAGGGTCCTATTTATAGAGTGGGAGGAGGAGATATGAAGTTACATTGTTGCTCTTAGGGCTTAGCTTGTTTCGATAGTACTTTCGTCTATCTCGTCAAATGGGTCCCGCCACGTCTGAGATACATAACATCGTCGCCCTTCTGTCTATGTGAGTGTTGACGGGGGCTACCCGGAATGGAATTGGCAAAAATTAATATCCCCAAATTTTATCTATCTAGAGCCAAAAAGGCTTATGGATTCTTGAAGATCCGCTTTGTTGAGCGAGATAGGCACTCCCCTGCTTTACTCCTCATTTTTAACTTTGTTAATAGTTTTTTTTGGCATACATATCTATTCTTCCCTATTCAATTAGGCATGCATATATCTTCATGGATGTTGATCATTGTATGAACTTCCCCAGCTACAACCTTAAGACATTGCACCAAAGATTTCACAAAGTATTCTTTTTCATGCGTATCCTTATTAGATGCTGGAATTTTTTGTCTGCTGTTACTCTGATGAGCTCTCACATTACATTAGTACAAGCAAGCAAGATAATCTTTTTATATATAATATGTCATTGCTGACATGGCTTTATCTTTATCTGAACCGCGCACGTCAGTAATGACAGATGCAACTCAAAGACAAAATTCTTTAGCCCTTGCTTGGATGGGCGGTTTCATTGGAAAGGTCTGAACCAGATCCTAAACATTTCCAATGAAATTTGAAGCAGATCCTAGACCTTTCTGATGAAATACCCCTAATCCAATCACCTCCTTATGGTAATATATATATATATATATATCCACCGCATACATACGAGATGAAATGGTTATCTCGCTAATCTTAATCTTATCATATTGCTCCCAGCATTATGATTATTCAAGTAGTGAACAGTACATAGGTTGTCGAATTAGGTCGGGTCCTGTGCGCATTACGCTATCATGGGAACTTTTAATTAACTTTTTGCCGCTCTCTTTCCCCCCTTTTTCATCTGCATACGATTTGTATATACTAGTGTATCTTTGGATCTGTTGGTCAGCCCAATCCATGTGTAGGGGAGTTCAAAAATACACAGAAAGGTATAAATTAGAGAGAGTAACACGTGATCACAGTACATGTGATTTGTTCTCTTAAACTTAATGGATAGAACAGGAATACTGTACCATGTCTGCACCAGTAGCAATCAAGAAGAAAAAAAAAATGCTTATTTGCCCTACAAAATTACCGGTTTTTCTGAACTGTCACCGAAATAAATGTTATTTCCTTTGGTCTTATTGGAGCAAAATTTGAATTTTTTTTTTGCTTAAATGACACCGTTTGGAGGTGTAGTTGCGAGAGTGGCTCTCTTCGCACGGTATTTGCAAATTTAGTACCTCGTTCGCACTGTCACCATACGGAGGAGCCTTGCGAGCTGGTCGTGTGGTATTTCACTCGTGGCGTCTCGTGTGGCTCTACAAAATTTACAAATGCCTGGAAAAAAATCACCCTCCTAACTACACATCTAAACAGTGCCATTATGGCAAAAAATCCAAATTTTGTTACCCCCTCGTGGCTCGTGCCACTGACGTCACTAAGTTAACCTCACTTGCCGTTAACAGAAAGAAAGGAAAAAAAAAGCTGTCAGTTTTTCGCAAAATTCCCGTGTTGCCCTCGTCTTCTTTCTTCAAACCCTCGTCTTATTTCTTCTTCCTCCTCCACCGTCCTCTCTCCTACCCCACCGGCCGCCCCCTGCTCCTCCTCTCTCCCTCCTGCCCATCCGCAGACCGCAGCTAGCGGCGATTGGCTTCCCCATTTGTCTCAAGTAATCACGCCGAATTCTCCCTACACTGAAGCGCGCTTGCCACCTCGAAGCGGAGGAATTCTTCTCCCGTAGGCGGCGTCGTCCTCCTCCTCCCCCCTACCGGACTGACCTGGAGTGGAGATCCATCAGTACTTGAATTGATTTCTTCTTCGTTGGTAAGGAGGCCCTAGCTTGCTTGGATTGTTGTTCTAAGAGTGACTTTTGTCCTGGGGTTTTTTTCCCTTGCTGTGAGCAATCTCATCCGAATCTTTCTTTCTGGGATGGACACTCCAATCCATACAGTTTCGTGCGGATTTGTTCACTGGTGTGAGGTCTTGAGGTGGGATTGTGATCGGTGAGGTTGAGGGAGGCTAATGGCTTCGATATCGGATAGCGAGACGACGAACCATGGGAGCATGTGGGAGTTGGATCAGAACCTTGATCAGCCCATGGATGAGGAGGCTAGCCGGCTGAAGAACATGTACAGGGAAAAGGTCTGGGCATTGATCCTTGCATTTTAAATTTATTAATCACTTTTTCTGTAAAAATGTGCTTTCCTGTGTAGCTGTCTCTGCATTCATCTGAAACAACATGAGCGCTTCTTTCATATCAATGATACAGTGTGAATTGTTAGTTTTTGGGACCATTTTGATATAAAGAGTACCAGGAACCATATGGCCGGTGTGCTGTTGTTCTTGGTTTCCAAATGCAGGAACAAAATTTTGATTTACAGCATGTTCTACTCACTTCACCTTAAACTACTATAACTTTTGTTGGTGTGAAAATTGATTTTCTCCCTACATATCTAGACTGTTTCTTTACCATGTTCATAGCTCAAATAAAACTGAAATGTGTCTTTTTTTCATGCAGAAGTTTTCATCAGTTTTGTTACTGCGGCTTGCATTTCAGAGCCTTGGTGTAGTCTTTGGTGATTTAGGTACATCGCCATTGTATGTTTTCTACAACATCTTTCCACATGGGGTCAATGATGATGAGGATGTTATTGGAGCGCTTTCCTTGATCATTTACACCCTCACTCTCATTCCTCTGATGAAGTATGTTTTTGTTGTCTTGCGGGCAAATGATAATGGTCAAGGTGAGATATCACATTCTTGCAAATATTACCGTGTTTGCTAATTTTTATGATTTGTTTGGTATTTGTAAGAAACATGAGCGCAATTGTAAAAAAAAAGATTGTGTTAAAGCATTAGCAAATGTAGTAAGATTCTGCAATTTTACCATTTGGTTTTGTTGGCTCTGGCAGAATATCATAACACAACCTTGTTCTAGTGATAGAATTTCTATCAACAGGATTTAAATATGAGATGCCAGAGTGATTCCTAGACAGCACTCTACTAATCATGAATATCTGTAGAAGGTCAAGTCCTGAGTTTATTTTACTTTGTGCTCAGACAACAGTTAGTTACCCTCCTCCTTCACTTGCATTGTTTGTTTGCCCAATTTTCAGCTGACAACTTGTTAATCTTTATTCACAGGTGGCACATTTGCTCTTTATTCTCTACTTTGCCGGCATGCAAAGGTCAGCACTATACCCAACCAACATAAGACAGATGAAGAACTAACAACATATAGCCGACAAACTTATGAGGAGAATTCACTTGCAGCAAAAGTAAAGAGATGGCTAGAGGGACATGCATATAAAAAGAACTGTCTTCTTATTCTCGTTCTCATTGGTACCTGTACTGCCATTGGAGATGGGATCCTTACTCCTGCTATATCAGGTATTCAGCATCAAAGTTTTCTTAGTAAGTCCAATGGAACTTGGATTGTAACTTGTATGTTTGTGTTCTGCAGTTCTCTCTGCATCAGGTGGAATAAGAGTTCAGAATCAGAAGATGAGTACAGGTAATTCTGCTCTTTTGTATGGTTATCTTGATGTTGGTGTTGTCAACTATTGTAAAACCTTAAGTGGATTAATATGGTGGAGCTAGTATACAAGAATGCTAGATTGACCACAACGAAGGAAAGAAATCAGTGTTGGTCATATATCTAAAGTAGTGCATATGCAAACTTTGTGATCTTGGGCAGCTGGGCTGCACTGATTATTTTTCTTGTAATCTAATGAGGAAAACTCCATTCATTATGTTGTTCTGGTATTGTTGTAAAATCATCTGATATTTGTTGCTTCCATATCTGACAGATGTGGTTGTAGTCGTCGCGGTGATCATATTAATCGGTGTATTCAGCATGCAACACTACGGTACAGATAAAGTTGGATGGCTCTTTGCACCTTTAGTGCTCCTTTGGTTTATTCTAATTGGGAGTGTTGGGGCACTGAACATACACAAGTACAACAGTTCAGTTCTAAAAGCATATAATCCAGTCTATATCTACCGGTTTTTCCGACACGGGAAGTCTCAGATCTGGACCTCTCTTGGAGGAATCATGCTTAGCATCACAGGTCATTTGCAATTCTCATGTACCTTCCATTGATTAATCACGTTATGCATCGATTATAAGATGCAGCAGAATTACCTATATGACTTTTCTCTTCAGGGACTGAAGCATTATTTGCTGATCTATGTCATTTCCCTGTATTGGCCATTCAGGTAATAAACACCTTCAATAAAGCAATCATGATTTATGTATTGCTTCAATAAAGTAATAATGTCTATGTGCAGATTGCTTTCACGTTGGTGGTGTTCCCTTGCCTTCTCCTGGCCTATACTGGGCAGGCTGCTTATATTATTTGCCACAAGGACCATGTAGTTGATGCCTTCTATCGGTCCATTCCAGGTCCCTCTGAAACAAATTTGACCCCTTATGTCAAGAAAAAAAAACCGATGCATCATGTCTAGTTGTCTACTATGTGCAAATTGGCATAGTGCATATCCCACCACTGTTACTGTTTACTAGTGCTCTATGCACTATGATATACTCATGTGAGATGTTTGATCACTGCAGATGCCATATACTGGCCAGCCTTCATCATTGCAACTCTTGCAGCAATAGTTGCAAGTCAAGCCACTATATCCGCTACCTACTCAATTATAAAGCAGGCTTTTGCACTGGGCTGTTTCCCCCGTGTCAATATTGTCCACACCTCAAAGAAATTTCTTGGGCAGATTTACATCCCTGACATCAATTGGGTACTTATGATTCTTTGCATTGCTGTAACTGCTGGATTCAAGAACCAAAGCCAGATAGGAAATGCATATGGTGAGCTTATTTTTTTTACAACTTCCTTGCATCTTTGAACTTGTAATTGACTACGGAGAACTTGGTTGTGTTATTTTCAATGCATTTCACTTCATTTCAAAGAAATAATCAATTTACCACATTTCTGCTAAATAGAGGATAGCTAGGATACCCTGTGGTTCATTTCAATGCTGGACACAGTCGGCATTTGGTTGTCACTATGTTTAAACTTTGTGACATAATATGCATCCAATGCATTGCCAATTATCAAATTCTAGAAGACTGTAACAGAAGAAACAACTCACGTGAGAACTAATAGCTGGAGAATCTGTAAAAATCCTAAATGGACTTTCTGTTGCCATATTGTGTGATGTTTCAGGTTGTAAATGAGGTTACCTTCTAAAATGTGAAGTCAGTCAGCAACTCAGCATCATCAAATGGGCACCGTTACTTTACCAAAACAGAAAAACTGAAATTGTTGAGGACACGCTGTAAATTGTCAATTAAGATTCTAAAAAGTAAAAACAATTGCAACTGAACCTTCATGATGCACTCTGCATTCCATAGATGACACCCTACTTATTTGCATATTATGTTATATGAACAGGCACTGCAGTGGTGATAGTTATGCTGGTAACAACATTCCTCATGGTCCCAATAATGCTGTTGGTATGGAAGAGCCACTGGATCCTTGTTGTCACCTTTATCGTGCTCTCGTTGATGGTGGAGCTCCCATACTTCACAGCCTGCATTAATAAGGTGGACCAAGGTGGTTGGGTCCCACTTGTCGTCGCCATCACCTTCTTCATCATCATGTATGTGTGGCATTTCTGTACCGTGAAGCGGTACGAATTTGAAATGCACAGCAAGGTCTCTATGGCCTGGATTCTAGGACTCGGGCCAAGCCTTGGCCTTGTTAGGGTCCCTGGGATAGGCTTCGTGTACACCGAGCTGGCAAGTGGTGTTCCACATATCTTCTCCCATTTCATCACCAACCTCCCTGCCATCCACTCGGTTGTTGTGTTCGTGTGTGTCAAGTACCTTCCAGTATATACTGTCCCGGTCGAAGAACGGTTTGTCATGAAGAGGATCGGGCCAAAGAACTTCCATATGTTCCGTTGTGTCGCAAGGTACGGGTACAAGGACATCCACAAGAAAGATGATGACTTTGAGAAGATGCTTCTTGACAGGCTCTGGATCTTTGTCAGACTGGAGAGCATGATGGATGGCTATTCTGACTCTGAGGAGTTCACCATGATGGAGCAGAAGACTGGGAGATCCACCAATGCACTGCTGATGACTGAAAAGGCTGGGAGCAACACAATGTGCTCCACTGGTGACCTGAGTTACTCATCACAGGATTCCATTGTGCCGGCCAAGTCACCTCTCGGGGGGAACAGCCTGACAAGGTACTCGAGCCAGACATTCGGCGATGAACTGGAGTTCCTGAACCGTTGCAAGGATGCAGGTGTTGTGCACATTCTTGGCAACACCATTGTTCGTGCGCGCAGAGATTCAGGGATCATCAAGAAGGTTGTGGTGGATTATGTTTATGCCTTCCTCAGGAAGGTCTGCAGAGAGAACAGTGTGATATTCAATATTCCTCATGAAAGCCTTCTCAATGTAGGCCAGATATACTATATATGAATATTTTTTTGTTCTATGGTTTTGATTCAAAGTGAACAGCTCTGACCTAATGCACTATGTAGGGCAGACGAACATTGTAAATGATTAGTTCTAGAGTAAGCTTCATTCATCATTCTGTCCCTTGTCAGGAGCATTGATGTTACAATGGCATATTCTCCATGATCATGTCCTGTAAAAAGAGAAGAAAAAAAGTGTTCCAAAATCCAAATGCTTGTTTACCATAAGACGGGAGAGGTTAATGGTTTTGCCGGACAGGATACCAGCCATAGCTGCTGCAAACATCATGTAAATGCTGGGCTTGATAGGAACAGTTAGATTCCAGCAGGAATATGGAAATGCATATTCCAAGTGGGGTCTAAATGTTTATGTATTTCTTGAGATCAGTTTCTCTGACACAGTTATATCTTGTGTCAAGTTCCAGATAATATTCAATCAAAGCATTGACATAGAGCGAACAATGTTATGGCTCACAAAACTCATGCGCTGATGGTTCAGTAATGAAATTAATATTTAAAAAACCAGGTAGCATGTTCCTGCGGCCGAGGTAATCTATATAACCAACAAATTATGCTGCTTGGGAAACTCGTATATTGAAACCTAAGAGAAAAGAAACCTGATAAGAGTTATAACTCAGAAAGTAGTTCACATCATATAGCCTGTGTCAAAACAGGCAGTATATCTGGTGGACATAAGTGTATCTATGAATATATGCACATAGTGCATCTTGTTCATCCAAAGCGAGATTTGTGACCGAGATCGAGGGAGCCAGATCTCGCCTCCAACTTAATGCATTTTGCGAACCCCCCCCCCTCAGCCAAACGAACTTCCTCTCATTTCGGCCCCCGCGCTCACCTCCTCCAGCCCCTGACTCCGCGCCGCCCCCTACATCACCCGCCGCTTCCTGCACCTCCGCCCCCCACGCCTCCGCACCTACGCCGCGTCCTACGCCTCCGCCCCTCTACGATGAACTGACGCCGCCACTCCCTGTGCCTCCGCCCTCGCACCGAGCCGACACGTTGCCCCTCTGCGTCGAGCCGACGCCGCCACCTCTTGCGCCTTCGCCCCCATGCCTCCCCCTGAGCCTCCGCACCAAGCCGACGCGCCGCCTCCTACCCCTCCCCCTGCGCCTCCTGCATCAAGTTCCCCCACTGAGGTCTGTTCGAATTAAATTCTTGTATGAGTGAATGAGCTGCCATATTTCAATTTTGGTATGATTTCAATTCTTGAAATGTCTGAAATTGAAATCATGACAGTGTATGTGCCAGATTTCATTGGAAGCAATGGAAGCAACATTATGATTTCGGGCGAAAAAGAATCGGAAGCAAGGGAAGCAGCATTATGATACTTGAAATGTTTGATGGCAGTTGATAGTTCTTTTAGGGGCAAGAGTGTAGTCTTGACTGTACTCAGTTGATGGAGAAGAAAAAAAGATTGTTTGTAAACTGTAATGTGTCATGTCTCCATCAACTGTAATGCGTTGCGCCATGTAGTATTGACTAACAAATAATGTTGGTTTTCAATTCTTGTGTGAGTGAATGAGATGCATAGTTTGTGTTGTATGAATGATCGTCATGTCTGAACTTGAGTTGACTTGTTATTCCTGATACTTGAAATGTATGAATTTTAAATCATGGCAGTGTGAGTACCGACAGTGTGTGTGTGTGTGTGTGTGTGTGTGTGTGTGTGTGTGCTAGATTTCGTTGGAGGCAATGGAGGCAAGAAACTGAGTGAACCGAAACTGAGTATTAGAAACTGAGCTAGGAACCTGATATTGTATACATCAAGATTGGTTTTCTGATTTCATACATCAAGATTTTCTGGAGAAGGAGATAATTGGTTTCAGACTCAACAAATTTCTGATGGTAGTGTGTTTCATTTTCTGATTGCATGCTTTCTAATTGCTGAAGTTTTGTGTTGTATGACCTTTGTGGATTTTGGGTACAAATTCAACTTCATGAGAATGGCTATATATGATTCATAAACAATATCATGTGAATTTTGGGTAGGAATTCAACTTCATGATAACGGCAATTTTGAGTGCATCAGCATTAAGCAAAACTTGAACTTTTCAATTCTTGCCCTGGCCAGCAACTCCTCCACATCACCGAACCTCCTGGCACAGGCTTTCCTATCAAACATCAAGCTGGCAATTTTGAGTGCATCAGCATTAAGCAAAAATGGCAGTAATGGCATCAATCAACACCTCATTTCACCTGAATATAAATTGAATACAAAATATTAATAACCTTAACTCAGAGATTCCATCCACACATACACATTGAATATAAATGAGAAATGACAACATGCTCATTTTTAATACAGAATTCAAACCTCGTTGTTATAGAATTCTAAATTACAAATGAACAGAATTCAGACCTCATTGTTACAGAATTCTGAATTGCAAAACATTGCATATTCATTAACTGTAAGCTCATTGCAGGTTACAGCAAAGCATTACAGCATCCATTTGTAGTTCTCATTTCGGCTTTCCTCCTCAGATTTCAAAACATTGCAGATTCATTAACTGTAAGCTCATTGCAGATTACAACAAAACATTACAGCATCCATTTCCAGTCGATCGAAATCTGAATCATAAGTTGAACTGGAGTGCGCTTGTAGTTCCCATTTCAGCTTTCTTCTTCAGATTTCAACTCGAGCGCGCTTTCTTCTTCTCCATGGGCGGCAACATGTGGCTTCCACTAGAGTAGGGCACGGCAACTGGGGTGCAGGACACGAGCCTGGTGCAGGGGGGCCAGCGAAGGGGAGGCGCGGCGTAGGGCGCCAGTGGCGGGGTGGCGTAGGGGGGCGCAGCGCAGGGTGGATGTGCAGGAGGGTGACAGCGAACCAGTGCATGGGGCCGGCTCAGGGGAGGCGCGACATAGGAGGGCATCAGCAAACCCTAGCACGGGGGAATGCACGAGTTGAGGGCTAGAGGAGGTGAGCGCGGGGGCTGAAATGAGAGGGAGTTCATTTGGATGAGGGGTTTTTGCAAAAATACGTTAAGTGAGAGGTGGATCTGGCTCCCTCAATCTTGGCCGCGAATCGTCGAAACAAACATAAAACGGAACAAGATCCTATGCATTCAAGGACAAAATGTAGAGAAGCCACGGTACCACACATTAGAAAGTGGTCTTTATCGTCCAATCAAAAAGGCAAAGATTCGTATCAATAGCTACAGTGGTTCTGGTACAATGTTTGCTGCAGTAAATGCTTAGCTGTTGCTGCATCACCACTATCTGATACTATTCATACAACTATAAATCACTGTTCATACGGTCACCCGGATCCTAAAAATCGCCTCTTTACAGAAGTTCCAGGCAAACCACCCTATTTAGTAACAAACTCCGGGTTGCAGGATGAACAGACTCAAGCTAACCACACTAGGACACCAATCAGACGGCTAAATTATGCCCTTTTCAGATATAGTTATTCATCTTGATCACCATCTGAGGTCTGCTGCTACTGCTCCGGCTGCGGCCACACAAATGCGATAGGCTGCTGGTTTGAATACAGTTCGAAGGGAATGGCAATTCCCGGAACATAGTGCCACTACTACAAAACAGGCTATAGAAGACGCCTCATCACAGACGGTTCTTGGAAACCGTCGTGATAAAAATGTCACAGAGCGGTTCCAAGACGAACCGTCGTGGTATGTCACATTATCACGCATTTGGTTCTGAGAGAACCGCTCGCGATATCTACACATCACGCAGGCGGTTCGTGGTTAGAACTGTCGTGATGATTCCTGACGGTTCTAACCACGAACCGCCTGCGATACGAAAATATCACGACGGTTCTAACCACGAGCCGATGAGATACTCATCACGCATCGCTCGTGGTTAGAACCGCTCGTGATTTTAGGTTTTTACCATGGTTTGAATTTTTCCTTACTCTTGAATTTACCATGGCTTGGATTTTTACCATGGTTTAAACCTAAAATCACAGACGGTTCTAACCACGAACCGTCTGTGATGAGTATCTCATCACAGACGGCTCGTGGTTAGAACCGTCTGTGATGAGACACTCATCAAAGACGGTTCGTGATACAAACCGTCTGTGATATGTCATCACAGACGGTTTTTGTATAAAACCGTCTCGTGATACTTTGTTTCGTTAGACGGAAAACGAAAATTTGCACATAATGGCGGGCTCCCAAAAATCTCTCTATATTAACAGAGTCATTCATCTCCCCCTTTGCCATCTCCATCTCCTCCTTTGCCATTTCTCCTCCTCTGTCATTTCTCCTCTAGCCTCCCCTCCCGCGGCCTCCTCCACCTCCTCTACCTCGCCTGACCTGCAATGCCGCCACGGCCTCCCACGACCTCGTCGCCCCGGCCTCCTCTACTTGTCGCCTGACCTTCCCTCGAGTTAAATGCTGCGGCCTCCTCCACCTTGCCCGGCCTCATCGTGCCGCCTCCCATGACCTCGTCACCCACCTCCCACGACCTCTCTCTCTACTCCCCTTTTGCTCTGTGATGTAGATTACTACTGTGATGTGTTAGTACTCTGTGAATTGTTTGAGTTGATGCTACTGTGATGTGAGTGATGCATGTCGTGTTGTTTTTAGTGCTCTGTGAATGGATTGAGTTGATGCTACTGTGATGCTCTGGCTATTGTGGGAAAGCTAGCGAAATCCGAAAATCAATATCAGATTCATGTGAGGCTCGGGAGGCTCCATACGAAGTGAAAATCCGTTTCGTTTTTTTGCCATAGAAAAACTATCACGAGATTGTTCTAAACAAGAACCGCTGCAGCGAAAATAGAATATCACGAGACGGTTCTATTCACGAACCGTGCGTGAAAATACACTATCACAGCGGTTGGAGAATAGAACCGTGCGCGATAATCTGCTTTCACGCGGTTCGTGAATAGAACCGTCAGGAAAATAGATTATCACTGACGGTTCTATTCACGAACCGTCTGTGATAGCATTTTTCACAGACGGTTAAAAAACCGTCTGTAATGACCTCGTTTCATCACAGACACAAAAATTCAGACGGTTCAAAAACCGTCTGTGATGATGGTTTAGAACCGTCTGTGATGAGCTTTTCTGTAGTAGTGTACGGAACCATGGTCTGCAGGGCTGTGTTGGGCAACCCCACGCCGTCGTCCTTCAGCTAGTCCGTAGGCATGATATCCACCAAGAAATCAAAGATGTCAGTCCTAGTAATCGCCGCGGTGATGTCATTCTTCTGCAGTGTCCTCCTCTTGTTCTCCTCAGTATGGAGCCACACCCGCAGTGTCAGCTCCAGAAAGAACATCTTGCAGGCCTTCGCAAAGACCATTGGCCCCTCGCCTGCGATCATCCGGACGTCCTCGTCGTCCTTCATGATTTTCTTGATCCTCGCAAGGGGAAGACTGTGGAGCTTGTACTCGGTTATCTGTTCAATCTCGGCCATCTGGTCGGCCCAGAAAGCCTGAAGCTGTTGCTGGTGCTGCTGCCGGTGCTGGTGCTGGAGTTGCTGGACTTGCTGGAATGCAATCTGGTGCTGATCTGAAAGCTGCTCTGGGATGTCCGGATAGACTGAAGCACTCTGGGTGCCTGAAGGAAAGGCGGCACTGGCTGGCGGTGCTCCAGATACCATTACTATAGGTTGATTCGTTGTTGCAGCATGTGCTGCAGGTGTATTGCTTGTGAAACCTTCATTTACCTTGGCCTGTGAAGATTGATCCATGTCCAAGATGCACTTCAGTCCGCAACCGCTATAGAACCTGTCATTTACAGAAAATTACAGGCTTGGTTCGATAGAGAACTATCAAAATTTAAACATTAGGACTACAATGCAGTAAGGATGACACGGAATTACAAGAAGTTAGTTATCCTTTAAACCAGGTAAAGTCCATTTTTCTTCATTAGATCTAGCAAAGAAGATACTGCATCAAAAGAAATTGGGGGGAAAATTGTATAAACAGCACTAAGCAACTTGCATGAATCAGAATCACTATATAAATATATTCACTTTCTGCTGATTTGCTGTGTCAATGGAAAAGCTAAGAATTTGCCTTCAACTAGTTAAGACTAGTTTTGCTGGCAATTAAATAATGACTCCAACTGCAAGTTTGCAACTTCCAAGGATAAAACAAAAGCATATCAGTATAGCATTAAATTAAGTTCAAAGACTAAATACGCACGAACTATGTTAGAAAGTCGAGGCAAAACAATGCTTGAAACTAAGTAGAAAACAATGGTACTGACAAAGATGATAGCCAATCTTCTTATCTGCATAGTTTTCAATGTTTCATCATTTAGTTTGTAGTTAACAAATGCACAAAAAACTAAGACTTATCTACTAGAATTCTAGATAACAAAGCTATTGTGAATCAAGGAGACCTCTCCCTTGGCTATCATCTAACAATCTGTTGAGAAATGAAACCAATATAGCAAAACTAAGAAAAAGAGCCTTGGCATTTACAATGTGATCATTTCCATCTTGATGCTCTAAGAAAAAACAATAGGAGAGTATGATTTTTTTTGGTCAAAAACAAAGATTTAACTCAAATTGCCATTTTATTTATAGAAAATAACTCAAATCAAATTTGTTAATGGAATAGGTGTAGAGTATAGACCAAAAGAGAGTTTCACATTACTCAGGAATACCAGCATGTCACCTTAATGCATTGTTTACAGAGCGAATAGAACCAAGCATAAATGAGAAAGAAAAAATCTCTCGTCTAGTCATATTGTTTGGCTACGTGGCCTAAGATATATAAATGTGTGACTATTTTCTATTTTTTCACTTTTGAAAATAAAACAAAGCTATAAATATAGTGTTTAGTCCTTGAGCTCTAACAAAAAGATAGAATTGGTCTTTTGAGACCTTATATGTGTTCATTTTAATCTCTAAGTCAGCCTTCTAAGTAACTTTGCTGATTTCCACCACTCTACCTGAATTTCTACCAAAATCGTACATGTACTTGGTCAATTATACAAAACTAATCATATGACTTGTATATACTATCAATTAGGATTTTACATCACATATGTATTTCGTCACTTGATATGCATTACAACTTTTCAATCTTATCCTACCAAAGCTACTGTACATCACATATAACATTGTATAGGTAAATAAATTGTACTAGGGATCCCTGAACTTCTACTATTTACAGTTACACATATGAACTTTGACTTGACTCTTTGAAATCTCCATGGCAAGTCAAAGTAGAATCATTTTCCACTTCACTCCATCACTCTATCTAGTAGTCAGAGGGTAACATGTAAGAAAAGTATGATGCCAAGAGCCCAAGATGACGTGCAGGGCTATTCAGGTGCTCCAATCCAGGTCACCTGAGATGCTGATCTGGCATTCTGGCGTGCCGTATGCCACAAGATTAAGGAATCTAAGAGAATTCACTGTTCCAACAAACTAGTGGATGGATTAACAATGCAAAGTTATGATAGGATAGATCAAAGGACCTGCGTGAATGATGAACCTACATGACCAAGCCATACAAGTTTAAAGAAGTCGTAAAAAATACAAGTTTAAAGAGATTCAGGGAGAAGGGTAAAGTAGTTGGGCGGCGTAAGATTAAGAAAGGGCGAATGCTGGGTACAAAACCTTTTTTTTTTTTTGAAAACCTATGAGTAAAAAAATCTTCCTTTTTCCTAGGTCAAAATTCGATTTATCATTAGACAAAAGAAAAAGGCTTCTCCTTTCTTATCCCCTCCAACCCTTTCTGCACTTTTCTACTGCACGTCTATCCCTTTCCTCTTCTCCCCATCTGTCTCGCCAATTTAAATGCTACTGGTAGTACTAAACAGTAGGATCAATTATCAAACAAGCAAATACTAACCATCTAAACCAAAACGAGACATAGCCCATGAACCCCCACCAAAATACAAATCAATGACATATGGTAGACTTTACCAAAAAAAAAGCCTATCAAGAACACAGCCGATGCAGCAAGACAGAAAGAACAGCAGCAGCCACCGATTGATCCATCCGTGAGAACTGAGAACTGTCTCCGCCCATCCAACAGAACAGAACAGGGAACCCCCCAACCGATCGACAATTCCACCGATCTTGCGACCATACCCACAAACCAACCAAAGAAGGGAAACGATAGTACTCGTGCGTACGAGGAAAATAGACGCTTCACTTCTAACCCACCCATTCCTCCTCAAACATTCCTACAGTCCACCCCACTCTACTACTACGCTACTTCTCTTAACTCCTTTCTTCCAAAATGACTTCATCCTCTCTCTCCCATCTCCAGATTCCTCTAAGCTGCATGACCGACCGATGCCTGCTGCCGGTGGCGACATCCTTGGCGAGGTGCCTCGGCCAGCTCCCCCTCGCGCGGCGGCTCCCTCGCGCTCGGCTTTGCGCAATATCACTGGCTACTCCATACTCTCCGGCCTCGCTGGAGTGATGGATTCCGTAGTGTTTCTCCTGGTTGCGTCCGTCCCAATCTGCATACTCTAGGTGCCCAGGAAGCGGTGGCCGCGCGACCGGGTGATGATAAATTTATTGTTTTTTTGAATTTCTTTAATATATCGTGACTCGTTTCAAAAAATATTACAATGATCGAAAAAAAATATTGCATATTGTTCTTTGAAATGTTACGGTCCGTTGAAAAAATGTTACGACTGTTGAAAAAAATATTGCATCATGTTTATGCTGATGTTGTAAGATTTTTTCTTATGTTCAAACTATACTTCATGTACTTCCCTAATTTTGTATATGAATTCTAAGATATTGCACCTCTTTTTCGATATGTTTTGGCGTAATGTTTGTGTTCTTTTGATTTTGAGAATGTTTTGTTTGTGGTTGATTCTGAGAATTTAGAGATGATGTTGCATATGATTGTTTGATATATTACAGAAAAATATTGCATCGTACTTTCTATATATTGCATCGGACCGTGCCGTAGTTGCGTCCACCAAATATTAATGAAAATACACTGTAAAGAAAGGAAAAACAAAACGGCGTGCGTCAACATCATATTCATTCACCACCCAAGAAAACAAATAAGGACAAGAAGACGGACGAGTTGGATGCGATCATCACGCGGCCCGAACAGGGGTAGGTGGGTTGGAGAAGGCGACGGGGTGTGGGGTGCGATGGGTTGTACTAGTGGTGCTCTGCTCACCTTACATCGGAGGGCGCGGCGCGCGATGGGCAACACTTGGCGAATCGGGAGCCCTAGGAAGGGAGGAGGCGGACGACGGGGAGGAAACCTCTGACCTGACCTGCGCGTGTGGGTGGATTGAATCGGGGGTGCGAGGAGACGCAGCTGGTTGTAATAATGGAGCTGCTGAGTATGCTGTCGGTTTGATAAAATGTGGAGACTGGAGTGCTGCTCCTTGAGAATTCTTGTACGGCTGTTGTGCCATGAATGTTGACAGGAAAAGCTTAAGCTTTAATTTGCGTCGTAAGACGCACGTCATTTTGGCACTTCTTTGTTTTCGCACCGTTTTATTGTACATATAATCTGTTTTTTTTCTCCTCTTAATTAAAGCTGTAGACACCCTGTCTGCAAGTTTTTTTTTTTTTAAAAAAAAAGATTTTTTGGCATTTTTCGAAGCCTAACTATTACAACTCGAGATGATGAAATTAACGATTGCTGTGGCATCTGTCCTGGTCAGTGCCATAAGTACCGATCCATCTGTTGCATGTGTTACTCGTGTCACATCGGGATATATAATGCAAGAGCTAGCTAGTAATAGCTCGTGTTATTGCAAGCTTGCACACGCGCACCCTCCCTGACATTATTGCATAGTGGAGTACTATAGCTACATGCATGTCTCACAACACCACACGTGCGCGCGTGCGTGTGCGCGCTCAAACTCACCGTTGAGTACGCACGCATACACACGCGCGGCAACAGCTACTGAAGCATCATCTGGGTACGTAGTTAAGGTACATATAGATAGATAGGTAGATTTCGAGGTTCTCGATCGATCGACGCAAGAAGATAGAGATCGACGCCGCCATTGATGGATCATCGGACATGTAGCATCTAGCAGCGCTTCTGGCAGGTGCAGACCCTGAAGTGGCAGTAGCCGGCGGTCCACCCGCCGCCCTGCTTGGCGCACTGGCCGGAGCAGATCCGGTCCGACAGGCACGGGAACGAGTGGTGCTGGCTCTTCCCCGTGCAAACCCGCGCCTCCGCCGCCAGCGGCGCCGCGCCGCCGTCGTCTGAAATCAAGTTCATGGCAAAATTAACGAGGGCCAAAATTAACAAAGCGCATCTTTGCCTTGTCGTCTACACTACACACTCTCTCTATATACAATCCAGCTTACATGAAGAAAGCAAGAGCAGCATCAGCAGGACAGCGCACACGGTCGCCTTAGGCTTCGACTCCATTCTGGATCTATGATCTGCTCAACGGTACGTCAAACAAGCTACTGGTTACTAATATATTCTTGTGATAAGATGGCTAGCAGCTAAGATTTTTTGGTGACTGGTCCTGTTTGGCCACGATGAAAGCAAAGACAGTCTCAACTTATAGAGATGGAGCACGAGGCCAGTGAACACGTGGCAGCCTCCCTTCTGCCACCTGTCAGGCTAGGAAGCCGTGTCTATCAACTCTGGTGCCAGGTGAGCAAAGGCCAAATTAAGCGGGGAGAGAGCTGAGATCCGACGGCTCAGATTTGAGGGGAACAATATATAACACGGGATATGACGAGGCTCCGATAACTTATCTGCTGAATGTGGGCATAAAGTTAACAAGTATTTACATGTATTTGTCACTCCCTATAACGCACGGACATTTTATCTTTACTAGTACGTAGCACCGTGTTCTCAAGATGTTAGGGTGTAGCATGGACATTTTACAACATGTGAATGGAATTAGAGCTTTTTTTTGGAGAAAAACTCTGGTTTATATTAATAACGCAAGGATCAAGTACATGAGTATCAACTTTTACATTGAATATATTCCATGAACAACTTGTTGCTATCAAGTCCATGAGTCAATAAACTTTCTCTATCTTCCTTGGCGAAAACTCCGGATCTTGCAACACTCAACATGTTTGTCGATGATCACGAAAGCAGAAGCAGATTGTCAGGGATCTCCATGGACATGTAGGACTTGCGCCTCCGTAGCAGTATTGTTCGTCGAAAGAAAAATAAGAGAAGATTTATTTAAAATCAACTCAGCTCGCACTACTACAAAAGAGGCTATAGCAGACGGCCCATCACGATTTCGCTCTTTTGGAACCGTCGTGTTGGGTCCGTTCCGACCGAATAGCCGATGGGAGCCTATCACGCATTTCGTTCTTATTTAGAACCGCTCGTGATATGAATCTATCACGAGCGGTTTACTAATAGAACTGCGTCAGAATTATCACGACGGTTCTTATTTAGAACCGTCGTGATATGAATCTATCACGCACGGTTTACTAATAGAACTGCGCGAATTATCACGACGGTTCTATTAGTAAACCGTCGTGATATGTCATCCATTCACGATCGGGTTCTAATTAAGAACCGCAGTAATAATATCTGACGGTTCTTAATTAGAACCGCTCGTGATTTTAGGTTTTACCATGGCTTGGATTTTCCTTACTCCTCGAATTTACCATGGCTTGATTTTACCATGGCTTGAAATTTTCTTACTCTCGATTTTACCATGGCAACCAATGCTCGCCACGGTAGGGTTTGGCGGGCAATGCTCGCCATGGTAAATTCAAGAGTAAGGAAAATCAAGCCATGGTAAAACCCTAAAATCACGCAGCGGTTCTTAAGCGTAACTGCTCGATGAGATGCTAATCACGCACGGTTCGTGATACGAACCGCTGCGTGATGACATCCTATCGCGAGCAGTTACGCTTAAGAACCGCTCGTGATATAATCATCACGACGGTTTTTGTATAAAACCGTCTGTGATTCGCAACGCGGAGTTCGAAAATTTTGAACGCGTGCGCGGGAAGCAAAATAAGTTACCGCTGTCCTTATAAATAATAGCCGAGTCGAGGCTGAATGTGCTGGGGAGGGTGTCGAACCTGTGGGACACCGAGGTGCTGCTGGACTTCGTCTTCGTCGACGTGCTTCGGTCCAAGTTCACCGCCACATGCCTCAACTGGACCTCCACCCACGGCACCGACAACTGGACCTCCGTTCCTCAAAGAGCAGGTCATGCGTTTTCATGTACATTACATCTTTGTATCATCTGCATGGGCTTTTGGCTGATGAGATCAGAGGAACCGATGATGTTTTTGCGTGCATGGATGCGCTGCTCGCAGGGTTGAAGAGGTGCGGCAAGAGCTGCAGGCTGAGGTACACCAACTACCTGAGGTTGAACCTCAAGCACGTGAACTTCACGCAGGAGGAGGAGCTCATCGTCACCCTCCACGCCATGCTGGGAAGAAGGTATGTATGTATCTTCCTCTCTGTCCCGCCATTTCATTTTTTACTGCGAGCAATGTTGCATATCAAGACTATCATCATATGCGAACATTCAAAATCTGATTTTTTTATTTTTTGCGATAGAAAAACTATCACAGAGCAGTTACGAACAAAAACCGCTGCATGATAGTTATTATCACTGACGGTTTTGTTGAACCGTGCGTGAAAATAGACTATCACGCAGCGGTTTTGTTCAAAGACAGACACATAAATACAGACGGTTCAAAAACCGTCTGTGATGACGGTGTAGAACCGTCTGTGATGAGGTTTTGTGTAGTAGTGTCGCTATCAATTTTCGGTGCAGGCATCACTGTCGCCGTCAAAATGAGTTGGCACAGTAAAATCCATCACGGCTAAAAGAAATTCGATGGATAATTCGCCAAAAAAATTACAAAGATAGAGAATATCTTGACCCAGTAGAAAAACACACAAGGAACTAAAGAAATCTAAAATAACTTTCCGATCAGGTTTCTCTAGTCACTACTAGCTGTTGAATTAATGGAGTTAGAGCTTAGAAGCTGTAATTGGGACCAAACACACTCATATTTTGGGCTCTAATTTCTCCTAGGGCAAGCAAGCCTGCAGACTCTAGAGCCCAAAATTTGAAGGTAGAGGTTAATTTGCTAGCCAAACGGTGCCTAAACCGGCCTTACAGTGCCATGCACGTCAGTACGTTTGCCTTGTTGACACCTGTGTACCGATGAGCTTCAGGACCAAGCCCTGACACTCTATTACAAAGTCTAAAGAATGGCAAGTGTCACTGGCATCGACACGTACGTACACTCTGCATGTGCGTGCAGTCCATGCAAGAGAGCCACGTGGCCTTCCACGTGCACGCGCGCTCGCATGCAGCCTCCAAGTAGCTATATAACTATAAGCATGCAGTGATGTACCCCCACTGACAGCACACGCCGGCCGGTAAGCATAGTACGTAGCAGAACATACTTAACCAGCTGCAGTTAGCTAGCTGTTAATCTGTCCGACGATCATATCTGAGCTAGCTAGCACTCGAATGCGCGAGCGATCGATCAGCCGGCGAGCCATGTGGACGCCGGCGAGGCAGGTGGCCTTCTTCCTCCTCCTGCTGCTCCTAATCGCACGTGCGTACGCATGCACTCTATTCGATCCGTATAAAAAATATCAACACATTTGCGTGAATCATACTGCATATATGCAACGCAGAGGAGACGACGATGGTGGCGGAGGCGAGGACGTGCCGGCGGCGGAGCGCGGGGTTCCGGGGGCCGTGCGTGTCGACCCACAACTGCGCCACCACCTGCATGGCGGAGGGCTGGCCGGCTGGGGCGGCGGCACCTGCGACGGGCTAAGGCGGCAGTGCAAGTGCAGCAGGCAGTGCTAGCCAGCCAGCCTAGCTAGCTACCAAACCTGCTGGGCTACTTAATTACAGCTAGCGATCGAGCATGCTGTGTCCTGTGCTCTGGACCTACGTACGTATGTACCAGCAGCCAGCTGCATCCATGCATCGATCGTTCGATGATGACAATAATTAATAATTTTGACGCACGAACGTTAATAAGACTGGCATACATCTATGCATGTTGCTAAACTTCTTTTACTTTAATTCGAACTAGCGCACGGTAGCTAGGATGGGTTCTCGTGATTAATTGGATGGTACATTGCGTGCCATTACTCCCGTCTAAGTCCAAAAGAATCACGTTCTAGAAGAGCCAAATTAAATTCTATTAATTTTGACGCCAAACTCTATTAGTTTTGGCTACATATATTATTTAAAATGCATGGTTTCCATAATTTATCTTAAAAATACTTGCATAACATTACACTTTAAACCTTTTTTCGAATATATAATAAGAAATTTTACTTTTTTTGAATATATAATAAGAGACTTGACTTTGTGACCGGTCATTCTTTGCGACTGGAGGGAGCATATTAGTACCAATGATATGTTTAAAGTTATACTATTGGATTTATCAGTAAAAAGTACTTCCATATATAATATTATGATTTCATTAGCAATCCAAGGTACATTATAAAAAAAACAGGAACAACTTTCATATATAATATTATAATTTTATTAGCAATCCAAAAGGTACACTTAAAAAAAATGTCAAACGAAAAAGGAACAATAAAAAAAGGAACGGAGAGAGTATGTACCACAGAACTGCTTCCTGTATACTATGCATGTCTGCATGGTTGGATTAATAATAGTTCTATTCATGCATGTCCTTCGGTGATCATGCATGCATGCATGCAATGATATACTAAAGGTATGACGATGACGTTGCTCATTCTGTGACTCTCCAAAAACTACCGTATTGATCATCAACTAAAGGATTGCATATATATATTTTCCTATCAATTAACCGTCAGGCATTACATGCGATGAGTGTGAGGAAGCCAAAATTCCATATGCCCAATGGTTAACCAACAAAAAAATAACGGTTACCGGTGGGAATCGGGATTTAAAATACCGGCCGGAAACTTCAAATTTGGATTCAAATTCAAATTTTCGGCGGAAACATACATCTCAAATTTAAATTTATTTGGACGAATTTTGACCAAATTTTTTCCGGGAATTCTGTTACGGTTACCGTTTACCGGTAGCCCAGCGGTATTCATTCCGAAACGGTATTTTGATCCCTGATCCCGATCGCATCTCACCGACAGGAAGAAAATTTCTCCCACCTTATGTTATGGAGACCCTAATCCCTGCTGGTTAGCAGTCAGCAAGAACCGGCATGTATTACTTTCTTGAGGGACACCGCCTTGTTAACCAAAAAAAATGCATTATCATGCTTACTGAGACCCACATCACATTTGCATATAAATGCTCAGCTCTGGGCATTAATAGATTACATCAATAGAAGGCCAACAGATCAAGCAAACATCCATACAAGTTCAAGCAGTACTGACATATATTATATATTCTCTTCCATGTAATCCTTTAGCAAATTTCTAAAGTTATATTCGAGATAATGGTATATATAGCAGTACCGAAATCTCAGTACTCGCTAGTGCAGTTGTGCTCTGATCTTCTCCCAGGCAAAGCAGGAAGCCACCATGGCTCCATCCAAGATCAAGCATTCAAGCCGCAATTCCGCAAGTTTAGGTTGTTTCCTCACATACAGACACACGAGAAAAATGTACTACGGCCCGATGTCGTGCTCGTGCCCGAGCTCAACCCGACAATGAGGGCATTTCTGATGCGAGGGATAACAGAGATTGCCAGAGACAAAACGTTTCTGGAAGCGACGGAGGTGTATGGCGGAGGTTGGAACAATGGTGAACAGTAGCAACAGAGGTAGGCGAATGATGGAGACAGGGGCGGGCCTAAGCCGAGTGCTAGGTGGGCTGAAGCATCAGGCCAGCCCAATCGACCCTATGTATTTAGGCCCATGTAGCATCCCCAAATGAGCAAGTGGCCCAAGTCTGAGCCCTAACTTCCTTCTGATGGTCCTGGCCCCCCCCTCAGCTCCCGCATCCGGTATCCCCCAATGCCCTAAGCCACCTGCCACCACTCGACGCCCCGCTCCTCCTCCGCCTCCTCCTCCTCCTCCCTCCGGCACGTGTTCCGCTTCGCCGCCCTCCTCCACCTCCACGCACCGCCTGCCTCCTCCCTTCTACACGCTCCGCCCACTGCTCGACGCCCCAACCGCCCGGTTCTACCCACCGCCTCCTCCCTCCGGTCCCCCTAGCTAGGGGCGAACCCTCCATCGTTCATTGGTGTTCACTCGAACACCCAAATTTTATATTATGAATACCCAATATATAGTAGGTATATTACACAATCTATATATTATAGTTGGGGGATTCCTAGCAAAAATCTCAAGTCATGTCATTCTCTTATTTTCGACCGTTTGATCTTGCTCATAATGTATGTCATTGGATTTGTTTGTTCCCCACTGAGACAATAGCAACAGGCCCTTCGAGAAACGTCTAAAGTATTCAACTCATCTCCCTCATCCATTTTGTTTACAATCCGGCAACTAGCGCAGTCTGCCTCCCCACCCCACCCTGCACCGCCTCATCCTCGTGGGCTCCCCTCCTTTTGCCTCTATCTCCTCCCATGCCTCCTCTTCGTGACTGTAACTACGTCGCTCCCTCCCTCCCTTCCTCCACACCACTGCCTCCTTTCCTCCCACACCCGTCGGCCGTCGTCTCCTCTCCCGTGCCGATGCATCCTCCCCTAGGCGGCTCTCCCTGCCCACGCGCGCCTCTGTGTTCTCCCTACACCCCATTGGCGCCATCGATGCATCGTCTGCCTCCTCTGCGCATCGCCGCGATGTACCTAGCGGAGGTTGTGGAGACCAGTCACGACTAAGGTTCAAGAAGGAGGAATGTTGTTGTCCATGTGGGTTGGAGACGGACGATATGTACAAGTCTCGCCATCGTTGACCAAGGTGGTGCCAAATCCGTTCATCTCTGTGCACGGTGCTACCAGATCTGGCTATTCCGCCGACCAAATGTGTGTGGGGAGGAGGCGACGACGTGGATAGGAAGTCTCAGCTGCACTAGGAAGGGGAGGCAGTAGAGGCGGGACTATCCGTCGAGGCTGCGACGAGATGCAACGGGACAACACAGAGCGGGTCCGGTCAACGTAGAACATGGATGCGACCACTGTCATTGTCGCTGTTGATCGTCATCCCGCCACGACCTAGCTAGACTATCTGTTGTCGCCGTGACACAGTGCACGTAACACAATATAGGCGCATCCCCAATTCCCAAGTTTTAAATCCCAAATTCATAATTTAGCATTTATTTAACTTTTTTAGTTGTTATTGGTGAATGGATCGTGCGTATGTGAAATGTAGATAGTAGAGCTTTGAAAACGATAAAAAAGTTTGTAAATATGAATTTTTTGTGGGATAGAGCCGGAAAGGCATATAGATAGCTTCCACCTGGATACCAAAACCGATATATATCAAAAGCAGGCAATCAATTAAACAATATTTTTATTAACTGCTAATGCATGTCACGGCTTAATCCCACGCGTACACACATGTAGAATTGATTGATTGCTTCTGGTTCACACGAACACGTGCACTGTTATACGCTCGAAACTGCACGTGCACAGAACTCAGCTTAATTCATACGAAACAAATTATACATAAGAATTAAATTCATGTGCAGGGAGTGGTAGGTGGGCGGGAGAAAAAGAAAGAAAACGAAAACGAAAAGGAAGATGGACTGAGTCGGCTAGAATTAGGTCAAGATTGAATTGTAAGGTTTCTATTTTCCTGATGTTTTAAATTAAAATTTCAGTTCAAAGTTCAGTTTAGTGGTTTAAATTCAGATGCTATTTCAATTTGTTTTTCGAATTTCATGACCTTGATCTGAATTTGAATTTGAATTTTGTTAATTGATTCCCGAAATTCAAAACTCAACAAGATTTCAAATAGAATCCAGGGAAATATGAATATCAACCATATACATTAAAAAGTGTCAAAATTTTCATGTTTTCAAACAATTTGAAACACATTCAATTTTTGGGACGGTACAACCCCACCAAATCGGGGAATTTTGGCGTAAGAAGCAGCTCGCCGCTCGGTCAATACGTACGGCGAAATGGAATATTTTCCCTTTATTGAGAGAGAGAGAGAGAGAGAGGCAGCAGTCTGAGGCAGCCCAGTGACAGTGAGCCCACCTCGTCGTCTTCTCAAGACTCTCTTCCCCCCTCCCCTTCTCCACTTGACCTTAACCCTAACCCTGATCCCGACCTGGGAGGCCCATGAGCCAGGCCGCCGCGCCGTAGTGCGGGCAAGGTGAGTCCCCCTCGCGCTCCTCCGCTTCTTAATCTATTCTTGTTTTAGGCTAATTGGGGGGTTTCCTTGGTCTGGGCGCCGCTCGGGTTCTTGGGCGGAGATGGCGCCTCCGGGGCGTTTGATTCGGTGACTCGTGTGTGATTTTGCGTGCCTGTTGGGCGATTCGGTGCTGTTCTGTTGGGAAACGGTTGCTGTGGGAGGTGGATTTGGGGAGTGGAAAAAAGATTGCCTTTTTTTGTGCCGAAGTGTAATTTGGTCCAGTAATTCGAGCAAACCTTTAGCAGCTCGGTATGGGGTTATCCGTTTCTTTCTTAACCATTTCGTCTCCTGTTATTCCTTGCGATAGAAATCATGCAAAAGAAGGCCGTCTTTTGGGTCCTGAAAACTAATCCTATCCTGCTTCGATGCGGTGTCTCACATTTCGTTTTGCTAATTAATTTTTCCTTAGAATTGTTCTACGGAGATGTAAGCGGATTAGTGTCGAAATAAAGGTTATAGTCCCACTTGTAAGATTGGATTGGCTGTGTTGCTCGTGCTGACAGCTACAATTTAATCCGACGGTTAGGTAATACATAGCAATTTAAGTACCACTCTTGGGGTTTCTAGGTTGATTGGTTATGTAATTGGCTATTCCTGTACCTTTAAGGTTGACATGGACATCTTTTAGGGTTCGGTAGTGTTAGTGGTGGTGTAGTGGATGGATAGACGGAGATAAGATGAGCTTGCTCTCCAGGTTTTTTTGAGGCCAACTGTTGGGGATTTTGAGTTACCTTATGCCTGATTGACGGTGGCTTAAACCATGTTTCGGGACGACAATCGATGTCATGTGTCATTTCATCGTGCCTCCAGAGAGCTATCACTTTTGTACGACTTTGTGCTTAAAATGAATCTGTGGCTTTAATTGGATCTATTGCGTTGTGCAATAACAATTTAGTCATTACTCATTTATGCTGCATGGTTTGTTAGATGAGGCTCATTCGTAAATTCAATAAAAATTGGTTATAAATCAATGGAAAGGTATGGACTCCGACATTCACGAGACAATTGTAAACTTTTGCTGTAAAAAAAAGCTTCTCACGAATATTGAATGGATTGCTTGCAGAATGCAGATTGATCTTAGGTAACTAATGGGTTGTGGGGCAGTAGATTCTTAGGAAAGTCAAGAGACATGAAAACGTTCTACCTGATTAGTATTAAGGAGAGATTGAGAAGAATAAGTCTATTTTGATGATCAAGCATGGCTTTTCTTTATCATAGAAAGGGCTGATTTGAGTCACAGAAGGTTGCAATTTGTTGAGAATCAACAATCAAGCATGTTTTCCTTGATAGGCTACAAGAAAGTTAAAGAGTATAGGAAGGCTAAACTGCTAAATCATATAGCGACTTGAACTGCTCTTCTGTATTCTGTTAATTGGAAAAAAGTTAAACTATGTATCCTATAGATTTTCTAATTTATTCTCATACTTCAGACTTCAGAGATAGTCTGGTAGCATTGTCATCATCCTTAATTTCTACAATTTTAAAGAACAAGATTTTTTGTTTCAGTACAAGTCTGTTTTGTTTTAGCAGCATTTTTGCAGGATGAGTTATCATACTTGAAATATAGTCTGGCAACATTACCAGCAACGTTAATTTGTACAATTTTAATGAACAAGATTTTGTGTTTCAGGACAACTCTCTAGTTGTTTTAGCAGTATTTTAGCAGGATGAGTTTAGTGTTTCTTTCTGCGGCTTCAGGAAAATTTATGCTTTTGTTATTTTGGTGTAATTGAACAGGACTTTGTATTCCTGCGGGAGCTCATGTCCTAGAACACATAGTGGGCTCGACAAGGGAAACAGCATTATGGATCTCAGCAACAGTTCATGTTCTAGAACAAGAAGTGGGCTTGTTAGGGGAAACAGCATTATGGATTCCAACGGGGATTCATGTTCTAAAACGCGAAGTGGACTTGTCAGGAGAAACAGCATTGCGGATTCAAATGAGGGTTCATGTTCTAAAACACCAAATGGGCTTGTTAGAGGAAACATCGTTATGGATTCCAACTCCATTGAAGGTTCATGTTCTAGAACACGAAGTGGGCTTGTTAGAGGAAACATTGTTATGGATTCCAACAATGGTTCATGTTCTAAAACACGAACTGGGCCTGTTAGAGGAAATAATGTTGTGCATTCCAACGAGGATTCATGTTCTAGAACACGAAGTGGGCTTATTAAAGGGAAGATCATTATGGATTCCAACGAGGGTTCATGTTCTGGAACACAAAGTGGCCTTGTTGGAGGAAACATCATGATGGATTCCAATGAGGGTTCATGTTCTAGAACACGAAGTGGGCTTGTTAGAGGAAACATCATTATGGATTCCAATGAGGGTTCATGTTCTAGAACACGAAGTGGGCTTGTTAGAAGAAGCCCCTCTATCAAGGCATGCAGAGTTCTAACTTCTTCCTCTCTTTTTTCATTTCTTTCGAGTGCAACATGACAAATGCCAGAAATCATCACTTTTCATTTCATTACTAGGTTGAAAGCAAGGATGAAAAACTAATTAACGAGTTTCCCGATGGATGCTGGAAAGAAGACGAGCTAGCAAATAATGGATTTAATCAAAAGATTGATCCGGTATGCTGTAATGATCCTTTTTCTCTTGCCCCTTTCTATCTAAATAACTATGTCTAATTCATTATATATATATTTCATTACTATGTTCAAATCAAGGATGAAGTAGTAATTAAGGGGCTGCCTGATGAATGGTGGAAAGAAGACATGCCAAGAAAGAATGGATTAAATCACAAGACTGATCAGGTAAGCTGTAATGATCCTTTTTCTCTTGCCCCTTTCTATCTAAAACACTATATCTAAGTCATTATAATAATTTCATTACTAGGTTCGAAGCAAGGATAAACCAGTCATGAAGGGGCCTGATGGATGGTGGAAAGAAGACAGGCCAAGAAACAATGTATCAAATCATAAGAGTGATCCGGTATGCTGTAATGATCCTTTTTCTCTTGCTCCTTTCTATCTAAAACACTATATGCGAGCCATTATAATTATTTCATTACTAGGTTCAGAACAAGGATGAAATAGTCATTGAGGGGCTGCCTGATGGATGGTGGAAAGAAGACAGGCCAAGAAAGAATGGATTAAATCAGAAGAGTGATCCGGTATGCTGTAATGATCCTTCTTCTCTTGCTCTTTTCTATCTAAAACAGTATATGCATATCTAAGCCATTTTAACGAACCTAGTTTCATTTTGAATTATTAAAATGTATCCCTAGCATGTCTATGAAAATATCCTGCACATAATATCTCCCTTGTGCTTCTAAGCTGTGTCTCAACACTGTGCAACTAGTCAACTATAGTACTCTCTCGTGCTTGTAAGCTGCATCTCATCATTGTACAACTACAAGAATTACTAGATATATTGTTCCACTTACATCTTTGTTCTATTTTGAGACAGAATAACCGAAGAAATTTGTTTAGCGAGTGCTGCATATATACTATCATATTCAAGCATCTCAATAAGCAAGGCAGTTAAGAGTAGTGTAAAGGGCTAGAGCCATATGTTTTTTGTAAAATCCCTTTCAGTCGCATCCTTAGGTGAACATGCCATGCTCAGAAGCTTATGGTATGTTCTGAACTGCCGCATTTCTGAGGATGCACCAGATACAATAGTTATCCCCAAGGTTGCCCAAGGCGCTAGTCGGGCATCATACCACCGCCTAGCGCCTAGACCGCCTACGTGGCCAACCAGCGGACTAGGCAGTTGCAGTGGTCACAGTCACTACACAATATTCACTAATCACTACTCAAGGACCTGCCTAGGCGCTCCCCCGCCCAGCCGGCCGACTACCACCAAATCGCGGTGGAGGGTTGCCGACCACCGATTAAACGGCGCCTAAGCGGTCTAGGCGCCCGACTTGGGCAACACTGGTTATCCCTTCATTGGTACTTATGGGTACCGGTATTACCAGTGATGATGTTTGAAGCATGTCTTTGTTTGAGAACAAAGGCATTTATCAAAAATGTCTTTGTTTGACAGCTTGGTATATATTTCATAGTGTTAATCTGTTAATGCATATATCCTCTCTATGAAATTTGCTGGTCAGTTAGTCTTCCCCTTGTGGACTATATAATGTATATTGCTTACACCAGTTCACACAATCATTTTATAATGACAGCCTGCAAGGCATTCCAGTAATGTTGTGTAGGACTGCATGTTAGCTTCACTTTCATCGAAAGAATTTCATTTTGAGCTCACCCTGCTGAAATCATAGTTCACCTGACTCTTTCCTACCTCCTAGCATGCTTTTATTCTGCATCTACATGATATTAATTGTTACTGTAAAATATCACTGAAGCTGTTAACTAATTACCTGTGTTTTAGTCCAATCATTCTCAAGGACTCTCAAGAAGTTGAGGATCTCAATGGGTTATTAGTATGTATTCGATGGGGATAATGAGCATCTTTAACTGCTTACTGAGCTGTCTCGATACTGTTTTGAAGATCTACTTGAGTTTTCTATGTAACAGAATGCCTTACATAAATATAACTTTGCATTTTTGCTTCTCATTGTTTTGTTTACTTTTTATTGAACCCCTTGTTCTACATCTAATTCTTTTGATCTCTACAGTACTACATTGATCCAGTCAGTGGTTATGAATTCCGTTCTCTGAAGGATGTGCACCGTTATCTTAAATCAGGGGACATTTATCAATGCAATGTGAGGCCAAAGAAGAAAACTATCCAGGATGTTTGTATTACAGAAAGCCAATCTCATGTGAGTTCCTTGTAGCGCTGCTTGTTTTGATTTACTGTAACTTGCATATTTTCTTCCATCAGAACATTGAAGGAACACAAATGCTAGGTATCATAATTACCATGCACACCTCAAGTTGAACATTTCTGTTCTTGATGGATATTGGCAGGTTTGGTCCTAGTCATGTTTGCATTCTTGGTTCATGCACATCAGCCACTTGTCAACTGCTCTTGTCCTTGTTGTCCCCTTAGTAATTAAAATATGCATCTTTTTTTTTTGCCTCTTGTGCGGAGAATCAGAGTTTTGATCCACCCTGTGGTGTAACAGGTCTCACACCAGTTCACAAAACTCAATTGCTTTCTGAATTCAGTTTCATTAGATGGATCATATATGAAACTTTAGGAGATGGGTTAGACAAACATTTACTTATGTATGCCATTTTATTATTTATTTTTTCAATGATTACTGCTTATTATATCATTTCGTGAAAATCAGACAAGACCATCATCACAACACACAAGGCCAGGTACCGCTGATAAGGCTATTCAATGTGAAATACTAACTTCAGAAGGCATCATGCTGCCGAGGGAGGAACTGTTCGGTCCATATGGAGTGCTGAACACTGAAAATACGATGTTACCAGAGTCCGAGGGCATGAAACGAACACAAAGATATGCCAACAGGGTTGATGCTTTGGAACACAAGAGTGTGCTACCGGTCTCTGCAAAGCGTCAACGTGCTCCCAAATCTGTTACAAGAAAAGAACCAATTACAGAGGTGACACCCAAGAAGTGTAAAACCCAGCTTGCAAAAAAGATTGCCACGCCTCTCCGAGCATCACCCCGGTTAGCTGCACTGAAGGTTAATCCTGAAGTAAACACTGAGCCCGAAGATGAACCTATCAGTGTAAATCTGGTCAATCAGGTACGGACTATTCAAGGAAACACTACTGATCAGTTGCAGTTGAGCCAAGCAGACACCGTCATTCAAATACAGACTAATCAGGAGAGCACCGACAATCAGTTACAGTCGAGCCAAGCAGACACTGCCAATCAGTTACTGTCAAGCCAAGCAGATGCTGCCAATCAGTTACAGTCGAGCCAAGCAGACACTGCCAATCACATACATTCTATGCAGGAATACGCTACCAATTACTCACAGCTGAGTCAGGCAGACACCGTGAATCAAATACAGAATAAACTGGAAAATACTGCCAGTCTGTTACAGCCGAGCCAAGAAGATACAGTCATTCAAATGTGGACTATACCGGAATACATTACCAATCACCCACAGTTGCAGCTTAGTCATGCAGATACTGTGAATCGAATACAGACTAATCAGGAGAATACTGCTAATCAGTTACAGTCGAGCCAAGCAGACACTGTCATTCAAATACAGACTACGCAGGAGTACATTACCAATTACTCACAGCCGAGCGAAGCAGACACTGTGAATCAAATACAGATTAATCAGGAAAACACTGCCAATCAGTTACAGATGAGCCAAGCTGATACTGTCTATCAAATGCAAACTGTGCAGGAAAATACTACCAATCGGTCACATCTGAGCCAAGCTGACACTGTCAATCAAACACAGACCAATCAGGAAAGCACTACCGATTACTTGCAGCCAAATTATGCCGAAAATCCTATGCTGCAGGCTGGTTTCTCTTTGGCTCCTGAGCAGGAAGATGGAGCACCTGTCACATGTTTTTGGAAAAATGTTGAAAATCAGGAGTCATCGGTTCCCATGCAAATAGATGGAACACCTGTTGCAATCTCCTCAGCAAATGTTGAATGCCAAGATGCGCCAGCAGTAGAGCCTGTTCTGCCAACTCAGGTTGCACTGGATGGAACAGCTGCTGATCCATCTGGGTTGCCCCTTCCATCTCTATTTGGAATTGCCTGGTCAGATCCATGCATTGAGTTTGCATTCAAGACCCTTACAGGTGACATTCCTGTTCTGGATGACACTGCAGCTGTTACGGATTACTTCCCTCTGCAGCAGGACTTGAATAAAGGTCCAGAATCAAATTGTTCTGCTTTTGCTGTTGACGATACTAGAAACCATACGCAAGCCAGCCATGTCAGCCTCCCAGTGCCAAGGCCGTCAGATAAGCTCTACAATGGTGGTCGGTTCCCTCCCCAGTGATTTCCCTGGAAGGAAAAATACAATAACATTTTGTACCTGCAAAAGGCAAATCAGAGGGAAGGCCAAGTGGTTAAGCCCGAAGACAATTTCTTGTACTTTTGTTAGCACTCTGTTGTGAATTTGTGATCCCTCAGTGACGATATATGCTGTAAAAAGATTGTAGCTTGTTCTAACTTTATTAGACAATATGTACATCCCACTGGATGCCGCCTTGTATGATCAGCATGTGTAACACCCGGTTTTCGGTCTTTGAACAGTATTTTCAGTTTGCCGATTTGATTTCAAAAGTTCAATTTCAAACTTCTCTCAAATTCAAATTCCGGTTTGATCCCCCAATCCTTTCTTGGGCTTGGCGTCTCCTTTATTTCTCGGACAGTCTATGTGCAAGATTGTTGAAAGCCAAATATTTTCCTAATGGGAATCTTATCGATGCCGTCAAGTACTTGGAGAGCTATTGAATATGGGCTCGAGCTTATGAAGAAGGGCCTTATTTCGCGTATTGGAATTGGTGATCAGGTTCGTATATGGCATGATAATTGGATCCCACCAGGGTTTTCTCTGCGGCCTGTTTCCAAGCGTGGCAGATCGAGAATTAGATGGGTCTGAACTCATGATTCCGGGGACAAGGGAGTGGAATTAAGACCTTATACGACAGATCTTCCTTTCCCTGGATGCTGCAGAAATTCTGAAAATAAAGGTCCCAATAAGACATGCCGAAGATGTTATTGCGTGGAACTATGGAAAGTCAAGATTTTTTTGGGGGTAAGAAGTGCCTGGCCCTGGACTTGATAACGTCTGAAAATGCTTCCTCGAGCAGTGTTTCAGTATGCAGGAGAAGAAGTTGGAGCAACATTATTTTAATCATGGTTCGATGATCTTGTCATATGACCCGACATTATTTTAATCTATGTTCATGTTTATGCTCATGCTAGTCAATTTGATATCATGCTTATTTCGATTGATGATGATCGAGTAGTTATCAATTGTCTTGGCCCTAGTCGAAGACATGGTGTTTAGATCTAGCAATCCGATGTGCCGATCTATATCGACAAGTGCATCGCTCGTTTGGTGTTTGATCTCCCCTTCGTGACACGGAGAACACGGTGTGAAGGCCGAACGAGAGTGTAGGGTGAGAGCTAGCTTTTTGCTTTCCATAAACATGCAAGTGATTCTTGTCAGGGGATGACGTTTTGATCTCCGAATCTTATTCTTAGTAATTCTCATCTTACTTTCTTAGTTCGTTATATTCTTAATCGTATATCCTTTAGTTAGGATCATTAGTTAGACTTAGTTGAGATTACCTTGATTACCTGTGGATTCGGTACCTTATAATACTCTTAGGTGAAAAGTTAGCTACAACTGATCCGTGTGATTGCGGTAATTTATTTTACTACACATAGTTAGTGTCAACAACCTGTAAAATTGCAAAAACCTTCGGTATCATTTTGACTTTTAACTTTGCTAAAATGTCGATTTACCCAAACACACACCACTCGGGACATAGGGATAAACCCTAAAAAAAAAAGAGGGCCCTGTAGGTGGGCCCCAGCCCACCAGGTCACACAAGGATAATAAAACAGCACGCGGAAGCAGGATCGCACGCGGGGAAGTGGGCCGGGCCAGGTGGTAATGGGCCGAGGGGAAGTTGGGCCCGCTCGGAGGAAAAAGAAGGAAAATACAAGGAAAAAGAGAAAGAGAAAGGACAAGATGGGATGGGCCGGCTAGAATTAGGTTAAAGCCGAATTTTGAGGTTTTTTTTTTAATTTTTAATTCAAATTTCATTCCAAAGTTCAATTTAGTGGTTTAGATTAAGATATTATTTCAATTTGTTTTTGAATTTCATGACCTTGACCTGAATTTGAATTTTTCTAATTGATTCTCGGAATTCAAAACTCAACAAGATTTCAAATAGAATCCAGGGAGATATGAACATCAACCATATGCATTAAAAAGTGTTAAGTTTTTTCACATTTTCAAATAATTTGAAATACATTCAAATTCTAGGACGTTACGGCCGCCGACCAGATAGGGGAATTTTAGCGTAAGAAGCAGCTCGCCGCTCGGTCAATACTTACGGCGAAATGAAAAACCTCAACACACAAGACTGACAGAGTGAGGCCGAGGCGGCGACTTAAGCCACCACACATCTCGTCGTCTTCTCAGAACTCCCTTCCTCCCCTCCCCCTCCCCACTTGGCCCTGACCCTAACCCTAATCCCGACCTCTCCCAGGAGGGGCGGCCCATGAGCCCGGCCGCCGCGCTGTAGCGCGGGCAAGGTGAGCCCCCCTCGCGCTCCTCCGCTTCTTCTTAATCTATTCTTGTTTTAGGCTAATTCGGGGGGTTTTCCTTGGTCTGGGCGCTGCTCGGGTTCTTGGGCGGAGTTGGTAGGTTGATTCGGTGACTCGTGTGAGATTCTGCGTTCCTGTTGGGTGATTCGGTGCTGTTCTGTTGGGAAACGGTTGCTGTGGGAGGTGGATTTGGGGAGTGGAAAAAAGATTGCCTTTTTTTGTGCCGGAGTGTGATTTGGTCCAGTAACTCGAGCAAACTTTTAGCAGCTCGGTATGGGGTTATCTGCTCCTTTCTTAACCATTTTGGCTCCTGTTATTCCTTGCGATAGACATCGTGCAAAAGAAGGCCGTCTTTTGGGTCCTGAAACCTAATCCTGTCCTGCTTTGATGCGGTGGTTCCCATTTCGTTTTTGCTAATTATTTTTTCCTTAGAATTGTTCTACGGAGATGTAAGCTGATTAGCATCGAAATGAAGATTAGTGTCGAAATGAAGGTTAGTGGACGCATTCAGTGATGTGAAACTGGCATATAGTCCCACTGGTAAGACTGGATTGGCCGTGTTGCTCGTGCTGGCAGCTACAATTTAATCCGACGGTTAGGTAATACATATTAATTTAAGTGCCATTCTTGGGGTTTCTAGGTTGATTGGTTATGTAATAGGCTATTCCTGTAGCTTTAAGGTTGACATGGCCATCTTTTAGGGTTCGGTAGTGTTAGTGGTGGTGTAGTGGATGGATAGCAACTTGAACTGCTCTTCTGTATTCTGTTAATTGGGGAAAAAATTATGTATCCTATAGGTTTTCTAATTTACTCTCATACTTGAGAGATAGTCTGGTATCATTGTCATCATCCTTAATTTCTACAATTTTAATGAACAAGATTTTGTGTTTCAGTACAAGTCTGTTTTGTTTTAGCAGCATTTTTGTAGGATGAGTTATCATACTTGAGATATATAGTCTGGCAACATTACCATCATCGTTAATTTGTACAATTTTAATGAACAAGATTTCATGTTTCAGTACAACTCTGTATTTGTTTTAGCAGTATTTTAGCAGGATGATTTTAGTGTTCCTTTCTGCGGCTTCAGGGAAATTTATGCTTTTGTTATTTTGGTGTAATTGAGCAGATCTTATTGAACTGAAACAATATCATTGTATTCCTGCGGGATCTCATGTCCTAGAACACGAAGTGGACTCGACAAGTAAACAGCATTATGGATCCCAGCGACAGTTCATGTTCTAGAACAAGAAGTGGGCTTGTTAGGGGAAACATCATTATGGATTCCAACGGGGATTCATGTTCTAAAACGCGAAGTGGGCTTTTTAGGAGAAACAGCATTGCAGATTCAAACGAGGGTTCATGTTCTAAAACACGAAATGAGCTTGTTAGAGGAAACATCGTTATGGATTCCAATGAAGGTTCATGTTCTAGAACACGAAGTGGGCTTGTTAGAGGAAATATTGTTATGGATTCCAACAATGGTTCATGTTCTAAAACACGAAGTGGGCTTGTTAGAGGAAACAATGCTGTGCATTCCAACGAGGATTCATGTTCTAGAACACAAAGTGGGCTTGTTAGAGGGAAGATCATTATGGATTCCAACGAGGGTTCATGTTCTAGAACACGAAGTGGGCTTGTTAGAGGAAACATCATGATGGATTCCAATGAGGGTTCATGTTCTAGAACACGAAGTGGGCTTGTTAGAGGAAACATCATTATGGATTCCAATGAGGGTTCATGTTCTAGAACACGAAGTGGGCTTGTTAGAAGAAGCCCCTCTATCAAGGCATGCAAAGTTCTAGCTTCTTCCTTTTTTTTTCATTTCTTTCGAGTGCAAAATGACAAATGCCAGAAATCATCACTTTTCATTTCATCGTTACTTTTCATTTCATTACTAGGTTGAAAGCAAGGTTGAACAAGTAATTAATGAGTTTCCCGATGGAAGCTGGAAAAAGACAAGCCAGCAGATAATGGATTTAATCACAAGACTGATCTGGTATGCTGCAATGATCCTTTTTCTCTTGCTCCTTTCTATCTAAATAACTATGTCTAAGTCATTGTATATATTTCATTACTATGTTGAAATCAAGGATGAACTAGTCATCAAGGGGCTGCCTGATGAAAGGTGGAAAGAAGACAGGCCAAGAAAGAACGGATTAAATCACAAGACTGACCAGGTACGCTGTAATGATCCTTTTTCTCTTGCCCCTTTCTATCTAAAACGCTCTATCTAAGTCATTATAATAATTTCATTACTAGGTTCAAAGCAAGGATAAACCAGTCATGAAGGGGCCTGATGGATGGTGGAAAGAAGACATGCCAATAAGCAATGGATCAAATCATAAGAATGACCCGGTATGCTGTTATGATCCATTTTGTCTTACTCCTTTCTATCTAAAACACTATATCTAAGTCATTATAATTATTTCATTACTAGGTTCAGAGCAAGGATGAACTAGTCATTGAGGGGCTGCCTGATGGATGGTGGAAAGAAGACAGGCCAAGAAAGAATGGATTAAATCATAAGAGTGATCTGGTATGCTGTAATGATCCTTCTTCTCTTGCGCTTTTCTATCTAAAACAGTATATGCATATCTAAGCCATTTTAGTGAACCTAGTTTCATTTTGAATTGAAAAAATTGTATCCCTAGCATGTCTATGAAAATATCTCGCACTTAATATCTCTCGTGCTTCTAAACTGTGTCTCAACACTGTACAACTGGTCAACTATAATACTCTCTTGTGCTTGTAATCTGCATCTCATCATTGCACAACTACAAAAATTACTAGATATATTGTTCCGCTTACATCTTTGTTCTGTTTTGAGACAGAATAACCCAAGAAATTTGTTTAGCGAGTGCTGCATACATACTATCGTATTCAAGCATCTCAATAATCAAAGCAGTTAAAAGCGTTGTAAAGGGCTAGAGCCATATGTTTATTGTAAAATCCCTTTCAGTCTCATCCTTAGGTGAACATGCCATGCTCACAAGCTTATGGTATGTTCTGAACTGCCGCATTTCTGAGGATGCACCATATACAATAGTTATGGTATGTTCTGAACTGCCGCATTTCTGAGGATGCACCATATACAATAGTTATCCCCAAGGTTGCCCAAGGCGCTAATCAGGCGTCATACCACCGCCTAGCGCCTAGACCGCCTAGGTGGCCAACCAGCGGACTAGGCAGTTGCAGCGGTCACAGTCACTACACAATATTCACTAATCACTACTCAAGGACCCGCCTAGGCGCTCCCCTGCCCAGCCAGCCGACTGCCCCCAAATCGCGGCGGAGGGCTGCTGACCGCTGATTAAACGGTGCCTAGGCTGCAGTGTTCCCCTAGGCGTTAGGCGCTAGGCGGGCGGCAGACCAGCGAGCCTAGCGCCTAATCGCCGCCTAGGCGGTCGCCTAGGCGGGATAAATCGGCTAAGCGGTCTAGGCGGGAGGGCTGCGCCTAACGCCTAGGCGGTTTAGGCGGGCGCCTAGGGTAACACTGCTAGGCGGTCTAGGTGCCCGACTTGGGCAACACTGGTTATCCCTTCATTGGTACTTACGGCTACCGGTATTGAGAACAAAGACATTTATCGAAAATGTCTTTGTTTGAGAGCTTGGTATATATTTCATAGTGTTAATCTGTTAATGCATATATCCTCTCTATGAAATTTGCTGGTCAGTTAGTCTTCCCCTTGTGGACTATATAATGTATATTGCTTACACCAGTTCACGCAATCATTTTATAATGACAGCCTGCAAGGCATTCCAGTAATGTTGTGTAGGACTGCATGTTAGCTTCACTTTCATCGAAAGAATTTCATTTTGAGCTCACCCTGCTGAAATCATAGTTCACCTTTGACTCTTTCCTACCTCCTAGCATGCTTGTATTCTGCATCTACATGATAGTAATTGTTACTGTAAAATATCACTGAAGCCGTTAACTAATTACCTGAGTTTTAGTCCAATCATTCTCAAGGACTCTTTTTTTTGACAAGGGAAAACCCAACATTTTATAGAAAGCAAATAGAGATCCTTACAAAGATACAAACAAAAAACGCTGGGAATACCAGCTCATAGTGCTGGGACAGAGTAACTAGATCACAACCCAAACTAGCCTATTACAGAAAGTGATTCAGATTTATCCAAAGCGCAAAAGCTATTAGTCCAATCTTCAACTGCCGCCAATAAGCAGTCCAGCTTACTTCGATCAACCCCTTTGATGAGAACACTCCAATGCTGCAAACAAGATAGAAATTTGAAAATCACTTCCATTGGTTGCTTTGGATTTTTTTTTTCTCAAATGGCAATTATGTTCCTAAATTTCCATAGATTCTAAGCCGAAGCTGCAAAACTAAACAAAACAACAGTGTAATCATTAGCCCACTCTCCTCTCCAACCAATTCAGTTGGAAATCGTCTAAAGACCTTAGTATACGCTCCCAGCTTAGCACCTCTTTCATACCGAAACAATTTTTTTTTGCTAAAATACAAGAGAACAAGACATGGTCAATACTTTCTGCAGAGCCACACAAATGACAATTCACATCCCCTTTCTAACCCCTTTGTTTAAGTTGATCAAAAGTCTGAACTCTGTTATGATAGCATTGCCACATAAAGATTTTAACCTTTAGTGGTATTTTGCTTTTCCACAGTTTTTGCATTTTCCTGCAGATTACACCCCCGAAAACCATATGTCTGTACAAAGACTTAACTGAGAACAAAAGATAATTCACATCCCCTTTCCGACCCCTTTGTTTAAGTTGATCAAAAGTTTGAACTCTGTTATGATAGCATTGCCACATGAAGATTTTAACCTTTAGAGGTATTTTGCTTTTCCACAGTTTTTGCATTTTCCTGCAGATTACACCCCCGAAAAAAATGTCTGTAAAAAGACTTAACTGAGAACAAACCAGATTTCTCAAGACACCAAACAACTTTGTCGAGATCCTCATTGAGACCAACATCCATGATAGAGTTTTTCATAATCTCCCATTGGGTTGCCTCCTCTTCCCCAAAATTCCTAATGAAAGTGATATTCCACAAGTCTCCTATCAGCCCATTTGCAACACTCATATCAGGAATCTGACATATATTAAAAAGCTTGTTGAACTTGAGCTTCAGAGGGCAATCCCCAATCCAAACGTCACCCCAGAAAGAAATATTACAACCAGTACCAACCTTATATCTAGCACCCCTAGTAAACAAAATTTTCACTTTCTGCAGAGTTTTGTAAAACTTAGACCCTTTTAAATTTTTTGCATCTCTAAAAGCACCCCTAGGGAAGTACTTGGTTTTTTTATAATCCTAAACCAAAGTTCATTATTAGCAGAAGCTATTTTCCAAATCCATTTAGCTGTAAGGCAATCATTCATAACCCCATTCTCAAGGACTCTCATGATGTTGAGGATCTCAATGGGTTATTAGTATGTATTCGATGTGGATAACAAGTAGCTTTAACGGCTACTTGAGTTTTCTATGTTGCAGAATGCCTTACAAAAATCTAATTTTGCTTCACATTGTTTTGTTTACTTTTTATTGAACCCCTTGTTCTACCTCTAATTCTTTTGATCTCTACAGTACTACATTGATCCAGTCAATGGTTATGAATTCCGATCTCTGAAGGATGTGCACCGTTATCTTAAATCAGGGGACATTTATCAATGCAGTGTGAGGCCAAAGAAGAGAACTATCCAGGATGTTTGTATTACAGAAAACCAATCTCATGTGAGTTCCTTGTAGCGCTTCTTGTTTTGATTTACTGTAACTTGCATATTTTCTTCCATGAGAACATTGAAGGAACACAAATGCTAGGTATCATAATTACCATGCCCACCTCAAGTTGAACATTTCTGTTCTGGCTGGATATTGGCAAATTTGGTCCTAATCATGTGATGCATTCTAGGTCATGCACATCAGCCACTTGCCAATTGCTCTTGTCCTGGTTGTCCCCTCATAGTAATTAAAATATTCATCTTTTTTGTGCCTCTTGTGCGAAGAATCAGAGTTTTGATGCACCCTGTGGTGTAACAGGTCTCACACCAGATCACAAAACTCAATTGCTTTCTGAATTCAGTTTCATTAGATGGATCATATATGAAACTTTAGGAGATGGGTGAAACAAACATTTACTTATGTATGACATTTTCCCCAATGATTACTGCTTATTAGATCATTTTGTGAAAATCAGACAATACCATCATCACAACACGCAAGGCCAGGTACCGCTGATAAGGCTATTCAATGTGAAATACTAACTTCAGAAGGTATCATGCTGCCGTGGGAGGAACTGTTCGGTCCATATAGAGGGCTGAACACTGAAAATACGATGTTACCAGAGTCCGAGGGCATGGAACAAATGCAAAGATACGCCAACAGGGTTGATGCTTTGGAACACAAGAGTGTGCTACCGGTCTCTGCAAAGCGTCAGCGTGCTCCCAAATCTGTTACAAGAAAAGAAGCAATTGCAGAGGTGACACCCAGGAAGTGTAAAACCCAGAGAGCAAAAAAGATTGCCACGCCTCTCCGAGCATCACCCCGCTTAGCTGCACTGAAGGTTAATCCTGAAGTAAACACTGAGCCCGAAGGTGAACCTATCTGTGTAAATCTGGTCAATCAGGTGCAGACTATTGAAGAAAACACTACTGATCAGTTACAGTTGAGCGAAGTAAACACCGTCATTCAAATACAGACTAATCAGGAGAGCACTGACAATCAGTTACAGTCGAGCCAAGCAGACGCTGCCAATCAGTTACTGTCAAGCCAAGCAGACGCTGCCAATCAGTTACAGTCGAGCCAAGCAGACACTGCCAATCACATACATGCTATGCAGGAATACACAACCAATTACTCACAGCCGAGTCAAGCAGACACCGTGAATCAAATACAGAATAAACTGGAAAATACTGCTAGTCAGTTACAGTCGAGCCAAGAAGACACAGTCATTCAAATGTGGACTACACAGGAATACATTAACAATCACCCACAGCTGCAGCCGGGTCATGCAGATACTGTGAATCAAATACAGACTAATCAGGAAAATACTGCTAATCAGTTACAGTCGAGCCAAGCAAACACTGTCATTCAAATACAGACTACACAGGAATATATTACCAATCACTCACAGCCGAGTGAGGCAGACACTGTGAATCAAATACAGATTAATCAGGAAAAAACTGCCAATCAACTACAGAGGAGCCAAGCTGATACTGTCTATCAAATACAAACTATGCAGGAAAACACTACCAATCGGTCACATCTGAGCCAAGCTGACACTGTCAATCAAACACAGACCAATCGGGAAAACACTACCGATTACTTGCAGCCAAATTATACCGAAAATCCTGTGCTGCAGGCTGGTTTCTCTTTGGGTCCTGAGCAGGAAGATGGAGCACCTGTCACGTGCTTTTGGAAAAATGTTGAAAATCAGGAGTCATCGGTTCCCATGCAAATAGATCGAACACCTGTTGCAGGCTCCTCGGCAAATGTTGAATGCCAAGATGCGCCAGCACCAGAACTTGTTCTGCCAACACAGGCTGCACTCCATGGAACAGCTGCTGATCCATCTGGGTTGCCCCTTACATCTCTATTTGGAATTGCCTGGTCAGATCCATGCTTTGAGTTTGCATTCAAGACCCTTACAGGTGACATTCCTGTTCTGGATGACACTGCAGCTGTTACGGACTACTTCCCTCTGCAGCAGGACTTGAATAAAGGTCCAGAACCAAATTATTCTGCTTCCGCTGTTGACGATACTAGAAACCATACGCAAGCCAACCATGTCAGCCTCCCAGTGCCAAGGCCATCAGATAAGCTCTACAGCGGTGGTTGGTTCCCTCCCCAGTAACTTCCCTGGAAGGGACAATGCAATAACATTTTGTACCTGTAAAAGGCAAATCAGAGGGAAGGCCAAGTGGCTAAGCCTGAAGACAATTTCTTGTACTTTTGTTAGCACTCTGTTGTGAATTCGTGATCCCTCAGTGACGGTATATGCTGTAAAGAAGACTGTAGCTTGTTCTAACTTTATTAGACAATATGTACATCCCACTGGATGCCTCCTTGTTTGATCAGCATGGCTTCGCGAAGAGAATATCAGGGTATTAGATTCGATGGTGTTTTGCAGTGCATCGTGCTGAAATACATAGCTGAGATGCAGGTGCATACGAGCCAACCACATGGAGAAATGGACGGCAACCACAGCCTGTTTGGACATGGTGCAGACGTGCAGCTTCATGTGGTATCGGCAATGGCACGCACGACGAAAGTCACATCAAATGTTCATACTAGCAGCATTACCTTGCACGATCCATGAACAATGGCAAACACATAGCAACTGGGCATACTTTTTAGCCTCGTTATGTACAGGAAATGCCGATCTAAACTCGAGTTCGCCTGCATCCACTATCTCTACCGTCCATTTCCTTTTCAAGATCTATGCCAAATGAATAGGTCTGGGCGTACTTAGTGCAATCATTCAGTTCGCACACCTAAACACCTTCGCCCGGGTGTACTACACGTGCGTGCACCACCTCGTAAGCGTTTCTTTCATACGCATCGATTTTCCTCTCTAAGTTGAATTCTATAAATTTTAAACTTCATCCCCATGTAATAGCAACCCGAGATGCGTCATTTCATCCAGTGGATCGACGGCCCGGAAATGTACGACACAACGTTCATCCAGCAGAAGTACATGCTGAACTACTCGATGCAGGCTGAGGCCTTCGTGCGGTGGAAACCTTATGTACCAGACCCTGTTGAGGAGGCACCAAAGGAGCTCAGGACTCGCCCGGGCATAATCCATATCAATGACATGAGTTATGAAGAATTTACATTATTGTTACGTTTTTCACCGTACGGTGCACTTACATCATGGAATCACAGGGCATATACGACTTCGACATACCAGCCCGACGTGGAGAGTCCCGCGACAAGAGGAAGGCTCCTTCCACCGAGACCGGCCGACGTCATAGCGTATCCGGCCGATCGGGCGCACTCCGTATCGAACACGCGAGTTATATACAATTTACATTCTTATTACGTTTTTTTACTGTACGATCCACTTACGTTTCTTACTGTACGATCCATTTACATCATGGAATCGTATGATATGGACAAGTTCGACATTCGCTGCCATCGTGGGTAGCCCCGAAACAGGGGGCACTCGCAATGGCACCGTGGAAACTAGTTGCACACATCATTAAATAATAGCCCGGACAAGCATTCCTGTATGAAAAACAATGTGTCTAGAAAACGTGGAATATCAGAAGACAACGAAGATGCTACTGGCTTAAAAAGACTACAAACACCAATTAACATGCATCGAAGGTGCTACTATGTGATGAGGTGAGCTCACCAAGAAAAGAGATTACCGCAGAGACTAGTTGCATACACCTATTTTTTTTAATGCTATATGACCCTATTTGTTAATTCAGCAGTGTATTCTGGATGATATTCTTTAATACTGTATTGTACCACATGCTAAGTAAGCTTGTGCATGGACCAAATGAGGAAAAATGTGTGGCGTGCAGATCATATAACGATATACCGTAGCATTCGAAACGCACACGAGTTGGAGGTTACAGTACATCGTCATATGATCTGCATACCACACATTTCCCTCAGTTGGTTCATGCACAAGCTTATCTAGCCTGTGGTACAGTACAGTATTAAAAAAATTCATCCATCGTAGACTGCTAAATTAATAAAGAGTATACATATGATAATACCTCGTTCTCCTTCATCCTGGTTCATGCACAAGCTTATCTAGACTTTGGTATATCCTGTGTTATGCCATTATGTTTGGGTATACTTGTATTCATATTTTATTTTCCTATATTTATACGTGCATTTTGGTTATTATGTGTGTACTCCTGCGCCATATAGTATATTTACATCTCGAATGGAGTTGCAATGCACTTTTTCCCTATACATTCCAAGTCGTATGAAATCATAAAACCATAATTTCTGAAACCTAAAATTTAAATTTTTGTGATATAAATCCTAAATTTTACAATTCTAGAACACATATCAAATTGTCCAAACAGTACACATTCAAGTCCACTGCGTGAGAAACCTTCAAAATAGAATTCATAATTTTTGAAGCTCAATTTCTACATTTGCAAATTTGTACAATCAGTATACTTATATGAAATTGCGAGAAAAATTCTGAAGGAATAAAATTATAGAAAATTTACCCAAGCGAGTACACTATGTCGGGAGGTTCACATAAAATATTGTGATTCTTGGAACTCGTCTGCTTAATTTAAAAATTTGTACAAAGAGCTGCGAAACCTAATTTCTGAAACCCTAACCGACACGCGGCGGCGTCAGAGCCGCCATGCGGCAATGGCGACGGAGTTCTTGCCGCACGGTGGTCGTGACGAAAACGATGCTATTTTTACAAATACAGTCGGAAGACGATCATTACTGTAAATACACGATCAAAACATGCCAAAACAGCAAAAATAAAATAAAATAAAATCCGTACATACCCTTAGGAGCAATTTCTACCGTATCTAAAAGCGTAGGCGACACCGATTGCTACAGTAGTTACGTTACAATAAAATCATGACCGTAGTTTCCATCAGGGTTGATACAGTACCGTAATAAGGCGCTGTTTATATACCGCATAACGCTGTTCACACCGTGTCTTCTGCGTTTGCCGCACATGATCCGGAGCTGTTGCTCATGTCACGCTGCACAGTGAGCCACGTCCTCAATCTACTGCTACTCAGGTCGCGCACCACATCAATAACCATGCAAAATGAATTAATAAATGGGTCAAATGGGGAAGAAAAAACGTGATTTTAAGCACCAAATTACCAAAAATACAGAAGCATTAGCATATCCAGAGCACCTCCTCGTCCCACGCTGACACAAAACGCTAATAAGACGATCCAATCACAGTAATCAAGCCATCATCACCCCATCCTAATTGGCTGGAGATTGGATCGCATCATTCCCCAATCACAGATCTCTCTCATCTCTCCTAGTCTTTCTAATCCGATACCTCCTCGCTTCACCTTTCTCTTGGTGGAAGGAATCGTGGTTGCTGCTCCGGACAAGCGCGAGGAGATGACGGAGATCGTGGTGGCAGCGCCGGCGCCGGCGGGGAGGTGGGGCGCCGCGCCGCCGCAGGAGCTGCTCGAGAGGCTCAAGGACTACGGCCAGGAGGGCGCCTTCGCGCTCTGGGACGAGCTCGCGCCGGAGGAGCGCGACCTCCTCGTCCGGGACATCGAGGTTAGCATTGAGCAGTGACCCGAATGCGCTCTTGGTTGGGTTGGGTTGTTCGGGCCAAGATTACGGGTCACTCCCGGAAAGATTCCGTTTTGCGCGTAATGATTAGTTCGCTAAGATATCTTCTTTGCGTGGTTATGCTGTGCAAAGATTTGGTTATGAGTTGAAACCTGAAACGCTGCATAAAGATTTGGTTTTGAGTAGGAATTATCGTAAAGATTTGTGCTTTGGGGTTGAAACTAGGGTAAAGATTCATTTTGGAGTTCCATTTGTGCCAGGATTTAGATGTAAAACTGATCTCATTAGAAGAAAAACACAAAAAGCAGTTACAAAGGCAAGTTAATTGGTTGGTTATGGCATTAGAGCAATCCTTGCGTTCATAGTTCATCAGCTGCTGCCTTGGAAACTGAGCTCAATTGTCATCTCGTATACAAAGTTAATTGACGACTTTCCAGATTGGCCTTGGCTAACTGAGCTTTATGATAAACTGCATTTCAGAGCCTAGATCTTGCTAGGATCGATCGGATCGTTCGGTGTTCGCTCAGATCACAAGGTGAGAGGTCCTTCCTCCACAAACTTTTCCCATGTTTAAGTATGCTATAGTGGAATTTTGTGAGTTTACACTCGTACGATGGAGCTTGGAACTACAGGCGTTCCTTTGCCAGCCGTTCAGCCTGTGCCGGAATCCAGTGTCTCAACGGTGGAAGATAGAAGTGCTGAGGACAAAGAAAGGTGGTGGAGGAGGGGTTTGAAAGCCATTTCAGAGGGAAAGTTGGCCGTCGTCCTTTTGGCTGGTGGTCAGGTACTCTGCAAACTCCTTCAGCTTGCTATGTCGATTTGAAAGCCATTTATTGCACACTGGAGAAACATGCTCTTATAAATTGGTTTCTTTTTTCAATTATGGACAGGGAACACGGCTTGGCAGCTCTGATCCTAAGGGGTGTTTCAGTAAGTCTTCCTACTTAAGTCCCAGCATGTTTCTTCCACTGTGTGCCACTAATGTTATGTATTTAAACCTACAGGACATGCTATATTTAGTACTTTCTATTCGGCAAAATTCTTCTTTTTTCTGATTGTAGATTTTCAATAGGAAAAGTTAATGTTATCCTACTTTTTTGTGTTTTCCTTTTGTCCCATGGCCAATATGAAGAGAAACATTTGCAAGTATTCTCTACTGAATTTGTTGTTCACGCAATTAACATGAAAATGTCGGAGTACTTTTTGAGTAGTACCCCCAAGTCCTAGTTTTCCTTGAATCTTTGATTGATCTTAAGAGTCATGGCGTTCCTTTCCTCTGATTTCTACTAGGTATTGGGCTTCCATCTGGGAAGTCGCTTTTCCAACTTCAATCTGAACGGATTTTGTGTGTTCAAAAGCTGGCTGCTCAATCCACTGATGGTAATTTAGTCAAGCATGTCTTTTAATGGTTTGTTTTGCACTTTGCTTGGCATTCTCACGCTCAGAATGTTAAATATTTTTGCACCCCCAGGTAACGCTGTGCAAATCCACTGGTATATAATGACTAGCCCCTTTACTGATGAAACCACCCGCAGATTTTTTGAAAGCCATAGATATTTTGGCTTAGAGCCTGACCAAGTAAGGATAATTACAAGATTCTTTATTGTGATTGGAAATTCCATTGAAGTTTAACACATGACTTACTATATAGCTGCTAAGAATTATCTTTGACTTGATTCTTTATTTGCAGGTGATCTTTTTCCAGCAAGGCACTCTCCCATGTGTTTCTGCTGATGGAAGGTTTATTATGGAGACGCCATATAAGGTACCTCTTCCCTTGCTTTATTTTTAAATTTTATGTTCATCCGCCTCATTAAGCTCAATGCATTTGTCTATTGTAACTAAATTATGGGTTGGACTAGCAGAACCAAAATTCAAGTATTATGATAATAGAATTGGTTCAATGCTACTTTTCTCCTGTTATAGTTATTGACATCTCTTGCAACATTCTGATAAAAAAACAAGGTTGCGAAGGCTCCTGATGGAAATGGGGGAGTATATTCTGGTAATCCTTTATATCTCAATGCATCAGTTGTATATTATTGGTGTTAGTCACAATTGTGTTGCTTATTTTTCTTTTTTCTTTTACCGCACCTCAGCTCTAAAATCTAAAAAGTTGCTGGATGATATGGCTGCAAGAGGTGTGAAATATATAGATTGCTATGGAGTTGACAATGTATTGGTGAGTTTTTTTTGGGAAATATCTTTGATGGAATTTATCTCCTTTTAATCTGTCAATTAATAGTCGATTTTTCGATACAGGTCCGTGTTGCAGATCCAACATTCCTAGGATACTTCATCGACAAGGGCGTGTCTGCTGCTGCGAAGGTTGTAAGGAAGGTATTGCAGTAGTATCCAATTCCTAGCAGATTGATAAGTTATTCTTTTACTCGAATTATGCACCTCATTGATTGTTTATCATTACGCTGTGCTGTTTAGGCATATCCACAAGAGAAAGTTGGAGTATTTGTTCAGCGTGGTAGGGGTGGACCTCTCTCTGTGGTTGAGTACAGTGAAATGGATGCAGCTATGACTACTGAAATCAATCAAACAACAGGACGCCTTCGCTATTGTTGGAGCAATGTATGTTTCTTCCGATCCCCTTTCCCCTCCCATTGCCTCCTCTCCCTGAACTAATAATTTTGTATTCCTTTTATTTTGGTAGGTGTGCTTGCATATGTTCACTTTGGATTTTCTTAATCAAGTGACAGATAGTCTTGAAAAGGACAGTGTGTGAGTATTCTTATCAAATCATTCCTTGCACTTTATGTATTCATGACGTTTGCTTTTGTTCCAAGATATTTTTCTGTATACAAAACTGTGGTTTAATCATATGTAAACTACCATAGTTGATAGAGCTTTTATGTTCGTAGGTGCAAGTACAGGGAACAACTTTTGAAAGACTTTACCAATGTATTTGGCTTTATTTATTTGTTTAGTATTGAGACTATAGAGAAAATTAATTACTACAGAAAAATCATCTGTTACTACTTTCTCTTGATACAACAGGCTGTATTTTATCCTTTTCTTTTTATAATGTAATTGCTGCATATCCTAAACCAGAAATTACTAATTCAGTATCAACTTACAATTTGATCCATCATGGTCTGTGCTTAATTTGAAAACCGTGTGCCCAGCTATCATCTAGCGGAGAAGAAGATTCCTTCAATCCATGGGTGCACAACAGGCTTAAAGCTCGAACAGTTTATATTCGATGTGTTCACCTATTCGCCATCAACAGCTCTTTTTGAGGTTTGACTTCTTATTCACTATCGCTCCAGCTAAAGTTGTCTTCTTCTATTTCATTCCTGAAAGCAAACATTAGTGTGAGATCTCAGGGGGCTTGTTGACACCTAACATATCAGGTTATGAGGGAGGAGGAATTTGCACCAGTAAAGAATGCTAACGGTGCAACTTACGACACTCCTGATAGCGCCAGATTAATGCTGCTTCGCCTTCACAGCAGATGGGTGGTTGCTGCAGGTGGCTTCTTGACTCATTCCGTGCCCTTGTATATGACAGGTAATTTTCTGCATGTATATATATGTTTGGGAACTTTTGAGGACTGTGTCATCAAACGAAATTTTTTCATGTAGAAACTCATTGATTGTCACGATAACTTTGTATTTTTAGGTGTTGAAGTCTCTCCCCTTTGCTCTTATGCTGGAGAAAACCTAGAAGCCATGTGCCGTGGAAGGACATTCCATGCACCAAGTGAGATACCATTCTAGGTAGAGGTCGTTAAAAGCAACAGATCCATACAAGAATTGCGAGGTCTGCGAATTTTCATTAGAACGTACGATCAGATGGTTGGACTTGAGCTGTTGCAATTAGAATGTCGATATTAGTCAGCTTGATGTATGCTGTTTCAGTACGGAGTATTGTAATGCAACACTTGAAGTTATCCTTTTCCCCTGAACATTATCTCTCATTTGTTGCCCAAATGTAGATTATCGCAGGCCATCAATCAATCTTTGTCAAAATCAGTGTATCTCTGAAATGCCAAATACTTGTCTTTGCACAATTAATTCAACGTGCTACAATGTGTGAGAAAATTAAAAGAATGGATTGCACTAAGTTCTTCCTTTTCTTGTCTGTGATACAATTGCTCTCTATCTATGATTGCTTCAAGCAGATATTAGTGAGTCACAGTATGGCTCCAGCCATCGGTCTCCGTCAATGTAAGATGTGTTCAAGTAAGGCAATACTTGCACATCACTAAGCTCCCGGGCGTATGGCACTCTTTGTGTCAGGTTTGCACCATCACCTGTGCACTTGTACTCTCCATAAAATACGGTCCTGACAATGCAAATCATACAAAAAATGACGTTCATGTACTTTCTGATATGCAGATATAAGATTTAACACTGGCACTGGAGGATATGTACTGATCTCTTGAAGGATCATTCCAATCATTCCATCCTTCAGAGGCAATGATGTCTGACATCGAAGTGTAAGCGAAGACGACACGGGAGTACGGTCTCCAAGCTCGCCCAAGCCATATCCGACCAGTGCCGTCGATGCTGCAATTGACAAATGAGTAGCCTGTGTTGTCGTCGTCGGATTCCCGGGCGTGTGCGGTGACTGCACCGGTGATGACCCTCAGCCCTGCAGGCACAGGATCTGCTATGGAAATCAATCTGCAATTCTGGGAAGTACACATGTAGAAGCAATTAGTGACTCGGTGCTTTGTCTTCCTATCCTTGAAATATATTTTTACTCACTTCATAGAGTGATCTAGCATCTCCAAAGATGAAGTCAATGGAGCCCTGGATGAAACATTCCTTGAAGTAATGCCGGCCCTGATCATCGTGAAGCGTATCTTGCGCACCAAAGAAGGCACAGCCCCAGAATGCCGCCTGGTCACCGCTGATCCTCATTGCCACTGCCTGAGCACCGGCATCACCAGGCCTTGGGATGGGTGCTACATTCTGGTGCCAAAGAAGTAGGAGAGTTAGCATTATTACCCGTGGTGCAGCCTTTGGCTTAGCTGAATATGTAGTGCTGCAGTGTCTGCTGTTACAATGAAGCTGATGTTCTTGGCGACGAAGCCTGACGCGAAAACGGTGACTGACGCGCTGTAGAACGTGCCATGCGACGAGTTGGCGGTGTCATTCCACGCAATCGCCGTCAGGTCGAATCCCTGACCTTGAAATGTGATGTTGGGCTTGGTTGCTGGGACTGTCACCTTCTCACTGCAACAATGTGGCTTCAGTAACAGCACACTCAGTAACACTATACTCAGGATGGGAGTACTGGAAATCTGATTAAAGAAAATAGCTTACAGGTAGATGCCCTTGTTGATCCATACAACATTCCTCTTTTGGCTGCATCTTGGGACAGCATTGACCGCTGCCTGCACCGTGGTGAAGTTACAGCAGCCGTTGGGGTCAACGCAGAAGATTGACGTCGCCGCTGTGTCAGGCGGTGGGAAATCCGGTGGGAAATCATCGCAGAGCGAGTTATATTCGTCGCGGTAGCGATGATTGTTAGACATGGATCCAGTTGTAAGCGAATAGAATGGAATGGAAGGTGTTGCAAGATCAAGCAGGGCTCCAAGGAATAAAGTGGTTGGGTAATTGAGATGAGCAAAGAGCAGCAGAATTGCAGCAGCCACACAGCAAGAGAGAGCAGCAGCGAGGGAAATGATTCTGGAGCTCATTTGTATTAATGAACAGAGCTCACTATTCCTTGTAGAATCTAAGATGGATATGGGGTTTTAACAAGGATGAAATGCACTTTAAGAAGCTTCTTAAATTGCATGCCTTGCAAACAACCGATCTCCTTTCTTCAAGCTTGAGACGGCGGTCAAGTCAGCCTACCACAGCTACTACTAGGCTACCAGTGTTGCATTTCATGAATGAAATTTTTTCATGTCAATGTCAGAATCTTGAAAAGATCTACCCAAGTAGTTGCTTCAAAGGTGAATGTTCAGGCAGCAACAATCACCATGGTAAATACGCACAAGATAAAACAACTTTTATCATGAATGATGTTTGTCATGCCCGAAATAGTAGAAGAGCAGCCAATCAATCAGAAAATGAAAAAAAATACAGCACACAATTTCATACCTTAGTAAAGTAGACAGTGATTTTTTTTTACCATATTGCCAACAAGACAAACAAAGAGAATGCACATCGCCATCATAAGATGTGAAGAAACAGGATGTTCATGCTATTGCTTCAAATAAGGTTCATTGTATGCCACAGGACCAAACCAACCACTGGGCAACAGCTACCACAATTTGCATGACCAGAGAGATCTAAACAAAACTTGCACGGATACATTTCTTGAACATGCTCAGATGAATGGCCAAGGCACAGGACCCCAAACCGAACGTCAAAACACCAAGCTAGAAGATTTCTAAATGAACACTTTTATCTACAAATACTTCATTGATTAGACAATTTCGATAAGTTCAAGCTGCAATGAATGCCTTCTTCACACTGCCGCCTGTGGATCCAGCTGGAATGACCTTAAGTACGTTGAACCTCACAGTTTTTGACAAAGGCCTGCAGCACATACAGAAAAATAAAAAATCAGCATCCAATAGAAGTCCAGTTCTACGGCTCAGGAAACCAAACCAGAGGGGGACTGGTAATCCCTGCCTGTTCCTGGAATCGTGGTAAATTTTTTGCCAGAGTAAAATTACAGTAACCACCCAATTGCTGGAATCCCAGTGTTGATTAGTAAACAGACCAGTGAAGGTTTTTTTAACATGGTTGTGACATAAGAGCATTTTCATCCAAATCAATTTGAAAATAATTTTTAGAGATGCCTGGTAATGACCTCAACAATGTGACGCATCCCTTCCTCACCCCAACAGGAAAAGTGGAAAATGAAAAGAAAAGGAAAAAACAATTTCCCCAGTAGCAGAAGATGAAGGATACACCAGAAACAAAAGATTTTTTAGTTTTCTTAATTTTCAAAACCGTTTTAAAGCAAGCAGAGAACTGGAGTAGTTTCCGAGGCCTTGCACAGAGGCTGGAATTTCAAACCTCACAATCCCAAGTAGCTTTGAGGTGAGTCCAAGTGTCCAACGGAATTGAAGACATGAACTGAATAATGCATCAGCTAGAGAGCATTACCTGCACTGGCCAATGATGACATGGTCTCCTTCCTTGACCCGGAAGCATGGAGAAATGTGAGCTGGAATGTTGGAGTGCCTCTTCTCGTACCTGCAAGGTGAAGGGGTTCACCTTCCAAGTCAGATGCCATCGCAGGTAAGAAGCATGAGCTTATAGTCACAATGCTTTACTTACCTCTGATACTTCTTCACAAAGTGGAGGTAGTTCCTGCGGACGATGATAGTTCTATTCATCTTGGCACTGTGGCATGTTCCAGCGATAATTCTGCCTCTGATGGAAACAGTTCCAGTAAATGGGCACTTCTTGTCAATGTAGGTCCCTGAAATGGAATAAGTTAATAATATAATTACATTCTTATAAGAAATAGTAGCATATCTCCTAAATGCACCATGCCACCATCCAGGTAATTATATAACATTTGCCACATGCATTTCCAACTAAATATCCCATCCTAGCAAGAAAGGTTTTGGATAAATTTTTTCTTAATGTGTGCCCGCCCAGCCGATAGGATATACAAATTGCTACCTTGTTGGGGATAATGCCTGAATAGTTTATCTAACAAGAAGACAATAGCTAACAAATCATACTGCCGAGTAAAACAACTTTGAGCAGGCAACATGAGCACTAGTTTCCTTGGAATTAGAAAATCATCTGACGAGCCATCAAGAGGCAGCTACTTTCTGATCAGGCAACCACAGTCCATGTTGTGGGGGTATAAAGGAAACGTGATTAAGGAGGTGAGAATAGAATGACCAATTGTCTCAATTTTATCTTCAACCACCCTAGATATATATACAAATTAAACAGTACACAACTCAAAAACTAAATCATATATGGGAAACTAGAAAGGTGCATGAATTGCGTAGTCATAGGCAACACGTTATTTGTACCTTCAATCGCTTCCCTGGGGGTCTTGAAGCCAAGGCCAATATTCTTCCAGAAGCGGTTACCTCCCTTGCCAGGCTTCTTCCCCTTGCCAGATTTCTTCGGGCTGAAATCAGACATATTTTTGTTAAAGATATACATGCTATATTTAAAGAGCAGCAAGCATAAGAGGTAGAGCAGAGCCCTCACCAGAGGAAGACCTTAGGCTGCTTCAAGAAAGCCTTCTCAGTCTGCACAAAAGAAAGAATGCCATACATCAAAACTAGGAAACCACTGTCCAACGGTTACATTCTGCAATACTGAACAGCATGCCAAAAAAGACGCTCCAGGGATAAATTTCTAAGCACCACATGTATGGCAGAAAATATCGTACACAAGTCTACTTTTTTTCCGAACAAGAGGGAAACAATACACAAATCTACTATGCTAAGGCCGAAACAAAGGCTCGTGTACCATGGAAACACACATCAACATGACCAATGAAACCTGCTACAGGCATCTAATTATCATGGCATTGGCACAGACCTACCTCCATCAGCTTGACACATTGCAAGAAAACAATTGGAAGCCTCAAAGTACAAAACATCTCTTGTGACTAAAATAACACTGCCTTACATGAAACTTTACTTTGTACTATGCAGCTTATTTGATATGTCACACATCTAAATCCAATCTCGCGACCATTCCCACCCCCAAGCCACAAAAAAATCATCAAATTTTGGCCAAAATACACTGAGACAACCAAGAAATCTTATCACAACATACACATTAGGGCGACAACAACCATCACTTGAGGGTGGAGGGTGGTAAGCTGCAACCCAAATTACTGAATGTCATCGAATTACAAAATGGACAGAAACAAAAAGCAACACAACATAGAGCAACTCGCCAACCCCGCATCATGATTTGGTGTGTCTGTAGTTCCAAACCACTCGTTTATCACAACCCCATCCCAAACCACATAACCTCATGAATTCTAAACAGGGCCAAGGCAAACTACGCAATCTACCAAATTATGCACCCATTTCCTAACTCTCTCCACGCGAGAAGGCCATAGATCCTGGAATCTCCACTGCAAGATCCAAAATTTGCAACGCACAACGCATCAACACGAATAGGAGCCTACGCTACACCGGATCAGACCGGGTGATGCGCCAATTTAACAACCGGTCCTCGTGGGGCACGAGAGAGGAGCCTAAACAGAGCTCGATGGGAAGAGCGCGAGGGAGCGTTACCTGCTCCGCCATGGCTGGGAGGTGTCCGGCGGCGGGCGGAGCAGCGGAGGGGCAGTGGCGGCTCAAAGCAGACAAACCCTAACGCGAAAGGTGTGATGGTCTTATAAGGTAAGGGGAGGGTTTTGGTCGTTCGGAGTTTGTTGTGTAATCATGCAGCTAGGTCCCTATGGTTCTGAAATATTCAGCCAACCTGACTAGCCGATCGCCACTCAACTCCCGCTTGGTGCCGCCTTGTTGTGATCTAACTAGAGCACGAATCTCCGAGCATGGCCAATGGTCCAACCTCCGAAATCTTTAATATTACAGAAAAAGCATTTGGTGGTGACGGTGAGTCTGTAATCTCTTTCTGCTTTTTCAGTTGGTGGGATTTTTTTCTGCAGATAGATATATGTATATGTCACTCTAAGGATTTTTTTTGCAGACAATTGAATCATCTACTATGTGGTTTGTGAGAAAACTATTTAGGAGGAAATCAAGCTCATGATATTAGCAAATCTCGAAGGGAATAAAAGGCAGGATAATCTTGGGCAATAATTAGTTGGTTTGAGCTTCCGTGGTAGCTTCGACAGCCCAATGTGCTTAGTTTTGTAGAATCTCATATTTGGGCTCCAATTAAGCGGGAGAGAGACCAACTTGGGCCCTGTTGGTGACATGTGAAAGAGTGTGTGTTCATAAATAACGTTGAGCCAGTTATACAAAAGAAGTCACAACTATATATGATCGAGGAAGAAGCCCAATATCTAGTGCAAACTAGCTAGACACGAAGAGGTTTAATTATTATCTCAGAGAAGAAAAAAGAAAACCAGATATGAAGAGGACATACAAGTTGGGATGTTTGTATTCCCAAAGCAATCCGCTCGTTCGAACACACCAGATGTGGATAGCACGTACTTGCAAACTCAGCACCAAGTGGGATCTTACATGCACGCGACACTTTTTGAGTTTTATCCACCAATCAGTTTATCTAATAGCTCAACTCGATAAGAAAAAATGAATAATTCAGTTATACTTCAATAGGTACGCAGTTTACTAGTGTCACGCATGGCAATCGAAGACATGCATGCTTTAGAGTTGGGATTTGGGACGTGCTTTTTTGAGCTGATCCGGGCCCAATTGGCACAACACAATCTAAGTATAGCACGGTGTGGGGTGGGCTGGACCGGCACGACACGAACGGCAGATCAAGTTGGGCCTAAAATGCGACCCGTTGGGCGGCACGGAACGGCACGGCTTGTTGGGCTGTGTTTGGACTATCCCGGCATGAAATAGACCCAACCTTCTTGTTCTAGCTCAATCCTCACTTGGCCTGGCTCAATCACTCCTCCACACCGGCCTGGCCCAATAATATTTGTGATTATGTGTAAAGTGTAAGTGTTAGATTGTATATTGGTACGTAGAATTGTATATATTATGTATTATATAGAAGTAGAACCGTTAGTAGTGATTTAGTCTGTTAGTTACGAGTCAATATAACTATGTGCAACTTAAGTTCGCACCCCAACGTGAATATCCTGTTCCACCGTTGCCGAAAACTTAAGAAGATCATCTAAATGGTGTTGTAGCTTCCTGCCCTTTTCTTCAGCGAGGCAGAGACCAACTTTGTACATTACCTCAATTGTATAGCATAATGTTGGCAGTAATAAGTGGATCCAGGCAGGCCGTTCATCAACCGATCGTGGCTTGGTTGCGATCGCAGGAATTACACCTGAACCAACTCGATTCTCCGGGAATCCGAGAAAATTCTGGTGTTTCAATCGGGGTCTATGGGATTCCAATTAAGAGGCAGAAAAAAAAATCTAACTTCAGAGGGTAGCCTCTCTATGTCCGCGTTAAATGACGAAAACACAGTTCAGGGAAGTGCTAAATTGGACCTGATCAAATGTGTCCACAACACGATCATACCCAAAAACATTGCACGGCTCTAACTTTTCTGGAAAATGGCTTTCAGCAAGGCTACAGGTTTGAACGGCTCCAGGGTTGAATGACTGAGCTGAAGAGGTTGGGTGTTTGGCTGTCTGACTTTTAGGTAGGTTAGCTGCAACTTCTGATATAAGAAATGTCTGAAATGCCCTTGAGGCAAGTAATGACTTGTTTGATGTTGTTTAACGACAATCAACGCAATTAACGGCATTTAACGATAATTAGCGACAAACTAACACAATTGACGACAACTACCGTAATTAAAGCAATTGACTACGATCTATGACGAGTACCACAATTAACAATAATTAAACACCATTATCGCAATTGATCGGAATTACCGCGATTAACGATAAATAATTAATACATAAAATAATTATTGCAATAAACAATTGAAACATAAATAATTAATATATAAATAAATCATTTATATAAGGAAAAAAGGAAAAGGAAAAAAACAAGCGGTGGTTAGGGTTAGGGGTGGCTCGGCGGCTGAGGGGGAGGAGCTCGGCGGTGGCTCTGGAAGGAAGAGGCCAGCGGCGGTGGGGTCGAGGGAGTGGTTGATGTGTCAGGGTCGGTGGCAACGACTATGAGGCGGAGGCGGGCAACGGTGGCAGAGGCGGCGTTGAGGGAGGAGCTCAGTGACGGCTCGAGGAATGAAGAGGGCAGCGCCGGGGGGAGAGAGGAGGATAAGGGTGGCACCAGTGTCGAGGGAGGAGGAGGCCGACACGGGCGATGGTGTGATCCGGCAGAGGCATCGAGGAGGAGGCGGCCACGAGCGGAGGGTGGAGGAGGGCGTCAGGGAGAGAGGAGTGCGACGATGTCTGCACAGGTAGATCCAAATCTTGGCGGTGCTGGTGCGGGGGAGGAGGACGTGGTGGTGCGGGAGGAGGAGGGATGATGGGGAGGGGGGTGCGGGGAGGAGGGAGCTAGGGTTCAGGCCAAGGGCGTGGTGCGATGGGGTTTTGATCGATAGCAAAAAAGTGAGTAATTACCCCCAAGTATAAGGGCAAACTCAGAACAAGGTTGCGGGAGCCACGAGAAGCTCTTCGCGGGTGACTTTCGGCTTCTGAGCGAAACTTCGCTCGTTGTAACGACTTTCGGCCGGGAAAAGCGGGAGGAGAAAAGCAAGCCGTTTGGAACGTTGGAACGACTTCCGGTTTTTCGAGCGAAAAGCCGAAGTCGAAGTTATTCCAAACACACCCTTTGACAGTACTCGCTAGCTTCATCCAGCTGGATGGGTAGAGTTGGACGGTGTCTTTTAAGTTCAAGGACCAATTTTAACTATCTCAATAACCCATCCAGTTACTGGCAGTTTCAGATTGCAACAAACAAATATGCATGCATTAGCTAGCAACACCAGTTTTTGCAACCACTTAACTGAAATACTAGCAGTCCATGTACTTATGTGGAGACTAGGCACCAGAATGTTGCCATAAAGGAAAGATGCAGGGTTGATGACATGGAGAAGTGAACCACCACACCAATGTAGTCTATTCAAAGCTTGTGGATGGGCCATGGACAAACTAGCTCTCACAGGCAAGGGCCAGTTTTGGCATCCTCTCCTTGCATGTACATGAACCCTTATGCCTCCAATAATGCAGTCTATTCAAAGCTTGTTGATGGGCCATGGACAAACTAGCTCTCACAGGCAAGGGCCAGTTTTGGCATCCTCTCCTTGCAAGCTCCTCCAATTGGTGAAGTGAACCACCACACCAATGTAGTCTATTCAAAGCTTGTGGATGGGCCATGGACAAACTAGCTCTCACAGGCAAGGGCCAGCTTTGGCATCCTCTCCTTGCATGTACATGAACCCTTATGCCTCCAATAATGCAGCTTGCTAAACACTAGCTTGTGCCAAAAAACATCAGCATGGGCTATCTTGGCTATATATATATATGTGTGTGTGTGTGTGTGTGTGTGTGTGGCTATAGGATCCAGGGATGGAGAACCGGCCTTACCGGTGGCCGGCGGGATTTGAAATCCCGACCGGTTTTTTCAAAGTTTGCAAATTCAAATTTTGAATTTTGAATTTCGATTGATTTTTAAGTAAATTTAAACGAAATTCGACCGGATTTTTCCCGAGAAAACCGGTAACCGGCCGGTTACCGGTACCGACCGTCGGGCGAGATCTTCCCCGGTACCGAGATTTCGATCCATGATAAGATCTCAATTCTCAAGTTATCAAATGCTTCCCAAAGGGTGTTTTTATTTTGTCCTGAAAATGTTGAGCTTGAGATAGGCTATAGGCCTATAGCTGTGGCCTGTGGGGTTAGCTTCCCAAGTCCTTAATCCAACATTTTTATTTGGATGAAAGTAAGCTTCTTAATTAGTTAACTCGTTGAGCACCTTCATATTACTTTTATTTTCAGTCAACGGTAGGAACGGCACAGCTTCATCAGCTATTAAATTGGAAATCAAAGGTGGCGATGAATGTTGGCGCAAAATTCTAACCATCTTGGGAGGACCAAAAAACTTTCACTTTCATGGAAATTGGATGGCTCATGCACTCCAATCCCTGAATTAATCCTGATCCAATGCGTGTGTGTGTGTGTATATAATTCATCAACTTATACTAGCACTCACACAGAGGTGGGGGATAACATCCTTGTTCAATGGCTATACATGAAAGTTGCATTCATGCATGTTTCGATGGTTTTCTGTCGGTGATCCCTTCAAGGATCACTCGATCTGAACTCTCAGACCAACTAGGATTAGATAGAACCTACAAGTATAACAATTAAAAGAACATGAACTTACTAGTACCACCCTGAAGATATTTACACTTGAATAGTTCTTTTTAAGACTAGTACCTGTACCGCCATGAATAGATAGGAGTATAGTTGATGATATTTATCCATGAATCATGGATTATTATTTGCACACCAAGAGCTTCTTTAGAACGCTCAAATTTGATATGAAACAATTCAATTGGCGCAAGAATCTAAAAACAATCCTGAATTAATGTCCCGAGATAGGCCTGCCTAACTGAAATTGGCATATAGCATACCATCTCTCTTCTCCAACTACAATTCAGCTAATTTCATGAGCCTTCTCAGATGGGGTGGGGCTTCCTTATTTGATGGTTCATCTCTCATATCCACAGCCTTTTCTTTTTTGCATCTCAACTAGGCATATGGGAAAAGCCTCTTGTGCATGATGCCAATCATGTGGAAGTACAGCACTGTTACAAGCTTATGAAATGACAAAGACAACTGGAATAGGACATAAACAGTGCACAATTTGGCACAATCCTGATTGATTGTTATCATGCGTGCATATATCACCAGACAAATCCAATCAGCTTCAGATGTTGTTTGAAGCATCTGCAATATTGCCAGTGCCATGGAGATTTTACTAGCTTGTACGGAGAGCTGGCCACTGTTCACTGAGACCGCGAGTTTTCACAGTAGGGCCCTTTCCTACTGTTTCTCTGATAGAAGTTGAAAATGCCATCTTTGAGATGGTATTAAACTAATTTTCTCTTTATAAAAAAACCGGGTTGTACCACATTATAGTTTCAGTGTGATTATTATTCAAGAAATTTTAGGTTAGGTAAAAGTTTACAGAAGCGTGTTTTGCTCACTAGCTAGGCAAAAGTTGAAAGCCTTCTCGGATGTCGTCATGATACTTTTGTGCATTCTCTTTCGGATGGTTGAAATTGTTCCAAAAAGGTAAGAGAATTTTGTTAAGCATCCCATCCATGGTACACATGGATCAAACTCTAGATCAAGATAATCTTCAGAAAAGCATGGCGTGAATTCATCGAAATATGTCACTTATATATTAAAAAAAGGTGTCCATATCAGATTAGTTTGTGAAATGTATAGAACTGTATTCCGAATGGTCCTAATTAAGCTGATACAAAAGACCAAAAAGTTTTGACGAATGATTAAAATCTATGTATATTACTTTAAATATATAATTAGAAGATCATATGTTTTCATGGTCGTAAACGCTAAGATTGACGATCCCTGTGGTCGTAAGTGTCGTAAACCCTAAGGCCAACGACCCCCATGATCGTAGGAGTTGTAATCCCTAAAGTTAATGACCTCTGTGGTCGTAAAGGTTCCAGATGTTACTCATAGGTATCCTGGTCGGACGAGATCCTGTAGCTAGTCCCCAACCAAATAACTGCTCGTACAAGTAAAGAAATGACATCTGAATTAAGCTCTAAGCATATTCCTTACCATATGATGAATGGAGCACATCTCATATTGACTCCATACCACACAACGCTTCATAATCCTAAGACACTAGCAACAAAATACAGCGTGGTTTAGTGTCTTATAGATATCAACCGTCGGATGGTTGATGCTTCATCAACCATTGCCTCGCTTCGACCAATCGCGACATTTCAAACAGACGTCTTTTCCAGGAGTAACTGCCACCCCTTCAGTGGTTATTTAAGGATGGAGTACGGAGGAACGAGGATAGAAGATTGGAGCACATTAATCACCATTAGATTCATGTTTTAAGTCTAATTCAATAGCATAGCAAGCATTACGCTCAGTGTAATTAGGATTAGTTCACTGCCTTGTCAAGGGCACCCCGTGTAAAAAGATCTAGTTCATAGCAATAAAGAACAATATCATCATCTCTCGATAACTTTTTGCCATTTTCCTTTGTTTTGTTTCGTAAGATCGGCGACTCGATCGTCGACAGTTGGCGCCGTCCGTGGGGAAGAAGGCGTCGAGTTCTTGAAGCTTTACTTCGCTCAAGCATTCCTCATCCACTTTCTTTGCCTCATTATCGGTCATGCGAACATGGCAGAGACTTAGGATGAAAAAAACTGGTTCGACTTGGCGGACTATTCCAACCTCGACATGGACGCATGCATCCGTGCTATGGAATAAATTAGATGTCATCCTCCTCCTCCACCGGCTTAGTGGTATATTTGGTTTTCCTTAGACTCGACGTAGCCTACTTAATTAGCATCCATTCTAAATATCTTGAGTCGTGTAGCAGGTATGTTAGGTCAATGATTTTTCGAAGTGTTTTACAGACAGTGAGAAGTTCATGAGGGGCCATATAGGGTTGATTTGAGCAGTTTTCCATAGACCACAATGTATCACTTGAACACGGATAATCTTAATATATGGGAGTTATTGCATTGCCCAGCATGCAGCTTCTCGTTGGACCCGACACTGTATGGTGTCATCGGGAGATGTTTGTGGAGTCGTTCGCTGGAAGTGGTCCGTTGAGAGTTGAGACCGATGGAGCGAACAAAGTCATGGTAATCGTGGAGGGCGACATGTTGCAAATCACAAGCGAGAGTTGCTACCTGATACAATATGTGCTCATGTTAGGAGAACTCAGTCGCGCCACCAGCTCGCGACTGAGGCACGTGACAAACCAAGCCCTTCGTTGCGGTTTGGTCGCATGTCTGACCCTCCTCCGTCACCTAATCACTGGCCTATCGTGCGATTGGGTCTAGTTGTTTAGTGAGCTAGTGACCGATAATTATTTCTAGAAAATGTGGGTTATTTTTATAAACATTTTAAAAAACTGTTTATTTATTTTTAAAAACCCATTATCATTCCTAGTTCCCTCAGAAACTACGACGAAATTCTCCCGCTCCAAACTTAATATACCAAAACACATCTTGGCGTTTAAGGTTATAAGATGTACGGCTCTTTTGCCTTTCAGGATTTAATTCTGAACAAATTAATCAGATGCACTTTATACCGTTCAAGTAACTTCGACGACAATTATATTGCAGCGTCATGACAAAGTAGGATGCACCATATTAATTATTCCAAGACAAGAATAACTAAATAAAAAGGAAAATTGCTAATAACCCATAGAAGTCAGCCTGAGTTTGATTTACCCCCTACGAGTATATCCGTGACAAATGATCCTAAACAAATGCAGAGTTATTTCCTGCTGATTCGGTTGGTTTCCGTTCAGGTGGACTCCGTGGTATAGTAAAGCTGTTACTTACCTATGTACTCTCGATACAAGCAATTAAGCAAAGCTCGATCTTGGCCGTTTTGGTTTACGTTTAGTACTACCTATTAATTTGGGCTCGAGATCATTGCACAAGAATCCATTGTATGTTCGTGCTTTGGTTTTATCAGTACGTTTAGCTTCCAATTGACAGTGCACGCATACATGCTAAGAATGTTATGATTAATCCAATTATACATCCTTTAATTTCGCTGCGATGGACTCCAAATTAAATTAATGCACCGTCGTTTCACAACGTATATACTCTCTCCGTTTCACTATATTTGTTTATAGTTTCGGAAGTTTTCGTTTTAATATATTTGTTCGTTAAGGGAATCTAGAGTATAATTATTGTAATTTTTCTCTTTCTACCCATACTTAAATACTTTGAAAGATATTAAGTGGTTGTGGTATATTATTTAATATGGACAGACATATATGGTCATTTCTCATTAAATATTTCTTAGATTCAATGCTTCATTGGTCTGTGTGCATGGTGAGTCGTGGACGAATATAGCGAAACAGAGTGAGTACATGATTACATCGTGAGAATCGCACTTGACAGTGTCCCACTCACTCCATACCACTTGTAACAGGGACACGGGTCCTCTACAGTACTACAGAGGAGTACTATACTAACCGTACTACGAGTCTGCTGCTATAGTACTAGGAAAAGCACAGTAGGAAAGTGAACACTGTAGAGATTTTCCTGTTGGTCACTGTAGCAAATTGATGTGTGCTGTTGCCCTAAATCTTCGTTGGCTATTCGGCGGGTCGGATGAGCCCTAGTGCTTGTGTAGTGATCCGCGTCCTCGTGACAGTTGCGTCTCAACAAGGAGAAGATGAAACACACGCGCGCACAGTGACGCTGCACAACACATGTCGCGGTCCCAACTCCCGAGAGGAGGAAGGGCCCACTTGGCCGGGAGAGGATAGGCGTATGTTCACCGGCACGGCACACGTTGCGCTGCCCTAACTAAAAATTCTAGCTACTAGAATCACTTCCACGGTGGTAGAGAGAGGTTGACGACATGGCCGGAAAAGGCAAAATGCATCGCAACTCCTGCTTTGCATACATGTATGTGCATCCTACTGGTATTCCTATGTTTTCCACTGTTTTTATATAATTCCGGGGAGTTCAGTTATACTTATATCGGCTTCGGGTTCGTGCGCAAATATCTGGATACCCCCTTTGGTCAAAGATATATGTTGTTTTGGGATATGTGCGATCAAACTTTTGAAATTTTTGCTATCAATATATTTTTAAAAATGTTTAGATTGGACACATAGGATTCATATGTATAGATTTATCTCAAAAAATATTTTTATAATATTATAATTATATTAGGTGTTATAACTATATTACAATAGAATTCAATGGTCAAAATTGTATTTTAGACACCGTGTCAATACCCAATACGGCATGTATTTGTGACCCGATGGAGTGGTTTAGATGGAAAAGTTGGATGTTAGCACTGCGAAGAGAGTTAGTACTCTCCATTAGATACTCTCTACTTGATATTGTTGTAAAATAAGCGGTTTTAGCAAATATTTAGAAATTATTCCAGCATTAATTATGAAAATTAAAGTATATTTACAGTAGCATATAAAAGACATAAATGACATATAAACATGTAATCTCTTCATGTCAATTAAATGGGATAACATGCTGAAAAGATAGAACTTAAAAACATACCAAATCAACACAATGCTCATATTTAGTTGTTTATTTATTGCTCTCAGATGTCGGGCTGTTCAAGATGAGATCTTGGCATCCTCACCACTTGGGTCAAAATTTGATCACAAATTAAATATGACAATTAGGCCCCGAGCTTTTAAATAAAGTCTTGTTTTCTAACCAGTCACTTAAAGCAAATAATCAATTCATAGTTCACTGACAGCAGACAATTGGATCAACTACACAAGATATCAATTGACAATAATATATAGCAGTGTCTGAAAATGAATCACAGTGAACGAAAGACTACAACCGAATGCATCACAGTGAACTGAAAGCATTAACCAAACTAAATCACAGTGAACTAAAGAATCACAGTGAACTTTAAAAGACAACCGAATGGATCAATTAATCAATTACTTAACACAATAGAAAACAACAAATAATCTACAAACTCAAGAATATTTTATATCCAATCGTCGCATTCAGTCTCAATTTGACATCAATTCTTCATCAAGCATATATCAAGCTTTATCAATTTGAGATAAAGCGGCGCGTGTTGGTTTGTAGACCCTGGATCAATAACTCACACAAGCATATACTAGTAACAAGAACATACGCACATAATAGATGAGAGTGAAGACGTTGTTGAGGCAATTTTCTCTCTTTTCTTATAAAACACATATAATTACACGTCCTAAGACTACCTAATCAACTTGCTAACCAAGCGAAAAAACTAAACATGGAAAACCTAACAAAGCAAACAAACTAATTTGATCTGACGCTGATTGCATCAGGATCCAAACACCCTATTGCTTGGTAAGTTTAGATTAATTTCCAACAACCCCCCTAATCTATATTTGCCTTCTCCTAGTTGATGACTTTAGACTAAATGTATGATTCAAACCACCAACTACGCCTCCACATGAAGTTGTCTACAAGCAAACTAAATGCACATAGCCGCGTGCAGGAACTCAACTCAGCTGGTACACGTCCATCTACATGCAGGGACTCTAAGTCGACTAACATGCAAAAACACTAAGACAATCACCCCCTTAATCTTGTTGTATCTTCTTCACATCTCGAAGGCCGATCTTCTAATGCATCTCCAAAAAGTTTTGCCTTCCCACTTAGAACGGGTTAGCAAAACAAGCTCCATTTATGTGTTGTCAAACACACGCAGCCGCTTATCTACCACATGACGCACTCCTTGAGGGACAGTACAGTCGGCCTCGCCACGGGATCACTCTTGAGGGACAATACATTCGCCCTTGCCATCAGCGACCGTGAACATGGGCGCCACCGCACCCCATGAACCTTGCAGTTCTTCTCCCGGAGACACGGAGATGGCCGCCAATGCCATCTTGCCTTGTTGGTTGTTGACGACGCTCCTTGGTAGCAGTTATTTGGGAGACATGCCGCCTCCACTCTTCACTGCTACCTCTTTGTCACCACAACTTCGTCGCCGGTCGCACGACTCACCGGGCGACTCTAACCTTCGATTCTTCTTGCGACGACGACCTCCATGCCATCACCGTTTGTCGGCCTCATGCAGACTCGTTTCCCGGCGACTTCACACTGCCTCACCTTGCCGTCACCGACCTCCTCCTCAGGTGGTGACTACCGTCGTCGGCCTACTCCGCGGTGATCAAGTCACCGTCGCCGGTGCACACATCATGTGTGATTCCAGCGTACCGCGCTGGCCTCGCCATAGCCGCGCGGACCTCCACCGTCACGTTCCTGGTGCATGGTGCTGCAGTCGGCATCATCGTCGTTGCCCCGCACACCTCTGCCCAACGCGCTAACTCTCCTCATCGCGGAGCCGCATGCTCCGCCCACGCGCAGCACCAACGTGCCCACCTACGCCCGATGCGCCGTTGCGCCACCGAGCTTGCCGCCGGAATGCGGCTTAGCCGATCCACCGCTACGCGTGGTACAACCCCGCTCTGATACCAATTGTTGGTTTGCAGCCCCTGGATCAATGACTCACACAAGCATATACCAGTAACAAAAACATACGCACATGCTATATGAGAGCGAAGACACTGTTGAGATAATTTTCTCTCTTCTTATAAAACACATATGATTACAAGTACTTTTAAAATGATTACAAGTACTTTTAAAGACTACTTAATCAACTTTCTAATCAAACCAAAAACTAAACAATGAAAGCCTAATAAAGAAAGCAACTTAATTTGATCTGATGCTGATTACATTAAGACTCTAACACCATATTATTTGGTAAATCTAAATTAATTTCCAACCGTGCGCTGCAAGAATGAGCACACCATGACACACCCGCGCGCGCTCCTATAAGACCAGCGCGCAGGACGCCGCCTCCCTCCCCTCCCACTTACACGCGCCACGCGCACGCTCGTATAAGACGACGCCGCCTTCCTCCCATCCCACTTACACGCACCACGCGCACGCTCGTATAAGACCAGCGCGCGCGACGCCGCCTCCCTCCACTCCCACTTACACGCGCAACGCGCACGCCCACGCCATGGAGACCTCCCGAGCTCTGCCTCTTCTGTGGGTTGCGTGGCTCGCGCTGCTGCTTATTGCTCCGGCGCCGGGGGCGGAGGCGGCCGGGGCGGGGTGCGACTGCGCCAATGCGGCGGAGGCCGGGGAGGACGCGCGCGGGGCGCTGCGGCTCAAGTTCGTCGCCATCGCGTCCATCCTTGCGGCCGGCGCGGCGGGGGTGCTGGTGCCCGTGCTCGGCCGGTCCGCCGCCGCGCTGCGACCCGACGGGGACGTGTTCTTCGCAGTCAAGGCGTTCGCGGCCGGGGTCATCCTCGCCACCGGTATGGTCCACATCCTGCCCGCCGCGTTCGACGCGCTCGCGGAGCCGTGCGGCGGCGGCGGGGGAGCCAGGGGCCGGTTCCCGTACGCCGGGCTCGTGGCCATGTCCGCGGCCATGGCCACCATGATGGTGGACTCGGTGGCCGCGGGGTACTACCAGCGGTCGCACCTCAAGAAGGCGCGCCCCGTGGACGATGCCGCCGCCGAGCACGACGGTCGCGCCGCTGCGGACGAGGAGGGCAGCGCCGAGCAAGCGGGCCACCTGCACGTGCACACGCACGGCCACGCACATGGACACGTGCACTCGCACGGCCACGGCGGACCGGCGGCCGGCGGCTCCCCGGAGGATGCCTCGGTCGCCGAAACAGTCCGATACAGAGTGGTCTCTCAGGTGAGCCCCACAGCAACTGTTAAGCTCAATCACTTCTTGCCTTCTTGCATGTCAGAAACAAAATACAGTACAAAACCTGATATGTCTTGGTTGAACAGCACATGCTAATAATTTTAACATTCCAATTTTTATTGTACTGGATATTTTCAAGATGAATGATGGTAATTTTACATCAATCATTCCAAATGCTCCACTTCTGGAAATAAGAGTCACAAAGAACAGAGGAAGATACGAGATGGCGTTTACATTCTCTGCCATTCAGTTCAAACAGCACGAACAGGCGAATAACTCGCGTTTGGACCATTCAATCGGAAAACAATGCTCGAGACAGTGGCAACGAGCTGAGAAATGTAGATTCTCAAACAGTAGTCCCTCTTGTCACCATCTAGGAGAGGAAAGGAAGCCCGTGCCGTATATGCTAAAGGCAGAGAATCCAAACAGTAGTCATAGGCCTTGTACCTATGTGATGTGTCGGCCACTCTGAACTCCCTTGGCAGAGCCTCACAGCTGAACTCCCTTGGCAAATTCTGCAATCAACTTGCCATTTGCAATGACCGAATGGAAGAGCCAAGCTTTTAGAAAATAACTGGCTATGAATTGTGATTTGTGACACTGCAGGTTCTGGAGCTGGGGATCTTGGTGCACTCGGTGATCATCGGGGTGTCCTTGGGCGCGTCGCTGAGGCCGTCGATCATCAGGCCTCTCGTCGGAGCCCTCAGCTTCCATCAGTTCTTCGAAGGCATTGGCCTCGGCGGTTGCATTGTTCAGGTATAATACAAGTACAGCCATGATGAACAACTTGGTTGTACTGGTCTTCTCTGTTTACACTGAAGGATGACAAAATATCTAGATGTTAAATCAGCCAAAGGACGCATAAGACTCGTGACCACATCGAAGGGGACGTCCAATTAGCAAAGTGTTCTTTTAAAAGGGTGCGAAAGACGACACACAAATGGAGATATTTGTAGCTGAAATGATAGGACTTGTCACTAGCTACATTGTACATCAGAAGCATAGGGTAGGACCATCAATCATTATTGATTCAACCTTGGCTCACAACTCATAACTGGCTAGTTACTGCCAGTGGCTCATTGCCTATTTTCAGCTAGTTAATTACAAGGTATTGGCTATTTTCGAAAGAGAAATCAGATTTAACCAATAACAATACTGGCATGTTTGTTTTTGGAAGTGGGGCCAGACTGGGATTGGAAGTAAGTAGTAACTAATGGTAACTGGCCAGGATTCTGAACCCTTCAATAGTAATCAAAACACAGTATCCAATCCTCTAAAAAACATTATCTAAAGCTGATTAAGTTTAAAGTGTTTTACGTCTCAAAAAAGTTTAAAGTTTTTAGAAGAACCATGTCCTCACCAGTTTATTAGTTTATTTAGTCAAAGCTAGTGTGCAGATTGAAATTGAATGCTGCACCTACACTATAAGATATTTATTTGTAAGTTAATCAGAGAACACAAGGATAACATGGACTTTATTAAGTGAACAGAAAGGAGGACGAAGAACTTTCAAACTTCGCTAATATTAACAACAGCAGTGTGACATACTTTGCTCCTCATTTTCTTTCTTCAGGCAAATTTCAAGGCGAAAGCGACCCTGATCATGGCAACCTTCTTCTCCCTCACCGCTCCCATGGGCATCGCGCTGGGGATTGCAATCACATCCAGCTATAGCAAGCACAGCTCGACCGCGCTAGTTGTCGAGGGAGTCTTCAACTCAGCCGCGGCAGGGATTTTGATATACATGTCCCTGGTTGATCTCCTAGCCGCAGATTTCAACAACCCGAAGCTGCAGACAAATACAAAGCTTCAGCTGGCAACATACCTCGCCCTTTTCCTCGGCGCAGGGCTGATGTCCCTGCTTGCCAAATGGGCATGACATCTTCAGAGCAACTGAGAGCTGCATTTCTGTACATCGTCCCTCCTAAAGACCCTGAAATTTGTCGTGGCTAACGGGGTTTGTTTTGTCATAGCATTACTGCATCAACTTCTGTAGAATCTCCATCAACCAGAGTTGATGAAACAAGGACTGAATGTGACCAGATTTTAGAGAAGTAAAAAAGTTGAGGACATCTGAATCTTTTGAGCAAGTCTTTGCCAAACACTGTGCTTCAACGGTGATGGCACCAAATGAGGTGAACAAGAACGCAGTGGTAGTGGAGATAGTGGTTCTTGAACAGATCTTTCTGGGTAAAGCTTTGTAGAAAGGTCGACCACCTTTTGGAGTCAATGGCAATGTACAGATTGTTAGTAGGATTCTCCTCCTTTTTGCAGGAAATGAAATTCGAACTTTGTTCACTCAAGAATCAATTAAACCCCAGCCCGGCGCCATGATTGGACATGGATCTGGGCAGCCTATTTTCTTACTATTAAGAAGCATATAATCTGGGACTGTAAATCTTGTCAGAAACTTTTCATAACTAGTTCGTCTTACTACCTTTTCTGCCAAATTGCCTTGTTCACGTAAACAAGGCTTTCTGATGTCTGAATATTATTCCGAAAACATGACATTGATAGTTTAAGCTTTTGGAATTGGGCACATATGTGTAAATGTCCATTCTTTCCTAAAATTCCAAATGATGCAAATTCTTAGACTAATGTAGTCGAAATCTTAGACCAGGATGGTCGAAGTTTTAGACTATAAGTCTTAGATTAGTGTAGTCGAAGTCTTAAACCAAAAGATCTAGACCAGTGTAGTCGAAGTCTTAGACCAGGGATCTTAGACCAGGTTGGTCGAAGTTTTATACCAGAGTGGTCGAAGACATAGATTAGTGATGTCGAAGGCATAGACCAGTGTGGTCGAAGGCCTAGACCAGCATGGTCGAAATAATCTGACCAAAGCCATAGACTAGTGTGGTCGAAGACCTAGGCCAGTATGATCGAAATAATCTGGTCGAAGCCATAGACTATTGTGGTCAAATGTATAAACCAGTATGGTCGAAATAATCTGATCGGATCCTTAGACCAGTGTGGTCGTAATACACCAGTCGAAGCTGTAGAACACTGGTCGAAACTTTAGACCAGTGTACAATCAGGATCAATAGACACTGCTTAATGACCATTAATTGGTTTTGAATTAGCAATTATCAGTGGTTTAAGTTTGCAGTTACTAGAGAGTAATTGTCTTGACTTTAAAATTATCTGGAGATGTCCAGACATGCGATTTTGATCAATTCACTTCCATTGTCGCCCAGAAACTTTATTGCCGCCCCGTACAGATGAACTCTGCGACAGTAGTAGATCATCTACGATATGCACTACTTTGACCACTGCTTTGAGTTTGTGCTGCATCATCTACGATCTGCACTGCTTCGACCATTGCTTCGAGTCTGCGCTGCTACCTGTTTTTCATCAAGTACGACTGTAAGTTAGTCGTACAACCAAATTTTCCTGCTATAATGATATTGTTAAGTGTAGAATCGGATACGACAATCAGAGGGGGGGGTTGAATAATTGTAGTGCCTTCTTTTCTGACTTAGCGAAAAAGATCTTTGTTGGATTCAACCAACAACCGAATACAACATACTCGTACGTATTTGTCTCCTCGTCGTAGTAGTCGAAACGGCTCTAACCACCTGGTATGAGGTATGATCCGACCACTCAAACTGAAACTTTCACAAATACAAATGTCAATGCAACCCAACTGTCAATTATTCATCATCACAAAAATTATGACCAGTCCACATGGTCTAACATTAAGTATGTTTAGAAGTGCAATGAATTATCTGCTATTGATATCGCTTTATGCATCATTAATTATTTTACGATCTTTGTCTCATAATCAAATATGGAATTAAAATGTTGACCACGTTTCCAACATAAGCTGTTAAGGAGAAAGATTTGATTTGATTTGATTCGATTCTCCATCATAAACGGTATAATGCTTACCCACATAACTTTAGCAGTTGACATGCATGCCATGGAAGACTTAACGCATGCTTCTATTCGCTGTAGAATTAACTGAAGAGAGTATATGCAAAAGGAATTGGGTCATGCACGCTGAGATCATAAGGCAGATACATGGCTCACCTGCCTGCCTCCTTGCACCGTCCAATGGTTAACAGAACAGAACAGAACAGGATGCTTCATATATCTTTAATTTGCCTTTTAATGTATGTACGCGCCTACGCCTTTTAAAGATGTTCTTCCAATTGATCTTGAATGGAAGCCAACAAATTCCCAAGCTTTTTTGCAACATGACAAGATTATTCTCGCTCGATGTATATGTACCGGAGCATGGGATGAATGGACCATAAGCAAAGCAGATTCCGAAGAGGGAAGAAGACAAAGAGGAAGACGACGGCCACGTCTTGGATCTATGGCGTAAGATTGAAGAAACATCGTATCATTATCGTACCAGCGTATCACGTACAAACCAACCAGAGTTACATTGAGGGCGGACCCAGGTAAAAAAATGAACAGGCGCAGGTGAGCTGTCAGATCATTTCCTTCAGTCCTGCGTTGAACTACTTCACTAAAAACTGAATTTTGAACGGAGCCACAACCTATTTGGATTCGCCCCTGGTTCCATTAGCAACCAAGTAAGTAATCTATATCTGTAACTGCCTGCCTCTAAATTTTGAAGAATCCAAGTGGAACCTCCTGTAATTAACTACGGAAGCGTGTCTTACGGTACGAGCGTGCCGTAGCCAAATCGTAGCTCTTGAAAGCAAACAAACGGACGTGATCGGTTCTGCAATCCTCTCGTTTCATCTTCTTGTTTGTTCCTATGATCCTATCCAAGAGCAGCAAGCCACCAAAGGCCACAGCAAATGAATAGGTAGCAGGTTCCATCATGCAGCTGCCATGGCTGGCCAAGTGGCCAGTATGCTGCTCCGCGATAATCACATTATGCTCCTTCTGTAATTAGCTCGATGTATAATGAATTAAAAGACGCGAAGATCAGATCGTGAGAGATATTGCATTGAGAGACAGGAGCATCAGATCATGATTCATGAGAGGATACTGCATTGAGAGACGAGAAGATGATCTTTGTACTATGAATTAAGAGAGAATGAGATTGAGTAGGGTGCCGGCTTTCCTCTCCCGCACCTCCACGCAGATGAGAGGCCGATGACGACGTTGACGGAGACGACGGCGAGGAAGCCTTTCACCAGCGTCTGCGACGGCCTGGAATGCTGAGATGGAGCCTCTCATTGATGGGCCAAAAAACCCCAAAAACCCAAAAGTCCAAAAGCCCACCACCCCAACTGAGCGTTTCCTTTCGCCAAAATACACCCCTTAAACCTCCCGCCTCCGCCGCCGGCCGGCCGCCTCCCCCAGCCGCCATGCGCCGCTTCGTCCGATCCCTCCGCCCCGTCCGAACCCTAGACCTAACCCCCACCCCAACTACCGCCCCGACCACTCTCCGCCTCCTCTGCACGACCTCCTCGTCCTCGCCCTCGTCCTCCGCGGCGGCCGCGTCGTCCGACTCCGACTCCGCCGCCGCCGCCACCGACTTCGACAGCTCTGAATTCACCCTGCCCCCCTCGGCCCCCGCCCGCAACTCCGTCTCCGCGCTGCGGAAGCTCCGCTTCGACCCCTCCCTCCGCGCGCGCGCCGACGAGGCGCTCTTCGGGAAGCAGCCAGCGAAGCTGGACAATGCCTCGGTGGAGGAGGAGCGGTCGCGGGAGGTGGCGCTGGCTCTGCTCGAGGACGCGCTGGAGCCGCCCGACGAAGACGAGGACGAGAGGTCCGGTGAGGTCAGGGAGGAGGACCAGATGGCGCTCTCCGTTGGCATCGTCGGCGCGCCCAACGCCGGCAAGTCCTCGCTCACCAACACCATGGTAAGTACGTGTGGTAGCTGCGCTACAGGACTAAATTCTGAACCTTTTTTTGTGTCATTAACAAGGGAGTTTAGTTTAGTTGCTAGTAAGTATTAACAGTACTTAGAGTATTAGGTGTTACTGCTTTGGATGAGCGGGGATCATCTATAATTCTATGTTCTTTTGTGAGCAACTGAGCATTAGATAGCTGTTGACTCGTTACTCTCCCACACTGTGCATCGCCATTCTTTCAGTATTTTGTGTTTGATTTCAGTGGATGGAGCTAAAACGCTCAGAGCTGCACTATTCTTATAATCTTATTGCAGTAATAGTTTTGGTACAAGAATTCCTGCTGAAATGTTTGATTTGAGTGGGACAAAGTAAGTATTACCAGAATTAGTGCTGTAAGTTCCTGTCCGGATTCACGATCCTTGGTGCTTTCACTTCCCCGGAATCTATACATATATGAATGCTATTAAAGTATTAATAATGGATGGTTCAATTGATGTGTCCAATGCTGCTGATATGACGCCTTTTTTATGGGTTAATAACTATATTCAATTCGGTATAGTGAGAGTAAAATTACCAGCTGACCACCATAGTGATGCCTTATGTTTCCTTGTTCATATTTGCTACCAGGTTGGAACAAAAGTGGCTGCAGTCTCCCGCAAGACAAATACTACAACTCATGAAATTTTGGGGGTGCTGACAAAAGGGAAAACTCAGATAGTATGTTCTGTTATCCATTGTCTTCTTGTGCTAGTAGGATATGGATTCACATTTTCAACTTTTGGCCTTAGCATAATATGGCTTTCTCAGAATCATGTTTGGCATTGCTTGGTTGAATATTGTTTGCCAATAATTGGATTTTGGATAATGATGTGTTTTATGTCTCATGACATGGAGTACTTGTATTTTATTTTGACATGTTAATAAGTTATTGATTGCATTAACAAATCATGGCCTAATTATGTCTATTTCATTCTATGAAAATTAAGAAAATTCTGGGTGTAAAGCATATATTATCTGTTTCCCCATCATAATATCCATAGATACAACTCGTAATCTAAGACCTTCTACAAAAATATACACATATCAGAACCGTTTTAAGAATTGTCTTGAAATTTGAGTTTTTTTTCAGCTGATAAAATTCTCTGCAGTGCTTTTTTGATACCCCAGGGCTCATGTTATGGCACCATGGATTTCCATATAGGGATGTCACAGTTCGTGTGGAGAGTGCCTGGAGCTCAATTAACCTCTATGATTTATTAATAGTCATGTTTGATGTCAACAGGCATCTTAAAACGTTAAGTCTTTGCCTCACATTTATTTCCTGTCAGTATCGCCTGTCAATCTTTCAACTACGATTCTAAATTTATCTAGTACTCATGATAAGCACACTTCTAAACTATGTGTTCATTTATGCAGGCCTGATACGCGAGTGATAAAGTTAATAAAACGATTGGGTGCTGAGGTAAACCCAAATCAGAAGCGTATATTATGCATAAATAAGGTTGATCTTGTGGAAGACAAAAGGGACTTGCTTAAAGTTGCAAAGGAATTTGAAGATCTTCCTGGATTTGAAAGGTTTACCTTAGTCTCCAATGGGGCTTACATTGCCTTACTATTATTTCACCTGCCTGATTAAAATTTGCTTGGAATGTTAGATACTTCATGGTATCTGGACTAAAAGGCAAAGGAGTGAAAGACCTTGTACAGTACTTGATGGACCAGGTATTTAAATTTACACCCAACGTTCACTATGTTAGGAAGAACAATATGCATATATTCAAGGGGGTCCAATGGGCAATATATAGGGAGTACAAAGAGAGGTTACAGATAAGGAAACCAAATAAGAGATATAGTCATATTCTGGATAGAGTCCTATTCTAACATCCCCCCTCAAACTCATGGTGGATCACACACACTGAGTTTGGAGAGAAAATACAAATGTTGTGCCCTAGTCTGTGGCTTCGTAAAGAAGTCAGCAATCTGTAGTTCTGATGGCACAAACTGTAAAGCAAGTACTCCCTCCTGCACGTGTGAGCGAGTGTATGAAGCATCCACACCAATATGCTTGGTGAGCTCATGCTTCACTGGGTCCCGAGTAATACTGATAGCACCTGTACTGTCAGACAAAAGGGTCGTAGGTCTCACCACAGGTACTCCAAAATCTGCAAGTAGCTACCTCAACCAAGTAACCTCTGCTGTCACTGCTGCCATAGCTCTCAACTCAGCCTCTGCACTCGAACGGGAAACTGCAGTCTACTTCTTAGTCTTCCAAGCAATTAGGGAGGAGCCAAGAAAAACACAATAAGCAGAAAGAGAACGACGATCAGAAGGATCACTAGCCCAGGTTGCATCGGAGTACGCCTGAAGCTGTAGGGAGGTGGAGCTAGAGAAAAACAAACGACAAGAGATAGTCCCACGCAAGTAGCGAAGAACACGAAGAAAGTAACTGTAGTGAATATGGGTAGGACGAGCCACGAACTGACTCAAGATGTGAACAGCATGAGCAATATCAGGACGAGTGCTTACAAGGTACACCAAACTCCTAACAAGATGACGATATCGAGTAGGATCCTCAAGAAGATCGCCATCAGTGGCACGAAGCTGGAGGGATAGCTCCATGGGAGTTTCAAGAAGGCTGAGTATCGGTCGAGACGGATCGGTCAAAAAGATCCTGGACATACTTTTGCTGGGAGAGGTAGTAGCCCTTAGGCATGGAAGAGACCTCAATCCCAAGGAAGTATGTAAGAGAACCAAGATCAGCCATAAAAAACTGCTTACTGAGATGCTTCTTCACATATGTGACGAAGGAGGAATCATCACCAGTGATGAGCATGTCATCAACATACAGAAGAACCAGTGTCCTACCCCGAGATGAGACATGAACAAAAAGAGCAGGATCGTGGGGCGGCGACAAAGGAAACCAACAAAGCGGTAATCACTGAGGTAAAACGTGCAAACCAGGCACGAGGAGCCTATTTGAGGTCATAAAGAGCACGACGAAGACGACAGACATGCCCATCAGGAACAGAATATCTAGGTGGTGGCTGCATGTAGACCTCCTCATGCAAAACACCATTAAGAAAAGCATTCTTAACATCCAGCTGAGAGATGGACCACCGGCGAACAGAAGCAACCGCAACAAGAGTGCGAACAGTGGTCATATGAGCAACCATACGCCTGCTGAAAATCGCGGGCCACAAGGTGAGCCTTGTAGTGCTCAATAGTACCATCAGACCGGGTCTTTATCTTGTACACCCACTTGCACGTGATCGGACGAGCATGCATAGGAGTCGGTAGAATATCCCAAGTCTCCGTACGACGAAGAGCATCAAGCTCTTCTGCCATAGCGAGCTGCCACTCATAATAAGAACAGCCTCATGATAAGAACTAGGCTCAGTCACAGAGAGAGCATGAGTTATTGGAGCAAAACCAAGGCGACCAGGAGGTCGAAGGAATGCCTGGTTACGAAGGATGTAAGGACGAGCATCACCAGGAGGATCAGATGTGGGTGTCGGCAAGATACCAGAAGAGGAGACTAGTGAAGAACGAGGACATCTGGAGTAGTGAGCACCAGAGAAACGAGATGATGGTGTTGTGGGAACCAGAGACGGTGCTGTAGGAGACACCACCGAAGGCAGATGTACAGAAGGAACCACTAGAGGCAGACCAGGGGAAGCCTGTGATAGTGGAGAAATGGGTGACGAGTCCGAAAGAGTCAACCATGAAATCGACTCAACAGTGGAAACAAGAGAAGAAGTCGAATCTCGATAGAAGAAAGGTCGAGATTCGTCAAAGACAACGTCTCGTGAAATCCTGATCCGTCGAGCAGAAGGATCCCAGCAGCGATAACCCTTATGCTCAGAATTATAACCAAGAAACACACACTCAACTGACTGGGCTGATAGTTTAGTGCGCTCACGAGGCTGTAGCAGAACAAAACAAGTACAACAAAAAATACAAAGGTGAGTGTCTTGGGGCGCGAGAATAGAGACGCTCTATAGGATCCGACGCCCTTAAGAGCGAAGGAAGGTCGCATATTGATGAGATATGCAACAGAGAAACGACCTCGACCAGGCGTGGTGGAACATGAGAGGCAAGAAGAAGGTGCGGCGGTCTCAATCGATGACGATGTTTGCGCCAAAGCAACCCCATTCGAGCATGAGCACCGTGACAAGAAGATCGGTAAAGAGTGCCTCGCTCATAAAGAAACCGTCGAAAGGCACTGAGCAAAGATTTCGCCAAAGAGAATCACAATAAAAATATGAATGACAGAATCAAACTGAGTATGAACCATCGTTGCAAAACTACGATAGATCGCAAGGAACTGACCATGATTAGAGATAGGAAAGATTCATGTAAAACGGGAATAATCATCAATGAAGATAACATAAGATTTATGCCCGCCTTTAGAGACAATAGGTACAGGTCCCCATACATCGGAATGAACTAAGTCAAAAGGACGAGAAGACAAGGACTCACTAGAATGATAAGAAAGTTGTAGCTGCTTGCCCAGCTTACAACCCTGACAAAACATGGCCATGTCAACAGTAACACGTCCTAGAACACCCTAACAAACTAAAGAAGAAAGGCGGGAACCACACAAGTGTCCTAAACGGTGATGCCATTGCGCAAATTCGCCAGAGGTGGTGACAGCAGTGGCGGGGGAAGTAGACGTAGGGGTGACAGGAGCAACTGAAGTGGATGTGTGGATATCATGGAGATATGCTCCAGATCTTAGGATGATGTGACAATTGGCAATGGCATTTATGGTTTGTCGTTTCACAGGGTTTTCGACAAAGTTCAGGCATTCTGGACAGGGGCGGTCCGACCGGCCATAGCATGGCGGTCCGACCGGTCCCAAATCGGTCGGACCGGCCATGTGCGGCGGTCGGACCGGCGGTGACCACAAATGGTCAGAACAGGCTGGGCCAAAAATAGAGGATGTAGGCAAGTGATGGGATTCCAATGCACTTGGTCTCATAATTTTTGGAGTTCCCAAGCAAAAGTTCTATTAGTTTTAAATTTCCAGAAGGTTTCGGAATTTCAGGGCTTGAAATTGGCTAAGTCCTTTGGCGGTCCGACCGCTCACGAGGAGCGGTCCGACCGGCGGAGGCGATCCGCCCGACTCCGCGATGCGGTCGGACCGATTTCCACTTATGAACGTCAGCCAACTTCGTGGTGATGTTGTTTTGTTAGGTCAAGTTCATTGGTATCATGGCATATGTATTGCATGATGCATGTTTTGACTAACATGGGTCAAGTTGTGAAGAACTTATTCCGAATTCGTGTTTGCTTGTCTATGGTTGTGCGATTGCTTGGTGGTCAACGACGGTCAACGGCGAGGATGATCGGACTAGACTTGGAGAGTTGAGGTCCGAACGATCGGCGATGCGGGCGAGGTCAATGACTCAAGCGTGACGCAAGATGGACAAGGTGACCTATTAGCAAATCCGAGGCACAAGATGGCCCTAGGTGGTTTATTTAGGTCAAAGGTTAAAGACGACGCTTTGCGAAGCGTGCGTGTGTGACCCGTTTGTTAGTGGGCCTTAACGGGAGCCCAATAGAGTCAAACCCTAGAAGTTCTAGGCCTCCACTATAAATAGGAGGTGGTGGCTGCACCAACATCTCTCGCCTCTTTTATGTTTCAAAACCCTAATTGGCTTAGGGAGTTGAGGTGGAGGCTAGGGCTCTTGATGGTTTGAGGTGATTTTCGTGATCTTGGATTGACCATTGCTTCTTGATGGAGTGGGTGTAATCCAAAGATCAATCACAATTTAATCTATGCAAGGTTTGCTTTAGATAAGTCTCTTTTCGTTCTTGGTTTCAATTTCGTGATTTTAGGGCTTTCTTTGATCCGCGAAGTTTTGATTGATTTCTTCACGTGTATTAGCTTGCTGTGATATGTGTGAACCTATCTAGGATCATATTGATCATCAATCACTCACGAACAAGCATTAGGATCAAGTTTTCGTTCTTACCCGGTTTTAGACCCTCTCGTTACTCGCTTGACAACTGCTCGTGATCTATCCAAGAATTATCATAATATTCGATTGGAATAGGTCCTCAATAGCATAGAGAAGGTGTGTGCAAAGTTTCGTGAAGTTTGGAGTTGAGAATCAAAAGTTAGACCTAATTGCAACTTCGTCGGCCGCATTTTCTTGTTTGGATCTGCTCGAGTCTGCGGCCGATCGCCCATCATCACCGGTCCGATCGATTTGGCGTGATCCGATCCGCAGATAACAGCGGTCCGACCGCCAGGAAATCGGTCCGACCGTTCCAGGCCAGAGGTCAGACCGCCAGTTCATTGTATTGCTTTGATCTTTGATGTTTTTGTCATATTGCTTAGGGGATTAAATTGAATTCAATACTAGTCTTCCGCTGTATTGGTATATTGATCTTCATAGCTTCCTCATAGCTATTGGAGTGAAATTGTGTTGAATTCATAATTTGTGAAAAAGTGAGCGTGCTCCTATTCACCCCCCCTCTTGTCGCCTTTTCGGTCCAACAGGACGAAAGATGTAGGCGATCAAGGATGTAGAGACCCTGACGATCCCTACGGTGCCGGCCAGTTCCAAGTATCGTCCCTGTCTGTCGATCCTGAATGAAACAGGTGTGAGAGTCAAAACCAACCCTACAGCCAAGATCGGTGAGCTGACCCACCGAGAGAAGCTGCATGGTAAGCTGGGGAACATGGGAAGCAATGGAATGTAAAAATTAGTGGACAAAAAGTGCCTGACGGTGACAGACATGAGGAGTATCGTCACCGTCTGCGAACAGAGATGGGAAAAACAGGAGGTCCTACTGAAGTGAGAGATGTGGAATCTGGTGTCATGTGAAAAGAGGCACCAGAATCTAGAACCCAAGAGGTACCTAGAAGAGACGTCTGAGCTAGACTGGCAGAACCTGCTGAGTTGTGAGAGAGCTGCTGAAGTAGAGCCTGACAGAGCTGCTGAACAGAGTCACCTCGCTGAGAAGATCCTGACGTGCTGATCTGTCCTCCAGTCGAGGAAGGGCCTCCATGCCCTCCCTTGAAGCGTGGACATCCACGTGCCTTGTTCTGCTTTTTCCGCACCGCATAACGCTGATAGTCGTGCCCGAAGTTCTTGCAGTAATTGCACTGAACCCCAGTTGGTGCAAAAACAGGAGCAGAAACAGACACCTGAGGAGGAACTGTAGTCGAAGCAGAAAACGCTGGTGTAGTCGAAGAAGAAGAGGTAGCCAACACAGCCGGAACAAGCTGTGCTGCTAACCCGCGGCGAAGCTCCTCAGCACGAAGCGTCGAAAGAGCCTCGATGAATCGCTTGGTCGTGGTGAACGGCTCGGCAGATTGAGCCCGACGAGCTCAAACTCGGCGAAGATGGCGATTTAAATCATAAAGACAGCGATCACGACCGCATACGCACTTTATGACATGCCTGGCAAAGCGGAGAAGCCAACTCATCTAGCTGGCGCCAGAGACTGGCCAGGGCTCGGAAGAAATCGTTGACGGAGGAGTCCTCCTGGCGAAGCGTCTCTAACTCACGCTGAAGCGAAAAGAATTGAGCATCGCTGCTCTGCTGGTATCGCTCACGCAAGTACTCCCAGATCTGACGGGTGGCACGCAGACCAACAATGTCTGGCTGGATGGAGTCATCGACGCTGACCACCAGGATAGCTCAAACACGGGCCTCATCAGCGCACCAGCGCTCAAAAGCATCTATGGCATACTGATAAGCCTCATCAGCAGCATCAGAAGCAGCGGCGATGTCTGCTTCCTTCTTGGCGGCCTCATCATCTGTAGGAGATGTAGACTGTCTGGGAGGAGGCTGCACCGGCGATGGCGGACAAGTTCGGGTACCGTAACATGTCCCAAGAGGCGGAGACCATCTAGCGTGATCTCCATGAGTGAAGACCACAACCTATAATTCGTTCCATTAAGCTTTGTTCCTGAGAATGGAATCGCAGCAGATAGAACGGAAGCCATCGGTAGGCGGCGCTGGACGGTGCGGCGACTAAGGCAATGAAGTCTAACAGGTGGCGCTGGACGGCGCGGCGGTTAGAGCGACATACTCCTCTTTTTTTTTTACTGGGCTGGTATTTTTATAAAAGGCCGGCGGCTCAGTAACCGACGCCGCGCCGCTGAGGGGACTAGGTTTCCCTCTTTCTTTGCCGCCGCCCGGTGGCGGATGCACCAGAGGAGAGCCCGGCGGCGACTCGGCAAGAAGCGGCGGCGACGGCTCGGGCGGCTCTGTGAGTGTGGCGGCGCGGAGAAGAGATCGGGCGGCGACGGCGGCGGCGGCGACAAGCTCGGCGGCAACGGCGAGTAGGCGGCAACAAGCGACGATACGAGAGGAGAACCGTAACGGCAACTCAGGTGCGCTCGGCGGCAATGACGACGAGTAGGCGGCGATCGCAAGGTGGCCCAGGGATGTGGCGGCGTCACCGGGTGACAATGATCGGATGGCAGCGGAAGAAGAGCTAGGTAACCCTAAGCTCTGATACCATGTTAGGAAGAATAATATGCATATATTCAAGGGGGCCCAATGGACAATATATAGGGAGTACAAAGGGAGGTTACAGTCTTACAGATAAGAAAACCAAATAAGAGATAGAGTCCTATTCTGAGATAGAGTCCTATTCTAACACACTACACTTCTCTAAATTGCCAAATAGCTGTTTTCTCTGTTCTTGTAAGTTGTACCCTGTTTGTGATGAAAGTCAAGAAGATGCCAGGATCCTCTTGTGCTTTAGTAACAGTTAGATGGGTACAATTTTTTAGTTTGAAATGACCATCCCATGCGGTCATGCCTTGTTTATTCATCCTAACATGGCAGCTACTTGAGTATTAAATTTGGATGAATAACCTAGCTACAATTCTCTTTGGAAATTTAGCAGATATTAAATTTAACTGTCTGCATTTCTTTTGTCCTGCCAATCTAACAAATTGACCGATGTCTCAATTTTTTCAATGAAGTTACATTCTCTGTTCATATGTTTTGATGCTTCCCCTGTTATTTTTGCTTCAAACTGAATCCAGAGTCTTTCAAAATGATGTGTTCGGTTGCTAACTAATAATTATTAACGGGCCTTTACGTGCTCCTTTTAGGTGCTTTACAGTAGCAAAATTGAAACATGTGATGAAACAACTTTCTTATGATCAATACCCAAACTATGCCTCTTCTATGTAGGCAGTTGATAAGACCTTGGGATGAGGAACCGACTGCGATGACTGAAGAGGTAATGAAAACCATATCATTGGAGGTTGTGCGGGAGAAGATGCTGGATCATATTTACCAAGTAATTCTTATACATATTTCTACGGTGGAACTTGGTACTCTTTGGTTATGATGGAATTATTTGCTAACATATGACCTTCTGCAGGAAATCCCATATGTAATTGAGCATCGTCTGATGGACTGGAAGGAGCTAAAAGATGGTTATCTTAGGGCGGAGCAACACTTCATTACACCAAAGCAAAGCCAACGTCATATTCTTGTAGGAAAAAATGGCTCTAAGATCGGGTAATATTCTCTTATGAAAAACATGTTTCCAGTATGTTAGTGCGGCAGATGGTTTCTTTGGTGAAGTTAGGAAGCCCCTTTTCAATTTACATCTCCAATTAAATGTATTATGAGAATGATTGATCTCTGATTTGGGACAAATGTTTCAGGAGAATCGGTATCGAAGGCAATGAAGAATTGAAGTCCATATTCAAGAGAGATGTCCATCTGATTCTCCAAGTTAGAGTTGCTAAAAAGAGGAGTGATTGACAGATTGTGAGTATACTTTGCATTTCATTCACTCTGTTACAGTGGCCTGTTTTGCCAGCCTGTTACCAGCTTTGGTAGAAGGCTAGAAAATTTCTAAAGGGTGGCAGCTAGTCCTCTCTCAAAATTTGGTCACTGAATTATACTTTTATTGATTTTGGTCTACTGAGTTTTTGTAGTTTGATTCTTCATCAAACTTGTCTAAAGGAATCATATATTACCCTGCAGTTCTAGTGCATGATTGATAGATGCTTATCTGAAAACTGCACTCTAGTTCAGCCAGAATGCACGTTCATGAGACATTTGATGACTATTTTGATAACACTTCCACTTGAATCAAGGAACTAACATGTGCCCAAGCATTCAAAATATGCACTGTGATTTCTGATGATAAACCCTTGGTAATGTTTGCATGATGTAGCATACGCAAGGAAATCGCTTGCGAAGTGGTGGGCACACCACGAGCATGTGTGTTTGTGATATAGATATATGGATCTGTACTACATTACTGACATTAGTTTAATTTTTTCTAGTTCAAATAAGTTCTTCCCTTAGGGTGTATCTTTATATACAGTTGACATGATGTTGTTATTCGATGACAACAAAGAAACGGTTTTGTAAGGCTGGCTTGCTTCAGAATGTTGTTAAGACCTGCGCAGCTAAGCTGTGCTATGCACCATTTGAGTCTTAAGGCAAAGCTTACAAGTTGACTCTAATATACAGCGACGCGACGGTGTTCGCTTTGGTTCTAGTTTCATTTTGTAGGTAGTTTTCCGTAAGCTCATCATTTATAATTGTTCACGGGTAACTCATGTGTATTCGTAGACATTCATGTGTGATTAAAAGAATAAACACGATTCCGGTAAGCAATGCAGCAACCTTGAAAAAAGATTCATATAGAAAAAAGCAAAATAGATTCAAGCTCCACGTAGTTAAGGAAACTTTTTTTTCCTACTCAAGTATATATAAATTCAGAGTTTAAAGTTAAGAAATAACTTAAATAAAAATATATTTTCAAACGTAAAAACATTGATGATTCTGAATTGAAATTCCAAACCTAAAAATCTCTATTAGAATTTACGTAATATTGTAGTAAAGTTTTAAATGTGTGTTAAGTTGAATGTACAAATATTAATTTAGGCTTACTATACAGATCATACAAAAATCTTAAATTTAAAAATTAAAATTATATAATATTAAAAGTATCACAAATGTTGTTTTGCAACCATATGTTTTCAAAAAAAAAAACAGAATCACATATATATTATCCAGCCATTTAAAGGATGATGCCCACGCAAGTGCATGAGCCACCTTGCTAGTTTAAAAGTAAAAAAAAAAAACCCCAAATAGTCGAAATGGGGAGCTGTATATATGTAGCAAGTTTGCAGATAATTATTACACGGATAATCCACATGTGCATTGAATTTATTGATACTACTTGTTACATTAATAATCGAATTCTTCCTCCACATGAAAGATATCAGCAAGCTCGATCCTTTTGTGGACATCCCCAAGCAGATGGTGGGCCATGAGCAGCCACACGAAGGTGAGGAGCCCCCCTCCTCTGGCCAGCTGCGCCGCGTGCGCCTCCGGTCGCGACTTGCCGGCCGCGTAGATGAGGAGCCCTATCCAGGCCTCTTGGATCTCCAATAGATGTGCTTCTGTGCAGATCTCCGGAAAGGGCCCTTTGAACCCTAGGCGACTGAATATCGCAGTTGCGTGACGCTGGATGACGTCGTCCCTGCCACTGTTGTTGCCGAGGTTCACCGCAGTCACAGATGTTTCAAGCAATAATGGAAGCTGGCTTTGTTTGATCGGCAACATTTCAGGGTGTGTGACCAAAAGGTAAGACATGTAGTTGGATATCGTCCGGCTCACGCGGGCCGAAACATCGGAAGTGCAAGAATACCTACTCAAAAGTAGTTCTGTGTACGTGTGCAAGCCGATAATGACTCCTGCAAAACCCCAGAGCGGCTGCGCTAGCGAGGACAGCCGCTGCTGCGGCTGCAGCAGCTGCGGCTGCTCCACCTCCTCCTGCAGCAGCAGCTCCTGCTGGAGCAGCTGCAACTGCTCCTGCAGCTGCAGCAGCTGCTGCTGCCTGTGCTGCTCCTGGCTCTGCTGCTGCTCCTGCCGCAGCTGCTGCTGCGTCCGCAGCAGCAACAGCAGACGCTGCCGCGTCTGCAGCATCAGTGGCTGCAGCTGCCGCGGCTGCAGTATCCTTCTCAGTAGCGGACCAACAGTTGAGAATTGAACAGTTGGGAATTGCCGGCGCATACTTGACTCGGTTGAACTATACTGAACAACTGACTGGACGACGCACCCCATGATCTCCTTGTCCGCCTCGACGAACTTGGTGTCCAACAGCTTACTGATCCAGAGCCTTTGCTTTATTCCACAAACTAGATTCACCACCTTTCTGATCGCGGCCATGACACGTCGCTTCCACAAACCTGATTGCAGCTGGTCGATCTGTCTCAGATAGTTCAGTAAACTGTACTGACCCATGGAATCTGACCACAACCGCCTTTTTCTCTGCCACCCAACATTAATGGAGAGAAGAAACCTGCACAGCCCACTGCCCTCTCGACGCTTCAGCCACGCCCAAGTCCAAGGTGACATCATGGTGATAAATATTGCACAAACTTCAAGAGAAAAACCTCCGATAAATAGTGCATAGGTGATTGCAATGTCAACAGAACTATACCTTTGTTTGTTGCTTACAAAGAAGAGCACAAAAGCGGTTACAAAGAATATATCTGAGATACACCGAAGTATGAGGCCACATCTTGTCCGAATCACTGTAGTCTTTGTGTAGATATCATCGTACACCAGGCCAAGTTCAATCTCCAGTAGCTTAGGCAACTTGTCTGGATGTACTGTATGATCTTCCATCTTGAGATCGAGATCGGAGTGGTAGACTCCGTAGTCAGCAAAGACATCACGGACACCTGGTGTTGAATATAGAGCCCTGTAGATTATGTCAGAATAACAGGCATCCCTTCCAATGGGTCGGCTATAATAGTCAAAGACAGTGGAGCTGTCGAGGTTGTTTAGGCTCCCAAGGCTCCCACACCATAAGGCCCATATCCTCTCCCCATACTTGATTGTTCCAGTAACAAATAGAAGGATACTTGGAACAATTAGTTGCAAGCTGGGGCCACTCGTTGATTTCCAAAAGATATATAAGGCTAGAGTACCTTGGACCACCAAATTCAACAAATGCCTCAACCAAAGGTTATTGTCCTCAATGGCGAAAGCAGTGATGGTGTCTTGTCCGCCAAGATGAATGAGGAGGAAAGGTGCCCAAAAGAAATCCAATTGATGGGTTCCCGTTAATGTATCCTTTCCAGTGGTGGCATCCTCTTGTCGAGAGAGGAAGCCTAGCGCGAACACAGCTACCAAATCTGCTCCCAAGTAAGCCATCCAAATTATAAGTCTTATGAACTCGCTGGTGGTACGCCGTCGGAGGCCACCAGTAAAGAAGAGGAACACCTGTAACGTGAAGCTAAAGAGCACGACTAGTTGGATTTCCCACTCATTGAATAGTTGTGGCAATTTTGCCATTTGTAATTGGTTTTCCTGCATCGTTATTCCCTGGTGGTTGTAATAAAATATCAGCGCGGCGTTTGCATAATAATGAAACTCATCTTCGCATATAAATAATAATACTGCGTATTATGACAAAGCCTACTTTTTTTTTTCTCCTCCACTACTTAGAGTGGATGAATGTGAAGAGCACCTAAACATTCGCCAACACAGCATCACGTTTGTTTGTTCAACAAAAAAATGTCATAAGAAGTATCTTGTGATTTTTCCATCAAGTAAGTACCAGAGTTTAACAAAATATATAAGAAAGAATTTTTGAAATTATTATTCAGGAAAAAAAAAGAAACATAAATGAAGCAAAAAATATTTATCATTTCAACTCGTAATATAAATTTATCTCGAATTTAATGTTCAATTCCAATACACACGTTCAATTCCGAAAACTAATTTGCTGGAAAAATTTACATCATCATGTTCGGTTTATGCTGTATCAAAAGAAACTTTCAAACATAACAAAACACAGATTTAAAAAGTTTAAATCTCAAACATGAAATTGAGAAAACATATTACAAATGTAAAAAGTAAATGTTGTAAAATTTAATTTATAATATTTCTGAAACACTACAGTATTTCAAATGAGTCTAAAATAATTTTAAAAATAGAAATTTGAAATACATATCTCTAAAAAAAATATGTGTGTGATATAATTAGAGTCCGTAGAAATTAGTTTATTTCTAGGCCACTATATATAACTTAGGCCCAACGGATTTATGATCATATTGTTTTCTTTGTTGATTAATGTGAGAACTTCATACGAGTGTAAAATAATTTTAAAAATAGAAACTTGGAATACATATATGTAAAAGAAGATGTTTGTGATATAATTAGAGTATGTAGGGATTAGTTTAGCTCTAGGCTGTTTTTAACTTCTGCCCAAATTATTGACGATTATATATTCTTTTTTTTTTTGTCGGTTAATGTGAAATTTTCTACAGAGTCTATAATACGCAAATTATTGACATGAAATATAAATATTTTAACTCCAAAAATAACTCCAAAAATATAAATTCGGAATAAAAATTTTAATTCCAAATATATAAATTTGTATTTTAAATTGGAAAATAGTTAAAAAAAACAAATTTTTTTTTCATTACTCGGTCCCACTAGGTGAATGACTAGATTTTTTTCCCTTTTCTAGATTGACATGGGAATTTCTCAGTGTCTACAAATAGTATTTGTATAGAAAATAATTCTAAAAATAGTATTTGTATAGAAAATATTTCTAAAAACAGAAAATTGGAAATAAAATTTAATTCCAGAACTAGGGACCTGGAATGTTTTACTTCCAAATATAACTAAAAGCACGGAAAGTAAGAGAATTCTAATCCAAAATGGAATAAATAAAATAAAATTCTGAATATATATAGCCCTTCAAAAAAGGTGCTTGCAATATAGTAGGACCACGTACGAATCAGTTTAGATCTAAGCCGTCATTGCTCAACCACACGAGTTGAATGACAGTGTGTGTAATTAGTATAGGTATAGGTACAAATAGATAAGCACTAATATTGCTTATGCTAGATTTTAGGGCCCGCTTGAAATGCAAAAAATTTACAGGACTTATGCCAGATTTTCACACGAAACATTTCAATTCCCAGTATCGAGAAGACCAAATATCTGAACATGTATAATGATGTGTCAGGCCCATAAATAAATAATATCATACGAGCAATATTAGTACACGCCTAAAACCGATGCCCATGGGAAAACAAACTACAGGGAAGAAAAGTTTTTTTGTCCCAAAAGTGACATAATTGAAGCATCAGAGACGATTCTTGCCTGCAAGGTTGCTCTCGCTGATGGTTGGTTACTGCGAGGATCCGCGACTAATATTGATGAATTTGATAATATTGATGATCAGGCTAAGCGATAGGGATATCCTCACGTGTTGCCTCCTTTCCTAGGTCGTTGCATAAATAAATACAGATACGTACCTCGTTAGATTTTAGAATCACTGATATGTACTATATTGTTGTATGATCGTATTTGTTTATATAAACAAGATGTCAGAAAAGTCAAAGAAAATTATTATCTCGAGAAGTTAAATATTTGTTTGGGCTAGTAGAAGCACCGAGAAGAATTAGTTGGGAGTGAACAATCGAACTGAGATAAAATTGATCAAAGATATCTGTGCATACCTTAAGATTTTTCGAATTTATTGTGGCGTGTGGAGACCCCGGCCGTACTCTTAGCGAGCTCAAACTCTAAGCTTAGAAATAGCCCCAAGTCTGTCTGCATTCCTTACTTGTATAGTAGGAGCAGAGGAGTAAAGAAGCGTTGGATCTATACGTTTCTTGCAAGTAGATCAAAGGGTCCTGCAGGCTAGGCTACATAGTGATGATTACCAGCAAACTGAAGCAAATTGAGGTTTTACAGCAGCTGAACTAGCTTTGAACGTCGACGAGCCAGAACCACTCCTACATATTCATGTTCATTTGCCGGAGCAGGACTGCCAGCAAGGATTCCAGTTGGATACTACGTTAGACAAAATTATCCATGGTATCCCTCTTGTAGGAGGAGAATCGTAGTAAAGAAGTAGCCTTTGTAGAGATGCTGTCCTTTCACTTATGCATTTCTTGCATGAAGAGCAATGAGATGCAAAGAGCAGAGAGCTAAAGACGGAATAGAACGAACCGTGGCTGTCCATCTGCAATAAGCTTTTAACAAATCCGGTGCTGTGCTTAATTCCGGTTTACCGGCGGTTTTCGGGACACTGGTTGTCACAGCTACAGAAACATTAAAGAAGAAACTTAGTGCGCATGCTTAATTAGAAACAAACAACCCTGTGCTCATGTTATATTTCTGAATTTTCTCCTCAGCAATTGTCTGCACCATTGTACATGTTCTAAACTTTTCCAATAGCGGACCTAGATTTGCCCATTAATTACCGGCGGAAACTTGATCGATCGGAATGGATAGTACTCAATCCTTTCCTGAAAGCACCAGGGAAGAATTTATGATTGACTTGTAATAGATGGATGGATGATGCTTCGACTAAGTCCCAAGTCTATGTTCCTTTCTTGTAGGGGTAGATGAGTATAGAAGCTCGAGATACCGACTGTCCTTTTATACATTTCTCGCAAGATGAGCAACAAGGGTAAAGATATATTAACTAGAAACCTCACTATATATTGTTAACAAGGAACTTGCATCGTATCTCTCAAAGGAAGAGATACTCCATCAAACTATTTGTTCAGGAATTTCACTTTAGAATGGAGTGGCTAAAAAGAATAGTCAACATTTGTTGCAGATAACACGTTCACTCATATTTTAGATGAATGTGCCAAAGGGATTGTAGAGCGAAGCAGTGATGATGGTAGAATATCTCATTAATAGCATGTCATCTCAAATACTTGGGATGAAGTCTCCAGCGGAACTTTTTTTTCTGGTCAGCGGAAGTTCAAGGTGCCTCTCAAGGTGTTTGGACGTGTGTGCTTTGTACGGGATCACCGACCAGCGGTTGGCAAGCTAGATCCGCATGAATTGAAGTGTATCTTTATAAGTTATTCATCAAGTCCAAATGGCTATAAATGCTGGAACCCAATTGAGCGAAGGTTGTTCGTGAGTATGAATGTGATATTTCGGGAGTTTTGAGGCGTACTACACGAGTAGAGGTACTCTTGGTCAGTTTTTGGAGGAGCTCTATCCTATCACTGAGGGTAACAGTCGAGATGAGGAGAACAAAGAGAGTGATAGTCAGCTAGAAGAAGTCATTGTGGGGACAATTCCATGCCCGAGTCTAACGGAATATGCGAGAGATGTTATAGCCCCAAAAGAATTAAAGGCTTATCAGCGAAGGCGCTTTGGAAAACAGGGGAGAAGCATATGGACAAGCAGTCAACACCTGAGCCACCAGCATAGCTGGAAGAGGCGCAACCAGAACAACCACAACCTGAATAGTAACAGCCGGAAGAGCCGACATTGCCAATTGATCGAGTCCCAAATCCCTCCTCGGGTCTCTCTTCATCAAATTTATTGCATTCCCTTGGGGCGTGTGGTAATGTTCATTCTAATCACTCCCGTCTAGAGTTACCACTTGCGTAGCGTAGGAAAACTAGAGCTAACGCTGGAAAGCCTCCAGTCCGATATGGCTTCGAGCATAACATTGCAAATTTCATATCATATTCCCATATCTCACATGCATACAAAGTATTAATTGCATCTCTTTAGACAGTGCCCATTCCAAAGGATTGGCGAGCTGCTAAGTAGGATCCTAAGTGGAAGGAGTTTAGTGCACTCCAGAAGAACAAACCATGGGATATTGTTCCATTTCCAGTAGGAAAGAGGGCAGTATGATGCAAATTCAGGCCATATAAACCTTTCCAGTAGCGGACCGGGTTTGGAGAGATTCTTGGACGCTCCGAACTAGTCGGAGTGGCCTGTCCCTCGGGAAGCGCCACTTGTTGCAGTGGTGCATCCTCATCCATCTGCTCGACTTCGGTGTCGTTAGCGACTTGCGAACCGGCAGAGGAAAAAGATGACGACGTCCAATTATCCTGCATGGCCTGGATGCAGGTGTACATGTCGAGGTTGTAGTAGTCGTCCAGATCGAACCAATTCTCCTCGTCCCAAGTTCCTGCCATGATCTCATGAACAGAAGGATGAGCGAGGATTTGATGAGCAAAGAATTCCTTCAGAAGATTTGTGCCTTCTTCCCCATGGACGACGCCAGCTGTCGACGATCAAATCGCCGATCTTATGAATATACGAAGAGAAAGAGGAAAATGGCGTGTATCTTCTGGAAAGTAATGGAACTGCTCTTTATTGCTATGAATTGACTATTACAATGGGTGTCTGTAACCTAAACTGAAGACTAATTCGAAAATACAATGCTCTTCTGAGAGTGTTTCCCAATATATCTTCACTGTTCCGGCCCTCCCTCCACTTCAGCCCGCGGTCCTCCTTATGTAGTCGATGAAGCGTTGGCAGTTGTCTCTGGGAGAGACGCCTGTTTGAGAAGTAGTGCGTCTGGTCGGAAAGAGGCGTCAGTTGACAATGTGTCAATCGTTGTGCGGTTATATGTCAGTGGGTCATTTAATCGTATTCTCGTGTCTTAGAGTTACGTATCGTCGTGTGGTATGAAATATACAGCACTTGTTCCATTCTTCACACGGTAGAGGATATACCTGGCGCTATATCCAGATACCAGTTCAAAGCTTTGTGAGCTTTTGACTGATCGGAGATAAGGTTATGAACCTTCTCCGACCAGGTTAGATATTGTGTAACCTCTGGAATCCTCACGACCAGTAAGGTCGTTAGCCTTAGGGGTTACGACCACGAAGACATATGGTCCTTTATCTATTAAATGATAAACAGAGGTTTTAATCCTCGTCATAAGGATATACCTGGATTCAGCTCCAGATGATACCAGTTCATAGCTTTATGGCGATTAAGCGGTCGGAGACTAGGTCTGAGACCTTGCCCACTGTGGTATTCATTATGTAACCTCTGGAGTCCTTACGACCAGTGAGGTCGTTAGCCTTAGGGGTTACGACCACGAAGACATGTGGTTTCTCTTTATGTATTAAAGTAATACATCGAGGTTTTAATCCTCGTCAGCTATGTTAAAAGTAATATGATAAAGCACATTCCTTCCAAATTCTTCTATCCTCATGTACTCCAGAAAAACGATGAGGTAAAAATCTTGCAACTAGATCTTATGAAAATCCGGTTAATTTATTTACTAAGTATTTGCCTACGCCTAGTTCCCAATGATGTGTTCGTGGTATTGGAATGAAGCGGCTTGGAGAGTTGCAGGGAATAGGGGAGAATCCACTGAATCATAATCCATTTAAGGTCCTGAAGTTTTACCTTAATTCTGAAGATTAACTCAGAAGGTAGAGAGGTTTGTACTTTTTTTTTCTCCCTTTGTGAGTTTTTTCTGAAGATTTATCACGTAAAGTTTTTTAACGAGGCAACGATACAATACAGTTGGATTTTTTTTCCACTAGATTTTTTGGAGGAGTTTTTAATGAGATGTGTGCATGACACGATATTCACTTAAGGAGGAGCGTTGAGAAAAAAAAACTGATTTAAGGGTTGATGGGTGTAATACCGAAACTGCACCCGGTGGGTTTTAGTATTTAAACAGGACTTATTGTACTCAAAAAGAGATCAATTTAATAAAGAGATTCTCTATATCGTGTCTCTATTATTTATCTCTTCATCGATTGTACATTATGTGATGATTGATTTATTGAATTCCTAGGACTCTGCGTTATTCAACACTTCCAATCAACTCGCCATTTCACGCCTCAACACGACGAGATTTGCGACTTGACAATGCACAACCCGTGCGTTTTGGCTACAATTACAAATGTAACCGAATGCGACCGGTGTGCCATTTTTTTGGTTTGACGGTGGCGTGGAAGTTTGTAATAAAAAGAGCATTTATCGGCTCTAACGAATAAAGAAATGCTTCAGATACGACGCCGCCGCCGCCCACGCCTCCACCCGCGCCGCCCACGCCTCCTCCGGTCCCCACGCCGCTTACGTCTCATCCGAGCGCCCACAGACTCCAACCGCCCGTGCCACCGCCTCATCCGAGCGCCCACATGAAAATCATAGGTCTAGATTTATCTTGAAAATATCTTCATATATCATAATTATATTAGGTTTTATAAATATATTAAAATATAAATTTATAGTTAAAGTTGTGTTTTGCATACCATGTTGGTAACTAAAACGTTACTCTTACGTGACTGGAGGGAATTCTTGATCATATTTCAGTCTCTCAAGTGCCCGTTTTAAAAAAAACATGCACATTATTTGAAGAAACATAGAGGAGTATGTTAGAATGATCTCGGGGCATTTGGCCCAACGGCCAAATGCCCACCCCTCCGATCGCGCTACGATCGGGGCGCCACCAAGATGGTCATTGGGCCCTGTCGCCGCCGCTATAAAGAGAGGTGAGGCCGGGTGGCACGGACACGGTTGACCGGCGCCACCACAAACCCTAACCGACACTACAACCCTAATCCGATCCAGAGGTAGCGCTCAGCCGACGGATCGCCCATCGCCGCCTCCACCGACGCGATCGACTACAATGCCACGCCCGAGGGACGGATCGCCCATCGCCGCCTCACCGACGCGATCGACTACAACCGCCACGCCGAGGACGGATCGACCACCGCCGCCACCACCGACGGATCGACCACCGCCGCCGACCACCGCAACCCACCATGGCTAACCCTTCCTCTTCGTCGTTGGGACGGTACACCCGTGAAAACCCTAATCTATCTCTCTCCTCGCCTTGTCTCTCAAACCCAAACAAGAACCCCAGATCCAAAGCAATCAAAAGAAAAGAGATCCAACCTAATAATGGTATCAGAGCCTCAACGGCAAATATCCAAAAGAAAAGAAAGAGAAACCCTAGAACCCTAAGAACTCCAGATCTAAAACGCCGGAAGCTCTCTCGGTCTTACAGAGTAAGGAGGGTCAGGCGAGCCATGGGCTCGCCGGGGCTCAAAGCGGCCCGGGATCTCAAGATCGGCCGAGGGTTCCGCGATCCGACGCCGCTGTCTGGACGGAGGCCGAGCCGCCGACACGGAGCCGCTGACGGCGGCGCTCCTCTCGAGAACGCGCGACGCCGGCGAGGGGCATGCGGCGGCGCGACTCTCTTCCGCGTCTTCTTCTTCTCCGGTTTTTTCTTCCACGCTCCGTGAGAAGAAAGGAGAGAGAACAGAGCGAGAGACGAGCGGAGGCGTCGAATGGATTAGGGTTTGGGGCGACGCCACGAGGTCGCCGTTTTGTTCGGCCGAAACCACGCCGAGCCGTCGGATCAATCGAGCGGCTCGGATCGAGCGAAGCGTAGCGGCGCGGCGCTGGTGATTTCGCGCCCAGCCCAGTGCGGCTGCGGCGCGGCATGGCGCGGCCGAGTGGGCGGTGGGCCAAAGCCGAGTGAGCAGGCGAATTGGCCGAATGAACGATATTCTACGGTTTTGAACAAAGATAATCCGTAAAATTGAATTTAATTTATTTTCAGAAGTATTTTCAATAGAAAAATTGTATAAAATCTCTGTAAATTTTTGCACCAACGTGTTATTTTTCAGAGATTAAATGTGTATAGTTATAATGCTTCTGAGAATGAATTATTTTAGAATAATTACAGTTTCCGCTGCAAAAGTTAAATATTGATAATTCTTTTAATTAAATTCGAACCAACGAGAGAATTTAATTTTTAAGAATTTATTGTGAATTATGATATTGTTATTTTCTGACCAAAGTTGATAATAACAGTATTATAATTTTAATTGATGTTTTTATGCATTGTTTCTATTTCTGCCCAACGGTGATATAGTTTTAATGTATATAGATAAAATTGATTTAATTGTATGTCGTATTTTTTGACCAACGTTGGAAATAAGGCATATAATTTTAATGTTACGTTCTCACTTTATTTGATCTAAATTTTCAGGAGGATACAACTTGATGAGTTGTATCAGAGAAATACCCACTCTCAAAGGAGATAATTATGGAGAGTGGAAGAAAAAGATAGACTTAGCGTTTATCTTAGCTGAGGTGGACTGGGTCCTCACTACAGCACGACCCACTGAGCCTATGGCACCAGTGAGGGGTCAAAATGAGGATGATACTGCTTGGCAGAAAAGACAGAGAGATCATGCTCCCTTACAGATGTCTTATGACCTAGAGCATAAGAAATGGACCACAGCCAACAAGAAATGTATGGCTGTGATAAAGAACACGATTGAGCCTGCAATTGTGGGCTCAATCGCAGACTGTGACACTGTCACAGAATACCTTGATAAAATAAAGAGTCAGTTTACTGGCTCTTCAAAGACATATGCAACACAGCTGATTAAACAGCTTGTGACAGAAAGGTATTCTGGTGGTGGGATAAGAGAACACATATTGAGGATGAGCAACTTGGCATCCAAGCTTAAACCAATGGATTTGGCACTCAAGGATGAGTTCCTTATTCACTTGATTTTTGCTTCATTGCCAGAAAAGTTTGACACTTTTGTTGTCAATTACAATATGCAGCCCGATAAATGGGACTTAGAAAAATGCATAGCTATGTGTGTTCAAGAGGAAGAAAGAATTAAAACCTCACATGGTGGATCTATCAACTATGTGAAGGATAACAAGAAAAAGAACTTCCACAGTACCTCCTTCTCAAGGAACAAGGAAAAGCCTCATCCATCACCTCAACATAATAAATTTGCTGTAGACAAAGATCAGTGCCTTCACTGCAAGAAGACAGGACACTACAAGAAGAACTGTCCCGATTACTTAAAGATGATAATGGCAAAGAAAGGTGAGAACATTATTACATTCATAAATGAATGCTTGTATGTACAATATTCAAAATCCACTTGGTGGATTGACTCAGGAGCAACTGTTCATGTTGCTAATTCCTTCTGAGGATTCCGTTCGACGAGGACTACGCAAAGAGACGAAAGATGCATTAAAGTCGCAAATGGAGTCCAAGCGAGAAGTTGAAGCCGTTGGCGATCTTTCATTAGAGTTAGCTAATGGCTCCAATCTTTACTTAGAGATGTTCTTTTGTTCCTCTTTACAGAGGAATTTGATTAGTGTTTCCAATTTGGACAAAGATGGTTATGATTGTAATTTTGGAAATGGCAAGTGCGAAATAATATTTAATAAAGAATGTGTTGGTCTTGCCATATTACAAAATGAGCTTTATTTGTTATCATTGTGTGATGATGTGAATGTCGTATGCGATAATGAGAACGTCGCGTGCGAGAAAGTGACTGAATCCTCGTCTACGAATGTAAGCGAAAACGAAGAGAACTCATAATGAATCGTCGAAATTATGGCACCGCGTTTAGGCCATATTTCGAGGGGAGAATAGAAAGACTAGTTAAGAATGAAATTCTTCCTCTATTAGAGTTCTCGGACTTAGAACAATGCAGAGAATGCATTAAAGGAAAATATGTAAAGAAAATTAAGAAAGGCGCAAAAAGAAGCACAGAGTTCTACAAATTGTTCACACAGACATTTGTGGTCCTTTTCCCGTGAAAAGTGTGGATGGTTATGACTCGCTTCATAACATTCACAGATGACTACTCCGTTATGGATATATTTATCCAATCAAAGAAAGAAATGAAGCCTTGGATAAATTCAAAATATTTAAAGTCAAGTTGAAAACCAACACGATTTAAAGATTAAGATAGTTCGATCGATCGTGGGGAGTACTACTATCGACATACCCCATATGGACAAGTTCTGGACCTTTGCGAGGTTCTTACAGAAAATGACATAGTAGCCCAAGATTCTACACCGCGAACCTCAAAGAAATGGAGTAGTGAAAGACGCAACCGCACTCTCGATGGATATGGTGCGAAGCATGACGAGCTACTCCACACTCCCATTGAGTTTATGGATGGAGGCGTTAAAACCGCCATTCATATTCTCAATAGAGTGCCTAGTAAGTCGGTGCCCAAAACACCGCACGAGTTGTGGACGGGAAGAGTTCCTCACTAAACCACTTACGTGTGTGGGGAGTCTACTGAGGCCAAAGTATTTAACCCAAACCTTGGGAAGCTAGATCCCAAAAGCGAGAAGTTGCCATTTCATTGGCTACCTGAAAAGTCAAAAGGTTTTCGTTTCTCTTGTCGATGTATATACAAAATTTGTAGAAACGAGACACGCTGCCTTCTTAGAAGATGAAATGATGAGGGGGAGTATGGTAGCTCGAGAGATTGATCTTGAAGAGAAGCGGGTATATGTGCCCACTCCGATGATTCAAGAGCCACTCTTCCCACTACTGCTGTCATTGCCGCAAGCGGTACAAGATCTACGTGGTGCCAAGACTGTTATTGTTCCTCCTGTGGCAACAATGAATGAAAATGAGGAACCTGTTCTTCAGGATCCTATAGAACCCATTGCCACAAATGAGGGGGAGCAACAGCAGCCTCAAACAGAAGATGTACCAAATGTGGAGGCCCCGAGGAGGTCTCAAAGAGTAAGAAGATCAGCTATTTCTGATGATTATCAGATTTATCATACAGAGGAATTTCAAATGGAGGATGACCCCACCTCATTTGAAGAAGCCATGAGAAGCGAAAATTCTTCAAAATGGCTTGAGGCTATGGAAGAGGAAATGAGGTCCATGAAGACTAATAAAGTCTGGGACTTGGAAATTGTTCCTAAAGGAGCCAAAACAGTAGGCTGTAAATGGGTCTACAAAACAAAGCTCGACTCCCAAGGGAATGTAGAAAGATACAAAGCGCGACTTGTGGCAAAAGGATTTACACAAAGAGAAGGGATTGATTACAATGAGACATTTTCTCCAGTCTCATGTAAAGATTCCTTCAGAATCATAATGGCATTAGTAGCACATTATGATTTAGAGTTACATCAGATGGATGTAAAGACGGCATTTCTTAATGGGGATTTGGAGGAAAATGTTTACATGGCACAACCAAAAGGTTTTGTCATGGAAGAAAATGAAAGAATGGGATGCCGCCTAAAGAAATCAATTTATGGGTTAAAGCAAGCTTCAAGACAAGTGGTACTTGAAGTTTGACAAGATAATAAGAAAATTTGGGTTTAAAGAGAATGTAGAAGACAATCGTGTCTATACAAAGTTTAAAGATGGGAAATTTATCTTCCTAATCTCAGATGTGGATGATATCCTCTTGGCTAGTAGTGATGTCATCACACTGGAGATGAAGAGATTTTGTCCTCAAACTTTGATATGAAAGATCTTGGTGAAGCTTCGTTCGTTCTAGGGATCGAAATTCACCGGGATAGAAACAAAGGGATATTGGGACTATCACAAAAGACATATATAGAAAAAGTCTTAAAGAAATTTGGGATGCATAAATGTAGTCCTTCACCTGCACCTATAGTCAAGGGCGACAGATATGGGGATTTTCAATGCCCCAGGAACTAGTATGAGATCGATCAAATGAAAGCGGTTCCATATGCTTCAGCTGTCGGAAGCTTACAGTATGCTCAAGTGTGCTGCATACGACTTAGCTTTTGTTACTGGGTTATTTGGCGATTCCAGCAATCTCGAATAGAACATTGGAAATTGATAAAGAAAGTCTTGCGTTATTTGCAAGGAACAAAAGGCCTCATGATGACATACGTAAGATCGATTTACTCCATATAGTGGGTATCTGATTACGATTTTGCGGGAGATGATAGAAAGTCGACATCCGGATATGTATTCACTCTCCCTGGAGGAGCTATATCGTGGAAAAGCTCAAAGCAAACCGTCACTACATCGTCCACAATGTATGCCGAGTTTGTAGCATGTTATGAGGCTACTGGCAGTGAACTGGCTAAAGAAGTTCATACCGGTTTAAAAGTGGTTGACGACATCAATAGACCACTTAAGTTGTATCGCGATAATGAACCAAAGAAGAATGTATGCCCACAACAATAAGTCAAGTGGTGTTTGCCAAACACATTGACATAAAGTACTATGTTGTGAAAGATAAAGTTCGGATCAAATTATAAGTCTTGAGCATATAAGTACTGCAAAGATGTTAGCGGATCCGCTTACTAAAGGCTTACCACCCAATGTGTTCAGAGAACATATAGCCGGCATGGGTTTAAGGAAAGCCTATGAATCTGGACTAAAAGATGGCCCAAAATATTAAAGTAACTATTTGAACAATGAGGTGTATTGTAGTCATTGAATCTATCGGCAATTGACCGTGACGATGAGACATGTTCTATGCACTAATCTGTGATGGAATGAGTAAAGTAAAAAGCAATTAAAGATAAAGTATAGAGTGAGATCAAGGGGGAGAATGTTAGAATGATCTCGGGGCATTTGGCCCAACGGCCAAATGCCCACCCCTCCGATCGCGCATACGATCGGGCGCCAAATTAAGATTGTTTGTTGGGCCTCGCCGCCGCTATAAAGAGAGGTGAGGGCCGGGGTGGCACGGGACACGAAGTTGACCGGCGCCGCCACAAACCCTAACCGACACTACAACCCTAATCCGATCCAGAGGGTAGCGCTCCAGCGACGGGACTGTCCATCGCCGCCTCCACCGACGCGATCGACTACAGCCGGCCACGCCCGAGGGACGGGATCGTCCATCGCCGCCTCCACCGACGCGATCGACTACAGCCGGCCACGCCCGAGGGACGGGATCGACCACCGCCGCCACCACCGACGGGATCGACCACCGCCGCCTCGACCACCGCAACCCACCATGGCTAACCCTTCCTCTTCGTCGTCGGACGGTACACCCGTGAAAACCCTAATCTATCTCTCTCTCTCGTCTTGTTTCTCAAACCCGAAACAAGAACCCCAGATCCAAAGCAATCAAAAGAAAAGAGATCCAACCTAATAGAGTATAGTACAATTTAATGGGTTACAAATTTTATAAAATAGCATACATATTTGCCAAATTAATACTAACAAGGATGGCTTTTTAAAGATGACAAGGATGGCTATAAATGATTGACAACTCTTTCTCCCAAAGTTATAATCTACTCACTCCATTTCTAAACACTTGAAACTTTTGACCATATTACAATTAGCAAGATAAATAATTTTTTGCCGAAGTGTGATCAAAATGCCCTACAATAATATCTCAAATGCGCATAACGTGGTAGAAAAGTGCAGGTGATAGGTATCATTAATAGGAGCATCATGGGAAATTATGCCTCACGGTGACAAAGTGCCAAGTATTCTGAGGGAAGAAAGTTTTGGTCACATGCGAGAAGTATTCAAAGACTGAGGGAGCAGCTTCCCTGAGATAATATATAATATTAAAAATATCACAAATGGAGTTTTGCAACCATCTGTTTAAAAAAAAATCAAAACAAAATCACATTGATGCTGCTTGCTACAAAAACAATCGCAGGTAGTATTCAAAGACTGAGGGAGCAGCTTCCCTGCGATAATATATAATATTAAAAATATCACAAATGGAGTTTTGCAACCATCTGTTTAAAAAAAATCAAAACAAAATCACATTGATGCTGCTTGCTACAAAAACAATCGCAGGTACATATCAAGAACAGGCTGCGCTATATATATATATATATGCATCGTACAACAACTTAATAGTAATATAATTAGGCACGCAGTTAATTATACATAAACGATATCAGCAAGCACGATCTTGTCGTCGGCAACCGAAAGCAGATGGTGGGCCATGAGCAGCCACACGAAGGTGAGGAGCTCCCCTCCTCTGGCCAGCTGTGCCGCGTGCGCCTCCGGCCGCGACTTGCCGGCCGCGTAGACGAGGAGCCCTATCCACGCCTCTTGGATCTCCTACAGATGTTCTTCTGTGCAGATCGCCTGAGAGGGCAATGGTAAATACAGGGCCTGAGAGGGCCCTGTGAACCTCAGGCGACGGAATATCGCAGTTGCGTGACGCTGGATGACGTCGCTTCCACAAACCTGATTGCAGCTGGTCGTTGTATCCCAAATAGTTCAGCAAACTGTACTGACCTATGGAAGTTGACCACAACTGCCTTTTTCTCTGCCACCCAATATTAACGGAGAGAAGAAACCTGGACAGCCCACCGCCCTCTCGACGCTTCAGCCACGCCCAAGTCCAAGGTGACATCATGGTGATAAATATTGCACAAATTTCAAAAGAAAAACCTCCGATAAACAGTGTATAGGTGATTGCAGTGTCAACAGAATTATACCTTCCCTTGTTGCTTACCAGGAAGAGCACAAAAGCGGTTACAAAGGATATATCCGAGATACACCGAAGTATGATGCCACACTTTGTCCGAATCACCGTAGCCTTTGTGTAGATATCATCGTACACCAGGCCAAGTTCAATCTCCAGTAACTTAGGCAACTTGTCTGGATGTACTGTATGGTCTTCCCTCTTGAGATTGAGATCGTAGTGGTAGAGTCCGTAGTCAACAAAGACATCACGGACACCTGGTATTGAATATAGAGCCGCAGATATTATGTCAGAATAACAGGCATCCCTTTCAATGGGTCGCCTATAATAGCCAAGTATAATGGGGTTGTCGAGGCTGTTTAGGCTCTCAAGGCTCCCACACCGTAAGGCCCGTATCCTCTCTCCATACTTGATTGTTCCAGTAACAAATAGAAGGATACTTGGAACAATAAGTTGCATGCTGGGGCCGCTCGTTGATTTCCAAAAGATATACAAGGCTAGGGTAGACTGGACCACCAAATTCAACAAATGCCTCAACCAAAGGTTATTGTCCTCAATGGCGAAAGCAGTGATGGTGTCCTGTCCGCCCAGATGAATGAGGAGGAAAGGTGCCCAAAAGAAAGCCAATTGATGGGTTCCAATTAATGTATCCTTTCCGATGGTGGTATCCTCATGTCGAGAGAGGAAGCCTAGGGCGTACACAGCTACCAAATCTGCTCCCAAATAAGCCATCCAAATTATAAATCTGATGAACTTGTTGGTGGTACGCCGTCGAAGGCCACCAGTAAAGAAGAGGAACATCTGTAACGTGAAGCTAAAGAGCACGAGCAGTTGGATTTCCCACTCATTGAATAGTTGCAGCAATATTGCCATTTGTGATTGGTTTTCCTGTGTCGTTGTTCCCTGGTGGTTGTAATAAAATATCAGTGTGGCGTTTGCGTAATAATGAAATTCATCTTCGCATATAAATAATAATACTGCGTATCATGAAATAGGCTACTCTTTTCCTCCTCCACTACTTAGAGTGGATGAATGTGCAGAGCACCTAAATAGAAGTATCGTGTATATCAACAACAAAAAAATGTCATAAGAAGTATCTTGTGATTTTTCCATCAAGTAACTATCAGAGTTTAACAAAATATATAAGAAAGAAATTTCAACGTTCAATTTTTGAAATTATTATTCAGAAAAAAAAAGAAACATAATGAAACAAGAAATATTTATCATTTCAACTTGTAATATAAATTTATCTTGAATTTAATGTTTAATTCCAATACACACGTTCAATTCAAAAGGTTGAAAACTAATTTGCTAAAAAAATTCACATCATCATGTTCGGTTTATGTTGTATCAAATGAAACTTTCAAACATAACAGAACATAGATTTAAAATTTTTGAATCTCAAACTTGAAATTGACAAAACATATTACAAATGTGAAACATTAATGTTGTAAATTTTATTTAATAATATTTCTGAAACACTACAATATTTCAAATGAGTGTAAAATAATTTTAAAAATAGAATTTTGAAATACATATCTCTAAAAAAAATGTGTGTGTGATATAATTAGAATCCGTAGAAATTGGTTTATTTCTAGGCCATTATATATAACTTAGGACCAACGGATTGATGATCAAATTATTTTCTTCGTTGATTAATGTGAGAATTTCATACGAGTGTAAGATAATTTTAAAAATAGAAATTTGAATACATATCTGTAAAAGAAGATGCTTGTGATATAATTAGAGTATGTAGGGATTAGTTTAGCTCTAGGCTGTTTTTAACTTCGGCCCAAAATATTGGCAATTATATTTTCTTATTTTATTTGTCTGTTAATGTGAAATTTTCTATGGAGTATATAATATCCAAATTATTGACATGAAATATAAATATTTTAACTCATAAAATAGCTCCAAAAATAAAAATTCAGAATAAAAATTTTAATTCCAAAGATATAAATTTGTATTTTAATTTGGAAAATAGTTCCCAAAAAATCAAAAATAAAATTTGTCATTACTCGGTCCCACAAGGTGAATGACTAGATGTTTTTTTTTTCTTTTCTAGATTGACAAGGGAATTTCTTAATGTCTACAAATAGTATTTGTATAGAAAATAATTCTAAGAACAGAAATTTGGAAATAAAATTTAATTCCAAAACTAGTGACCTGGAATGTTTTACTTCCAAATATAACTAAAAGCATGGAAACTAAGAGAATTTTAATCAAAAAAGGAATAAATAAAATAAAATTCTGAATATATATAGTCCTTCAAAAAAAGGTGCTTGCAATATAGTAGGACCACGTACGAATCAGTTTAGATCTAAGCCGTCATTACTCAACCACACAAGTTGAATGATTAGATTTTTTTTGTTTTTTCGATTAACATTAAATTTCTCAGCGTGTGTAATTAGTATAGGTATAAGTAGATAAGCACTAATATTGCTTATGCTAGATTTTAGGGCCCGCTTGAAATGCAAAATTTTTACAGGACTTGAGCCAAATTTTCACACCAAACATTTCAATTCCCGGCATCGAGAAGGCCAAGTATCTGAACAGGTATAATGATGTGTCAGGCCCATAAATAAATACTATCATAAGAGCAATATTAGTACACGCCTAAAACCGATGCCCATGAGAAAACAAACTACAGGGAAGAAAAGTTTTTTTGTCCCAAAAGTGACATAATTGAAGCATCAGAAACAATTCTTGCCTGCTGGGTTGCTCTCGTTGATGATTGGTTACTGGCTTATTGCAAGTCCGCGACTAATACAGATACGTACCTCATTAGATTTTAGAATCACTGATATGTACTATATTGTTGTATGATCGTATCTGTTTATATAAACAAGATGTCAGAAAAGTGAAAGAAAATTATTCATCTCAAAAAGTTAATATTTGTATGGACTACTCTCCATTACTCCTTTCCTAGAACTAGAAGCACCAAGAAGAATTGGTTAGGAGTGAACAATCGAGCTGAGATAAAAATTAAACAAAGATACCTCATACCTGTGCATACCTTAGAGTAGAATGCCGCGAGATTTTTCGAACTTATTGTGGCATGTGGAACCCCGGCCGTCAGCTTAAACTCAAGCTTAGTTGTAGCCCCAAGTCTGTGTTCCTTACTTGTATAGTAGGAGCCTTGGAGAAAAGAAGCATGGGATCTCGATCGAGGTGCTGTCCTGAAAGTCCTTCTATACGTTTCTTGCAAGAAGTGCAAAGGGTAAAGATATGCCTTTCTTTACTGCCTCCGAGTTATAAAGCTGAAGGGATCGTGCAGGCTACATGGTGATGATTACCAGCAAACTGAAGCAGGAGCTGAGCTCCCAATTTCATTAAGCAAATTGAGGTTTTACAGCAGCTGAACTAGCTTCGAACGTCGACGAGCCAGAACCACTCCTACATTAGACTCATAATCAAGTTAGGTAATTAAGCTAGCTAGGTAAACTAGTACATATTCTACCTTCTACCCCTGTTCGCTCTGAGTGCTTGCTGTTCATGTTCATTTGCCGGAGCATCACAATATTTTCTTGCAAACTCAAGCCTTCCATTAGATGCATGCGTTGCCGTGGTGTATAATTTCCCCATCAGTTCTGAAAATTTGCGGTCCACATCGGCTGCAGTATTCATCACACGGAAGTTTTAAATGGAAAGAGGAAAGAGCAGGAAACGATCAGAGGTGTTTTGGAAGAGGAAAGGCGGGAGACGGCGGCGGCGGAGAGAAGGGTGACGGCCGGCCGGAGCACGAATCTCCCTATCAAATCCAACTGTGAGCAAATTTGACTATGATTTTGCAAAATTTGTGGCGCCTATGAAATAGAAAATCCGTTCTTCTTATCTCTTATGATATGAATAGAAGTATTTCCTCACCATGTCCCATCAGATAAAAACGTTTCCTCATTGTATCTCATTCAGATGGAAATATTATCTCGTTATATCTCTTTCGGATGGAATGCAGAGATCAAAAGGAAAGGATCGCGCGCAATCATATGGCGTGCTGATCCCCGAGATCGCGTAGCGCCGCGTCGTCGAGGCCGAGCGCTCGCACGCCTGGCTGCTCTCCACTCTGCCTGTAAAAGGCCACCCTCACCTCCATGGGCAGGAGGACGGTCAGAGACTGGGAGACACAGGGAGACCAAGAAGGAAGAGGAAGAAGCAACCTGCCACTGCCAGGCAAGAAGGCCATGGCGTTGATCCCCTTCTCCAATGGAAAAGCCCAACGTATGGTTTGATCTCCCTCTCCCTCTCTCATCTTGCATGCACACGGATGACCATGCCGGAGGCGCCGCTAATGGCCGTACTCTTAGTGACCGGGAGCTCCACCAGCATCAGCACTGAGTCTGCGGTCAACTTCCTCACATCATGCCCCTGTCGGCGTCCGGCCGGCTCTACGCGCCTGATCTCCATTCGCCACCACTGCATAGACCGTGATCCGGTCACGGGAATGACATAGACGGCAGCCTCGCTCGCAGGTCGAACTCAGTCAGCATCTAACATCGTAGCCTAATGACCCCGTCGGAGTCCGGCTTGATGTCCCGGAGGTCGCCGCTGCGCAACCCTCGGCCACGTCGTACAAGTCACCACAGCCGTCGTCATCGAGCGGGCCTGCCGCAATCGCTGTTTTCTGATCAGCCGTGGAGAGGAAGCTAGGCAATCAGCAGTACGGGAATTTGAATTGCGCCCACATGTTCCGGTTGGACAAAAAAATATAAAAATAAAAAGAACTAAAATTTACAGTAGAGTTATGTTAAAATTGCATATCACTTGGTACTATAATTTTAGACTTAGTACTGCGCACTTGTATGTAACTGATGGATAAAAAATTCTAACCAACTGAAAATTAGTAAACCCGTTTTAACTAATGTCGCATCTATGTGCACATATCTAGCAGACGGCCACGTTTGCTAAGTCAATGAATAATTTCTTTGGTAATTAGTGCTGATTAGTTCTCAATTTCTGTTAATTAGTGCTAAGTTCTGTTGGTGGTAAGTTATGTTCAGTAGCTTAATTAGTAGCTGATTGTGATTTTGTTTGCTAACATAGTTGTTAGGATTTATTAGTAATTACAAGTCAGTAGATGCACGTTAGCAAAAACTTTGGTGGATTTGAACTAGAGGTGTCTTGTACTGATTTTGAAAGTTTAAGAAGCGAAGAAAGTAAAGAGTTCTACAGTTAAAGAGAGTAAAAGGGATTTCTCCCCATCTACTTATGTCGTACCAGTCCAAACCCGAATCCATGCTGTCACAACCTTTTTTGGCAGAGAAGCTGTCGTACTGTGCTTGTTATTTTAATTTGGAAAAGGTAAATTTTTTAGTCCTTCAACTCTTTCTCTCTTGTAATTTTTGTTCCCCAACTCTAATACCGTCTAAAATGTGTTCTTCAAATATTAAAATCATGCAAATCATATCCCTATGCAGGTATCATGGGTGATTTTTGCCACGTTGATTGCCACATAATCAGCTAGGCCCACCTTTCATGCTGCCATAGAGAGAGAGGGCATGGAAGCATAGTAGCATGGCGGTGCGGCTCTAGACGAGGCAACAATAGCAAGCGGTGATCTAGGAGGTGGGGGTGACGACGGGATTAGACGCATCCGACCATAGGGATGCCCTGGGAGGTAGCATCGCGAGCGAAGCATCTTGGTAGCACATCAGTAACGAGCGGTAGCGGCTGGAGATGCGAGCAAAAGTGGTGACGATGAACCAACGGAGGAGGAAGGTGTCTTGGGCATGCATGAGCACCGAAGGAGTCGAGGGAGACTCACCCACATGCTTGGCATCGACAGGGAAGCAATGGAACAACGGGTCAACGACCTGTAGTTGAAACGAAGATGGCGACGACGGCTTTCCAACTACCGGAGAAACATCAAATTGACGGGGAATAGAAATAAGAGGTGGAGATGATGCTTGAGGTGAGAGGGATTGACCGGAGCTTCACCAAAGCGGCGGGACGGTGTGGCTGTGGTACAATAGACCTCTGACATGGCTGCTATCTCATCCATAACACCTGTCCAGAGACATGATTTGCGTGATTTTAACATTTAAAGAACGCGTTCTAGACGGTATTAAAGATAATGGACTAAAATTAAATGTCGGGGTGTTATATGTCGCCCGCGTGGCAAATAGCAGTGCGGCCCACCCCTCAGGCAATCGGGCCCACACATCCAGGCGCGTATGCGTCCAAGCCCACATCACAAGGCAAAGACTAGCTCGGGTCCAATCGTACGAACCACACGAAGTGAGTCAAGCATCAACGCACACATTTGAAGAACAAGCAAACCAAAAATTCAAGTGATCATATCTTTAAAACCAAGTGTCAAATTTACCATCCGTTTGAGCCATCGTGTTCTTTACGGCGAAATCTTTAAAACATGACCCACACTTGCAAATGTTTTTTTAACTTAGTAATGATATCACATATCATATGTTCCAATGTATGAAAACAAATTTTTCCATGTATTACTTCATAAGTGTTCCGGTAGTTTATGGACGATGTTTCGGTGCATATATTTTGAATTGAGTAGTGGGAATGAACCAAGTGGGTGTTTGATGTTCAGGTAGGTAAAATGGAATGCCTCACGTCACCTCTCGACAAGTTGTGCACTAAAAGGCCTAACGTCCCTACTTGACAAATCAAGGTTGGGTTGATTAAGGAAGTGTCGAGAAAGGTCCACTCAGAAGCAGGAACGAGACTACAACATGGACAAAGAAACAATATGCTTATGAATTAACAGTAATAATTCAATTTCTGATGAAAGTCAGTACATATATTTTTTCCACAACAATATAGAATTGGCTGAAGGATAATACCATGTGATGCAGGGTGCAAAGATGTGTTTGTAATTATGTTTACTGTTTAGTATATGGGTAGATCACAGATAACAGGGGTTCTAACAGAATTTCCATGGTAGTCATATTCATAATTTCTTGTGTCTAATTTAACAAAAAAAAACTAAAAGAATTGAGAACAGAACATTTGCAAAGAAAAGTTCAAAATTTCATATACACTGAGAAAAATATTATGTTAAATATAATCCATTTTATTTAAAAAAAACATTTTTACTTAATGATGTAGGCATTGTAGTACTTCAATGAACCAAAATGCAACAAGTGATTTTACAGTTTTACCACTAACACAAGCAAAATCGTATGAATGCATCAAGTAAATCCAAAAAAAATAGCTACTTTTGGGGGCACTACGGCCACTGGAAAAAGTTACCTCATTGTTATCAATTATCTGTATGATAAGAACTCGACGACTATTATACAATTTTTTTAAAAAAATATCAATAACTATTCTTCAAAATTAAAAAATACAAATAGTAAAGGGAAATTAACAGAGATATTTTAATTCAACACATAGTACCTTATATAGCACAGCATGCCTGAAGATAAGAACAACTACAAGCCAGGTTAGATCTACTCATTGCTTGCAGGAGCATAAATAAGGCGTGACATGCAAGGGAGCCGGTATTATCATTTTGTTCTTTTATAGATGAAATGAAATATGGAGTTTCAAACTTGGAACTGCAAGCAAGAAAATACAAGGGTTAAAATTTTACATATGCACCTAGGATGATATTCGATGGTTACCAGCGTCCAAAATAAGCACACAAGGTACAGTTTTGTGAGCAACATCTCTACTAAGATAAGCCATATTACATCCAGATGCTTCAAGTTGTATGCTGACATGAGATGGACTTATTAAGAAGCTAGACGATGACAAACATCTCCCACACTCCACAGTAAGTTAATTTGGATATTGCCTTGAATTAGTTCAAAGACAAATAATTTTGATTTGTTTGTATTTCAACATTGCACTTGAAACCACAAGACCATGTGTTCTGGGTTAGGTTATGCACAAATGTAGATATACGCTGACTAATTCTAAAAACGTGGGCTCTATTATTAAATGCATATTAGCAATACAACACCATAGCAAGGAGTGCTAACTGGGAAACTTGCTATGCTGATAGACCTAACAGGTTACTAGGAAGCATTTGTCCTCACAGTAAACCAAGTCTGTATATGTGACAAGTTAACCTGTGATCATCTAAACATACTACTGAAAAAGTCACATGTGGCCCAATTATATACATATGTTTCAACATAACTTAACTAAGGTATTCTCATAATGCAAAATAATTTCAAAATGTTAATTGTTGAAATCACATAGAGCGAACAATTGTTCTCAGAATGCGAAATAATTTCGATGTGTTAATTGCTGAAATTACATAAAGCGATTAGTTGATGGCTTTCTCTGCTATCAGGATCCTCATTGTGTTGTCAGATACGTTCTAGCACATTGCACGTGCAATACAGGCCTAGAAGAACACAACCAAGTCGAACAGTATCGCACCAATTGGAAGCGTGATTTTTTTTTTTTGAAATTTGCTATCAAAATAACCCAAAAATATTAGGGAAATTTAGGGGTGGCTCAGGCTCACAGGGTGTCTGTATGCTAGATGTCGGCCTCAATCCATGCGTTCCCCTTGGTCGGTTGCCGCAATCTGATGGGTAGAGGTGGAGGCCATCCATGTCAACCAACCCCTCCTAATTCACTAATTTGGAGGAAGATACTGGACTTTTGGATTTGAAAAAAGTTTCAGAAGATATGTCTAAAGTAGATGGTGATTGATAGAGCAATTCTTGCTCGTAAGTTCCAGAGTACTGCGCCTAACATAAAGCTTGTGACTGGTAGTAAAACATCGATTTTTCTTTTGAGATAGAGTTCGATCCTCAACTATTTCTCGCGATATCTCCATCCATGTCAACCACAGCACTATGACAAGGAGGGTTCCCGCGACCCTAGTGAACATGTCATTTGTTCAAATAGATACCAAACAGATAAAGGCCAAAACTTCATTTAGACTTGGTTGGGACGCGCCTGGCAAGGGCTGCAGTGCAACACCCAAGCAACGCATGAGAGGCCCAATGGCAAGCCATTGTAGCGACCTCTCTCCCACAAAAAATAAATTTAATATCGTTGTGGGGCTATACCCCACATATCAGATATTAAACTGATAAGAACAGATACTACACTTGATCTTAGCCAAAAGGCCGAGAAAGGTATGAGTTGTAACATTGTCCGCCCCGCCCTCTTATAGCCTCTCAGCCCGCCTCTCCTTTCCCCTAGGCGATGTGGTACTAAACTCGTTTGGTTTTACCGAGAACCAAGTGGAAATGGGCTTATAATTTCAGTTTCGGCCCACGTTTGAGGAATTGCTGCGGCGGTCGTGGGAACTGGGCGAGCCGATGTTTCAGGAAGCCTAATGGGTTTCGGTAACCGATCCCTTCAGGCCCAGTGGCCTGCCGAAGTTCTTCGGTCTCACTGGATGGATCTTACGGCCGGTACCCTGATGCTAAGCTACAGATAGATGCTGCGAGAGCTCATGTTAGGCAACAGTTAATGCCGGCTTCAGTACACAGGGTTTACTGCTCGCTATTAATTAAGCCCTCACGGAGCTGATTTGTTTCCATGGGCTGATTGGGTCTCGATTAGGAGGAGAGTACTTTGAGACTTCAGAGCTACTGTGCTTTTGGGAGGTAAGTGAGTAAAAGTGTGAAACAAAACAGTAAAAGCTAGCAGATCACAGTGTGGGCGACAGCATCTGCATATCAAGTTTGTTTGCATGACAAGATCAACAATTCATCGACAATGTTACACACATTTTCTAACGGCTGGTCATCAACATTCCATATATCAAGTTATAAGGGGGAATGGGGCCAATGTTCCAACAGTTTCTCGGCGCCGTTCCAACGGTTCACCGGCGATGTGCAGAAGAAATTAAAAAAATAATATTGGGACAAATCAAACACTCTCGCCGAACAATTCAAGACGGTTAGTGAAACAATTGAAAACAGTAGCGGAACATTTCAAGGCAATTAGTTCAACAAAAATAATTAAATGGCAGAAAAAATAACACGAGGAAATAAATACATGATGCAACATGAAAACTGCAAGTAAATGAAAAGAATAAGAAGAAGAAAAAAAAGGAAAAGGAAAAAAGAGAGAGAAAGAAACAGGACCATTTCCCTCCGTCCGAAGCTAGCCACAGATTTCATCATGACAAGCCCATTGCCTTGTCTGGCCAGCCTCGCCTCGTGGTCTGCACAGCCCAGTCTTCAGGTCGAGCGCCCCGGCCGCGTACGCGCGCCATCCTCAGCTCTGGTGTGGGCGCCTGGGCGGCGGCCCATTCGTCATACAGCAGCCCAAGCCGATCTAGTTTTCGTTCTCGTATCCCCATGCCACTTTGGGAAACCACCAGCAAACACACAGCCATTGCATTGCAGCCTTGCAGGGTGCTCCCCCTGCCCCACTGCTGCGACCCCACTCCATCGTCAGCTTTTCCATCTGACACCCTCCTCCCCTCCCCTCACTCTCTCTGTGCTGCAGCGGCAGGAGCAGGGGGCGCTGCAGCGATAGCTTCGTCGTCCTCCTCCTCCTCTGATTCATCTCTCCCCATTTTTTTTTCATTGAGTTCTCTGTTACCCGGGCGTTTCCTGGGTTTCCTCTTTCTTTCAGGTAGCCTTCTCATCCTTATCTTTGGGTTCTTGATTCTCGGGTTGGATGGAGAGTGTAATGCCTGTGGTGTGCGTGTTTGTTTTATGTCCCATCTAGGTTGTGGTGTTTGTTTAGTTCTATTCCCTGGGTAAATTCCCATCTAGGTTCTTCTTGGCTTTGGACTTTGGAGATCAATGCTGTTGACTTCTTCCATTTTTTAGGGTTGTCCTCTCTCTCCCAGGCAATGCTGTTTTTCAATGGTAACCTTTTTTGGTTGTTGGTTAATTTGTTCTATTTATACGACTCTCTCTCTCTCTCTCTCTCTCTCTTTGTGTGGTTCTAGGGTCTACGGGGTTTTGATTTTGGAAGGTAATGCTGCTGATTTTCCTACATTTTATAGACGTTATTTTGTTACATTTTATAGACGTTATTTTGTTTCATCTTTAGGTATCTGATTCTTTTTTGGGGGAAATATGATGCCGATTTCCCGTTATTTTTGCTCTGTATGTTTTAATTTTCTACTTCAAGTGTTTTTCTCCCGAAGGGACCCTTTCTTGACCCCCTGTTTACATGGCAGCACCTACTTTCCCATTGTTTATCTCTTTTCCATCTGTTTTGACCCTTTTTTGCGGTTTTTATCCCGTGCTGTGTTTCGTACTCTCGGAGCAAACTCCCATCTAGCCGCGGACATTGCTGCTGATAATTTGCATTTATTTTCACGCACCCTTCATCTCAGGCGAAATTTGCATTGTGTACAGTGGCAGTTTCTTTCACTTTTCATTGGTAGTCTTGTCAAGTCCTTGTTTGCAGGACATTTTTCTCAGATTTTGTTTCTCCCATGTTTGATTTTTTTGAGATTCTGTCTTAGTTTACTTGATTGCGCATTGTATAGGCAATGATGCTGCCTTCTTGCAGCTTTCTGTATCTGCATGTGCCTGCACTATTCCTACATTGTCTAAGAGCATAAGGTGATAAACTTTTGTTCCCTGTAGAGACTTGGGGCAAGCAAAGTTGGTGTCTTTTGACTTGATACCCTGAAGCCGCGGAATCCGTTCCGCATGGTAGGGTCATGCCTTTCTGGCAATGTTGTTGATTGTTACTTGATACTATCATCTATGAGATGTTTACATGTGTAATGTGATGGTTTATTTTGTTCATGTAGAGAATCAAGTTCAGCAAAGGGGACAACGTTGATCAATTCCATAACATCCGTTTGCCTGGTAAATTCCCAACTGCATTTCTTTGGATGGAGGATGCTGTTCATTTCTCACTTATTCCTATATTTTCTTGTCATCTGATTTTATCATGGTCTTCCCATGCCTATTAGTACAAGTTAAGGTGTTGACAAGTCCACTTATGTTTGTCATAGGGTAGAAAGATTCTGTATTCTGAGAGTTTGGATATCCTCGAGACAGATGAGTTTGCACGGGTGGATGTAGTCATGGAGTCCATCTTTTCAGGTATACTCTGCTTGCAATATTGTGTGGACATATGCTGCATTTGCCCCCCTTCTCTTGAAGTCTTGTTTTTTTTTTCTGCTCGATCTTTTCAGTCCTCTAGATTGCCTTGCTGTAATATAAAGACGGTAGAACTCCTTTAATGATACGGAACAAATAGAATTAGAACTATCCTTAAAATAGGTCAATGGGAACTGCGATGTTGACCACAGGGTCGGATTTGGATGGCTAAGATCAAATGATTAAAGCACTCGGCATGTTTCGAAAGATCACTTGAGTTATTTTGTATTTATTACTCTCTGGCCCTTGCGCCTTCTAGTGGCATGAGCAATCTATCCGCCTTGATCTGCACCATCAAAAGCAGATCCAACAGTTTTACAATGGCTAGGATCTTTGTAGACTATCTGTAATTTTTTATTTTTTCTTTCACCTGTAAATACCCATTTATTTATTTTATTAATGCAGTAGGAGCCTCTCCTACTGTTTTTCCCTAAAAAAAGAGAGGTTTTGATCAGATTTGGGTCCGAAATAGTTCTTCCAATTTTCAGTATCTAGCCACCCTATGCACATAGAGCCATAGACAACAGACCAAGGAGAAACAAAACCGAGAAAAGAGTTAATATAATGGACTGAAGTTACCCCTAGCAAATGAAATACTCTACCACCCAATCCTCTCCCTCGTACCTTTAAAAGAATGGGTGAACATGAAAAAAATACAGTAACTAAACTATGGATCCATCAATGAACAAATATTGTGAAACGACTATTCCCAATAAACTGGACATATATTGTGAAGCAGAGGATATGTTCTATACTGCTATAAAAATGTCTATGTGATCCAAAAGTTCGTCAGACGTTTAGCTAGAACTGCTAGGAATTAGTATACTGGAATCATGCCATTACAAAACTGTTATTTAAAGTTTTTCAATTGGAAGTTGATGAGGACATCCCATCGACTTACGGTGTCTAGCGGGAGGTGAGGGAGGAAGGCACCACAAGTGAGGAAGACATGCATACACTTGCCTTAGCTTCGGCCAAGAAAAGAAGAGGAGGAAGCCAAAGAAGAAAAGAAGCAAGCCAAGGCGAGGAGGTGACCCAAGGGTGGAGTACCAACCGCATGGAACTAAGGGAACCAAGCCCACAGCCCAAGGAGCATGCAACCAAGCCAATCCAAGGTGGGCAACCGCATGGGCCAAGCCAAGGGACGATCAAGGAGGCGCATGTGCCCAAGGAGTGGCGGCACATGGCCCAAGGAGGTGTTTGGTCAGGCCTAGGCGTGATGGAGGGTCATTGGACTCCAACACAAACTCAAAATCTGAATTAGAGCACTCTCCCTGTTTCAGCCCAAAGTCAATTCCAAATTTGAAGTGGATTTCAATCCGAATTGGGCCTTATGTGTTAGGGAATTGTGTGGGCTTGCATGCCAAATATTTAGGCCGAATTATACTTATAATTTCAGCCATGTATCTTTTGTTTTCGTTCAAAACACTAGAGTTTGTGTTATTTGCGTTTAGGAGTTGTTTTCGGTCTTTAGAGCCCAAATTAGAATTTGGGCTTAGTCCATGGAGTTTTGGCCGAACTAGAGGGGGGAGACTCCCTATTTGAGAGGTGTGGCTTGTTAGAAATATGTTAGAGATAGAAATCCTTTTGTACTCCCTTATCTGTATATGGCATACACCCCTTGTACACCCTATATATATTGCCCATTGGACTTCTTCAATACACACAATATTCATAACATGGTATCAAAGCAAAGGTTAGGGTTAGTGTTTCTTACCACCGCCGCCGCCTCCTAGCCTCTACTCGCCTCCTCTGTCGCTGCCCCCGGGAAGACCGATCTTTGCTCCCGGGGGTGGCCTCCTTTTTCGGCGCCGTCTTGTGCCCCTGGATCCCGATCTGCGCGCGAGCAACCCGACCATCGAAGATCCTCTTCTGGATCCCGATCCGCCACACCAACCCAGGCAACCCTCGAAGATCCTCACCGTCGTCGAGCTGGCTCTTCTTCCTCACATCATCCTCCGCCGAATCGGGCGCTGCCTTCTTCAGGCTCCTGGCCCCCAAGGGGAATAGCTTGAGGTACACGGGGGCGGTATGGTCGTCTGCGCCCTGCTGCTCGCGGAGCGTGGAGTTCCACCGGTTCTTGATGACGTTAGCCGAGCGAGGATCCAAAACCGTTCCTGGGAAATCCGATCGTTGGCGGGAAAAACCTACCGATAACCGATTTTAAAAAACACGGACGAAATTCGCTTAAATTTTCTTAAAAACCAACCGAAATGCGAAATTTGAATTTGCGAAACCGGGAAAAACCGGTCGGGATTTTGGATCCGTAGGTGGCCGTCAGAACGGCGACACGTGGGGATTTCTATCTCTGGTCGGAGCACCCGGGGAGGTACTGCGCGATGGTGGCCCACTTGTTGCCATGCACGTGCTGCTGTTGGACGATGCACTTGTCCTCCTCGGGCGTGAAGGGCGGTACCGTCAGCTCTGGCGCCAGTCTTTGGACCCACCGCCAGCCACGATTGGAGCGCGCTCGGCGTGGCAGCGCGATCTCCGCCTAGTTCTCGCCCCGTGCTTGTGCTCCTTCTCCTCTCCCAATTCCCCGCCTCGCGATCCTTTTTCTCGCACACCACCGAAGCGTGGCGTGGTATCTTGAAGGAGGTGGAAGCAACCATGGCCATGGCGGATTGCTCGTTGCTGCTGCAGAATTGATCCGCACAGTTCTTGCAAGGAGAAAGGATTGGATGGGTGGATGGCTAGTCTAGGCTAGAGTGTGGGGACATTGATGGGGAGATATTTTGATGTTGGGTGCTGCTTTGGGCCGTATTGGGCTGCACGTGGTGCTTCCAGGCTAGTGCTATTTGCTGCTGGTCCTTGCTGTTTGGCCGTCATCCTTACCTGCTTGCTGCTTGCTACTACTGCAAGCTATTCTTGCTGCTACTAATTAAGTTTTCTTGATTTGTGTCGTTTCTTCCGTTGCGTCCACCCAAGTCCGCACCATTCTATCTTTGAGTTTGTCTAAGCCATGCGAGTCCAAATTTACTGTCAGACATAGAAGTATAGGAATTGCGTTATACATGGCAGCAACCGCCGCTCTCACTCTTCTTTCTGAGCCGCGTATAGATCATATAAGTCATTATGATGCTGTCGCTTCTCTCTTAGCAGCCACCCCGAACTTCTAAGACCACCGCGCTTCTTTCGCGCCGCCGTCATCTTGGGTTTCGATCTGCACCACCATGCTTTTATCTATTCCTATTCTACTTGATTTGACAACTTTCTCTTTTATTTGTCGGTTTCATCATCTTCTTCATCGTGTTGTCATGGTTGACTTTGCTCTCGCTTGCCTCTACTTTCTCAGCTCCTGCATTTTGTGCTTATGGGCTGACGCACGACCCCAGATGGGAGATCTTTTGATACTCAATATATTTTTCAAGAGTTGCATGCTATGATGACATTATCAAGACTCGAACTTTGCATTTTCCCAATTTTAGTGTCAATCCTTTCCAAATGCAATGCTAATGCATATGCTTGCATTTGAAGGGGGTGTTAGAGATAGGAATCCTTTTGTATTTTCTTAACTACCTTTTGTACTCCCTTGTCTGTATATGACATACACCCCTTGTACACCATATATATATTGCCCATTGGGCCTCTTCAATACACTCACAATATTCATAACATGGCCGGCCCTAGGAGAGAGGACTACAAAATTTGATGATTTTGGATAGATCCAATCTATTGTTTAGTTGCTAGTTTTCAGAACAGAGTGTTCTCGCTTCTATTGTTCTTGCGGATTCTTCGAGTTTGCTTGGATTGATCGTTCGTGGTCAACCTCGCCATGCAATTGCCTACGTGCTGATTGTGTGGATTAGATCATCGTGAGATTTGTGGTGTGATTGCCATTGAGGAGGTTTGGTGCTTGACGCAAGGTTGCTCCAATTTCAGATTGCATTGTTGTTCTTGAGTTATCGTGCTACGTGTAACCAAGATTCTAAGTCGTGAAGATCGGGCACCCCCGTATCAGAAGTGATATCCGAATTTGTTCTTTCATAATTACAAACCTAATGTTTTATATTTCTAACATTTACAATTTTTAAATCATAAACCTTTCTAGAATATCAATTAAACAAACGATTTTGGGAGTGAAATTTTTCAACAAAGAAATTCATCTTAAGCAAGAAGATATGCAAAACATGGGCATTTCTGCAAAATGTACAAAATATTATGGTACAGTGTAATTCCTCTTAGAAAAATGGTACAGTGTAATTCCTCTTAGAAAAATATCAGGAAACTTTTTTAAAAAAGGTAGGACCATTGCGTATTGCGTCAAATGGTTACTTCATTCTGCCGCTGAAGCAATAAGAGTTTCTTTCCCGAAAGAACTTCTCCAAGAAGTAGCTCTCCACCATCCTGGGTTGCGCGGATGAAAATCCCTAACTACTAAAAGGTGGCCAAGGTGATGAGAATCCCTAATCCCTCGTATGACTTTTCCCCTGTTGTGTGGGGAATTCCATATCAGCGTCGCAAAGCAAGGAGTACGGCTCAGACGCCAGCAGCAGAGAACAAAATCAATTAAGGAAGAGGTGTCCGAGTCTGTTTCTCGTTCGGGAATACATATCATGTTATCATTAGTTAATTGCTTTCTTTACGTAACTTTCTTTACGTAACAAATAGATTACTATCTTTAGAAGAGGATACAAATTGTATTTGGAATAGGAGTACATTGTTATAACGCTATAAAAGGGGAGCCTTACTCATTGCATCAAGGAAATCAAGTAAAAGTCTATTTCCCAATTCCCAGTTCTCTGTTCCCAGTCTCGTTCTTATCAACCGCCACGGCGCCAGAACGCAGGTCCGCGCGAACAGGATCACAGGTAGCCCATCGGTATCCATTGAGATCATTGGGTGATACCAATTTGGTATCAGAGCCAGATTTGGACGCTGCTATGCCAGGTTTGGAGGACGCAACGGAGGAGGTGTCCCTGGCACAGCTGCTCCAATCCATACAGATGCTTACGGTGCGCATCGACGGTATGAATCAACAGATGGGTGACGTTGTCACGCGATTGACAGTAGTCGAGAAGCAGCTGGCAGGGGAATTTCCGGGTCTGTTGCCGCATCCACCAGGATCTCACCACCCGAATTTTTCAGCACCTATGGGCCAGACGTCTTCACCATCACTTCCCGCAACCACCCCAGTTTCCTCAGCCATCCAGTATCCACCATCGCAATACTCCATGACCAATCCAACCACCGTAATAGCCGCCCCACCACACATATCCAGACCCACCACCATGCCATACAATCAACACCAATTTCATCCTCCACTCCAAGAACATCACGGTGGTAACTTCCCAACCGTGTTACCATCAGGCAATGTTTCATTTGGGGTTCCACGCTACCGTAAGCTGGAGTTCCCTCTCTACGATGGCAGGGATGACCCTTTGGCTTGGATCAATAGATGTGAACAATTCTTCCGCGGGCAAAGAACAGAAGAGACAGATAAGGTATGGCTCGCCTCTTATCACCTCACTGGAATCGCCCAATATTGGTATTTCCAGTTAGAACGTGATTCAAAGACCTCTGTCATCTCCGATTTGGGCCACCGATAAGAAGCAATCCTCTCGGCGCTTTGGCACGTCTTCCCTTCACCAACTCAGTCCAGGATTATATTGAGCAGTTCTTTGCACTATTATGTCGCACAGAGGCATTACATCCACTACATCAGATGCAACTCTTCACCGTCGGACTGCCGGAACAACTGTGTATTGACGTAGAGTTACAAAATCCGACAGACCTTCAGGTGGCAATGAGTCTCGCCAGAGCATATGAACGTCGGGGGCAGGCGATCCAGATGGTGCCAGGAGCAGGCAGCAGCCGTCCAAGTTCACGATCGACGGGGTGGCAACGACCATCCACTCCACTGCCGTTAGTACCACGACCATCAGCACCAGATAATGCAACCACGGCCACTCAACTACCACAAAGATCATCCAAACGCCAATCGACGGCAATCCTCCGAGATGGCGAGCGGCGTAAGAAGGGCCTTTGTTTTAATCGTGACGAGCAGGTTTGTCCGAAACACCGTTGCCAGCTACTGTTCTATATTGATGTCTTTGGGCGACGATGATGATGAGGGGCAAGACAACACACCAGCAGAGCCCAGTCAAGCACCCACAGTATCTCTTCATGCCTTGACAGGAATCTGGAGCATCAGGGCCAATGAAACAATGCAACTCAAGGTGATGGTGGGCAAAAAGGAATTCACAGCGCTCTTGGACACAGGGTCCACACATAATTTCATCAGTGACGGGATGGTGCGCAGTGCGGGAGTCCAACTCGAGCCCCGGACTGGGCTTCGGGTGATAGTTGCCAACGGGGATCACGTACCTAGTGGCGGCATTGCTCGGGACTTGACACTGTCCATTGCCGGTGAAAACTTCACAATGGACGCCCTGGCTATTCCACTCGGCGGATTCAACATTGTACTTGGGGTACAATGGCTGCGCACGTTGGGTCCGGTTCTTTGGGACTTCAACAACTTACGTATATCCTTCTGGCGCGACGGCCGACACATTGCTTGGCACGGCTTAGCAGCACCAGTGGCAGCAGTACGTGCAGTCTCATGCTCCAAAGAGGATCTCCTCTCCGACCTATTGGGTGAGTTCGAACACATCTTTGACGAACCAAGAGGCCTGCCACCGATCCGAGCATTTGATCACCGCATCCACCTTCGACAGGGGTCAGACCCAGTGGCCGTTCGACCGTATCGATACCCACAGTTACAAAAGGATGAGCTCGAACGCCAGTGTGCCGCGATGTTGCAGCAAGTCACAATCAGGTCAAGCACTTCGGCATTTTCTTCACCCGTCTTACTAGTCAAGAAATCTGACAACTCATGGCGCTTTTGTGTGGATTACCGGGCGCTTAATGAGTTAACTATCCGCGACAAATTTCCAATTCCAGTCGTCGACGAGCTGATTGATGAGTTGAAGGGGGCACATTTCTTCACGAAACTTGACCTTCGCTCAGGATATCATCAGGTGCGCATGCATCCTGCTGATGTGGAGAAGACCGCCTTCCGTACCCATCATGGACATTTTGAATTCTTGGTGATGCCGTTCGGACTCACTAATGCGCCATCTACATTCCAGGCTTTGATGAACACGGTTCTACGCCCCTACCTTCGTTGTTTTGCTCGTCTTTTTTGACGATATTTTGATCTACAGTTCAACTTGGGCGGAACACTTGCAACATTTACGAAGCATACTCACTGTCATGCGCGATAATGGCCTCTATTTGAAGCGGTCAAAATGTACCTTTGGTACGCCATCCGTGGCATATCTCGGCCATGTCATTTCTGCCAATGGGGTTTCTATGGATGAAGACAAGGTGATTGCAATTCAAACATGGCCACAACCACCATCAGCAAGAGGGCTACGTGGATTCCTTGGCCTCGCCGGCTACTACTGAAAATTCATTCGTGATTTTGGTTCTATCGCCGCTCCTCTCACTAAGTTACTCAAGAAGGAGACTTTCCAATGGTCCGAGGACGCGACCAAGGCGTTTATCACACTCAAGTAGGCACTTGCCAGCGCTCCTGTTCTACACTTGCTCGACTTCTCCGCCGACTTTATCGTCGAATGCGATGCTTCTGGCACCAGGTTTGGTGCCGTCTTCACCAAGGCGAGGGTCCCCTTGCTTTCTTCAGTAAGCAAGTTGCGGCAAGACACCAGAAGCTAGCCGCTTACGAGCGAGAGCTCATAGGATTGGTACATGACATCCGGCACTGGCGACCGTACCTATGGGGTCGCTCTTTCATAGTACGTACAGACCATTATAGCTTGAAATTTTTATTGGATCAACGCCTCTCTACTAGCCCACAACATCAATGGGTGAGCAAATTATTCGGGTATAGTTTTTCGGTGGAATATCGCCCTGGACGCTTGAACACCGTGGCAGATGCTCTTTCCCGTCGAGAATGCGACACAACAGACTCAGCAGCTAGTTTTGCGCTATCGGGACCAACCTTTACACTCTTTGACGAACTTCGGCAGGAAGTAGGTAACTCACCCGACTTACAAACTCTCTGTTCTAATATTCGGTCCGGTGCATTGGGAGCACCATGGTCTTGTACGGATGGCCTTATTCTGCATGGCGAGAGGGTGTATGTTTCAGCGACATCGCCGGCCTTACCTGCTATTATGTCGACAGCTCACGCGGGACACGAAGGATTCCAGAAAACACTACATCGTTTGCGATCAGATTTTTATGCCCCTCATGCGAGAAGGGAAGTGCAGAATTTCGTTTGGGCTTGTGTAATATGTCAGAGGAACAAGATGGAACATCTACACCCCGCGGGTCTACTACAACCACTCATAGTACCAACAACGGTATGGGCCGACATTTCAATGGATTTCGTCGAAGGGTTGCCTTGCGTACACGGGAAATCAGTAATTTTGTCTGTTATTGATCGCTTTTCAAAATACGCTCACTTCATTCCATTAGGCCATCCATATACAGCCACAACAGTTGCTCGTGTGTTCTTTCACGAGATTGTCCGACTACACGGCATTCCACATTCTATTGTGAGCGACCGTGACCCTGTTTTTACTAGCGCTTTTTGGAAGGATTTATTCAGATTAACGGTACTCATCTTCATATGAGTTCTGTATTTCACCCACAGTCAGATGGCCAAACGGAGGCTGTAAACAAAGCTATTGCTATGTATCTTCGTTGTCTCACAGGGGACTGACCGCGCGCTTGGGTCGAATGGCTTCCTTGGGCCGAGTATTGTTACTATACATCGTATCATACAGCTCTTCGTGACACTCCTTTCAAGATTGTATATGGGCGACCACCTCCTACTTTGAAAACATACAATGAGGGCACTGCAAAAGTAGTCGCGGCAGAAGCACAACTTCAGGACCGTGATACATTTCTTAACGAAGTCCGTGATCGATTACTCCAGGCCCAGCACTATGCCAAGCAATACTATGATAAACATCATCGGGAGATCACATATGAGGTAGGCGAATGGGTATGGTTAAGGTTGATTCATCGGCAAGCAGCTTCCCTACCCGGCAGAAGAACAGGAAAGCTGGGTCCAAGGTTTTATGGGCCGTATCAAGTGTTGGATCGCATTGGGACAGTAGCATATCGGCTCCAACTTCCTGACGGCTCACGGCTTCACAGTGTTTTCCATGTGGGTATTCTCAAGAAGTTCTATGGAACGCCTCCAACAGCAATCCCAGTGCTACCTCCTATTGATAATGGTCGCCCAATTCCGATTCCTGCAAAGATTTTAAAGGCTAGCCTTCGTCGAGACGTGTGGCATGTCCTTGTACAATGGGTTGGTCTTCCACCGGCTGATGCTTCATGGGAATCAGTGGAAGCTTTCAAACAGGATTATCCTTCTTTTCAGCCCGAGGACGAGCTGTTTACCAAGGCCGGGAGAGATTTTGTGCGGGGAATTCCATATCAGTGTCGCAAAGCAAGGAGTACGGCTCAGACACCAGCAGCAGAGAACGGAATCAATTAAGGAAGAGGTGTCCGAGTCTGTTTCTCGTTCGGGAATACATATCATGTTATCATTAGTTAATTGCTTTCTTTACGTAACTTTCTTTACGTAACAGATAGATTACTATCTTTAGAAGAGGATACAGATTGTATTCGGAATAGGAGACATTGTTATAACGCTATAAAAGGGGAGCCTTACTCATTGCATCAAGGAAATCAAGTAAAAGTCTATTTCCCAATTCCCAGTTCTCTGTTCCCAGTCTCGTTCTTATCAGCCGCCACGGCGCCAGAACGCAGGTCCGCGCGAACAGGATCACAGGTAGCCCATCGGTATCCATTGAGATCATTGGGTGCTACCATCCCCCTCTTCATTTTTTTTTGTTTGTGCTGTGCTACTTTCATTGGATGCGCAATTTTTGAAATCTTCTATCTGTTGGGCAATTGGATTCCTTAGCTTCAAGGTTTCCTTGAAAATCCAGAAGATGGTATATTGCAATTTTGGAATGGATTTTTAAGCTGTGATGCCAATCATGGATTGTTATGAAATTACCAACTAGATTGATCAAGTTAATTGAATTTTGGTTGAGTTACGAGTTGGCAATAATAGATCGTTATCCAATTTAGGTAATTCTATCATGTTTTGTGTTATGTCTGATGGTAGATTTGCCAGAAGTGAATGCATGTCCAATTATGTCAGTGAAATGAAGTCATACTCAATGAAATTCCTTTTAAAGTATTGAGTTTGCAATAACGGAACTTATAGTGAATTAGTAGAAAAGAGAAAGATGGAACTAGTGCCCCTTTGAGGGATCGAGGACTTTGTAGATTAACTATCTAGACAGTGACCTGCATAGAGGAATTAGAGAGTCTAAATTTGACCTTTTGCTTTGCTAGCGTGTGAGAAAGATAATGTAGAATGAATTTATGTGCACAAATCAAAAGTTAGGTGACTAGGAGAGCAGTGTGAAAATATGAAGATTAATTGGACTGTGTTGCTGCCCTTTATTTATTTTTTAAAATTCTTTTTAGAATATGTCAAAATAATTTGAGCTGCTCTTGTTTTCTATTTCTAGAGGGAAATTGCACAAACCCTAGGTATTTTGATATCTTTGCCTACTGAGGTGCTAAAAGAGGATTTAATTTACTCCAGACGCTTTTCTGAACTGTAGACTACATCTTATGTTTAGTATTTAGTAACTCTTAGGTACAGAACAAAAATGAAGTGGTGCCAGTTTTTTTTCCTTTCCTGATAGTCGCCTCTTTAAGATATTAATACTTGTTTGTCAACAAGTTTGGACTAGTGCAAGGTACAAAATTGTTCTAGTCTGAAGACAGTTATAAATTGATGTTTTTACTACCCTTATCTTTTATCTTAAGAGTACCTTTTCCCCTTTGGTACTCTTGATCTCCTAAAAGTTCAAACTTAGTGTTCACTTGCCAGCTGTCACAGAGCTTGCATTATAATGGTGTAACACTGTTATGTGAAGGCAAGTGAAAGTAACATACATGGTTTGGGTGTTCATTCATGAGCACATCAATGTGCAGAATTAAGGTTTGGCATTTACTTGTTGTCCGTAGAAGATAATAGTACATACAGTTTTATAATTTATATATTTCTCTGTTCTCAAAACGCCTTATCTAACTGACGTACTGACAAAAGATGGGGCAAAATACAATTCCAATGTCAAGTTTGTTTATGACTTCAGGCCTCGTCATAGGTGAAAAATCTATATTCATAGTGGCAGGATGTAAAAATCTATATATATCAGATATTCGTGCCTATAGTTTGTTAGAAATATATGCAAAACATAGTGTATTAATCTCTTTATCCAGAGGTGTCAATATACAATTAGTTAGCAACATTATATGACTACATGGCTTTTTATGTGTTTAGATTTCTATGTGCATGTTTGTTCTGTCCTTTTGCAGCACACTTCTTTTTGTTTTAGTATTGGTGTACTTGACTCAATTTAATCCTTGCTAGTTGCTACAGCTCATGATTTTTTCATCCAGGATTTGTGATGGATCCAGAAAACGCAAATGAGATGAGTCTGAAGGACAAGAGAGAATTAGTATCTGAAGTTTCAAAATGGCCACAAGGTGCCTCTGAGATTCTTCAATGCTGGACCCGCAGGGATCTCCTTGAGCTTATCTGCGCCGAGCTGGGCAAGGAGAGGAAGTACACCAATGTTTCAAAATCTAAGATGATTGCCTATCTCTTGAAATTAGTTTCACGAAATAATGGACAACTGAAGGATGGTAATGCAAATGCTTCGTTATTGGGGCAGAATAACAAAGATGACACCCAAAAGATAGCAAATGAGGAACAACCGCAGCATTTCACCAAAAGTGTAAACTCTGACCAAGCAATGTGCAGAGAGACCCGAGCTGGTAGTTTATTGATATGCAGAAATGTTGCATGCCAAGCCACTTTGAATGCAGGAGATTCATATTGCAAGCGTTGCGCTTGCTGCATTTGCCATCAATATGATGAAAACAAGGATCCTAGCTTATGGTTGGTTTGCAGCTCTGATAATCCATATTGTAGTTATTCATGTGGTGTGTCATGTCACCTAAAGTGTGCTCTAAAGAATAAAAAAGCTGGCATTCTCAAGAATGGTTGCAACAAGTTGGACGGTAGTTTCTACTGTGTTTGCTGTGGGAAGATCAACTGGCTAATGAGGTATCCTCTTGACTATTTTTTCTTTAAAAATGCCAGAGGGAAAAGGTTATTTATATGAAAACAAAATTATCTAATAAAATCTGCATTCTATCCTAATTCTTAAGTAGGGCAATACTAGTCCCTGACCAAAACTATCCACACTTTGTGATGGTCAGCTGTAATTTCTTTACTCTTTTGTGTCAAGCAATTTGAAGGCCACACTTTACCTGGAAAATTTGAACTAGAATTGTGTCAATCTACTCGTACTCATAGTGGCAATAACATTTTTGGTCATGAATTAAGCAGCGGGTTAAGGTGTTGTGATAGGCTATTATTTTTCCTTTTTGCTAGTTTCATCACAACCAAACAGTCTGTATGTTTTCATCCTTTTGTTGACGATTTTTCTATAAAAGAAGGATGAAAGGGCTTAAGATAGCACATTTGAAACACTACCAAGAGTAGTGCAAATATTATCGTCATTTGTATCTCTTCCCTGTGGCAATTGTATTTGTTTTTTTTCACCTCTTACCCCTTGCAGGAGTCTGCGGAAGCTGCTAGCAATTGCAAGGGAAGCTAGAAGAGTTGATGTGCTATGTGAGCGTCTATCATTGAGCCATAAAATGGTGAAAGGGTCTGAACATTACAAGGAACTGGCGAACATAATCGGCTCAGCTGTGAAAATGCTTGAGAAAGAAGTTGGTGGTGCATTGGATCAAGTGTCTACAATTATGGGACGTGGCATCGTGAACCGGCTTAGTTGTGGTGCTGATGTTCAGAAACTCTGTTCATGTGCATTAGAAATAGTAGACTCTACATTGGATAGCACCTTGGAGCTTGAGACAAACAATAATCCGACACCCCTAGGTAAGTTCGTGTTATTGTTGACTTAATAACTGCAGCTGCACTCTGAGAACTCATCCTTGTAGAATTAGACTTAATTGTTAGACAATAACCTAACAGGCTTAGATTACTTGATGATGAGATTACAAAGGTGTTACATATAAATAAATTGGAGGAGGGTAGCCCAAGGGGCCAGCCGAGTCCCAAGAGGCCACCGGTATTAACTCGGCACGGCTACCCAAGAGGCCACTGGTATTAACCCAACATGCTAGCTAGGAGATTACACAAGAAACTAGGGATTACAAGAATAGCAATTAATTCTAACACTTCGCATCGGATCGTCGGTGGAGCTAACGCTCGACCGGAGCGAAAATCCATGAAGACACGGAAGGGAGCCCCTTGGTGAAGACATCGGCGAACTGCGACGTGGTGGGCACATGAAGAACCCGACAAAGACCCATGGCGACTCGCTCACGGACGGCGAAGATCGATTTCCACGTGCTTGGTGCGGCGATGTTGAACGGGGTTGGTGGAGAGGTAGACGGCACCGACATTGTCGCGATAGATGAGACAGCAGAGTCCGAGGATGGAGAAGTTCTCGAGCGATTGCCGCACCAAGAGGCTTCAGCCGACGCCATGGCAACAAATTTCTCCCGTGTCTCGCCTCAAGATCGACCGGAGATGAAACGCCGCTTGATGACCAGAGATCGGTGCCCGAGGAAGACGGCGTGGCGAGAGGTGGAGCGGCGGGTGTCCGGACAACCACCAATCGGCGTCGGTGTACACGAAGTCGTGTCGGGCCGTTCGGGAATGACCGGACCATGACCGAGGGTACCACGAAGGTAGCGAAGGATCCTCTTGGCGGCGACAAGATGAGTTTCTCGAGGATCATGCATATGAAGGCACACTTGTTGGACAAAGATAGGCAATGTCGCCTAGTGAAGGTGAGGTAATCGAGGGCACCCACAAGGTCGCGATAAGCGATGGGATCAACAATGACGGGCCGCATCACCGGTACTTTTGCACAAGTGTCAAGCGAGTGGAGCAAGGCTTGCGATCACTCATGCCATGGCGAGCAAGTATATCCAGTGTGTACTGACGCTGTGAAAGGAGAATAGAATCCGTGTGGCGCTGAACTGCAATGCCGAGAAAGTGATGCAGGGGTCCAAGATCCTTCATGGAGAACTCCTTTTTCAATGCGGCAATGACACGGTGAAGGAGGCTGCCGAGACGGCCGTAAGGACAATGTCATCCACATATAAGAGCAAGTAGATCGCCTCGGTGCCGCGGTGTATATGAAGAGAGATGTGTCCGACTTGGCTTCATGAATCAGTGAGATCGAGAAAGGAGGCAAACCGGTGCATTGTAGACTCGGGGCTTGCTTCAAGCCGTAGAGGATTTGTTGAGTCTGCAGACATGATCGGGAGAGCGGGATCGGTGAACCCGAGAGGTCGAGAGCGATATCGCTCTAAAAGTGTTCCGTAGAAAGCGTTCTTCACATCTAGCTGATGTATCGGCCAATCCCTGGAGTGTGCCACCGTGATGACTGTGCGAACAGTGGCTGGCTTGACAACCGGGCTGAAGGTTTCATCATAATCAACACCGGCGTTGAGTGAACCCAGAAGAACCCAACGAGCCTTGTATCTCTCAAGGAGCCATCGGCATGGAACTTGTGTTTGAAAATCCATTTGCCAAGAACCACGTTGGCCTTGGCGTAGGCGGGGGCGAGGTCCCAAGTGTGGTTGTCTGAAGAGTCGCATATTCGTCTTCCATGGCTGGCGCCAATGAGGATCAAGAAGAGCATCACGGCATGACCGCGATAGTGGAGACAATGCCTCAGATGCAAGGCGAGGCGAGGTCGCCGGTACTGTGTCTTTCCACGGTCGCCATGCCATGGGAGTTGGCGGCCGGAATGGAAACAAAGACCAGCGAACAGGAGGATCGCTCTTGACATAGCGAGGTGGAGAGGGACCATCTTTGGAGCGTCGAGAGGAGCCCTACGGGGCGCCAGAGGCGGGCGGCGAGGCGGCGGGCACGCTGCTGTAGACGTGAATGATGGGTGGGCCGGAAGATCGCATGCAGCGCTGTTCGGAAGAGGACGGGGACCCCGATACTGCCGGCGGCTGGAGTGGAGGCCTTGGCGGCCAAGACCGGAGGTTGTGGGCGGCGACCGGAGGGTGGGAAGCCGGGAGGAGCCCTTGACGTCAGCGTGCCCACATGGGCAGCGATGGTACCAGAGGCACCTACCGGGAGGGAGCAGCGTCGGGGAGGTGGTGGCAAGGCCAACACCCTCGGGTGTACCTGCAGGAAGAGGGACACCGGAATAGTGTCGTCGTCGCTAGAAAATCAAGTTCTGCGGGGTGGGGATGGCCACCGTGGGAGAAAGGGCGTTGTCTCGTCGAAGACAACGTGGTGGGAAATGATGACGCCGTTGGTGTGGAGGTCGAGGCACCGGTAGCCCTTGTGATCCGGTGAATAACCAAGAAACGCACAAAGAGTGGAACGGGGGCAAGCTTGTGAGGAGTGGTGGCAGAGAGGTTGGGATAGCAGGTGCACCCGAAAGCTCGAAGATCATGATAGGAAGGGAGGGTGCCATGGAGGGCGAAGAAAGGAGTGCTCATGTTTAGTGTTTTGGTAGGGAGGCGATTGATGAGATAGGTGGCGGTGGCTAGAGCATCGACCCGAAGAGGGGGCATGGAAGCACGGAAGAGGAGGGTTCGTGTGGCGTTGTTGACGGTCACGGATCATGCGTTCGGCTTTCCCATTTTGCTGGGAGGTATAGGGGCACGACATGCGGAGGGTGGTGCCGTGAGCAAGAAAGAAAGCACGAGAGGTGGAGTTGTCAAACTCTCGACCGTTGTCACATTGGACTGATTTGATGGTGCAGCCGAATTGAGTAGACACATGAGCGAAGAAATTAGAAATCGTGGGGAAAGCATCGGACTTAACGCGAAGGGGAAAAGTCCAGAGAAAATGGGAGCAATCGTCAAGAATAACTAAATAATATTGGAAACCAGAGACACTGACAACAGGAGATGTCCACAGGTCACAATGGATTAAATCAAAATTCTTGGATGCTCTAGACAGGAAGTAGTAAAGGAAGATTTAATATGACGCCCAAGGTGACAGCGTGGCGAGGGGAGTCAACTTCGTGCTTGCTGCGACAATGGAGGAAGACCGAGCGAGGTTCAAGAGTGGCCTTGCCTGGTGACCAAGGCGCTGTGCTGTAGTCGGGAAGGAGTGGCGACAAGGGCGCGAGGCGATGGTGGATGAAGGCGGTATGTAGGGTGTAGAGTGGCCGTCTTTATTACATCCGAGGAGGGTGTTCCGCACGGAGATCCTTCTGAAACACCAAGAGGGTCAAACTCAACAGAAACGAAATTGTCAGTAGTAAATTTTCTAACAGAAAGGAGATTTCTGATGATGTCAGGGGCGACAAGGACATTATCGAGGCGAAAGGGTCCAGGAAGGACAGAGTAACCGGTGCCAATGACAGGAAGGGTGGCACCGTTGCCTACGACAATGGAGGAAGGAAATGAAGAGGATGGCGGTGATGTGGGAGGAGGCACCCGAGTCGATCACCCAGTCCGAGGAACTCGGTGGTGGGGTGAGAGAGACGGTGCTGAAGGCGCTGGCAAGGCCCTCGGGCGTCCATGGCGCCCAAGCAGGAGGTGCCTGAGGTGGCTGCGGGTAGTAGGTCCCGGAAGCCGGCAGTGGAGCGGAGTACGCAGGTGGCACGCCGCCATCGAGCTCTTCGCGGAGATGTAGGTCGGATCGCGCGTGGTGGGGGACCACGAGCTCAGCCGGCGGTGGATCCTGGCCACATGTGGATAGAGCCGGTCCACGGGTTGAGTAGTGACGGCCACTGTGGTGTGGTGGTGTGCGGCCGGGTGCGGCTCATGCGACGCCATGGAGCCGCCAGAGCCGCCCGCCCGCTGGCGGCGCTCGGCCGCGGTTGCCATGAAAGGTCGCCCAAAGAAGAACTGATGAGCGGCACTGATGAGGGTACCGAGGCGCAGCGCAGTGATGACGAGTAGACAACTTAGGTGGGCCAGCGCGACAAGAGCCGAAGGAGAGGCGAGGGCGCCCCATGTTGAGCTCGGCCAAGCGGAGGTCGGCCACGAACATCGGCGAAGGACGGGAACGGCCTCTGGCGGGTGACAAGCTGGGACATGAACTGGAAACGTTCATTGAGACCCCGCAGAACGTTCAGCACCAGAGTTCGGTCCTGGATGGGCTCGCCGAGGTCGGCAAGGGCATCCGCCATGCTCTTCATCTTGCGGCAGTAGTCGTCGATGGAGAGGGCACCTTGGCGTAGAGCGCGAACTCGGCGTCGAGGAGCATGGCGCGGATTCGCGATTGTTGAGGAACTAGCTGTTCGATTAGAGCCATCTTTGTAACACCACAGGTGTTCGGAAGCCAGGATGTCACGCAAAATTTTCAAACTACTAAGGATAGCATTACAGCTGGATTATACCGATTCAATCAACAATAATTTCTAAAGAATGACAATAAACGATCACCAGATTCATGGAAAAGAATGGATAAACAATTATAATACCACGAACAGTCAAGCAATACCAAAGATGGATTATAACAAATCTGGAAATTTAATTAATAAATTGGCTTGACCGAAGGTAACATAATAATTATTCGGTTGGATAAAAGTGAAGTGCGAGCAGTCGAACTACCCCACCAAATCATCTTGTCTTCTCCTCAATTACCTAATTAAAACATACAAAGCAAGGGTGAGTCAAGACTCGGCAAGTGCATACAAGAATAATCAAACATAGAGTGGACAACACAAACCAAAGGAATTACGAACAAATCTTGGAACACATATACGATTGAGCGGAATGAATACATGAATGGATGGAATGAAAGAATGCATTGAAGGAGAACGGACTTTTCACACGTTTATCTGGGATAAATAGTGACACACCGTCGGTGTTCACTTAAGCCCGCCATAGCAAATGCGGATCCAATCACCGTATGAAGAACGTTTCATACGGGTGTCCGGTTGCCACATTGGAATGGTGGTCAACGTTGCCCACATTGGAATGGTGGGTCTCACATGCCCATATTGGAATTAATGGGACTTAATCAAGTTTCACTCCGTGTGGATGACAAAGGAAATATGTGTGCATGTAATGAAATGCATAACTTGAACTTCATCTCAATTTATCACGTAAGAAGGTATTGAAATCTACCACATCATGCTCAAATCACAGGAATACTCATAAGTTACCAAATTATCATGCATTCATCAAATTCACACAAGTTAAACATTGCACTTGCCTTCCGTGCTGTGACGTATTGGGAAGCAACGAAGGTGTCCTTCCACTCACCGCCTCACCGCCTATACAATATAGAATAATCAAAATAAGTACAAGCGAGTAAGGCATTGCTACACGTGTCCTCCCACAATCTCTAGCCAAACCAACCAAACAAAAGGTTCAATTTGATCAATTTACCCAAACATTCCAAATATCCCTAATCTGGCAGTTTTACTAGAAAATTCACCAATAAAAACCGTAAGTCCAAAAGACCTGAAACCAGTGCTCATCTTTTCTTAACTTAGCAGCTCTGAAACTCTAGTTGGTGGTAAACTCTAATTCGCCAATACAGAGGTCTAACCATCCAATGAAAAACTACAACTGCAGTCTGCCCGAATTCAGAACAGCCCTAAAGAAAAGGCTCTAACTTTTAAACCACAGATCCAAATAAAGTGATCTTTATCAGCCTGGAAACATGGTGAAATTATCTTCAAAAACCTAGTTGGGTGGCCGACCTGATTCGACTCTAACTAGATCAAAACCTAGGTGCAACCGACTATACCCAGAATTTCGACAGACAGAGCAGCGCGCACTAAAAACTCATATCTCCTAAACCGTAAGGCGGAATCATGTGATTTCGGTGGCTATGGAAAGCTAAGAACAATACCTACAACTTTCTAAGAGATGAGAAGATCGAAAACGTCAGAACTTACCCAAATCGGCGAACAAAAGTGTGCACCGCAGGACGAGGGTGGCGGCCACAAGGGGAGGAGAGGGAAATGGGGAGGCGGCTAGGGTTGGGGTGCCTCCCTCCCTTGGCCGGCCCCCTTGGGCTGTTCTCCCCTCTTGGGCCTTCGGGTGGCACCACGGCCAAAGTTGGCGAAGAAATGCGAAAACCCCACGAATCTGAAATTCGAGTTTGCATTTGTCTTTACCCTCCACCCGTTCTATTAACCGAATTCTATTTGAGTATTACATTCTACCCCTTAACAGATTCGACCTCGAATCTAAACACAGATCTTATTCGAAAGAAAACTGCGACTGGAATTATTAACGAAAAAAACACGTACCAAAAACGAACAGGTCTGGATACTTATCGCGCACGAGGGTCTCCAGCTTTCAAGCGGCCTCTCTTTCTGACTAGAAAACCACCACCCAAAGACCCAAAACGGCGCTGACCTAACACTCAACCTCGAACTTTCTAGGTACCCTCATCGAAAGAGGATCGAAGATAAGACCATACTCAATGGTCAACGTCTTAAACTATAACTCGAATCTTGAATGGTTCACCGCCCACTCAAAGACTGAACACACCCGACGCTTGCGTGCTTGCGCGTGTGCCGAAGACGGTCAAAGCGAAATACCATACAAACTTTCTAATTTCTGCAACTTTCGAAAACGAAGAGAATCCAATTGAAAATAGAGAGTCCTCATCGCGTCCACTCAATGCTAACTCTCCACCAAAAGATTAAATTCCAAATTTGATAATTCATCTCAAAACAAATCCATTTTCTAAATAGACGGTTTACAAATGAACACCACGACAACCAAAGGTGAAATCACTCGACGCCTAAACCAAAAACTTGCGGTTTGTCCGAATTTGGAAAGATTCAACACGCCAACACAGCGCCAACTCAAATTATGGAAAACACAAGTCAACGACACAAAACTCAAACGAGAATCAAGAAAACGCCTCATTATCCGATGAAACACCATTTCCTCGCTTTCTCTTCTAGGAATAAAATCTCTCGAACCTTGAATTTGACTTCATCGCATACCACACGAGCTTAAACCTCTTAGTTAAATATCCTCAAATCATGTTCAAACCGAATTATATCATCCACACCATTGTGAAGAGACTCTATGAAATCCACCGGATCTGTAGGTAATGAAATCGATTTGATTGAAGGCATCCATAACACCACGAGAATAGGCACCACGCAATCATATTACCTTCAATTTCCAATAACCACAATTCAAGATCCTTAGCACGCATCGGACATGTACCACATCGTAAGAGTTCTATCAATGACCATTCATTGCTCAGGAAACTCTATTATCCCACTTCCTCTACGCACAATCATTGAGTGACCAAAGGTCTAGCATGAAAATGCAAAGCCCAGATCCAACTTCCAGAACCTCTACAACAGATTGCTCTTGTGAAATCATCGAATTAAATCTCCAACATTACCACCATTCTAACATACTCACTCATTGACATCATCAGAAATCACCCACACCATCTCGCAATGCTATCCAATTGCGTTACTCTAAAAACCCAATGAAGGTTTCCATACCTCCGATAATCACCAACCTTTCAATCCTGAATTGAAGTTCTAGAATTTCACTATACCAGGTGTTAATCAGTCGTAACACTTTTCAGACTTACTTCAAAGTCAAACATCTCAGGTGAATCAATTCCCCTCCAAGGGATACAGATCAAAACCATTTCACATTCTACTACTCCTCCGACAACTTGGTAGCAAAATATCATCGCTACGATTACTCATCCACCACCAAACAGTTGCCAAACTTCACCTTGCAAACACTTCGCAACACAAAACTGTGATCCTTTCTCAAGAGGAAGAGGCGAACAAAAACAAGTTCATTCATACAGGAAAGCGTTGCTCACCACGGCGGCCAAGAAACCAAGAAAAATATTCCGCTAAAGGTGATCTTGGAAAGCGAAAACTAAGTTCGTAGTTGAGGGAACACATTCCTCGTAAAATAATAGCAAATAACAACCGATAAGAAAACGTAATTACGATTGAAACTCAAATCTTTTGAGTGAAAAGGCGTAAAATTTAGGCATGTTTTAAATACTTCAAGTTACAAAACTTGACTCGGACTATCGACTACTTCTCTGCACTTTTTCCTTTAACACAACAATTAGTCCTAGAACGAATAACACCTTGCCACATGAACAAGCTAAGTTCTTTAGTCCAATCCACGGAGCTACGTAAGAACCAATAACATTTTTCAACACGCCAAATTTGTTCGGAACAGATCATCTACTCATGAAACATGAGATCCAAATGCCTTCAGCCACAAAACTCGAAACATTTCCCTTTACAAGACTTCAGGGAAAACAAACGGATTCTCAATGAATAGACGATAATTTTCTTTGATTGCAACTTCACTTAGCGAACCCAAACCAAGGACCCTTTAGGGCTAAATCACACGAAACTCTTAAGAAGCAATAGTATAATCCTATACCTCAAGTTACCCAAAATATTTTCAGTTTCCAGATGATTCATGAACTCCCAAAAGGTCATGAAAACAAAACTCGAAGTATTCTCATGTTAAGCGATATCACCAAGGGTGATCAAATTTCCACACGTATCAACATCAAACTCACTACAACATTTAGAAAATATTTCGAAAGACCCACGTGGAAAGAGTGGGTTGATTCTTTCTCAAAAGAAGAGGCAAATAGAAACGATCTTCACCAACTAAAGAATTGCTTACCACTCGCAAAGGAACACGTAACCAAGGGAAAACCAATTAGGCAATGAACTCATTGAACATAGGTGGAGTCCACAATTGAAAACATGAGCCTCACAAGAAGAGAATGTCGGATCTTTACAGATAAGAACAACGAGCATTCAAGATCAAAACGCCTGCATCACCGAAGAACCATTATAACTCGCAACAAATCATTTTACGTGGCAAACTTCGTTTATCATAATAAACCGGGACCTCCAATAGGTCATGAACACAAAACTCAAATTGAATCATTTTGGAAACATCAAGAAAGGTGGTCAAACTTCTTTCTTTATAAAAGAATCAACCTTACTCTCACATTCTTGATCGTGTCAATAAACCTTCTAAAGGAAACATGACAAATCGGGTCATAAAATTTTCAACATCACATGGAATTGTAATAACAACTTGTTCTAGAAAAGAATCCTGGTACAAAAACCACAAAGTTGAATAAACGTCACACCCAGCACTACAAAACAATAGAGAAAAGAGGTTTCGATATTTTTTTTCCAAAGGAGGTTCTAAACTCCAACACTCCAAATATTCCAAAGAAATGAATATAGTCGAAATTTCTTCAATGAACTTTGTGAAAGGAAATTTTCATTCTCGAATCACAAACGGATAACCAAGTCGCCTCTTATCAACAAGAGAGATAGGGCTAACATAAAGAGAACGATCTTGTCAAGAATATCGTTCACAAACAAAGAATGAGAGCTCAAGAGCTGAAAGGCAAGAAACTATTTTGAAAAACAAATAGGGTCTAATAGAAACCCGTAGCCCACAATCTTTGTTTGGGTGCAACCCCCGACTAAAGCATAACCCAGAACTCTAAAAGGGTTTTAACGCTTTTCTTCAGAAAAGGGATGCATCAAATTTCAACAAGCAGAGGGTTCCAAAAGGAATACATTGAGCCAAAACTTTCTCGTGTTAACGAACTTGCAACAAGAATTCTCATTAGGCAAACCATCAAACGAGTAAATGAGTCGCTTTTTTCCAATGAGAAAGAAAGAACAACCATGAAAATATCAATGTTGCCAATTTACAAGGATCATTTGTAGTAAAAGCAATTCGACAATCGAAAAACAATAATGTTTTCGGAGTACCATTAAAGGCCTACTGACACTCGTCTACCAAAATTATGAACCCAAGAGAAATTCATTAATCGCCACCGGACAAGAATTTGTCAAATTCGAAAATCAAGGAAGAGAACGAGTTACTAAAGCAACCCAAGAGAAATATGCAAGATCAATACACACTTGATAAAGAAATTGCAAAAGAATTCTTCCAATACCGAGATTCCAAACGAATGAATGAGTTAAATTTCCCCAACAGGGGTAAAACAAGTCTTTTGTGAAAAGAGGAATCTTGCATTTGAACTATGCTCACGTGGAGCAGAAATATCACAATAGTCGAGAGGGCAATATTCGTTTCAAAGAACGAATCAGAGAACTGCTGGAGCTTGCCTTCTTCATTAAAACCCCAATTTCAAAAGAATTCACGAACTGCCAGGAACCACAACCAGGAAACCAGATATCAGTTCGAGAAAGGCAACAAGTTCATCAATGAGCTCATGCTCGATCTGAGCTTATGGAACAGAGGTAAGAAGTTCTCTAATATCCTACTACAAGCAAGGTGTAGCTTTGGCAAAACCGTGACAACAACCACGAACTCAATCGATCAACGCCAGCTAGCGAAACACATAACTAGTGCAATCAATTATGAATATATATATATATATATATATATATATATATATATATATATATCGGATCATCTCATGACGATCATAGAATAATTTCATAGATAGAGGATATCACATCATATCATGGATTAACACATCATAGCACAACACAATTTAACAACGACTCAATATTCGAGTCACCACAATTCAAATACGGAAGCAACAGTTTACCCAACCCTCCTAATGTGCACAAGGTGTCAATTTAATATGTTTGAATGAACCACGGACCTAAAGCCCGCTCGATACCAATCGTAACACCACGGCCGTTCTAAGCCGTGGATGTCACGCAAAATTTTCAAACTACTAAGGATAGCATTACAGCTGGATTATACCGATTCAATCAACAATAATTTCTAAAGAATGACAATAAACGATCACCAGATTCATGGAAAAGAATGGATAAACAATTATAATACCACGAACAGTCAAGCAATACCAAAGATGGATTATAACAAATCTGGAAATTTAATTAATAAATTGGCTTGACCGAAGGTAACATAATAATTATTCGGTTGGATAAAAGTGAAGTGCGGTGTCTTGAACTACCCCACCAAATCATCTTGTCTTCTCCTCAATTACCTAATTAAAACATACAAAGCAAGGGTGAGTCAAGACTCGGCAAGTGCATACAAGAATAATCAAACATAGAGTGGACAACACAAACCAGTGGAATTACGAACAAATCTTGGAACACATATACGATTGAACGGAATGAATACATGAATGGATGGAATGAAAGAATGCATTGAAGGAGAACGGACTTTTCACACGTTTATAATGCAGTATAAATAGTGACACACCCGTCGGTGTTCACTTAAGCCCGTGCCATGAAATGCACGGATCCAATCACCGTATGAAGAACGTTTCATACGGTGTCAAAGTTGCCACATTGGAATGGTGGTCAACGTTGCCCACATTGGAATGGTGGGTCTCACATGCCCATATTGGAATTAATGGGACTTAATCAAGTTTCCACTCCGTGGACAAGAAGGAAATATGTGTGCATGTAATGAAATGCATAACTTGAACTTCATCTCAATTTATCACGTAAGAAGGTATTGAAATCTACCACATCATGCTCAAATCACGGAATACTCATAAGTTACCAAATTATCATGCATTCATCAAATTCACACAAGTTAAACATTGCACTTGCCTTCCGTCTTTGTGGATTGGGAAGCAACGAAGGTGTCCTTCCACTCACCGCCTCACCGCCTATACAATATAGAATAATCAAAATAAGTACAAACGAGTAAGGCATTGCTACACGTGTCCTCCCACAATCTCTAGCCAAACCAACCAAACAAAAGGTTCAATTTGATCAATTTACCCAAACATTCCAAATATCCCTAATCTGCGCTTTACTAGAAAATTCACCAATAAAAACCGTAAATTCACCAATAAAAACCGTAAGTCCAAAAGACCAAACCAGTGCTCATCTTTTCTTAACTTAACAGCTACGAAACTCTAGTTGGTGGTAAACTCTAATTCGCCAATACAGAGGTCTAACCATCCAATGAAAAACTACAACCGCATGCCTGAATTGAACAGCCCTAAAGAAAAGGCTCTAACTTTTAAACCACAGATCCAAATAAAGTGATCTTTATCACCGAAACATGGTGAAATTATCTTCAAAACCTAGTTGGGTGGCCGACTGATTCGACTCTAACTAGATCAAAACCTAGGTGCAACCGACTATACCAGAATTTCGACAGACAGAGCAGCGCGCACTAAAAACTCATATCTCCTAAACCGTAAGGCGGAATCATGTGATTTCGGTGGCTATGGAAAGCTAAGAACAATACCTACAACTTTCTAAGAGATGAGAAGATCGAAAACGTCACAGAACTTACCCAAATCTGACGAACAAAAGTGCTTTGCTGCAGGGCGAGGGTGGCGGCCACAAGGGGAGGAGAGGGAAATGGGGAGGCGGCTAGGGTTGGGGTGCCTCCCCTCCCCTTGGCCGGCCCCCTTGGGTCTATTCTCCCCTCTTGGGCCTTCAGGTGGCGACCACGGCCCAGTTGGCGAAGAAATGCGAAAACCCCACCGAATCGAAATTCGAGTTTGCATTTGTCTTTTACCCTCGGCCGTTCTATTAACCGAATTCTATTTCGAGTATTACACATGCCCGGGCGGTGAGGCCGTCGTGCTCGTGGATGACATCCGTGAGGTCGGCGGAGATGGTGTTGAAAAGCCGGGAGAGGACGACCACGATCCATGCGCGACCACGCCGGATCGTAGGGCGGGAGTCGTTCTTGAGGACGTGATCCTTCAAGGCGGCGGCCGAGATGAGGAGGACGTGGCGCGCCACTTGGAGTAGTTGGAGGATTGAAGATCAAGAACTATTGGAATTAAGTTCTTGATGTTCGGGCGGCAGCAGCTTGACTGTGGAGGCGGGCGATGGCCGCGCTTCGAGGAAGCGAGCGGGCGTCGTCATCCTCGAAACGTCGGCATCGTCCCGAAACTTCGGTGCGGAGGTGATCCCGGAGGCCGCGGCTCGCCGCTCGAGGGCATCGGCTTTGTCGCGCTCTTTGTCAAAGCGCCGCAGCCTTGCGACACGCTCTGGCGGCGGCGAGACTTGAGAAGAGCGGCTTCCTCCGCGAGCTGCCGGCCGCGCTCTGTGTTGGTGGTGCGCAGAGAGAGGCCTCGTCCTCCAGCGCTAATGCGAGAGAGGGCTTCGTCGCGAGCTTGGCCGCGGTAGCCACCGTGGAGGAGCCGGAGGCGGCCATGGCGCAGCGCGGCAGAAGAAGCGCAAGGCGCGGGCGGGATCGGGGTGGGATGGGAGCGAAGCGAGATGGATCGTTGTTTAGTCTGATACCATGTTAGACAATAACCTAACAGGCTTAGATTACTTGATGATGAGATTACAAAGGTGTTACATATAAATAAATTGGAGGAGGGTAGCCCAAGGGGCCAGCCGAGTCCCAAGAGGCCAGCTGGGTATTAACCTGGCACAGCTACCCAAGAGGCCAGCTGGGTATTAACCCAGCACAGCTAGCTAGGAGATTACACAAGAAACTAGGGGATTACAGTAAATAGCAATTAATTCTAACATTAATTGCATTAATGATCTGAAAAATACATTTTTAAAGATGTCCTTACAAACGATGCAGACTACAACTTTGTGTATGAACAGATGGTATTTACTTTTGCAGGTCCCCAACTCCAAATCCTTTTTGAGGAGATCACTCAATTTTCTTTGGTTATTGTATTGAAATATCAGGATAACATCGCTAAGGAGAATATTGATGGCTGCAAAGTTTGGCACCGAAATGATAGGGTGCCTAACTATCCAGCAGAGCCCACATGCCATGTACTGAGGCCAAATACTAGGAGCCTGCTTTCAGGTCTTAGCCCTTCAACTGAATACTCCTTCAAGGTTTTGCCTTTTGGCAGCACACAAGGGTTTGGTGCATGGGAGGCAACATGCTCTACACGGAGCCTTGACCGTGGCAGCAGCCAGTGCTCAACTCAGAATTCTGAGAGCATGTGCGTCAAAGAGGATTCAATGCAGTATGAGAAAAAGGAGTTGAATTTGCAGAAGCAACAAAGGGCCACTCAATATGATTCACCTAAGGGTTCTACAAACTCAAGTGAGAATAATGTGTCCCCGGACCGGTATTCTAAGCGGGCTAAGATTGCAAGGTTGGATGGTGCAAGTGACAATGATGAAAGCCAGTTGCCACCAACATCAGAAGTTTTGCCATTCGCGAGCTCCAACTCCTCGCCTTCAGAAGCTCCAAGCAAACCTGACTGGCTTAGCAGCACCCCAGATTCTGCGTGCAAAAAATATGTGGAGCAGCAGTACGAGTACTGTGTTAAGGTGATCAGATGGCTGGAGCACGAAGGGCACATGGACAAGGACTTCCGTGTGAAGTTCCTCACTTGGTTCAGCCTGAAGGCATTGGCACAGGAGAGGCGCATCGTGAGTGCCTTCATCGATGCTCTCATCAGCGATCCAGCGAGCCTGGTCGCTCAACTAGTTGATGCATTCATGGATGTCGTCTGCAGCAAGGAGAAGCCTGCTCAATCGAAGGTTGCGTGCTACAAGCTTTGGCATTAAAAAGCTGGACTGCCGCTGAAAGTCGCACCGTGTGGCATCATTTTGCCAATAATTGTCGTCTGATTGAACGCTGAACCATTCAAGTTATTGCTGTTTGCTGATTGTTAGGTTGCATCTGAATTATTTTGTTGGACCGTTGGGCGATATTAGGTTCATGCTATGCTCTGAAGTTACTGACAAGTGAAATGGTAGTAGCTATTGGATACCAGAAATTCTGTACTGGGACTCTGGGAGGTAGATTTAGATGCTTCATTTTAGGTATTCTGTCCATTTGATATCCCATTCTGTGTTGTCGAAAATTCAGCCGGTGGACGATCGGTTCTTTTAATCGATCGCATCAGAATATTATGCTGGTAACACCTGGTTCGTGAACAAGGTCTAGTTTAGCCCGAGGTTGATGACTAAATGTAGGGAGCAGACAAGCAACTGTATGCAACACTGGAATGGTATTGTGGAATTTGCAAATTTGGAAGTGGTAACTGTTGTGAAATAATATCCTGGCTTGAACAGCTGTTTTATGTTATCATTTTTTATCTTCTTATGAAATGTTGACTTGCCAAACGAGGTAATAATGTAGGAGAAAACTGTAGGTTTAATAAGGCACATTTTGGAACGAAGGAATTTTATAGAAAAGTTATTAATAATGAGAAAATGCCAAGTATACCAGCCCTTAAAAAATAGAATAATAAGAAGCAATCTCGCATTATCATCCATTAGATTGAATCTAGATGGCTCAGATCAATCACTAGAAGCCATTGACGTTTTTAGAGAACCCCTGAATTATCCCACGTTGCACTTGCACCCTTCCTCCTTCCAGTGACCTGCACCATTCAAAATCGATCTAATGGCTGAGATCTTTAGTTCTTATTATCCTACATCAATGGTAGTTCCTACTAGATAAGCTCCCATATTAGATATACTTATTAATTCATTTCTCATATTCATAGGTGTCTGTACGGAGCTCGCCCTACCTCTATTACTCAATATTTTAGGACACTACAATATAGGTAGAATCGTTTTTTCGTGTCGATAGTATTAGGATCATAAGATTGGTTCATAGGACCATGGTAGGATGGCACCAAAAATATCATTATGTTTAAAGAGAAGGTTATAAACTACTACTTTATAGCTACCACATGGTGGGATCAGAATTGGAACAGTCTGAATAAGATAGTGTGACCATAATATATTGCGACACGGATCGGACAACTTTATTATTAATTACTACGTGGTCAATCGTAAATTCGTGGGAGCAATTCTTTATTTGTCATTGAAAGTTTGCATTATTTCTTATATGTCACTCATTGTGTTACTGATAGGTAGATCCGGATCTCATGTGGTAGTGTTTCCAGTGACATAAGAAATTAACCCTAGATGAATATACACGACTGAGAAGCTGAGACAGGGCCAACCTGTCAGAGTACGGATCGGATAGCCATCCCAATTTAGTGGTGCCCAGATGGGTCGTGCCGGCGCGAGGCACAACACTGTTGGCTCGACTCAGGCATGACACGATAGCCTGGGCCATGTTTGGGTACCCCCACACACACGACACACGGTCTGAAGGCAGTGCGAGCACAACACGAGCCCGACACGACCCATGTGGCCCGGCTGCTGAGAGGGGAGGGGAGGGAAGGTAGAGCCACAGAGGGTGTCAGCGTGATGAGGAGGAGGATGTCGGTGCTGAGGAGGAGGAGGCCAGCGCGAAGGCGGTGGGCGCGAAGGGAGAAGAGAAGAGGGACGAGTGGCGGTAGCTGGCGCGGAGGGGGAAGAGAGAGAAGGGGTGGGGGCGCGGTTGGCGTGGAGTGAGAAGAGGAGGGTGCGGAGGCGGCGGCGGTGCAGGGGTGAAGTGGGAGGGTGCGGGAGGCGGTGGTCGGCGTGGAGGGAGGAGCCACAGGGAGAGGTGGCGGGGCAAGGGCCAGCGTAGGGGAAGGAAGGGCGGGGGGAGGCGGCGGCTGGTGTGGAAGGCAGCGTCGAAGTGAGGCAATGACAACTTTGTGGTGCAGCGATCTTTGCGTGCAATAAGCGGCACAGAATGACAAAGGGAAGGGGCACAGGCGCCACGAGCCATGGGAGAAAAGGGAGGAGGCGGCTCGTGGTAGGATAGGCCTGATGGTAGTGCCTAGCATGGAACGGCTTTGGCAGAATTTGCCCGTTTGAGCCATTTTGATGGTGGGCAGGGCCGTGCTTAGCACAACACAGCCCATTTGACCCGTTTATTCTGTAACGTTTAGTTTTTCAAAAAAAAAAATTCTGACCTTTTTTTAACCATTTAGGGCTTTTAAAATAGCAAAAAAAATAAAAATTCTAATTTTTTTTATAAATAGCCACCATACCCCCTCATTCAGCACCCATACATTCCTTAATCTCCCTTTCAAATCCTGTCATGAAAATTTAAATTATTTTCTGAGATAATTTGGCAAAATTCAAAAAAAAAAATGCCAAATTTTAAATAATTCAAATTCCGACAGCAAGTCAGCAAAAGAGGTACAATATTGTTTTTTTTCATATTTTTATTGTTATTATTTGTTATGCTAAGATGAAAATAATAATAGTGTTACTTTTGATTTTGTAGTTTTCGTTATGGAAAATTACGATAGCTTTGCTCTTGGTGATTATGGACTTTTCACTGGAGAAAATTGCATCCATAGAGGTTGCGGTTGCCTAAAATCAACCGGGGTTGTTACCGGAAGGGCAAGGCGGAATTCTATCATCAGGCTCTACGCAACGTCTTCGTCGGTGACCACCGAAGTAAAGAGGTCAAGGTCGTGTATATTGAGAGTTTGGGAGAATTTCGAGAGGAAAACCAACCCAGATGCACAAGGAAATTAGGTACCTTATGTTGTTTGTAAATTTTATCATAATGAATTGTCTGCAAAGTTTTCAGGTGAAACATGACACTTGCTTGGACATACTATAAGATGTAAGGCCAAACAAGGATTGATGATGAGGCAGACACAGCTGTAGCACAAACGGTACAGTATGTAGCTGGGACTACGGTCTTGAGGTAGCCCATCATTAGGACTTACCACTAGACTTTATGGAGTATACTGCTTTCCAACCTTACATTAGGACTGCGTATAACCCTAGATTTTCTACCGTTTCTACACAGACAACAACTAGAGATCTAATAAAAATACTACAATGAACGTCGTGAAAAATTAAAAGAACTATTTAGTATGTACACATTTTCGGTGGCTAGGGAGGATTGTTGTTGCTCATTATGTTAATGACTATTGGATAATGGGGAAAAGAATTATAGGTTTCAAATTAATTGATGTAGCACACACAAGTAAGAATATTGTAGAATGTATTATCAAAGTCGTGGAAGACTTTGGTCTTACAAATAAAATATTCTTAATTACTTTAGATAATACCGCTTTGAACTCTTAGGTCATGGATATTCCTACTGCAGTGTTGAGTACATACGTCGATTCCTTCTTGCTACATCAACGATGTGCTTGTCGTATTATTAACCTTGTAGTCAAATGTGGTTTGAAGAGGTTGACTTGGTATATTAAAGCTTTTCATGATGCTTTACTTGAATAATTCTAACGCAAGAATAGCAGCATATAAGAACTTCTGCAGAATAGTGGGTGTAAATCCAAGAAAGTTTGGTTTGGATATGTTGGAAAGATGAAACTCTACTTACTTGATGCTTAAGAGTCTTTTACCATATAAAAGTGTTTTTATGTTTTATTTAAACGCACTATCAGAGCGCTGACAGTAGTATAATATTGACTGAGCAATATTGGTTCGTTGCTGAGAAGATGCTCCAGTTTGTAGAAATTTTTTATGAGACCGATGTTGCTTTGTTCACTGTCTATTATCCAACACCTCCTATTATTGTGCATAGTATTTTATAGATTATTAGTCATTTAAAAAATGATGAAAATGACACAGTTTTACGAGAGGCTATTATTGCTATGAAAAGTAAATAGCTTAAATATTGGAGAGAAATCTCTTTCCTATATGCATTTGTATTTATTTTATATAATACAGCTAAAAGTTAAGGATTTGCTAATGTTCTTAATCTTTTAAATGATGCTACAAGGCTAGACTATTATAAATTTTTTGCATATGTTTGTTCTCGATTACATAAGGTTTTCCAAATATATGAAAATAAGTTCCAGGGAGTCCGTTTGCAATGACCTCCACTAGCACCAACCTCAAGTAATAAGACAAATTTGTGGGGTAAGATCTGGAGTGCAGACTCTTTCTCTGGGTCTAGGTCTTCTTCCTCTACAGCGTCACATTCTCAACCAAGATCAACCTCTCACCCAAGGAGTGGGGGATTATCTGCTTATCTGGACATCAATACGATAGATTTCAACTCAGAATGCTTCAAAATTTTGTAATGGTGGTATAGCCATAAGTTAACATATCACGTACTATCTATGTTTGCACGTGATGTGTTTAATTGTTCCTGTCTCGACAGTTTTCTCATAGTCTGCTTTTAGTATTTATGGAGAAAAAAAATATTAGAGGAGAGAAGAACACGTCTCACGAGTGAGATAGTGTAGATACTTCTAATTGTGAAGGACTGGGAACAAACTGATTCACGAACATGACACTCTGTGGAAAATTCAGAGTTGTCGGAGGTGTTCGAAAATATATACACAAACAATGACACTTAGAATAAATATGTATGTAGAGCTATAGGTTATACTTCTTTTTATTTGCTAATATTTTCTTATATTGAGTTTTTACTTAGCAAAGGTTTTAACGAGGTGACCATTCAAACGTTAATAAATATTTTCAATATGTTCGACTCATTTTTCTATCCCAATGTAATCCGGCCCGACTCAAAATTCCGATAGGCCCAACCACAGAAAGCTCCCTCTATTAGAAGAAAAGCCAACCCACCCCGCAAGCAAAGTTTCTACTCGACTCTGCGAAGAGAGAGAGAGAGAGAAGGCGAAGCGAACGGAACAGGGGAGAGAAAGAAAAAACCTGAGCTCGAGCGAACGCCGCCGCCGCCGATGGATCCGAAGCTGGTGGAGGTGACGCAGATCTTCTCCCGCTTCAAGGCGGCCTACGCCAGGAACGACTTCGACGCCTGCGTCAACCTCCTCTCGCAGCTCAAGGTGCGCACCGCGCCCCTACGGGCCTGGATCTCATCCGCTGCGCTAGTCTTCCCGGCGTGAAAGACGCGATATTTTTGCTCGTGTCGACGGCTGTTTTCTCGATTTTTTTCCCGGCTTTGGTTTGATCCGGAGATGCGGGTGCGATGGGTTTGCGGTGCTTGGGCCGGTTTCGATTTGTTTCTAGGGTTTCTTCCGTGGAGAGAGTTGGTGTGTGAGTGGTTTGCAGCGGTTGGCCGGCAAAAACGTCTGATTTTTGTGGAGTTTTTCTGTTGTTTTGTTCCTTTTTTATGCTTTAGTTCATTAGATCCGAGTGTATTGATCTACTCACTAACTTTTCGTCGGGTTCTAGCTCGATTAGTGGCAGACAGGCTCGATTTTTGCTAGGTTCGGGAGCATAATTGAATTGCCCCTGTGGTTCCGCGAGAGAGACGTGGAAATTTTCTGGATTTTGATTGGAATTCCCTCGTACTGATATGTGTTTTGTCTTGCAGGTCCTACTCACCAAGTTCCCTAGCCTTCCACCGTCGTTTCAGCAGACACCCGACGCTGTGGAGGAGCTCAAAATCGCGAGTAAGATACTTAAATTCCTGTTTTGGTCTTAATTACTGTCCTAGCGATCGCATATAGTATTTGCAAATATGTATTCTCAGTGGTGGTTCATAATGTGAACCTTTGGATAAAATATTATTGCCCATTTTGCACGCGATCTTATAGGCTGTATTGGATGTTCTGTTTCGTTAACATTTTAGTTCACATGTTGGCACGCACAAAACGGTTTTGCTAATTTATGTTTCCTACGCTATTTTTTGGCGGAAGTTATGTATGTTATCATTGTGATCAACCTATTTAGCAACAGAACTTTCAGCAAGTACTTTGGGCAGTAAATTAATGTAGACCTTGCGATTGTCGTTAACAGAGCAAGTGCTAAAGTCACTGTGATGTTGAAACCTTTCAGGGGATATTTACGAGCATGCGGTCGTTTTGAGTGTGAAAATTGAAGATCAAGATGCATTTGAAAGGGACTTCTGCCAGCTTAAACCTTATTACATGGATACATGGCTAGTACCTTACTTCCTTTTTATCACTTTATCATTTGATCAGTGGATACATGGCTAGTACCTTTCTTCCTTTTTATCACTTTATCAGTTGAGCAGTTCTGTTTGCTGTCTATGCATTGTGTTGCCTGTCATTTCAATGCATGTACCAATCAGTAAGTACAAATGAAAGAAGTATTATTATCTTTCTTTGTGTGTAAGTTGCCAAATGAGTTCGCCCAAAATAGTGTATTGGGCTAGGCTTGCTTGGGTTATTTTATTTTACCTCTGGTTGGTTCAGTTGGGTAGTCAAATACGAAACAGGGGCTGGGTTGGGAAGTTACGTTTGTGAGTTAGGTTAAGCGTAGATTGAGTTCATATCGAACTCTCCATTGCCTGGCCTACCGGTGAACTGTGATATCCTTGCCAGGCTGGTGAATATTTTATGTTTCCCTATCTTAGTAGAGTTGTTTTCACATCTTATTTGCTGCCAGATGTTTGCTTTATCAAACCTGTTTATAACTAACTATAAAATTCAATTGCTCATGTTCACGTGGGTATTTTTATCCAGGAGCATGTTGTAAGTGTTATTTTGCATAAACCATGTTATGTCATACTAAATCATACTGCTTCACGCAGTGGCATAATCCCCCCATCACCAGAGGAGTACCCAATTTTGGGACTCAATCTTCTGAGGCTGTTGGTCCAAAATAGAATTGCAGAGTTCCACACTGAGCTGGAGCTTTTACCCGTCAAAGCACTAGAGAATCCTTGTATCAAGCATGCGGTGGAGCTTGAGCAGTCCTTTATGGAGGGCGCCTACAATCGAGTATTGAGTGCTCGACAGGCTGTGCCCCACGAGACATATGTATACTTTATGGACCTTCTTGCCAAAACAGTTAGGTAAGTCCAGTTCTGTTACTGCTGCTGCCCCTAATTTGATTTGTTGATTGACTCTTTATGCAGTTCCTCACTGTGATTTTGCTCTGCTCTTGCAGAGATGAAATAGCCGGATGCAGTGAGAAGGGATATGATAACTTGTCAATAAGTGATGCAAAACAAATGCTGATGTTCAGCTCTGACCAAGAACTGCAGCAATACATCACAGAGGTAAATTGCCCTTTCTTTTTTTATGTTTCTATGTGAATTACGTGGTACTCACCATAGATTTTAATTATGTATTGTACCATAGATTTTAATTATGTATTGTATTGTTGACAGGAACACCCTGAGTGGGAGGTCAAGAATGGGTCGGTTTTCTTCCAGAAGGCCAAAGGGTCCCAGCCATGCAAGGTGATACCATCTGCGCCGCTTATTAACCAGACTCTCAGCTATGCGAGAGAGCTGGAGCGCATTGTATGATTTAGTTTTGTTATTTTTGAATTTATCATTTTCTGCGATCGATTGGGATGCCCAGTACTATTCATCACATTTGAGTTGCCCTGATCGCAGCCTTTGAACTGACTGAAACTTCTGTGAGACTTTTGAGTTATTGTATTGTCTAGTAACTCTAGTTGTATTTGGTTAAATCGTTTCCTTGATCAGCTACTTTACCGTTTTTAAGATGACAGAATAAGATCGAAATATCGTTGATTGTGTCGCCAGTGTATTGGTTTTGGTAATATTGTAAGATTGCTCTTTGACAGAGGCTCGTTTTGTTACTAGTCAGAATAGGCCACGCAGATTACAGAGCAATATGCACTGGCTGATATAATAAAAAGTAAAGCGACGAGTGTTTTCCTAATAGCCATTGTCTCAACCAAAAAAAAAAGCCATTGATATAACAAAATGTGATAGGGCAGCTTGTTGATCAGATGGTTATTTGTTAATTCATATTAATAGCGGTAAATACCAATAAAAAAATAGTGGAAAACGTAGACTTGTTTTAAAAAATCGTCTCCAGAAAATTTATACAACTAGTATCACCGTATCTTAATTTTGATTACAACTTGGGTAGCGGATGGAAAATACCCGGCGTTACTTCAACCAAAATGAAGATACTTACGCTTGGTTCAAAAAATAAAAGTGAGGGAAACCAAAATGAAAATATTTAGATCTGCTCATGTTTGACCAAATTCAAAGTAAATATTTCTGGGATTGGCACCAGCCGTATCTCATGGTACCCATCACACAAAATAGTACTGTTAAGAGGTATTATCACACAGAAAGAGGTGACGGCCGAATTTCATGTGTGAACCATCCATCGGTTCTTAATGTAGCTAGTGTGAGATAACAGACTATCAAATACTACAGATCGCTTCCTACAAAACGAAAAAGCTCATCTTTTTTTATTGTTGTGAGGATGCGTTTCTTCTGAATTCACAAACATACTGAGATGGGAGGAGACAGGCCAAGATTTTCCAAACAAATACAGAATCTTGGGCTCGATCTATTCTGTCCATGAGCAACGAGATTTCTCTGTAGTAAAAAAGAGACATGGGAGGAGGCAAGCTCAGGTAGAAAAACGAGACATGGGAAGAGAGGGTGAAGAACCAAGACAGGGAGGAGGCAGGGTCAGGTAGCATAGCAGCAGCAGAGTGTGATAAAAACGGACATGACAATTGATAGCAGTTGCTTTCTGGTTTCTGTCTACCTATAATCAAAGATAGATCTCTGTGAATTCTTGTTGCACCATATTTCCCAAAACTATGTCCTCGTCCGAGCTTTAAGCATTATTCCCTCTGAAAAGGCGATCATTTCGCCGATCAATTACTTCCGACAGATTTTTAAATGGGAATAAGTCTAAATGACCCTTGAATTTTAGGTGTTTGTCTACTCTATCCCTTGAGCTTTCAAACCGTCTAAATCCCCTACTAAACTTTGCAATACCATCTGCTTAAGGATGATTTTGCCTTTAATCCACGATGGCTATCATCTTCTTCCTCCTTCGCTCTCTCCTCTCTCTCTCTCGGTCAAATAGAAGGACGTGGCTCACGGCGGTAGCAGACACAGGCAGCGAGCAGCGGAGCGGAGAGAGCAAAGAGATCGGTTACGGCGTGTCCACAGAGACGGGGAACCTGTTTGAGGCGGTTTCCGATGGAGGGGAGGTCCGAGCAAAGCTGGCGGCGACGAGGTGCTTCCGCGGTGGAGGGGACCGACGCCGGCGGCACTCCGACGGTCTTCTCGAAGGGCGAAGGGGGAGCTGGATGGTGAGGATCAGCGCAACGGGGCAGACGAGGTGGCGCGAGCGGCGAGGCTTGAGGAGGTCGTAATTAGCAGATCGGTTACGGAGTAGTCGAGCGGTGACCGCAACGTCTAGGCGAGCACGAGCGATGAAGCTCCCAAACAAAGTTTCAGGAGTTAAGTATGTTAAGAAACCGGGCCCGGGACTGCGGAGAGTCCTGGCCCGATCTGAGCCGGACTCGGAGAGTCGCGCCAATCAACTCCTCATCCGTAGTCTATAAATAGAGGTCACCCTCTCATTGTAACCCTAATTGATCCGAAGCAATAAAGCGGACGCGAAGTCGCGTATCTCTGTGTTCATTCTCTGTTGTGTTCTTGTGTTCTTCATCGTTCTTACGATTACGATCATTGTATACGAGTACCGTTGAATTTGGACTCGCCAAATGACGGTTACTCAACACGTTATCAGCACGATCGACTCTCCTCGCATCGAAAGGTAACCGTCGAAGAACGACACTCGTAGATTGAATTGTTTTTCTAGATTGCTTTTCAATTCTGCAAAATTTGGCATTCTAGATTGGTTTCTGCGGTGCAAATCTGTTCTCATCTACCGCGAAAGGACTTCAAGTCGCAAGCACAATGCCGTCGGTGGATTATCTGAAGATCGGATGTTGATTGCATCGCAGATTATCGTATAAACAAGATAAAATTTCTTAAACAATAATTTTTCTCTTTTAGTATGAGCAGTACATATGAAAAAAGGCGCGACGACCGAAGTCGTGCGCGCCGACTAGCCGCTCACTGCTGCCATGCACGTGACCGCATCCTACCGCCGGCTTGCTTGCGTGCGCCAACACATCAACACATCACGAAAGAAAGAAAGAAAAAAAAGGGGCGACTGGAGCATGCGCGCCGCCGGCGGCCGCCGCAGGCGCTCCGCCTCACCACGCCCGTGCGCGTTGCCAAGCCGCTGCGGCGAACATGGCCGCCGGCCGGGCCGCCCGAAGGCATGGCGCCGCCGGGCCGGGCCGGAGCCACCCGGCGCCGCTTCGCATGAAGCGCCCCGGCCGGCGCCCCCCCACGAAGACGCCGCCATGTGTGGTTCTCCTCCATGGGCCGCCGCCGCCTAAGAAGCGGCGCGGCTCCCACGAAGGACCAGCGTCGCCGTGGTGGCTCCCTCCATGGGGCCGCCGCCGCCAGAAGAAGCGCGGTGGCTCCTCCATGGGAGCCGCCGCTTGCCAGAAAGCGGCGGCTCCCATGAAGGGAGCCGCCGCGCGCCGAAGGACTCGGGGTAGGAAACCCTACCCCGAGTCCCCTGCCGTATTCTTATCTCAGGTAAACGGCCGACCTTTTGGGCGGCCCAGTATCTTCCGAAAAAAAAGAGAAGAAAACGAAAAAAAGGGCCGTTTTGCAAAAAGGTCCTCGGTTTTTCCGTAAATTGCGTGACAAATTTCTCAGAATTGAAATTTTCACGTTTTAGCCCCTAGAAATTGCAGAATTCGCTGAAAATTCGTATTCCAGTGAAAAGGGCCTCGGAATTCAAATTTTGAATCGGTTTTGCATTTGAAGCATATTTTACCTTGTTATTATTATTTCTATGCAATTTATTTCTTGTATTCTTGTCTTGGTTATTTGTGATTATTTTTTTTGCTTTTAATCACTGAAAATAGCAGTAAATCATGGAAATGCATAGAAAAATACGAAAATATTATAAGAATTTTTGCAACCATTTTTATGCAAATTACCAGCAGTAATCTTATACACTTTACGTATGAATATGCGGATGATGGAATCTGACGAAGGAGTTGAAGAGTCGCCCAAATATGGCCATAATTATCGACTTGGGCATCGGATGTCGAGATTGTACTTGGAGCAAAGAAGCTCCGTCTTTGCTATTGGACTTGACACCACAAGGGCGTCGCTCCAAGCTGCTGAGGAATGATCAAGCACTCCATTTCCTCAGACATCATCTCGGCCTAACACTCAAAAATGAGTACATGGCAGAAAAGAACGCACTAGCCTTATGGACCGCACTCAAGAAGCGGTTTGAGAAGCTAAAGTACACCATCCTTCCTCGTGCGAGCGAGTTGGAACCGCTGCGTTTGCAGGCTACAAGGCCGTGGGAGAGTACAATTCTACATTACGAAATTTGTACAAGTCTTCAACTATGTGGTAAAGTAACCACAGACGGCGAGAAGATAGAAAAACTCTCTCTACCTTCCACCCCAACGCGGTACAATCCGCACGCAACTATCGGCGGGATGGCTACAAGGAGTATCTTGAATCGATCGATATCATGCAAGTTGCGGAAGCTCAAGATGAAGTTCTCAGAAAGAACTACATCTCACGACCACCTAGTAGCAAAGTTGGACTTGAAGTCAGCATAGCGGCTACAAGGTGAAAGCCTCACTCAATAGAAAGAGGCAAGAAGGGTAAGGTCATGGGTCATAAAACCAAGCGGTGCCCAAGCCAAGAAGGGTGGACAAAAGAAGCGCGACGGGAAGCCATATGGTCGCAGGACCAAATTTGCTACAAATGTGGCACTTGGGGTCATTGGTCCCGTGTTTGCCATGAATCGCAACACGTGATCGATGCATTCAAGGCCAAGAAGAAGGGCAAAGGACAGCATGAGGCACACCTCGCCATTGCGGGCATAGGGATCCACAATCATGGAATGCACCCATGGATGTGGACATCCGATGGCGCTCCCACCACACCTCCTTTGGACATCACAGCAGCGGCGGCGGTATGAGTTGCCAACGAGGAGCGAGATGAATGAAGCGCAGATCCAGCGAAGTATCTTCATTCTTGACGATTCGATCTAGTGCACGCATTGCACTTAGTTTTATAGTCATTTACAGTTTTTGGTTGAAATAGAATAATAATCTTGCATAATGGTTGTAAGCTCTAGGAGAGCAAAGAAATAAATTCTTATTATGAGTCCTGCATGTTTTTTTTCGTATTAATAAAGGCAATTTGTGTTCTATTTTGGAGTACTTTATATGTATGGTTGCTTGCTACCTATATTAATAAATATTTCATATATATCGAGCAGCGTGTGGCGCCTATGGAGGAAGTATGCTTAGCGATACAATGACAACGAATACCATATTAAGAGAGACAAAAAATTTTGATCAATCGGCAAAAATCTTTGGTAGTCTTACAACAATCGCAGGCAGCGATACTTGTGTAATAGGCTCAGGAAGAGCCACAATTATACTCCCGATGGGCACAACATTGGTCATTGAAGAAGCCTTGTTGTACCCGAATTGACTAGGACTCTCTTAAGCTTTAAAGATATTCGCTAACGGTCTCCACGTAGAGGCGAAGAAGAGTATGGTAAGGAATACCTACTCATTACAAAGCGAGGAAAATGGAAAAAGGGTATTAGAAAGACTTCCTTCATATGAATCGGGCTATACTACACTCATATTAAGGCATCTGCGACCTATCTTTGTCATGAAAGCGATTTTTAGAAGCTCGAACTTTTACGTCTCTCGCATGATAGATTAGGCCACCCGGTCTTAGAATGATGAGAAATATAATTACTAATTCTCGGGGACATAATATCAATGTAAATAATTTTCCGAATCCGAGAAGATTTCGTGTGCCTGCATGTGCCAAGGAAAATGATTACTAGACCCTCTACTCAAAGTAAAGGATGAAATCTGCATTCTGGATCGTATCCGAGGAGACATTCTTGTCCTATACACCTGTCGGGGCCATTTAGGTACTTTATGGTGCTCATCGATGCTTCCTCGAAATGGTCGCACGTATGCTTCTTCTCTCGAGAAACCACGCTTTTGCAAAGTCGATCTCGTAGATAATTAAGATTAAGAATAATTTCCACGATCATCATGTGAAGTCCATCGGGATGGACAACGGAGAATTTACTTCAAAGGCTTTTGATGATTATTGTATGGCAATGGGAATTACCGTTGAGCACTCTGTACCACATGTCCACACCCAGAATGGACTAGCAGAAGCATTGATTAAAAGAATTAAATTCATTGCCCGACCGCTCTTGCAGAATTGTAATTTGCCAACTACATGTTGGGGACACGCAGTCCTACACGCAGTAACTCTCATCAATTTTCGACCATCAGCATATAACATCCATTCACCTATGCAACTAGCGCAAGGGTCAACACCGAAAATATCCCATCTTCGAAGGTTTGGTTGCAAGGTTTATGTACCTATACCACCACCGCAATGAATCGCAATGGGCCTCTCAGAAAGTCAGGATATACATTGGTTATGAGACAACATCCATAATCAAGTATCTGGACCCAATATTTGGAGATTTGCATCTGACCGCCGACAAAGATATTCGATGAGGATAGTTTCCGTCATTAGGGAGAAATCAACCCCTTGATGAAAAATGTCGAGAGCGGCGTGGCAAGCCTCGGGAATCCATGCACATGACCAGCGCCTTTGGTGAAACAAATAGAAGTCGGAAGATAATTGATTTGCAAGCATTAGCGAATCAAGCGCTGACCACTTTAGTGATTTAAAAGTGTAACCAAGTCGCATGTGCACGCACGCAATGCGCCGGAGAGGGTTGAAATACCAAAGAAAATTGAAGGTATCCTAATCCCGTCCGAGGCCTCGAATAAAGGGCGAGAACTTGCCCCTCGAATCCCAAATGGCAGGGGCGCTGGCGAAAAGGATAAGAAGGACTTGAAACAACCGATCACCAAGTTCCCCATAACCGAAAGGAGCCAATTGAGACTGCACGGTATGGAACCTTGACAAAAAGGCATACTGATTTGAATATTCCCACGGAGGAGATATCGGCATGGATGTGTGCGCACACATCGGTGAAAAACTAAAGGACTTGCCCCATGGCGAAAGCGGTAAGCAAGTAGAAACATTAGAAGTATCGCCTCATGAAGAAATAGCTATAAATTATGTGACCACGGGAGAATCTATGAATAGAACAACGACAAATGTCGACATTTATTTTGCAAAGAAAATTGCCACAATCATCGATCTTGATCCGAGCACGCATCGCTCATTGAATGTAAGAAAAGATCAGATTGGAAAGATTGGAAGAAGGCAATAGAAGCGAATTAATATCACCGAATAAAGAGAGGTGTTTGGGCATGTAAGCCGCACGCCTCCCCATGTGCACCAGTGAGGGCATAAGTGGGTATTTGTTCGAAAGAGAAATGAAAATAATGAAGTTGTAAGACATAAAGCAAGGCTTGTTGCACAAGGTTTCACCCAACGACCAGGAGTCGATTATGATGAAACTTATTCCACTGGTCATGGGCGGAACTACCTTTAGATATTTAATCTCAATGGCGATAAACTTGAATTTGGAAATGAAATTGATGGATGTGGTAGCGCATACCTTTATGGGAACTTAGATTCGGACATTTACATGAAGGTGCGGAAGGTATCCTGTCCGAACCAAGGCAGAGCAAATAGAAATCATGCGATGTGCAACTCGAAAAGTCACTGTATGGATTGAAGCAATCGAGCGAGAATGTGGTATAATCGCTAAGTGACTTTCTCGCAAGAAAGGCTACACGAACAATGAGGATTGTCCTGTGTTTTTATCTGGCGATCCGGGATAGATTCAGTATAATCTCGGTATATGTAGATGATCCGAATATCATCGGAACCATGGAAGATATTAAGAAAGCAAGCTCTTACACGGAATCGAGTTCGAGATGAAAGACTTGAGTAAAACCAAGTCTTGCCTAGGCTGCGGCTTGAGCATACCCACGAAGGTATTCTAGTACATCACCAACATACACTCGAGAAAGTGTTGGAGAGGTTTGGTTTTGAAAAGGCATATCCTTGAAAGTGCCGATGGTCGGAGATCCTTGCGACAAGACAAGGACCCGTCTGAGACCTAAAGAAGAGGGGAGGAAGTCACGGGACCGAATTCCCATACAGAGTGCAATAGGAGCACTCATGTATCTAGCAAAGCTGTACTAGACCGGATATTGTATTTGCGGTAAACCTATTAGCAAGGTGCGGTCAGAACCTACCAAAAGGCATTGGCGGGGAATAAAAGACGTCTTCCGATACCTCCAAGGAAGCAAAGATCTTGGTCTATTCTCTGAAAGAACCAAGACCTTACCATGATTAGCTCTGCAGATCTTTGGGTACACATCGGACCGCTTTGCAGCTAAATCACAAGCAGGCTATGTATTCATGTGTGGTGGAACCGCGGTTTCATGGAAATCGTCTAAGCAAAGTCTTGTATCTACTTGACGAACCACTCGTAAATCATAGCACTATCTGAAGCCTCACGAGAATGTTCTTGGCTTGACGGATGATTCACCACATCCAGCGATCATGTGGATTGGATACAAGACAAACCCCTACCATTATCTATGAAGATAATGCGACATGTCGCCCAAGTACAGGATGGGTTATGTGAAGAGTCCCTTACAAAGCATATCAATCCCAAGTTCTTCTATGCTCATGAAATGCAAAAGATGGGCGAAATTAAGGTCTTGCATACTAAGTCATGTGAAAATCTTGCAGATTTATTCACTAAGTCACTTCCACATCTAGTTTTGAAAGATGCATACGTGGAATTGGAATGATAAGACTTAGACAAGTCACGAGTCGGGGAGAATCTTCACGAACTCATTATTGAATCTTGAACACGAAGATCAAGTACCCAAAGAATAAATCCGGAGATTAAATGAAATTGGGTGGATTGTACTCTTTTTCCCTTACGAGTTTTCACAAGTTTCTCGGCTAAGGCTTTTTGATGAGGCAATTCATGCAACACAATGAGAACACATGACATGTACTCTTTCTCCAAATTTTTCCCACCGGGTTTTTATGGAGTTTTGACGAGACATGAACATGTTGGATGAGTGTTCAAGGGAGTGTTAAGCCGGGCCCGGGACTCGGAGAGTCTGGCCCGATCTGAGCCCGAGGACTCGGAGAGTCTGGCCCAATTGAACTCCTCATCCGTAGTCTATAAATAGAGGTCACCCCTCTCATTGTAACCCTAATTGATCCGAAGCAATAAAGCGGACCACAAGTCCCGCATATCTCGTGTTCATTCTGTTTTTGTGTTCTTGTGTTCTTCATCGTTCTTACGATTCTGATCATTGTATACGAGGTACCCGTTCGGACTGGACTCGCCAGCGACGGTTACTCAACAAAGTAGACGGCATTACATAGGAGTTAAGGGGGTGAGTAGAGAGCAGGGAAGAGATAACCGGCCGGTACCATTTACCGCCCGCCGATCAGACGGAAACGGTTACCGGCCGGTTACCGTTTAAACCAGAAAATTTTTAGAAAAAAATCGTTTGAATTTGATTAAAAATCAATCAAATTTTAAAAATTAAAATTTGAACTTACAAGACCAAAGAAAACCGGCCGGAATTTTTAATCCCGGACCCCGGACGGTAACCGGTAACCGGCGGTTACTGGCCGGAATTTTTGTCACTGGTAGAGAGGATTTAGACGGTTTTAAAGTTTAGGGGTGGAGTAGAGAGGATTTAGACAGTTTTAAAGTTCGAAGGGTGAAGTAGACGAACTCCCAAAGTTAGGGGCCATCTAGATTTACTCCTTTTAAATGCTCAAAGTTTCTCAAGGAAAATCATATGAAATGTTTTTGCTTTTGCTGTGTTGACTGTGTAACTACTTACTAGTTACTACCGTATTTGATTGCTAATTTTTGGGACATATAACTACAGCACTTTGACGAGGCTCGTTGTGTTACAAGTTAGACTACAGGACAATGCAGTGGCTTGCTGTCACAAATTTGAGATTGAGAGTGATTTCAACTCCCAAGTGCTATTGGTATAATAAAATATGAAAGGAGAATTTCCAAGTACTTAATCAGATGAATGCTTGTTAATTCATAACAATACTAGTAATAGTACACGAGAATGAAAGAATTTTTTTGTGGAAACAAAAAAAAAATATTATATTTACCCGGTGTTATTTCAACCAAATAGAACTATTTCTGCCGATTCCTGCGATTGCATGGAGGCAAACGGCCATTTTTAAACGGAGGAAAACCAAAATGAAAATCTTTATATTTGCTTATGCCCTAGATTTGTTGCCAACAGTCTTATCTCAAGGTACCCACCATACAAAAAACAATTTTGTTACAAGTATTATCACACATAAAATAGTTGACGGAAAGAACTTTGTGTGACCAGCGGCCCTTATTGTGTGAGAGACCAAACATCAGCTGCCCATTAAATTGCAATCAAATATTACAAATCACCTGTTTCAAAAAAGAGGAGCTACTTTTATAAATGTGAGGATGGCATTTCTTCTCAGTTCACAATAATACGGTGGAATTATGGGTAGAAACAAGAGTTGGCATTATCCACCTGTTTTGTAATGTTTGACCACATGACAATTTCAAACGTGGTAATATAGGACTAACTAAGCGTTGGTTACAACATCCTTATAATCTAGAAAATGTCTAATTTAATTCCCTTTTCAGAGTATAGTGTTGTTCGGCTAAAAGTAACATGGTTCTACAAGGACAGGTTCCACACTTTATTGAGGAGCAGCTCACTCACCTTAGTCACCTACATTATACTGGTGACACAATTATCATGATTGTAAAGCAAAGAGGGGCCCGATCGATCTCAAATTCTCTTGACACTAAGGTTGCAGCCACAAATTATAGTATACTGCTGATCCAGAAGAACAGGAAAGTTGCCAATTTGTTGGGGCTGCAAATTTGGGATGCTGCCAATGTCATAAACTGAAGAGAGTGAATGGGAAAATTGAATAAGAGGCTTCATATCTGGAAAGTTAACCTTACTTCTATGGGAGAAAACTGGTTGGACCTTACTTCTATGGGAGAAAACTGATTCCAACCGATTCCTGCCTTGGTAATTTGCCTAATGTATACCTTGCAATTTTACTTGCTACCATAATGGCTAGTTGGCATAGGTTGTAAAGCAGGACCTTTTTGTTGTAGCATTGTACAAGCAAATTGTCACTTAAGATTCCATAATTTTCCTCCCTTTTTGTTGTGATCGTTCGTTGGTTGGTTAAGAGTTTGAGGACCAATGGTAGGGCACTCGCCCTCATCTAACTGTCGGCAGGGCTCTTCCCTGTTAAGGTAGTGAGGCTCTGATGTTTAGTTGAACTTTTGATTTCTCATTACTTGATTGATAATAGATACACGTTATCTCTTTTATAGTGTTGGTACTACCGCACCTACTGTTCAACAGTTATATTAGGTTCATTAAATGCTTCTGAACTAGCCGTTAAATTTTGATGCGGTACTACCGCACATATAAGGTCCGGTACTACCGTAAGGCGTTAGTACCTCTCGGCTAAAACGGTTCTACCGATTTCTAGGGAAGAAAAACACCCAAAAACATGCTCACTGGAATTTACATACCGCCAACTAGCAATCGGACATACCGCACTACGGTACTACCATTTCTCAAAAGCGGTCATACCGTTTTCACTGAATAATTTTCAGAAGCTTTTCTAAATACAAAGCATGACTCTTTAGTTGATCAAGTTGGCACAACATAAGCTTTCAAGCTACTAGCAATGATCCTTCTTTATAGTACAGCGTCTAGCCTATGAATTCGGTCTTTCCACCAATCACCGAGACCGGCAAAAACTATAAAATGGTCCTTAGGATTCATAATACCTTTGTCTTGAGCCATGTCAATCCTTTATTGTCTTTACATTGCTATTTGCATGTTGTCATCCATAATCCAGGACTAAACCTTTAAAACATCTTAGCACACACGTTGGTCCCTTAACACATTGTTGTCATTAATCACAAAAATTATTTTTAGGGGGCTAGATGCATTCGACCTATCAGCAATCAATCATTTAAAACATGCAAGTTGATCATTCAGGATACAATCACTAAGTGCAAAAGGAGACGAGCTAAGAAGGGGTATTTTTTATATCAGCAGCGAACAACATGCATCAACCTAGCCCACCCTCCATGAACTCTTCACTCTACATCTTCTATCTATGCATCCTCTGGAACACATCGGTTGCATCTGCAGATTGATCAAGAAAATAATCAAAATAGGGGTGGCAATTGGCCATTCGGTTGATGACTCCAGCAAGGGCATAAAAAGAAATGTTAAGGACTACCACATCTGCTACATCTGAGCATCTGATGACTTTATACTCTCTCTCAAAGTACAGTGATAATTTTGCGAGTCCCTCCTTGTGCATCCTACATTCTGAAATCCACCCTCACTGACATGAAGATATTTAAATCCCCAGATGTCCCAATATAGCTTGATGGCATGCGAACAGTGTAGTCTTAGCCTTCTCATTTACTTGTGTATTAGAACGTATCAAGTGTTGCTTACTAGATGAGACAAAACAATGGTTATGCACTTCTACAAATGTCTCTAATACGAACTTATTGTCCTTAGTCCATTTGATACCAAATATGGCCTCACACCTGCATCTACTCAATTTAGACTCATATGTCCTCTTCATTTTGACCTCCAACTTGTTCTTACCTTTTTCTTCCTTCCAGCCACGTCTGCCATGGTAGTACTGCCTCCATTGCAAAACACCATTGACAGTCGTCTGTTGTCCAATACGAACGGAGAAGCCAGCAATATGCGCATATGCTTTGTAAAACTCGAGGGTTGCATCCTAATCTTCAAAAATCATCCCCACAGCAGTCAGCAAGTCATCATTAACTACTGGTGTGGACGACGAACCCTGCAGCAGTAAGGGTGATTTAGCCCGAGAATGACATTAATCATTCAAATTAACAAATGGCATTGTACGCACACTCACACAGAATGGAATATTGGACGCCTTTTGTGGGGTTTTACACAGAGTGCTCGCAACGAGAGAGTGTGCATCGGCTATTTCGGGACTTGGCAAAGCTAGTGGCCGCACGGAGCTGCTCACATCTTCCATTGAATTCATGCGGCTGCACATCAAAAAAAAAGATAATAAACAATCGATAAGACCTAACTGAACTATCAAACAACAAAATGTGTTTGTAACTACACAATTCACATCAATTGTCTCGTGCATAACTACAAATAAACTGTGCAATGAACATGAAACTAGGCAAGGAACATCAATTAAACCAAAGAAACTAGGTTAAAAAGTTCATGCACATAACTACCAATAAACTGTGCAAGGACATGAAGCCTTTTTCCTTGTTTCATTTCATATTTGAGGATATCAGTAGAGCCTGAACAAGTTTCTCAATGCGGCAACATTACTAAGAGATCAAGAACTAAAGATTGACAAGTATACAATAAATCAATAAATTACTAAGAGATCAAGAACTACAGATTTCTTAATGCGGCAATATTTATCAACAAGAAGGGGGGATTACCTCAACTGGCTCGAGCAAGCGGAGGGGTGGCGTGCAGAGCAAGAAGCGCTGCAGAGGAGCGAGGCGGCACCGAAGCGAGAGAACACGGCGGTTCGGGAGCCGATCGGCGAGCAGCGGCGGCGTGAAGCGAGCAAGCGGGCGGCAGCGGTGCAGAGAGGCGGCGGCGGGGGAGGGCTCGACGCGGCACAAGGGGCGCGCAGCGTAGAGGCGGCGGCCCAGGCGAGCGATGGCGCGGCAGACTGCGGCCTGGGGATGAGGAAACCCTAAGCGCAGTCGGGAGAATGGAAGAGGGGAGGGCGGGGGGCAAACTAAGTGTGTTTCAATCGGGAGGTTTCGCAAAAGTGCATTTAAGTGAGAGGTGGGATTGCCTCACTCGATTTCGCAAAAGTGCATTTAAGTGAGAGGTGGGATTGCCTCACTCGATCTCGGTCGTGTATTTCGTGTTGGACAGATCAGATCTTCCATGTCCATATGTGCGTAATTGAAGCTATGTCCACCTGATATGTTGCCGCGTACTGCAACCGCAATGTGTTCACATGATAGTATTGTATTAAACAAAAATTAAGAAGTAGTTTGTTGCAAATGACAATTCACAAGTATTCTCTTTGATCATCTGGAAGCTGTTACTAGATCGAAACAATTTCTAGCGGTTGCATTGCAATTCCATCGAAGTGCAAAGAAGAAAAGTTGCACACACGCTACACGGCTGCCTATTCACACGCTACACAGGACTTACTTGTGGAGTACACCAAATCGAGTAATTAATTAACCAATCAATCGATTAATCTCTTCGCTGGGCGGTAGGCCATCTATCCGGCCCCTACTACATCACCAGCTCGGCCGGCGGCGGCAGGTTGAGGTCGAACCCCACGCCCACAGCCGGCGCCGCGTCCACCGACGACGACGACGACGATCCCGTGTAGCTCTGCTGGTCGTCCCACACCTTCTTGGCCGTCACGGCCGCCTCTTGCCGGCTGATCGGCGGCACGAACGGTTCTGGCGCCGGAACGGCCACGGTGACCGCCATCCTCGGGCCCAGGAACAGGTACGGCTGCGCGGCCACCATCGCCTGCATCCCCAGCCTCAAATCCAGCGACGAGGGAGCCGGCGCCGGCCCCACTGGCGACTCCCGAGACGACGACTCCACGGTGCTGCTACTCACGCTCACCGCCGCCTTCGGCGGAGGTACGGTGCTGGCGTCGGTGGGGAAGTTGGTCCTGGCGGCGGGCCCGCGGAGCCGCCGCGCGGCGGCGTCGTAGGCCCGCGCGGCCTCCTCGGCCGTGTCGAAGGTCCCGAGCCACACGCGCGCCTTCCTGACCGGGTCGCGGATCTCCGCCGCGTACCGGCCCCACGGCCGCTTCCGCACGCCGCGGAGACTCGGCTCCGTCACGCGGCTGCCGCCGCCGTTGCCAGCCGCGTCGGCCGGCGACGAGTTCTTGGGCGCCATCAATCGATGCGTGCCGTGAGCGATGACGAGAGTGTCTGTGCTGCTGGTTTCTCGTCTCGTGTTCGAGCCTTGGGAGGATGGATGGAGAGGAGAGGTGAGGCTCGCCAATAAATATACAGGGGAGGCCGCGGCGGGAGGCGCGTGGGGCTACGCGATTTTCAACTCCCGGAATTGAATATACAAGCGGCGCCTGCGCCCACGGCCGGGTCTCAACGAGCCGCGTGGGTGCTGTCGATGCGGCACACTTGCGCGTCGTCGTCCCAGCATTTTATCTTGTTTATTCGCAGAAGGAAAGGGCGGAGTCGTTGCTGCGTGCGTGTCCTCGTCGGCACGGTTGCGGCCGCCGCCGCCGGCGAATCAGTGGATTTTTTAGCAATACTGCCTTCGAGTAGGAGCGGGAGGGGGGGCGTCAGTTTCGAGGTGCATCACAGTTAGTTTGAACTGGCCTATGCCCACTGACACCACTGTATGCTGCATTTTTTTTCTTTCCGTTTTCTCGCCCGCGCCGCAGTATGCCGGCATGGCCTCGAAATTTCGGCGTACTGAAGCGTGTGTTCATGATCGGTGAAATTTCGAGGCCGTAATCCACAATGGTTAAAATTTTATTTGCAGCCATGACCGGTGAAAAATAAGAGCATCTTCTTATTTTGTAACTAAGAGAGAGAAAGTATTCAATCTAATAAAAAGAAATCAGTCTTTTAATAGATTGTTTCTTGAGTTTATATCTATAATTTTAATTGATATTCACAAAACAAGTTTTTAGGTAACAAGTAAGTTTTCAATAGCTATTTTGTTGTTTCTTGTGCCTTGTATCAACAACTTGCTTGTTTATTCATCTATAAACAAGTTCACCTTCTCTCATCATCATTTCTCCTCAACATCACATAAATGCTAATGTGTTCATCCCTTAGTAATAATTGACATAGACTATTGTAGATACTCTAAAGAGTTTCTCAGTAGATTTTTACTGATAGCGGGGGAAACCGTGCGTCACCTCGCGTTTCCAATCCAATCATGACCCGTGCCTGCAGACACTTTCTCAATACTTGCCACACTGCTCACCTCTGCTCTGCCCCGACGCCCAGACCGAGCCCTGGCTGCGCCCACCATGTCGCGATGCAAGCTCCACTTCGTCGCCGGCGCCATGGACCCCACCACCTCGATCCTCCCGCGTCACAACATGTTCCACGAAGTTGCGTTGAAGATTGTGCCCTCGTTCCACCCCCTCTCTTCTCACCACCGCTGCAACGCCGCACCGCCCGCCTAGTGCTCAATGTTGTGTCCGCCTTGCTTCGTGCACTCGTCCCGTCCCTCCGCTCTAGTGCGTTGTGCCAATGTCGTTCTCCATCGCCCTGAGCTGCCTGCGCCTGCCTCACCTCGTCTCGTCTCTTCCGCACTAGAGCACTGCACAGCCGCAGCTTCCAGGATTCCCACAGCCCGTCGTCTCTACTTTGTTTTCGATTTCCACCTCAAAATGACGAGCACAGCCTTTGCCAATGCATGCTCCTTCATCTCTGCCTCTCTTTAGCTCTGCCACACCCTGCTCATCCCCTTTGCCGCTCATCTGACGCCTAGCCAAGCCGGGTTGTCTCGCCCGTGAACCCTCACGTAGCGTGCCTATCCTCGCTACCTATATAAAGCCTCCTCCCTCACGCTCAAGCATGCCACAACACTCCTCACTCCTCCCCCATGACCTCACATCCAGTGCCCGTGCTCCATTTTGGTCGTGATGCTTTTTCTTCTCCATCTCCGGCAGAGAACGTCGTTGCGGCCAAGCCGAGCACAATCTTCCTCCTCGGTAAGCCATTCCTAAATTCCTTAGAACCTAAGTCTCCTCACAATGCCTTGATCTAAGCCTCCTCACAATGCCTTGATCACTTCCACCTTCTCAATTGCAATAGTGCACAATCGGCGAGTCGCCGCCACGCATGCATGTCGCTGCCTCCTTGGGTCACCGTCACCAGTCCACTCCGGTATTTTTACGACGCCGTTTTCTTATAAAATGAGTTTCCCTTGATCCCAAGATTCTCGTACCCCTATCTCCTATTCGATTTCTCCATTTCACCCCATCTCCGCCATGTGCCAAGGTCATCTTTGGCCAGCTCTGGCCATCACTCTCCATAGACGACACCTCCCAGAGATTACCCTCCTCTCCCTCCTTCCCCTCTGGACCATTCCGCCGCAAATACCGCCGCTGGAAACGCCTCCCCTCGCCGCTCCTGCTTCTGTCTCGCTGACGCACCGGCCCCAGCTATTAGCTGTTTAAAACTCCATCTCCCCCCTTTTTCTCTATGACAGCATGGCCCCATAGACCGTTTCAGTTTTTGAATCAAACCGGTCTAGTGAACCGCGACCCCACTTGTCAATGGCTGTTATTAAATAGATAATTCCCGAATTAAAGAGAAACAATTAAAATCAGTAGGACACATGTGTTAGCAAAGTAAATTCCTTTTCTTTTTCTATTTTTCTCCCGACAAAACTTTCGGCAGCACATTTACCCTCATACAAAGTCCGATTGACCTCGTTTTGTCTAAATTTTTATAAATCCAATATATTTCTCCCAATACCATTTCTTTGTTTTTTTTTGTTTTTTTTTTTGGAATTTACTTGCGTTATTCGACTTTCTCTAGTTTAGAAAACAACATGCCGAGAACACTCAACGGCCTCCAAAGAGCATAAACAAGTGTTCAACGTGCAAGGCAAGCATCCCTTGATCATATTGATACCATATTTCAAAGGCTATGTTGTTTTCGTTATAAATATTTTGCACATGCTTGAATTGAGCAAAAATTGCTATATTTGCATAGAACTTAGATAATACGAACATTCCCTTGACTTTGAACATCAATACCTTTGTCATCTTATGAATAATTACCCATATATTAGAAATAAGTTAGTAGGATTTAACTTGATTTAGGTAGCAAATGCTTAGCCATGCTTAGTAGAAAAGTTACGAAAAATACTAGATCCGATATGGGACATTGTGGGGACTATTTATGAGACATTTTGGACTTTAGAAATACTTGTGGAAAACTTATGAAAACAAAATAATTTTGACTTGATCGAGTGGTAAGTAGTGTGGAATTGGGGTTAGTAGTAGATTTATTTTGGTGAGGGCGCATGCCCATGTCCGAGAGTACACTTGCAGTTTGTAAGACCGCTTGACACAACGGTGAATACCTCATGGTGATGGTAAAGGGTGTCCATGCGTTGGGGAATCATCGGGCGATATAATGTTATGGCTTAATATTGTAAATGTCTTGTTATAGTCGCTCAGTCATATACTAATTTACGGCGAGTCATTGCAGATCATGGTGGGTTGACTATATCTTATGGGGTAAAGTGTACAACCTCTGCAAAGTGAAGAATCAATTCAAATAGTCTTGCCCCTGGTTATGGGCATTGCAAGAAAAGGCCACACTTTGTTAGACTTTTGTTTTGGAAACTGGTTTTAGAAAATTTGTTTGACACAATGGGGTATATGTATATGGTGCACTAACGGGCGTGTGCCACCGTACTAATGTAGGTATTTGGAACCTACTCTCGCATAATTGATGATTATGAATACTTATTACTTATTTATCATTTGTTAAATATCATCGTTTACAATTATCATTTGGAAATTACTATCATCCATATTTATTTTGAAAAATTGGGTTTATGCAAGAAGATAATATAGCATCTTTTGAATAGCCCTACATGTAGTTAATAGCATTTCCAAAAGTCTTGTTGAGTACGAAAGTACTCACTGTTACCTGTTGAACACTGAGTTGAAGAAGGACCGACAATTGGTTAATGTATTTTCCGCTTCAAGACTCTTTATTTCCTCTTAACCTCTATGGCCTGGTTTTGTAACATTTGTAGTACCTCTTTTTTTTATTTAATGAAAATATGAGTTATGATGTTATTTTCTAAGTAACTGTGTGCACTAGCCACATATCTTAGGACTAGTACAGAAACACACAAGAGAGTCTGGATCACATGATCTCTGATCCCAACCGTATTCGCCCTGGAGGGCCCAAATATACAACAAAGGTGGGCTCAACCCGAAGGGCTGAAATGGCGGTGGGTTGTTGGGGGCATCTATTTTGGGGCCAGGCGTGGGTTGAGATTCATATATGCTTAGTGGGTTGGGCTAGGGTCAGGCGTGGGTTGAAATTCATATATGCTTAGTGGGTTGGGCTAGGGTTAGGTCTGAGCCTTAGCCCATTACCGGGCCCGCACCTAGGCTCTATCATTGAACCGCTGTCTGTGTCAGTTCGTATGTGCTGTTGCGGACTTGTGGTGCGTATCTTTTGCATCAGACAGGCGCTGCAAATCTGAAGGCAGCTAGCTGTAGCGCGCGGGGACGCGAGCTCGGTGGACACGCACGCACGGACGGCGTACGTGTTTGACGCACCTACTTGTTGCCGCGTCGGCGCCCCAGCGCTGCAACTGCTGCCCTCGATCTCCCCCGCGGAATCGCGACCGGACACGCTGCCTACTAATAGGCTGTAGTACCGCTGGTATTAAACCAAAAATCAAGGAAGCGATTAGGCAGGTGTCGGTGATGCTTGCATGGTGTAGGTTAAGTTCGGCAAAAGAAGCTGATTTATTTAACTATCCTAAAAGAGATTTTCACTTCAAGAAACACTTTACTTTGTTGGAGAGAAATAGAGCATGCAGTAGCAGCAATTCACTTCTTCTCGATGTTGTTTACAGATTCATTCCTTCCTTCCGTCCGTCCGTTCGTTCGTTCATGGAAGCCATTTCTTGCGCTTGCATGCATTGCAATTCCATCTCACTATCTCATTGCAAAGAAGGGAAATAAAAAAAAGGTGCACACACTAACCGCGTAGCTAGCTGCCTATCTACACAGGAAGTCAGGAATACTGATCTCCGGGCCGTCGGATCGGAAGATGGCAGCTCGCTGGTGGCCGTCGGCGCGGCGTCGTGCTCTCTGCTTTTGTCTTTCGTTTTCTTTCCGGGGGAGCAGGGCGAAGCTGGCCTCAGGCCCTCCCGAGAAACGACCCTAGGGCCTCCCGAGGGAGAAGTGAAGCGTGCGTGCCGTCGTCGACGCACCGCGCCGTGCGTGGGCGTTCCAAAAACTCTCGCTATCACTACAAGTCAACCGCGCCGCACGATCAGCATTCATCATCAGCAGCAGCGTCATGATCTTCGCTCCCGCTCATGATCTTCACTCTCGCACCACGCCCATCCGGTGTCCCGCGCTGCACAGAGGCCGAAGCGGATGCACCCTGTACAGAAAACAAGGGGAAGAAAGAGCTCTTGTAAACACCTGTGCTTTCATAAATCAGATGGAATTTCCAGCACAACAGGTGTGAGATTCGTACAGGTTGAGACGAGGGCCGTAAAGCCGGGGTCGGCGGCGACGGCGGCGGCGGAAGAGAAACGTTGGCCCCGGTCTGCCGGGCGTAGTTCTGCCAGAGCAAAGGGCTGGGAGTCAGAAACACGACAAACGAAAAAAAAAAAGGGCTAATGGAGCTACACGCGGACGGTCGTCGGAGTAACCTGGAGATAAGATAGCCAGTACTCGTTGGTTGACTGTATAGCTGCCGCAACCTGCTCCTGCAGCTCCTGCCGCATCTGCTGCTTCATCTCCTGGTCGCGGGCGAGCCGGCGCTCCTCTATCTGCTGCAGCTTCTCCTCCAGCAACTGGCTGAGTCTCTCCTCTACCGCCCCCTGTTGCTTGGCTTGCCTCGCCCGCACCTGCAGACCTTGCGATTTTGCGTCGGCGAGAGCCTCCTTGGTGTCGACGAGGCCGTCAAAGATGAGCCAACGGCCGTGTGGCTTCCCCCCGCAAACCGTGTACACAGCTTCGCTATCGATTGGGTTGCTAATCCAGTCGTAGCCAGGACCGTGAATCTCCAACACAGCTTCCTTATAGGCCTCCTGTAAATGGAGAGATTGGAACGTTGGCTTCGTTGTGGGCACTGATGCAGTAAAAGATATTTGAAAAGTGCTGGTATGTTTACTAGTCTCTGTGATGCAAGATCGTTGCAGAGGTTGCTAGGGTTGCTCGAATCCTCGTTTCTGTGACCATACAAAAATCCTTCAATAGGCGTAACATCCCGGCCTTCTTCCTCACCCTGTGTTTACAGTTAATTTGAGGATGGTGTAGTTAAATATACGAAATATCAGTGCAGGTTTAGGAAATTTGCCTTTTTCTGGCACAGACGAAGCAGAGAACTGCTTCCCTGCCTGTGGCCTGGCTGCCTGTTCATATTTCTTCTCCTCCTCGAATCCATCGACCTCTTCTTCCAGATCTCAGACGACCATTTCCAAGCAAGGCACTCCCACGCATCAGGACAAGTCTGCATCCAGGAGGGCATGGCCTGCATTTATATATCATTACATCCGATGTAAAATACCAGATATGAAGTAAAACTCTGCATGTCCTCGCAAAAAAAAACAGAAAACAAAAAGAAGAGTAATCAACAGAGAACAATACCTGCATGTACTCCTCCTGGGATAAATATTTCACCCGGGCCTCCTGTTCCCCTATCTTCATGCCCCGAAACTTCTTGAAATAGTTTAAAACAGCATGAATACGAGCACCATATATCATCTGTTGAATCTCCTTCTTAATAACATTTTTTACAACACGTTGAGCATGCGCCTCAAAACCGTCCTTCCATCTATACCGTGCCTGCAAAATACAAAGCTATCAGTGCCCTGTAAATAGGGGTAGAACGGAAATAGCAAACCACGATGCTTGCCCAAAAGTCTGCATTGATCCGCTCCAACAGATTCTCTTTCTCTCCCAGGGGATCAGGTGCGACTGCATAATGCTTCCAATTTTCAGCATGTTGATCAGTGCCCTTGTACTTGACCATCCCTGGGTAGCGGTCCCGTACAATGCATCCGATGACTCCATTGGGTAGCCGGGTATTCCTATCTAATGGATGCACCAACCACATACTGCACATATGGACCAAAAAAATAAGTACATTGATAAGTGGCACGATAAGGGTGTAAAATATCAAATGTGATGAAGTTCAGTTAGATGAACTCACGTGTCCCCGACAGGAGTGAGTGTAGGCTTCTGCTCCTCGTCTGACGGAACATCTGGCAGAGAAGCTATTCCACGAGACCCCCATCGCGTAACATTCACTATCTCCTCGTCCCCCTCACCTCCATACTCAGCATCGTCATACTGGCCCTCGTTCCTGGGATTTGCAATACTTGGCTCTTCGTGTCTCGGCTCTAACTCTTGTGTAGGATTGACCGATCTGGAATGGCTGCTGGAGAGAGAAACAATAAGCAACATATTTTTAAAATTATGATCGTATATACAACATCAGCCAGCACTATCCTCAAAACTTTCGAGTATATACTCCAAATAAGCAGCATAAAATATCAAGTACAATAGAAAGCACCATATCAAACTCACTGCATACTGGACGATAAACACAGTGATACTTATGATTGAGCCATCTGTAAAAACACTACTCCCTCTGTTCTCAGATACTTTCCCAAGCTACCTCTATTAACTGTAACCCCCTCCTCTCAGTAAATCATTGAATGCATGATTTGGTCAAAAGCGGCAAGTATTTGAGAAAGCAGGGGGTAATAATTTTCATGTGCATTGAGCAAAGAACCTGCTCAAGTAGCAGCACAACTAAACAATCTAGTTTAGCTACCAACGGTAATTTTTCTAATTTAAACACACAATATGTTCCAGTTATCCAATAAAAAAAGGCTAGTTAAATAAAATCGACAGTATGGATAAGTTGACAAGCATCGCATCTATCCGATTAAATAAGAGCACCTCCATGGTCTATACAGACCAATCTAGACATTGATAACTAAAAAGTTTCCAAACATTCCTATTACAGAATTTAAAACTGATTTGCTGTGACCCCAGAGCCTTTGAAGATAGCAGTGTATGCATCCAATTAAATAAGTAGCACCACATTATGCAGAAAATGACAATATGAATAAACATCACATGTCATAGCACTTTAACTCAGAGAAGCAGTACAAGAACTAGACCATCAACATACGGATAGAATAGTTTTGTGATCCAGACATGGAAGGTGTGGAGGGGTAACTACGTGAAGGGGCAAGGGAATGTATGTGTGCAGAGAGTGCCACTGTGCAACATGGCATGCTGATGCAGCAATACTGAAGGCAAAAGGGAAGGGCATTGACAGTGAGTACAGAGAAACAAGGGGAGGGGAGGGCACTGGCAGGCACTGACTGCTGCCAGCTGATGATATAGGGTAGCAGCCAGCAGTGGATGCGGGTGGCAGTTTGGCACGTGAATACTTCATGCCCATAACAGCCTCCTTTCATGACCGTAGCTCCCCCTGGGCCCACGCCCATGACATTTCTTTTCTAGTGTTTTGTTGTCACTTATAACACTTGGGCTAGCTATATTCCCCAAGTGTCTCTTTGAACACCTGGGATAGCCAAACAATTTCTATTCTGTCTGCTTACAAAAGAAACCCAGGTTCAGCAGTTCAGCGACTCAGGGATTATGCAGGTTATATTGTGTACTAATCGATGCCAGTACTGACCTGTCAACTTCTATGCATGGTTGAAGGAATTTTGAAGGACGACATCCCTTATGCCTTTTTGATGATTGACCACGCACCTTGCGCTTCTTTGATGATGGACAAACAGATCCTGACAGAACATCAGGTTGTGCTGCATCCTGCAACTGCGTAACATCGTTATAAATAATAAATGTGATGTTACCATCAGCACTCAAATCATGCATTTGCATGGGAAATAGAATTTTTTTGCTCACAATTCCAACAATAATATTTCAACTTGAGAATCCATTGAACACTACAAGGGATTATTGGTTGCACTTTAGGAGCATTCAGAATTATCCACAAACCATAGCTAAACCACACTTAAAATACACATCTACGGTATTTAAACCAACATGTGAAACTTCATACCACAAATTTGCTTTATTGTATAGGGCATTGTTCAAACCAATTAATTTAATGCAGAAGTTCAAACCCCATCAAGTCTCAAATCAGTTAGTGATAGAAGAAAATTGATCTGAGCAGTATAATTTTTTCACAGAAAGGCTCTGTAACCAATAATTTCATGTAGGCATGTAGCACTATGTATTGCTACTTCATGAACACTGTACTCTCTGGCTCGCCGCATATTTGAGCTCTTGTCAAGCAAAAAACACAGAGGGGTACCTGGGTGGGGACAGCAGCTGATGGTTCGTAGGGCAGCAATGAGGGATTGTCACCTTCAGGTACAGAAGTCAAGGCGCCAGTAGGTGCCAAAGTGGTGGTCACGACTGGCATTGAGGCAGCAAGGCGACAGCAGGAAGCCACCATGGTCATCTGCTGGTGGGTACCAGAAACAGATGAGACCCCAAGTAGTTCTGCTTCATTTGAAGAACTCTTCAAACCCCTTTTTTTGTGTCTGCCACGCACTGCAATGCTCTTTCTGTGACGCTCAACATCTACCTGCTCTAAATTGTTCTCTCCACTAGAAAGTCTGTGTGCTTGTTGCCCATTTGTAACTTGGCTTGGAGTCTGCAATGGAATTGGCTGCACATCTGCACCACAAGAACCTTCTTGAGGCATCTCATGTTCACGCCATGAATTAGAACTTGGACTGTAGCGGTTAGTATTACACTCAGCGTGAAGTGTACCGTGATTGAAAGATGAGGGCAATGTGCTTGCATCAACATCATCGAACTCATTATAGCTAGCTTGAGGAACTTGCTGCTGCGGTGGCAAATTAGGTGTCATGTTGGCAATTATTCTCTTGAAATCTCGATGATCAGATTGATTTTCATTTGGAGAAGAATTTAAGAGCTGGATAGGCTCAGCATCCATTGGAACTGTTGGCTTCTTCGCCAAACGGTTACTACGCCTAAGTTGAAGCCCTTCCCTTGGAGAATTCATTAAACCAGTCGTCTTCCGATTCCCGGTGGCACTTTGGCTACTCCTTTTCCTCTTCTGATTCCATGCAGCTGTTTTGCTGCCAGGCTCCACTTGTACCTGGTCTGCATGGACCCGATCATTGGAAGTTCCATGTACCTGCTGCTCATGAGCAGCTTGGTTTGGAGGTTCTATCAGCTCCTTCCCAATAATTCTAGGGGCAACTGTAGTTTTCTGTTTGCCATGCCTTCCATTGGTGTCACTTGGAGATCGTCCTTGCGACTGGTTTGCATTATCTGAATAGTCTGAAGACCCTCTCTGTATCTGTAGTACAGGGATGGCCTGACTAGGACAGTCCACATGTACCTTCTCTACACGGCTGGACCGAATTATAGATTTTTTCTTACTAGGCCTTGTAGTAGTATCATGGAGTGGCTCAATATGTGAGTCTTCTGAATGAACCAAAGGATTATAAGACTTTTCATGTGCCCTCCCACCATGAATTGGCACCCTTTTGTCTGCTCTGAATGAACTGAGCGACTCATCTCTATAGACTAAATGGTTAGGGTGCCATCCTTGTGACTGCTCTGAACGAATGGGCATCTTGTACCTTTCTACATGCACCAGTCCTGAATGAGTTGCTTGAGTTAGGGGATCTTCCAACACCTGATTACCAACAAGTGACAACATAAGGGAATGGACGAAAAGATCAAATATAGTAAGTACTGAAAAATATAATCAATTCAACGAGGTTTCAGGGAAAGAAAGGAACTGGATCAGTGTAACATATCTGCAAGTTCGGACAATCTGCAGCTCACTAAAACTCAAACCGCCTTGTCGCCTCTCTTGAGTTCTCTCAAGCTCTGTTGTGTCCTTCAACCCTTGTCTCAACTCATTCTCTTTGTTCACTTGAAACCACAATACCTAAGGCAGTTCCTCTATTAGGCCCCTTTTGGCATTGTGGCACCTTCTCAAAAGCACTTCTGTTTTCTATTTTTGGAGATAACAACTACTTGAAAGCATCTTTTTGGAGCCACAGCAGCAAAATCTTATTATAATTGGTAAAAATGCCCGTAACTAACTAGATCCACAGACGCAACGCAGCACAGCAACCACAAATTGGCACTTAAAACTGGTAAACCTGACCAAACCCGTGTCTCTCACCAGTCATCACTTCTATTCCTATTCTCACCAAATTTGCTCACTTGGTCAATGAACCAAATAACAATTGCTATTGTATTATTAACTTGATCATGGTTTCTCTGGGTTATATGGTTCATCTAGGGGGGATCAAGCTTAAACAAACTGCAAATAACCTTATCCATAAATGAATGTACACTTGACTTTCAGTTGCACATACATGCATCGATCAAATGCTAGCTGATTCACACCAACAATGACCAGCACAAATAAAAATAAAACTGTGTTGTTCAGTTTCAAAATGATGGCTCCCAAGGAAGTGTTAAAGCAGCAAGTAGACACGGACAGCACCCAGCACCCGACCATACCTCTTGCCCGGGGGGCACCGGGTGCGCCGCTGGCAGACGATCTGGGCGGCTACTGGCCTGAGGGCGGCGGGCAGCAGCGCCGCAGACCGGGCAGCCGAAGCTCCTGAGGCCCGGAGGCACGCTCAGCACGGCGCCGCACCCGCCGCACGGCACGCGGTCCTGCGCCGCGCCCGCCGGGGAGAGTGGGATCGCGCGGCGCGGGCGCGGGGGCGGCGGCGGCGGCGGCATGAGCTCCAGCGGGAGGCGCTGCGCGGTGGCGCAGCCGGGGCAGGCGAACTCCGTCGTCCCGTGGTCCACCTCCAGCGTCTCGCCGCACCCCGCGCACCGCACCTCCACCGCCGGCGGCGCCATGGGCGGAGGAGGAGCCGTGGCTAGGGTTTTGCCTCCCGGGGCTGGCTGGGGTCTCTTGGATTTAGAGGTCGCCAGTTAGCCGCGCCTCGAGACATGATACTATTACCTAGTTCAGACATGACACAGTCCACATTATTTAACATTATTTATGAATCGAGCTATCGTACCATACTTAGACAGCCTGTGACACGATTGAGCTAGGCCGGCCCGGCATAAACAGTGTCGAGTCGTATTAGCGTGGCCGTGTGGCCCATGTGTGGATAGGCCGAGGAAGGGAGGCAGGTAGCCAGTATCAGGACAAGAGGAGGAGGGCGGGGCGACGCCGACGCGGCGGAGGCGTGAGGCGGCGGCGCGCAGGCGGAGGAGGAGAACTAGAGAAGGTGGTGGAAGGCGAACAGCGCACGGCCGCGGCGATGAGGAGAGGAATAGGAGGGTGGGGTGGGGCGTTGAAGGGGCGGCGCATGGGACGGAGGAAGAATCAAGAAGGAAGAGAGGCGGGCCGGGGCTCGAGAAGGAGAGGCGGGAGGAGATGGGAGGCCAAGGGGCAGGGGTGTGGGGAGAGGGGAGAGGGAGACGTAGGGGTGGGTGGGCCGTGCCTGGCATGGCGCGACCCGGTCGAATTTCTGCCCGTTGGGGTGTGGTGGATCGTGCCCGGCACGGCACGACCCGTTTAGCTCGAACGTTCATACTTTTTGAAAATCTGATTGTTTTTCCGTTTTGGGATTTTTAAAAAATAACCCAAAAAAATTATATAAATAGCCACATACCACCACCACCCCCCTATTCAATACTCATCCATTCCTTAACTCTCTTTCAAATTATGTTGTGCATATTCAAATTCGATGTGAGGTAATTTGGCAAAATTCAAAAAAAATATGCCAAATTTTGAAAAATTCAATTTCCGACAGCAAGTCAGTCAAAGAGGTACGATACTTTTTTATAATTTTATTGTTATTATTTGTTATACTAAGATCAAAGTAAAAATAGTTTAAGTTTCGATTTTGCAGTTTTCGTTATGAAAAATTACGATATCTTTGCTCTTGGTGATTACGTACTTTCACCGGAGAAAGTTGCATCTATGGAGGCTGTGGTTACCTCAAACCAACAGCAGTTGTAGTGGAAGGGCACGGCGGAGTTCCATCATCAGGCTCCACGGTAGCATCTTCGTCGACGATCACCGGAGCAAAGAGGTCGAGGACGTCTACATCGGGCGTGTAGGAGAATTTCAATGGCATCTATGTTGTTTTCCCCTCTTTCGGATGGTTCTCTATTGGTCTGTGGTTTTCTGATTCGCTCTTTGTGGTGTGGGGAGAGGGTCTCTTTCCATGTATCTGGTGGTACGTTTTCTTCTTTTTCCCGAACTTATTTTTTCCTTTTACCTTGTAGAATCTTTCATCCTTCTCAGGGTGGTCACCTAGTCACCCTGAGGAACGACCTGGCCCGAACCTCCCCCGCCTTTCTTGCCATTTTCATTGAGCTCTTGGGAAAGGGAAGGATTGAAATGGTGGTTTCTTGTTGTTGGGATTGCGCAGGACGAGACCATGCCACTCAGGCACTGATGTCGAGGTCTCCACGGAGGCGCAGTACCGCGAGGTGGAGGGCAATGACAGCAGCAATAGCAGCCGCTACCGCCTTCTACTCCCAGTCCCAGCCGCTGGATAACAACGCTGGTGAGCCTACATCACAATTAATCCTTGTAGATGATTTCCTTGTTCCAGTATCGAATTTCGCAAGGACGGGGGGTTGTATGAATCAAAAAACAGTACTACAGGGGTTAGGTAATCTGTTTCTTGGATTTGGGTGAACAATGAAATCAATAAACATTTTTGTACATGATAACATATATAGCTCCTAAGTTGGGAAACCGATTTGCGATTTTAGGTTTGCAGTGCGCACACCATGGGAAATTCTAATAAATGAGCCTATCTATGAATTTTTCGTACTACACCATGTGAGACTCTCTTGACTCCTCTCTGAGTGTATGGTAGGACTCGAGGAAACAAATTTTGTTTATAAAAGCCAACATCTACAGTCCGTCATATTTTTTTGACTCATGGCCCTAAAATAACATGACATGCGAATTTTTCAATGTGCATAATTTGTGCCATCAAAAATAGGTGCTTTACCTAGGTGCACTATATCTCTAGTTGCCATCCTTTGCTCTCTAGACGATTAAGTCTAATAAATTGAGAGACCAAGCTTTAATACCACTTGTAAGATCGAGGTAGCCGACTAGAGGGGGGTGAATAGGCGGTTTTAAAAATTCTTTCGGCTAAAACCAATTAATAACGCGGAAGCTAATAACAAATTAGTTTTGCGCAATTAAAACCTAAATCAACTTGGCTCCACTAAGTGCACCAACAATATGAACACAATACAATGTGAGCAATCATACAATGATATATAAGTAATTAAAGCATGTAATGTAAATTGCTCAAAGTAAAGCACAAGATAAATCAAGATGACACAATTATGTTTTACCGTGGTGTTCGGAGACTTGCCGGTCTCCCCTAATCCACGTTGAGGTAAGCACAATCAAATTGAACCGGCTCCACTAATTAAGCCAAAACCTCCAAGGTAAGTCCAACCACTTGGACCGGTTCCAACACGAACCAACACCTCACTCCACTAGGGTTGCTCTTCCTCCACTCCGGAGATGGCGAGCACCAAACCACTCACAACCACGCCGGGCTTTCTCACAAGCTTCTTTGAGAAGATCACTGGGCACGACGTCTTAACGTCGTCTAGGTGTCGGCAAACACCAAGAGTAACAAGACTCAACTTTCACTTGAACTAATCAAGTGTCAACGCTCAAGTGGATACACAATCCACTACCTAAGGCAACACATGCACTTATAGTTTGCTCTCAAATCTCACTAAGTGCAACACATGCACAAAAGAGAAGAAAGCCTTACTCTTAGCTCAAAGGACTAAGTATAGCACTCACAATAAAACCAGCAAGCATCCCCAACCAACCAAGATGAGTATTTATAGCCTACACTCAAAAATTAGCAGTTGGGGGGAGATTCCCTCGAAACAGTGCAGGCCCGGTCTGACCGCCAACTAATGGCCGGTTGGACCGTCCATGCGCCAACGGCTATAAAACTAGCCGTTGGACCTACGGTCGGTCGGACCGCCAACTAATGGTCGGTCTGACCGCCGCCAAATCGGTCAGATCGCCAAGGCTGGCTGGTCCGACCGCCCGAGGAAAATCACCCCACACCAAAATGGTGCTTCTCTGGAATAAACGTATCGCGAGAACTCCGGTACTTCCGCACACCGGTAGTACCGTTTCTCAACAGCGGAACTTTCGCACAGAGAATCCAATTCAAAGGAAATCGGTCGGACCGCCCAACACATGGCAGTCTGACCGATTGGCCACCGGTCGGACTGGTGACCCCTGGCGGTCTGACCTCCAGGCCACATAGACCAAACCCTTTTGACTTCACTCAAACGGCAAAACACATTTGCCCACTTGAGTGCATTTTCAACAAGGTTTTAAAGATGGTATTATCAACAAGTTGCAAAACACATTTGCTAACCTTTAGAATACCCATCACAAGGTACAAGGTACATGTACTTACACCATTTGCAAAACATATTTGCAGACTTAAGTCACATGCTGCAAGAATTCAAACATGAGCATCAACTATTTGCAAAGCACAATTGCAAATAACAGCATCATGCTACAAGGCTAAGGTGCATGGACTTCAATCATTTGCAAAACACATTTGCAAACTATAGTCCTTTGCTACAAAGATTAAATGCATGAGCATCAATTATTCGCAAAACACATTCGCAAATAATAGCTCCATGCATAGATGAGCTAGAGCAAACACAATGAGCTATCAACACATAACTAACTCGTGCTACTAGTCAAGACCCCTCTTAATAGTACGTCAATCCTATACTAGCAATTCGGTCTTCCAACCAAACTCCAAGACCGGTAAAAGACTATGAACAATTCCTTAGCCTTAGCTAGTCATACATTTGCCTTGCATCTTCTTGAAGCTTGATGACGCATATCAACACTTCAAGTCCAGGTCCTTGACTTTGACAATCATCAACACATGATGATCTTCTTCACTTCGGGGTCTTGTATTGAACATCATCAACACATGATGATTTCTTCATCCCGAGTCTTGACATGCATAACACATGATGCATTCCTTCACTTGACCTCCACCAACACATGATGGGTCTTCTCTTGACTTGATGTACATCAACGCATGATGCAACATTTACTTCAAATCTTGATATGCATCAACGCATGATGCATGCTTGAATCTTGACTTAATGATCAGCTCATGATCATCCCAAGTCTTCATCACACTGGAACATAACCTATACATCCAACTCATGGAAAAAGTTAGTTCCACAATATGATTATCATTGATTACCACATCATACCATTAACTCATAATGGTGAGACAAGATACCTCAATCTTCCCCTCTTTGGTAATTGATGATAACCATTTCAATCACACATAAATTGAATTGATAAAGTAACACGATATGAGTATATATAAACTACACAAATCATATATATACTCACACTATGAGTATGCGAGAACTACACAAGTTCTACATACTCAAAACATGAGTATACGAGAACTACATAAGTTCTATATACTCACAACATGAATATACAAAAACTACACAAGTTTTATATATATTGAAAACATGAGTATACACGGACTACACAAGTTCTATATACTCAAAACGTAAGTATAAAAAGACTACACAAGTTTTGTATACTCAAAACATAAGTATACAAAGACTACAAAAGTTTTGTATACCCATACAGATATGTTTCAAAGTAAGGATTCCAAATATATGTGGAACACGAAATATGGATCAATACAAATGAAACCATAAAATATAGAATGAGCTCCCACTAAATGTGTGCATACACATATGTGTAAAGAAAATATATGCACATATTCAATATATAATTATGGTGGAGTTCAACCTATATTTTGGATCCGAGGAATGTAACATTATATAAGAGTATAAGTTGAATGCATACCTCGTTGAATTTCACATTTATATCCAAATGAGGCTACACACTAGATATGGCAATAGAATTGTTAGTATCACAATTAGATTTATCGTTAATCATCAAAACACTCCATTAACTCATAATGGCGGGTCTAGATTCTTCAACGCTGCCGCGACTACTTTCCCGAAGGCTGGCTCGTTCTCGTGCTCCACCAGTCTCGCGACTATGCATTCCACAACCTTAAGCTCGACGGCAGCATACTAAGTGGAAGCTCCTCGTCCTCGACCTCTAGTGCCGACGGCCACACATCAACGAACAACAGCAGCCCTGTCATCTTCACCTTCTGGACGTCGTTCCTGCTGCTGCACCTGAGTCCTCCCGGAGATGATCCTCATCTTCCAAAACCTTCGCAACAACCTGTAGCTTCAACCAGGTACGTCTTGTTGTAGGCGTTGCTCAATTTTGTTGCAACAGGTGGCTCGAAATGTTGTGTAAAGCGTTTTTTAAATTGTTACGATGTTGTTGCATTAAATGTTGCTACAAGAGGTGTTTTTTTTGTTGCAATGGTGTTTTTGATTTGTTGCACAAGACTAATCATTTTACTACAACCTTCACCATTTGGTTGTTGCATCATTGTTCTAAAAATGTTACAACAATTATTTTCAGATATTTTCAATGTTATTTTTAAATGTTGCAATGTTGTACATCGAAATTTGTTTGTTTGGGATGTTGGAACTAGTTTTTAAAAGCACAACCATGTTCTATACTGATGGTTTAATGCATTTTCGGTAAGAATTTGATATTTTCCCCGATATTTTCCTTGGCATTGTATTTATCATTTGCACATTTTTTTTGCATATAGGAATTAATTTTGTTGCAAACGTTGTCTTCAGATGTTGCGTCGGAGTGCATGATGGGAAACGTACGCCGAGCGCTAGTGTCCAAAAAGAAATACCACAAAAAAATACTTATAAACTCAATAACAACTATCTAGTATTTCTTCAACTGGCGGGAAAACACCAGCGGATTACCGCGAAAAGATGTTATTATTGGTGCCTTCACGAATGCATTTTCGGTAAGAATTTGATATTTTTCCCGATATTTTTCTTAGCATTGTATTTATCATTTGCGTATTTTTTTGTGTATGTGAATTAATTTTGTTGTAAATGTTGTCTTCAAATGTTACGTCGGAATGTACGATGGGAAATGTACGCTGAGCGCTAGTGTCCAAAAAGAAATACCACGAAAAAATACTTATAAACTCAATAAAAGCTATCTAGTATTTCTTCAACTGGCGGGAAAACACCAGCGAATTGCCGCCAAAAGATGTTATTGTTGGCACATTCACTCTTTTGGCTTGTCTCACCGCGGCGGAATCAGGAGCAGTCGAGCAGAGCACACAACACATGTGAGCCTGCGTGGACTAGCCGATCCCGCCTGTCCACTAAAAACGAATGTACTAGATTCGCCAGATGGCGCACCGTGCCTTCTCCCAGTAACAACAACATGTGGGTAATGCATCTCGACCAGTGTTGTAAGAAAATGATCGGAATGTCCGATTAATCGTCTGTTTAATTGGAGTCGTCATGCAAAACATCACGTATACATGAATCGAAGCACAATTAATGTTTGTGATTGTCAAATCGGCCGTATTATCCGATTAGTCGGTCGTTTTCGTATAGTCGCCCGCATAATCCGCATAAACGGACGATTAATCAGCCGTTTCGACCGTTTTTTACAATAAGAAATCTGCAAAACATATAAAAAGGTTGTCGTACAAAGCATCTCTAGTCGTGATTCCAAATCTACACTACTGGCAATTGATAAAAGTGAGAGTGATAAGGAGTTTGTTGCCTCTGAAGAGGATTTTCTTACTTCTAATGAGCATGAGACTGAAGTGTCTGGTGGTGATGTTGTGCTTGATAATGATTCAGAGTAACTGATTCTGTAATGGTTATGAGTCATTTTGTGTATTTAAATTTAAAATTTAATTCTTTTGATCGTCGTCTCGTCAGTGTGTTAAGTTAGTCTAGTCTATGTGACAATGCATATTTTCAATCTATTATCTAAATTTGTTGCAAGTCACACTTCGGTGTTGAACAATAATAATCCGCCGATTAATCTTGTTATCTATTGAGTTAGTAATAGAGTTATGGAATGTGGACTCAATTAGCCCCATTGCGCAGTAAAAATTCCAAAAATAGCCCCATAAATCTAAAAATTCCAAAAATGGCCTCCTCGTAGTAGGTACTACCGTCCCGGACGGCAGCAACCAAGGTCTTTGCTGTCCCGAGCTGGCCGGTCTTGCCTGGTGGGGCCCGGCGACACCTTGGTGCTTTGCCGGCAAGATTAATCACGCGTGGGCGACACTTGTCTTGCCCCACGTGTCTGATATTTATTTTTTGATTTTTTTAAAAAGTTATTAATAATATTTGTTGAAAGATTTTAAAATATACAAAATGAGCTCAAACAATTATGAAATTTTTGTGAAGCCTCTGGCATAGTTTTTATGCTTGTGTAATTTTTTGAAATTTTATGTATTCTTTTTTTACGCAAAATTCTTTAAAGTTTAATGTTTGTAGGAATTTTATAATATAGCAAATGAGGTCCAAACATTATGAATTTTTTTCCATACTCCTACAGTGGACTTGATTGTGTAAAATTTTACAAAATTTTATATGCTCAAATTGTCTCGACAAATTGAGGGTTTTAGGTCTCGAAAATTAGGGCGAGACGTTTGAAATTAGGGTTTCATGAATTCATGTGACTTGAAATGTGGGAAGTATGGTTCTCCATCACATTTCTTACGTGAAAGTAGAGTGCGGAAAAGCGAGTGCGGAAATTAATTTAACGCGAAAGGGCTTAGAGCGTTGCGATTACGGAGAAACCTAAAACATAGCGAATCGAGACCGATGTGAATGGCTATACTTTGATGGCTCGGCGGAGGCACATCACGAACTACATTGCGGCCCGTGCGAGTGACACGTTACATGTGGTCACATGGCATGATGGTTCGGCTAATTACTTTACCATGGGCGCTACTACTACGGTAACTTTCGCGACACGAGCTTAGAACCATGTAAATGCACGCATGACTTTGGGGATAGTTAAAACATGGCGAATAGGAGGTGGAGTACTACGGACTAGCCCGACCTCTGCGTGGGCCGGGGCCATTTGCCCTTTCTTGCGAGCTCGGCATTGTAGTCCTCGCTGCCGCTCGGCCTCGGCCGCCATTTCCGCTTTTCTCGCTCTCCTCTCGCGTGCCTCGCGCTCCCTGCGCTGCGCGCCGAGATGGGCCCGAGTCTCCGCGGATACGCTCGTTGTGCTCTTGATCCGACGATCCTCCTCCGGATCTCGCGTCCCTTTCGCATTCCACTCCTCGAAGTCGAGTGCCCTCGGTCGTGTGGGTGGATCTCTAGGTCGATCAACTTGCGGAAGCCACATAGCGGCTCCGGGGGCTGCGGTAGCGGGAGAGATTGTTAGTGCATACTACGAAATAGAATTGGTACGATATATTCTTGTTAGTACTCCTTCACCATTGCCGATGTTGCTCGTATCCCAACGGCGGTCGGGATAGTCGGAGGAGTAGTTAGGACATCCCGATGCGCATCTGCCGAATTTGGTGGTGCTTGGATTTAAAGAACTTGCATGTGTCCCTGCACCAACAGATGGGCGGCGTCTCCCCCTCTGGCGGGTGTTGCGGCGAAGGCTCGTTTGGAACGTTCGACAGGGGTTGCTGGTACGCGGGGTTTCATTGCGGAGAGCTGCCATCCTGGCAAGCTGCTCTTCTTGGACCGGGCCTCGGCGACCCTAGCTTGTTCGGCCCGTGCCGTTGAAGCCCTTGCTAGATCACGGATCTCGTCCCATTGCTTCTTGAGGTTGTCCATCCCGGCGTGGTGAAGCAAGCTCTGGTGTAGTGTTTGGTTTGGTTGTGTGGTTTTCTCTCGTAGATGACTTGCACCTCCTTTTATAAGCGAGAGGGTTGGCATGACGTAGTTGGTAGAGTGTTGTCTAATCTTTCTGCAGAGAGTAGTCATGGCCCTTTTTAAGTCTTTGTATTTTTGGTAGGAAAAGCTACGGAGGCGAGTGTTGTCTGGTTGTTGCGATGAGTTATCACGTCTTGCTCTGCAGAGGCTTTGTCATTCGGTCTAAAAAGTGGCGGCGGTGAGTTATCACGTCTTACTCTCGAGTCTTTGTCATTTGATCGAAAAATTTGGCGAGGCATTGAGTTATCACGTCTTACTCTGCGAGTCTTGTCATTCGGTCCGAAAAGTTTGGCGAGCGATGAGTTGTCATGTCTTCCTCTGCGAGTCTTGTCATTTGGCCGGAAAAATGGCGAGCGGTGAGTTATCACGTCTTACTCTGCAGTCTTTGTCATTTCGGTCCGAAAAATCGGGCGAGGCGATGAGTTATCACGTCTTACTCTGCAGAGTCTTTGTCATTTCGGTCGAAAAGTGGCGGCGATGAGTTATCATGTCTTACTCTGCGAGTCTTGTCATTTGGTCCGAAAAATGGCGGCGATGAGTTATCACGTCTTCCTCTGCGAGTCTTTGTCATTTCGGTCGGAAAAATTTGGCGAGGCGATGAGTTATCACGTCTTACTCTCAGTCTTGTCATTTGGTCCGAAAAGTGGCGAGCGATGAGTTATCACGTCTTACTCTGCAGAGTGTCTTTGTCATTTCGGTCCGAAAAGTCGGCTTACAATTGAAGTTGTTTTGAAAGCCATCTGCCGCTTTGTTAGGATGATCGGTAGTTCAAGCGATATAAGTGCGGAACTACCTCTCGTGAAACTTCCAAAATCTGCGAACATTTTTTTGCAAAGAGCACTCTTTTGGGACTTAGCTGATTTTCTACAAGCGTGGTTCTTACCGCCTTGTTGGGAGCGGTACTCTGCCGCGATAATCGGAAGTTTCATAAATTAGATAGCGGTACTTCGCTATTTAGAAATTCTTGTTTGATTAATTCACACGCAAAGTGTTCTAGCGAATTAGATAGACGCATACATGATAAAAATACTACCACAACGCCGCAAAGGCATACATCACGTAGTGCGGGGATGCATAGATAAAGACTGGATATTACAATCTTATTAAACCGAACTTCTACTTAGCAAGAACAAGAAATAATAGAAGAAAAATTACCAAAGTGGCCATGTTAACTAATTTACGTAGTGATTTCTCAACCCTTCCCATCCTTTCATCCGGTCCTTTAAGAACACTATCTTTATTTTCCGTCGGTTCATCCGATGGTGAGGCACTTGACGAAATGCGACCACACGACGTGTGTCCTCTTGCAAGGTGCAATTTGCATTGCAATGCCTCGAACCTCACATGCCTTCATCGACCCACGACGGAACCGACATGTTGTGTTCTATAAAAATAATTGGGAATACAAGTGAAAAATATTATGTTTGGAAAGAAGTTCAATGGGGATGATCGGACATAAGTTCTAGTAAGATTCGAACACTTCATGAACACTCGGGATGGATTCGTTTAGGCGTATGGGAGGTGAACACATTCAGGATCCACGCAACGAGGGCAATCCAAGTCTTGTCTTAGTGCTTCTAATTGCTGTTCACTCGAAAGTTTGATGAGGCCGTAGACATCCCGTTTAAGGCTGGAAGGAAGGAGAAGAGGCACTGAAGAGTGAGTGGAATGGAAGCCAAATGATGCATATATATAGCGTGTTGGTAAATTGTAATTTGGTTGAAGAAAATTCGCGTCCGAGAGTAGCGGGCCGAGGAGGTATCGTGGGGCAGCATTGAGTTATGTCTTTAAGGTTTAGTAAGTTTAAATCGGGAGTTACAGTTGTTGTTAGTACTAAATATTTCAGATAACATGTTGTGTACATAAATCAGAAAGGCGTAACGCACATGGACATTACATAAATCAGAAAGGCGAGATGCATGATGGCATTATGTAACAAGTTTTACACGTCCATGAAATTAGTTAGGGCGCATGGTCGTGTCGCTTGCCGGGACGACGTAGATGATCCTCAGGGAATGTGAACCTGTCCGGGGAGTGGCGTACGTCTCGAAGGCCGTAGTAGGGGCCCTGTCTGGGAGGCGAATCTGGGGTGATCTCATCGTGGCGGTCCGGCTGAGGCCCGAGCATGTCGTCCACCCACTGGTGCTCGTCCTGCGGGAAGCGTACAGGGTGAGTTAGTCATTGCTTTTGTACGACGGGAAAATTGGTGTTAAATGCGTCACGTGTACCGAGTAGGTTGTTGTGTTGGCGAGGACCCTCCCGCGCCTCTGGCCGTAGTCTTTGCGGTGTACCCTCCGTACGTGTCGCCGAACCACTGGTCGCGCTCCGGAGGTGTGATTGAACGCCGTGCGAAGAAGTCCAGTCCTGCGCCTCCCTCCGTGATGACGATGGTTGCAGCAGAGTGCAGAGTTCTGTCCCCTCGCAACTGCTCTTTGCAAGAACAAAGGGTAATGTCAGATACGTCCGAAATGAGTGTATGGAAAGGTACTCACGATAAGAACCGATTGACAGATGACATACCTGTGGCTCGAGGCGGTCGGGGCGGCGGCCGTAGCTCAAGCGACTCCGAGTCGACGCGGCGTCGCGGGCGGCGTCTTGTAGGAGTGCGGAGGCGAGGGTGGTGGAAGGTACCCGCCACGTCGCGATGATGTACGTGAGCGTCGCCGTGGCGACCACAAGTTATGGATCTAATCGCGAAATTACATCCTCGCGCATCGTGCGCGATCGCGCGCTATGATCGATCCATTGTGTTGTTGTTTCCACGGTCTATAGCTTCGGTGGTGGTTGCGGACACGCTCAAGCGGTAGTCTTTGCCGAAACCGATAGTAAGTCACGAAAAGTGTTCTTTGAGCGAGAATTATGCGAAGAATGTTTCACCGTCTCGTCGGGCGGGCCGCCCGATGACGGTCCGGACCGGCTAATCGACGTCGTCTCGCATGGCGTCCCATCGGGCCATTGCGGCGCCGCCCGATGCTCGCACCTAGTGCGCGGGCGCACCACCGCAAGTACGTCGCGTGACGTCTGGATGGCGTAGCCGCGAAACTCGGCACCACGTCCGTCGTAACCTGTCAATCCACGGCGTCGTCCCGTGGTCTGCAGATCGCCTCGATCGTCGCTCCTCCGCCTCTCCTCGTCACTGCAATTGAATTTACATGTCGAAAATCTTACTCAAAATGCCCTCAAAATAACACCAAATAGTGACATCTGGTGAGCCTTTCTTTGTGAGAGGTCGTCCGTGGCGGTGGAACCTCTGGTAAAGGCCGAATTGCCTCATGACCCGCTGCGGGTTGTCTTTGCTCGACCATGTGCGAGAAGACCAAGTGGCGGTCGTCATCGAGTGCCTCGTCCGAATGCCTTTGGGGCGATAATCCGAGCGGGCCGTGTCGTGAAGGAACCGTCGCATCCATGGCCACGGATGACCTCGTCCTCGTGGAGAGTCTCGAAAAGGTTATGGAACTCGGGTATCGCGCCTCGGTCTCTCCTAGCCCACCCTAGGGTAGCACGTGTCCAACGTGTTCCCATCGTAGGCCGTCGGCGACGGGCGTCCCTGCAGCGTCCGTAAAGCTCGGTGGTCACTGGTAAGGGTGCACGCCGGTGTGGAAATACGGTCGACCGGTGGAAAGTGCTCCCACGACCATAATCTGTAGGAGGCGTAGCACACCGCGAGGACTAGCTCTCACCCGTCTTTGCCGACAAGCATCACACAACCCTCGGTAGGTGGCGCAAAGCAACTGCGAGCCCCAAGCTGTCTTGTAGAACCTCGTCGGGCGGCGTCGCGGTATGCGGATGGATGTAGCTCGGTACACGGTCTCCTGCGTGGTAGGAAGCAGATCCATCCGAACAAGAACAACAGTGCAGCGACTAAATGTGTCCTCACTTCCTCTGAGTCGCATGCTCGGCGGATCATGTCTGCGCGCGACGAGAATGTGGCACACCGACGATTCGCGACAACGGGTCACCGTCATCGACCAAGCGGACCTTCCAGTCTCGCCCTCGGAGGGCACTACCGGAAGACCACGCGGTAGACACATGGCGAGACACGTCCTCGAGTAATGGTCATCTCCCCCATCGGAAGTGGAAGGTGTGAGTCTCGGTCTCCAACGGTCCACGAGCGCAGAGCAGAGTGCGCGTCAAAGCTGCGGCGTCGTCGCGGAGGTCAACATCCGGCGAGGCGAGCCCGGTCTCCCAAGCTCGGGACGTCTGCTTCGTCAAGGGGCCATCTCTCTCTGGGGCGCTCGGGACCCGAGCTCGGAGGGCGACGCCGGCGGACCACGCCCGACAGCGGTGTCCCACATCCCGCGTGGGTCAAGCAACTCGTCGCAGCGTCGTCCAACTGGAGCTGCGCCATCTCCTCGCCAACGGGAAACAACATGTCGATTACGCATGTAAAACATATTATGTGACACGGAAAATAAGGCAAGACATACGATAAAAATTTCAACAATGCAATATGATCATAATGAGTTAACAACAAACCGGACAACTTAACAAGTACTACATAAAGGCATGGATAAACAACAACGAGTCCATCAAAGACATTGAAATAACCAGCGACATCACGACGTAGTAATTATATCTTCCTCACTCGATTGCCTTTGCTTGTCTTGGGTCTGTTTGGGCGTGGTGATGGAGTGCCCAACGATCTTACCTGCGATGCCGCAGCGGGTCGGCGAACTTCGTTGCGCGTGGCCCGTCGTCCATGTCGTTCGGATCGTCGGGGACTGCTCGTCTTCCACGGTAGGGTGCTTTAGTGCGTCGTTGGGCACCCACTTCACTGTCGACCAAAGGTCCACAGAGTGCGTGTCGGCCGTATGAATGGAACTCGGCTCCAAGTTGCATCTGGTGGTGGATGTCATAGTACTCGGAGATGTAACGCTCAGAGGCTTGCCGCCACGCCGCGCATGCCGCGTACACATGGGAGCATGGTTTGTGGAGAAGCTGCGGCTTGTTGCGGTGCACGGCGCTTCTTCACCAATCGTGCGGACACCCACGATCCCCTAACATGGCCCATCACGTACTTCTCCCGAGCACGATCTCGAACTTACGCTGGCGCCATCCATGATACGAGCGGCGTCGCGATCGAGCCTTGCGATCTTATTCGCCATGTAGGCATGCATTACTTGAGAATTGCTTCCGTCCTCCAAATGCTTCTTGGCCATCATGGCTCTGTTGACAAAGTATCCGATGGTACGGTTCGGCTCTCCTCCACTATCGCGTTGATCGGCAGAGATCGGACACCCTTGAGCACACCGTTGTACACCTCCGACATGTTGGTCGTCATGATCCGTACCTTGCACCGTCCGTGTCGTGCGGCGGGACCATTTCTCCGTGTCAGTGCGTGCGAGTTAACCCACCGTGTGAACTCCCCAACTCGCGGACCCTCTAGCCGCGCCCTTGCCTCGGCATGCGCCGAGTCCCTTACATGCTTCGGTCTCCTCATCGAGCCGTCTCCACACCGTTTCGAACTTCCTCCTTTGATTCTGCATGCAGAGCTTCTTGAACATCTTCATGAGGTCCTTGCTCCTAAACCTTGTGTGGAAGTTGGCCGCGAGATGCCTCATGCACCAACGGCTCCTAACATCGTTCCACTGGTACGGCGGCTGCGTCCCATTTTGCATCATGCACAACGCAGACAACAACCCAGAGATTGCGATCCGAGATTACACATACATCGGCCGATCTTGCACGACCGCCTGCTTCACATTGCACAGAACCACAACCCGACTCTCCGTGTTCTCGCTCTCAACAATTGCGAACGCCACGGGGACTAACTGGTCATTCGCATCGGCCGCAACGGCAGTGAGGATGGTACCCCTGTACTTCCCACATAGGAAGGTACCATCCATCGTGAGCACGGGACGACAATGTTTGAACCCTTCGATCGCCTGACGGAAGGCCCAGAAGACCCTTTCAAGAACAAAACAATTGGGCCCCTCCGTCGGATGCACCCGCTCAAGCTTGTTTACGTACGTCCCGGGATTAGATTCCACGATTTGATGCAGTAATCTTGGTACTAGGTTGTAAGCCTCTTAGAATGTGCCGAACATTCGCTCCAGAACCCTGCGTTTCGCACGCCATGCCGTCTTGTAGCTGACAGGGAATCCCACCATATTGGCAACATCCGCCAGCAGGAGCTTTGGCGAAATGGACACATCTGCAGCAATGACGAGGTGGCTTATCAAGCTGGCAACATACGAGGACGTCATGTTGCGGTGCCTGTGTAGCGGCTCAGCTAACTCGCATGTGTGGTCCTTCAGCACCGTTATCCGGAAGCCCATGGCAGCGGTCGTGAACCTCTGCGCACGGACTTTGCCAGCACAGGATTCATCAACACACCTGACGATGTACGTGTCGGGGTTGGACCTCTGCACCCGATACGTCCGTCCGATGTTAACGGCGTATCTTGCAATAGCATGTTGTGCGGCGATCTTGTTAGGAAAGCGCTGGCCTACGAGCAGGGTGTCCTCATTGAACCCCCACTCAGCACCCTCCGGACGTGGCAGAACCAGCGATGTCATCGCAACATCGTCCAATCGTGAGGGGACGTAAGCAATGTCAGTGGTCACAAAACCACCAAGTGCACCTCCCCCCGCAGCAGCTTCTCCGTCTTCGTCGTCTTCCGAACTAGTTGTTTCCACGTCCTCCTCGCTTTCCACCTCATCCACCTGGTCGGTCAGGTACTCGTGACAATCAATACGGCCGACCACCATCTCTCCGCCCCTTCGTTGGGCTCAAAATTGACCGCCGCCCCCTCAGGTCTCCATCGCCCACGTCTCCTCGAATCTGCGAGACCAACGCAAGCTCCTCCTCACCGCCAGCCTTCACCTTCACGGAACCACCCGCACGGATGTCCCGTGCTCTCCAAGAACTGAACGTAGACCATCGGCCGCGCATATATCGCAGCAGCGGGGTTGCAAACAACCCCCATGTAGTTGGCCCATGAAGCGTCACATGTGACCTTCATAAGTTGCCAAACGGTCTCGCCTGCACCACCCACCACCGAGGCATACAACGCCTCGATGCGCAGCTTCTTCCTTCGATGGCGCGATCGAGCGCGAACGCACGCACCGCCTTAGCTCCGAGAGGCTCATGTCCTTGAGAGCGGGCGCCGGATCACGCAGTGCGGTGACAATTTGACAGTCCGCACCAGACGGTCCGTCAGCGTCTGAGACCGTCCCGTGGAACACGAACAGATCTTGAATTTCCGCCATAAAGTACCTAACACATGTGCATATGAAACCATCGAATTATTTGCGGGATTTTTTGTCGTAATGAACGCTTCTACAAATTTGGTTATGCCCACTGTACACGAACGTTTTGTCGTACATGTTTTCAATCCGATTGGAGTTCGTATGATTTTTCTATCAATGAAATGTCCAAGCTAATATTATTTCTAGTATAAATAATCCATAGCATATTCTATGTTACACTTCAGAAACTTCCTGTGGTACTATATAGTTACGAATTTTTTAACTAGTTCGATATTACAGTGCAAAAATAATTCACTTCAGAAATTCTTATTGCATTTCTACGTTTCCATACCCGAGTTAGACCTAACTTACACCAAAGACATGTGTGGTCCACGATAAGGTATTCTTTTTCATTAAAATCGTAGTGCATGCACCTAACGCGATATGCCCGATCAAGAGTACATATACAAAGCGTTCAATGGGGCTATTTCTATTTTGCTTAACGACCTCCAAAAATTTTACTATTTTATGACCAAGTTCATGAAACTATAAAAATACCCGAAAGGAAATTTACAACACTACTAGCAACATCTCTGTTAAGTCAACTAATTACGGCATAATGACATTATTAACTACTGGGTCTTCAAAATAAACTAACTACACAACTAAAACTACTCTGTTGCTACAATTTATCTAATTGCATCCTAATCACATTGCTAAAAATACCGATAATACTAATCGAATGCGAATGACACTTACCTTTTGTAGGTGCTCGCGGCGAGCTTCAAAGCTTATTTTCTACGTGCTCGTGATTTTTTGGACTCGTAGATTTTTTTCACAAATTTTTTTCACTCTAGCCAGTGTCATGACGAGCCAGGTGAGGAGGCTCCCTCACTTGCTCCTCCTTTTTATAGCGCCAAGGCGGCCATGTTGCATTGCGCTTGCGCGCCTCTCTCGCATAGCGCCTTGAGGGCCTAATGGCGGCGGACCGCCTCGCCCCATCGAGCCATGGCAGTCTTTGACAGACGGCCTCTGCTTGAACCCCACTGTAGCACCAAGGTCTTTGCCGCGGGACAACAAGACCTATTACGAGGGGCTATTTTTGGAATTTTAGATTTATGGGTATTTTTAGAATTTTATCTTTGAATGAAATAATTGAGTCCACACTTCTAGAGTTATCATGTACAATTAAAGGACGATGCAAGTTTATTAATCATATGTATTTCAATTAATCGCTTGGCTGTACTGTATACCATAGCTCGACCCACGATTTTTCGCGGCGAATCCTTCCGCCTCCCTGCCAACCGCCGGGAAAAACCCTAGCTCGCTTCCCGAGGCCGATGGCGCCGGCGCCGGCGGCGCATGAGGAGGAGATCCTGGAGGTGCGGTGCGCGGGGTGCGGGGATACGCTGGAGGTGGAGCGCGGGCTGACGGAGTTCATTTGCCCGGACTGCTCCACGGCGCAGGCGCTCCGCCGGAGCTCATGCCGCCGCCGCCCCCGCGCCACCGCCGCGCGCTCCCCATACCGCTGCGGTACCCCGCCACGGCGGCCGCGGCCCCGCGAGGCTGGCGTGCGGGGTCTGCGGGGCGCTGCTGAGCGTGCCACCCGGGCTCGCACGCTGCGGCTGCCCGGTCTGCGGCGCCGAGCTCGCAGTCGACGCTGAGCGGCTACGGCGGTACCTCCTCTCCACCGCCGCCGCGCCGCTCATGCCCGTCTCGCTCCCGGCCGTCTTCCAGGCCCGGGAGGTATGTGCATTCAGTGCTTCGCGCTTCGTCTCCGTAGGGTCCCTAGATAATCTGCCGCGTTTTTGCTTGCACCTGGTACCTTGTCCTCTCAAAATCGGCAATATTTTGCGCCAGGTGGGTTTTAGCCTCCAAAACCCTAATTATATGCTAGTCCGTGGAAATCGAGTCCGTGTCTGGGAAATTTAGGAACACTTGCAGATTAGTCTGTTGCAGAAATTGTAGAAATAAATGACTAAATGCACCTAAGCTTTGATCTCCTGTTGAATTACTATAGGGGGTAGGGGAAGGGATTAGTACTAGAGGATGGTGGTGTTTTGGACTTTTGGGCGCAGTAGCTTTAGGCAAGGTATTTTTGTGGTCAACTGTGACATGACAGCTCCTGTTGGCTGTTGCAAATATTGGTTCTTCCAGTTTCGGTCATCGTGAGAATCAATAACTTGCAGTTCAGAATACGAAGCAACGGGGTTTTCTGCCAACATGAGAACTTGCTTTACCCTGGCCATGTTCCCAGTCTGAGGAAATTCTCATTAACTTGAGAGAAAAGATAAATCTTTATGCTCATGTATTACCTTTGTTATGTCTAGCTAGTACTGAACTTCTTACTCATTTTTTAGGCACCGCACTTCTTACTTTTGGTTAGCTTTTGTTGCAGTGCAGGTGCGGCAAGAATATCTTGATTCTGCAGTTCCAGTGGGGCGCATCCGAGGATCATAATAATCGACTGGTTCATGCAGAGAGGTCACAGGTTGGACAGGCACTGCTGGAGTATTCTGACCCTGACATTGATAGAGATGAAGTAGAAGATGAAATGTTAAATGGGATCAATACAATGCATAGCCAGAGGTGGATTCTCAGTTGGCACTAGAACTGTTGGTGCAAAGAGGAGACAAGTGGAAGCTCTAAATCATGTCACATATCAGGCACATGCTCAGCAGTCCATTCACACAGAAGATCCAGATCATGCCATTCATGTTGAGGAGATACAAAATGGGTCTCTTAATCATGCAATTCATAGAGGTGTGGGGCATATTAAGCTGATCGACGAGACTGTTGTAAGGCGCAGCGACCGGATAACTGGTTGCTCTGTTGCCCCCAAAACTGTAAGTGCGGAGAAGAGGCAGGTCAGGCTGTGAACCAGATCACAAGGCAGGCACAAAACAGCCCTCTCATAACATTATTTGTGCAGAGCATGCTGCATTACCGTATCCAGATCAGGTGATTAATGTACAAGAGGCTCAAATAGAGCCTGCCAATCATAGGTACAATGCACTACAGCTGAACAATAGGATCGCTGCAAGCAATAGCAATCGCAGAACTGGATGCTCAGTTAGCCACAAAGCTGTTAGTGCAAATGAAAGACAGGCAGAAGTTGCGAATAGGGTCACAAAGAATGCGCCAAAGCAGCATTTTGATAACATGGTTCGTGCAGAACGTGTGCTGGCAGATTGTTCGGATCAGGTGATACATGTGGAGGAGGCAGAATTAGAGCCCATCCATCATGCAAGTTATAGAGAAGACTGCTTGCAGCGAACAAATGGCACAGTTGCAAAGCGTAGCAAGCAGCAAAGTGGACATTAATTGGCCCAAAACACATCAATGTGAAAAAGAGATATGCAGAGCGTCTGAAGCAGGTAATACAGGAGGCAGAAGAACAGCCCTCACATTATGTTTTTCATACAACACAGATGCATGTTGAGCCTCAAAATGATGGTGTTGTATGGCATAGCAATAAAAAAATTGGAATCGGAGCTGAACCTAGTTCATCTCGTAATGGGCAGGAATGGATTATGCCTGCTGAACAGCTTATTTATGAAGAACAGGCACAAAGACCTCCTGTTGATGAGACTCAGACAGAACATATCGAAGCTGATACGAGGAAGCAGACTCCTGTACGAACTCAAAGGAGGAAAAAGAAGGGATTGGTGATGGCTTCAAATGAAGGGCTCCATCTTAGGCGTAGTAAACGTTTAGCCAATGAGTCAGCTGCTGTAATTGACTCCGAACCTTTACAATTTGAGCTTCCAGAACAGCAGGCTGCTTCTCCATATCAAAATCTATCTGACCTTCCTGATATAGATGGGGTCATTGCCAATCTCTTCCCTGGTTCATCCCCTCAGCATGAGATGCCTCAATTACGCTCTACTGAGTCAGAAAACCTTCAATTAGCTACATCACCTGCTTTAAGTCCATATTTGGAGTCTCACAATGAGATTATCATAGAGCATGGCAGGCAAAAAGCAAGAGCTGAAGCTGAATCCCACTTGTTTTATAAGGGGCAGGAACAGGTGATGCCTCCTGAACAGCTTATTCCTATTGAACAGGAACAAGAACCTCTCAATGATAAGATTCAGACAGAGCAGGATGAAGTTGAAATGGGCAAGAATACTGTAAGTTTGACCCATAAGAGTACTAAGAGGGCTTTGACGTCTTCTTCAAACGAAGGTTTTGAGCATAGGCGTAGTAAACGTATATCCAAACAATCAACTGCCATTAGATACTGTGAATCTGCAGAATGTGATTCCACGGAACATCAGTCTGCTTCTCCAAGCCAAAGTATGTCTGACTCTCCAGCCATTGATCAAGTCAGCGATGATATTTCCTCTAGTTCATTGCCTCAGGATGATATGCCTCAAAGAAGCTTTAATGAGGCAGACAACCTTCATGTAACCACACAATCTGCTTCTTCAATTCCTGATATGTCTGATCCTGAGCGCTTTGCCCGTTATTACAGTAAGCTATACCCTCCAGAGGTTAGAAGGGCCCTTGAAAGGAGTCCTACTTTATGGCTTGAGTGTCTCATAAATCAGGGACCTGCTAGTAACTCGTATGCTGGTAAGGTGTAGTACAATTGTTTTCTGTTATTGCATATTTTTATCTTAATGGATGATTAGCCAACTGCAGAAGATGTGAAGATTTCTTATTAAATCTTGAATAACAGTTATTGTGAGAATTTTTTCTTTATCCAAGACAGATAAAGTTAGGTTTTGACGTGTGAGGAAATTCAGATAAATTCTTCTCAGTTGTTCAGTTCACTGTTGTGATTTTTTTTGGGTAGGCGGTAAGGAAATCAGAAGATGTGGTCGTGGTCCTACACTCTGCCTCAAAGTCTGGACCATGCCTGAGGGTGTAAGGATACCAGTTTCCTTGAATGATCTAGGTCAACCTATTGGAAATGAAGCAGCCACCTTGAGTAGCTTTCTGGGCACACTTGCACGAGATGGAACTTTGGCACCTCTGACATATGCAAATTGGGCGTTTTCCAGAGAAGAACAAGGACATAATGTGGCATATTGTTAATGTACGCATGGGTCTTAAATTTGTTGTATTCACACTCCCCCTATCCTCCTGACCCCCTGATGGTTGCTGTAGCTCAAATTTGTCATCGCTCCAATTGGCGAAGTCTGGGCCATGAAGGCTTTGGCAAAAAAGTGGAAGGATTGGAAAGCTGTCTTAAAACGTGAGCGTCGATTCCCATGAGACAGAAGAGGAACGTCTTGCTGATCGAGATTCTCGTGTCCCAGAAGAACAGTGGCAACTCCTTGTGGCACACTGGGGTACTGAAAAGGCAAAGGTAGTGCTCCACATTCCATCTGACGTTTCATGAATATTTGATTTGTGACAACATGCCTGGATCATTTAATTTATTGTTGTTGCCTTATAGGCTGCAAGTGCTCGAAGTAGAGCTTCTCAAGCACAACAACCTCTTGGTAGACATAGAACCGGGTCGAAGAGCTTCGCGCGGATACGCGAGGAGGAGGTAAGTTTAGATACCTCCTTTGTTTTCACCTAGGGGTGGCCTTGATTATGTTATTGCCATGAAACAGAAGCAAAAGCGACCAAATAAGGAGGAGCCAACGCGCACAGATATATTCATATTGACTCATACACCCAAAGATGGGAAAGGGAAACCCTTGGATAAGGCAACAGCTGATGTAATTGTGAGTCAATGACAAAACCACACAAGAGAGAAATTTACTTTCACATTCTTTAGTATTTGGCACCTTGAATCACCTGACGCTGACACCTAGCATGTATAATTTAATCTCTAGTCTCACCTTCATGAAGAAGCTCAAAAGCAGCGGAATGGATCAGGAAGTGATTCTATGGAAGATGTCTTTGCCAAAGTCGTGGGTCCAGACAAAAGGGACATCAAGCGCACTTATGGACTTGTGCCCTGCATCAGTGAGCTGCGTGGAAAGACGGCTGTCAAGGTGTCACTGAGGCAAGCTATGGAGGCTAAAAGGAAGGCTGAAGAGGAGGCAGCCACACTGCGGAAGAAGATTATGGAAATGGAAGAGAGTCAAAGAAAGCTGCAGGAGGATTTGACCAACGCAAATAGTCCAGCTAGTAGTGGTGTGAACAGGAGGTTGTCGACCGATGAACTACAGAAGAACTAGGATGTTGGGTCTCCCAGATCTTCACTGGTAATTTCCAACTATCCTGGTATGGTAGGTTGGTTACTGGTGCTCGTCATTCCCTATGCTGAACTTTTGTTATTTACTATCCATGCTTGACCTAAATCTAAATGCACCAATCTTTTGTACTGTTGTGCATCTATATCGTAATCTATATATATTAAACAAGTAATCCCCACAAACTATAATCAACGCTATTTCTCTCTTCTCTCATGCATCCACATCACCCCTATTGTTCACAACTTTGGATGAAATTGAGTACCATAGGTGTTTCCTTACTTGCACTGTCTACTATTTTTTTTAGACTCTACTATGTTTCACCTTGATTTGTTCAAACATTACAACGAACAAATTGAACTCTACAAATTCCCGCTGCAGCACACCGGGTATCCTTCTAGTTCTCTATACAGCCCCAACCTCATCTAGTTAAACATGCTTGATGATTACTGTGCAGATAGTGCTACCCTGAGTCTTTGGAAAAGATGTCTGAAAAAAACACTGTCCAGGACTGGCTAGCTCAATGAGAGACTGTGCTGTTACTTAGGTCCAATTCCAAATGCACCAAGGCCTTCGCCTTTCCTTTGTTTTGCAGCCTGAACCTACTAGGTCCCCAACGTTTTGCTGGGTGGTTGTTTTTGTGCTTTGTCTTATGGCTCGTTGTGACTTACGACTGTAATTTGTATCCGGCCTGGCGTTCTTCAAATACTGCTGGCGCCCTGAACATCTAAGCTCTAGGTTGTGTTCATTGGGTAAGGAAAACAACTGGAACTGAATGTATGTGTTATGTTACCTTCTTGTTCTGTAATCTTTAGCTACCGTGTGGTTGCCACTTGGCTGTGTTAGAGCGGTGTACTGTGTACTTCATCTGCAGTTCCACTGTTGCTAAGCCCTTTTGCCGGTGCAAACTGCAGTGCAAAGATGTTCATTTCATGGTGAATATGCTAACTGGCTGTGAGCTATCTGATAGTATTTCACTCCATCTGATTGTATCTGCAGCTGCCTCTTACTTTGGAGCCAAATAAATATTAGACTAGTTCAATACCCGTTCATTGTTACAGATTAAAAAAATCATATCTCGTCAACCATTGTCGTGCTCAGCCTACAATGCAAGTGATTCGCCGGCAACCTGTTCTTGGAAAGATCGATGGAATTTTTGGGCTTCTTGTGCACCAGATTGAGCAGTTGGGGTGTGGGGGGTAGAGAGGAGGTTATGAGTGGCCAACTGTACGCACGGGAGGAATCGAGAAATAACGAGATCCAACGGCTTACATCTTATAAAGAAATATAGATCTAACGGCTCACATCGTACGAAGAAAGACGGACCGTCATTAATTCCTTTTTTAAGTAGTAGAGATACTCTCTCCGTTCAAGAATAGAACGTTTAACAGTATAAGAACTATTAATCAAGTTAAATACTCGCTGCAGTTGTAACTTTGAACTATTAATTGGGCGAAAATAATATTATTAGATTTGTCAGCGTAGACTTGAGAAGTATATTTCATCTAGTCAACATCTTTCACATCATTAATGGCATGGGTAGATGATGGAAAAATTGTGATAACAACACTATTATTTTCCTCAATGGAAATATATTTCTGAAATGATTAATGCAAATAAATTGGATTACTATTTTTAAGCGGAGTGAGTACTTTCGTAACATAATATTTGTACATATCTTTTTACGAAGGAGTGCAGTTAGTTATCATTAAGGCTCAACAATTGAGGTCACGGGATTAAATTTTGGAAAACAAGATGCGTTGGAGATTATGGCAATGCCTAAAAAACGATAGTAACCATGGCTTGTATCAAAATTGTTTCCAAAAGAGAATAAAAATTGCCATGAATGGTAAGTTGTTAACTTTATTTTTGCAGCGGGAGTGCGGCGTCAGCACATGTCAATACACCAACATTGGGGGGCATTTGCATTTTGTGTAGAAGAACGCCGCTGCGCTTTATACTGTGCAATTGGTTCGTACTAGCGGACGGATGCGACGTTGCCGTTGCAAACTTACACGCATCAGAACATAATAATAATAATACGGAAATGCTTCACACACACTGTGCTGAATACACAATTCCCATACGACATGCAATTCCTGCAAGTCGTCGAGAGAATGAGACAAATCTCACGTGCCACGTTGAATGGTACTAACATGGTATGCTATTTTTTATTAATTATTTTTTTTAAATTTTATTTTAAAATTAATCTACGAATTTTATTTTCAATTCTGACTCTCTGGTCACGCCACGCAATAACATCATCGCGTTAGCCGTGTCGAGTAAAAGCTCTTGTCACGTCACGTCCATAGACGACAATATTGTGGTGACGTGATAAAAAAAAACTATTTTAAAGGACTTATTCTATAATGTGATAATGTTATTTTATCACATTACGGGTGATGGTGTAACAAAAAAAATATCAGAATTAAAAATAAAGTTTGTGAGATATTAACTTTAAAATTTTTTTTTCAAAAATTAATTAATAAAAAATTATCTGCTATACGGTTTTATCGTGTGGTAGCCGAGCTCGTAAAAATAAATAAGGCACTCTCTTGTCTCCGTTCCCAACTCCCAGTTCCAGAACCCCTCTAGAAACCCAAATTTCCCATTTTAACCCGGCGGAAACCCTCCTCTCCCCACGGCGGGAACCCCCTCCCCGATGGCCGGCGGCGGCGCCTCCCCTTCCCCGGTGGCCGCCTCCGTGGCCCCCGTACAGGTGCGCTGCGCCGGCTGCCGCGGCGTCCTCGCCGTGGCCCCCGGCATGACCGAGTTCATCTGCCCCAAGTGCCGCATGGCGCAGCGCCTGCCCCCCGAGCTCATGCCCCCCTCCCCACCCAAAGCCTCCCCTACTCCGCCTCCGCCACCTCCTCCGCCACCACCTCCGCCTCAGTCCGCGCCTCCTCCTCCTTCCTGCCGCTCCGCGCCGCGGGCGCAGGGCGTGGACCCCACAAAGATCCAGCTCCCCTGCGCGCGCTGCAAGGCCATCCTCAACGTGCCTCACGGCCTCGCCCGCTTCCGCTGCCCCCAGTGCGACGTCGACCTCGCCGTCGACCTCTCCAAGCTCCGCCATTTCCTTGCCTCGGCCGCCCCGGGCTTCGTCCCGCCGCCTCCGCCCCCGCCCCCGCCCCCGGTTCCGATGCCGCACCTGCCCTTCCTGCCGATGTTGCCGCACCTGCCGGTGCCGATGGCGCCGATGGTCCCATCAGCCGAACTACCTGAGGAGATAAATGAGGTGAGTGGCTCCATTGGTCCATACCCTTTGTTTCTTATTTGGTGCACGACGAGGTAGGCTAGCAATTGCAGTCATGGTGTTTGTTGACGTAATTTTAGGTTAAATGGAATATTTTCCATGTTCTTAGAATCTGTCATATGTGTGTATTGTTGTCCTTGTTCAGCTTCTAAGCTTGTGAGCTTCACAAAGCACAAGTCATAAAAAACTAGACTCTTGCACACAACTACTGCATTTCTGTTTTGTTTGTATCTGGACCCAAAAACTAGCTAAGCTCAACCGTGATTTGTTTGTCATGCTTTTTATGGGGTTGGATGAGGACCCTTGTGATCCTGAATTCTCTACAACTGAACTTTGGGTTGCACAAGAAACCAGGGCGTTTCCTCTTCGGTTCTAAAAAGCTAAAAATGTGATTTCTCATAATTATCATGTCAACGTCATGATGAAGATCATCCAGTGAGACATGTACTAATTTTCTCCAGTGTTCTAAGAAATACCATAGACAAACTTGTAGTCTTACTAATTACTCTCTCCATTCTTTTATTATAAGGTGTGCACAATCATCAACACATTCTTAATGTCCAACTTCCAATTTTACCCTCGCCTCTCCAATGCACAGAAAAATTGAATAAAGTTGGCTCTGCTTCCCACCAGGCCACACCACACAACTGTTAAGGGTATTTGTGGTATTCCACTCCTAGTCTAAGGTTTACTCTTGTGTGTGTCTTTGTACCATATATTGCCCTTTGGGCTGTGTTCAATACAACTAACCATTCCCATTTGCACTCTCCCTCTTCATCTAACATGGTATCAGAGTAGGTTTTGAAAACCTAGCTCCACTCCCAGCGGCGGCCACCTCGTAGTCGTAGTATTCTTCTCAGTAGAAGTAGTAGCAACAGCCCACAACCACCGTTTCCGCTTGTGGCTTGTCGTCGCCAGCGTCTCCTGCTCCAGCACCATTGTGACCTTGGCGCTCGTCATTGCTAGATCAGCCTCGTACCGAGCTAGATCTGGCGAGATCTCGCATCGCCGCTGCATTCTCGGTCCCAGTCGGACCGGGGTCCCTCCGTCGTCCCCGCCGGATCCGGGCTCGGCATCATCTCTGCTGGCCCTGGCCGCCGTCCTCATTGGAGCGCAGCCGCCACATCGTTGAGTCCTTGGTCGCCGCGCTTTTGGCCACATGCCGCCGCCGCCAGATTGGTCGTCGCGGTGCCCAACCCGATCTGCCTGCCGGATCCGTCGCGATCTGGATGGATCTGGCGGATCGTTCGCGATTCGGCCACAGCTCGGGAAAGCGGATCTGGCGTTGGCCGCCCAGTACTCTCACAACGATGGCGAACCGAGCTCGAGGACGGCGGATTCGGCTTTCTCGGAGAAAACTTCGCTCGGTTTAAATTTGCTTAAAATCAACCATCAAAATTCAAAATTTGGCGTTGGTTTCAAATCCGCCCGAGTACTCTCACAACACACGCGGCACCGTGGACACACGCTCGACAAGATGATTTCGCCAGAGATGAGAACGAAAGCCCACAGAACACGTCGTGCGGCGCTAACTGCATGCACCTGTTCTGGCGTTCTGTTATTCTCACAAACTCAACTCTCTCAGATTACATTGACTCAGTGCATAACATCAAAACAAACTAAGCGCTCGGTCCACTAACAAGCTGGATTGAATCCTACGCCATGACCACAACGTGCACACCAACATGCACCTGACCAAATCACTTGCATGCAACACCATGCACGACGGTCACATATACAATTCGACATGTCTGGTACCTAACTTGGAAATGTAATGCAATGAGATTGTACTCAACAGTGGCGACCTTGGTGATGACGGATCCGGCGCTGGCAGTCTCGGAGACGGTGGATCCGCGGCGGTGGCTCGGGGACGACCGCCTTCTTCTTCGTTGGCACGTGGTGGTCTCGGGGGCCGCCGGAGCGAGCCGGTGAGGAGGGGTGCCTGGTCGAAGGCGGCGACCGCCTGCATCTCCAGCTCTCGCATCGAGGTGGCGGTTGGAGGTGGGAAGTGGGGAGGATGGAGGCGGCGTGTGAGGCGGGCTCAGAGAGAGTGGGGATGGGAAAATGGTTGGTTTGGTGCGGCCTTGTTGTGTTTGCTGTTACCGTTGGGCATTCGACTGCATGCTGTTGCTGTTAGTTATCCTTTGAGTCTTTTCTTTCTTAGTGTCGTTTGTTCTGTTGCGTCTATCCAAGTCCGTAACACACTATCTTTGAGTTCGTCCAAGCCTAGCGAGTCTACAAATTCCTTGTCAGTCAACTGATTGCTTTTCTGGACACGGTGTGTCCTTTGGATCTAGTGTGACCCACTCCTTCCCTCTCACATTGTAGTAGCCGCCGCTCTTTTCTTTGAGCCGTTGCAAATCGTAGAAGTTGTTATGATGCCGCTTCTCTTTGAGCCGTCGCCTGAGCTTCTAGGCGCCGCCGTCTTGGGCTTCGATCTGCGTCGTCATGCTTCTATATATTTCTCTTGACTTGATTTGTGACTTTCTTTGTTCTGTCGGTTTCATCATCTTCTTTGTCGTGTCATGTGATCGACTTTGCTCCGCTTGCCCATGCTTTCTCATCCCCTGTACCTTGTGGTTTATGGGCTGTCACACGACCCCGGATGGGAGATCTTTTGATACTCGACATATTTTCCAAGAGTTACATGCTACAATGACATTATCAAGACTCAGACTTTAGATTTTCCTTATTTTAGTGTCAACCCTTTTAAATGCAATACTATTGCATATGCTTTGCATTTGAGGGGATGTTAAAGGTATTTGTGGTATTCCACTCCTAGTCTAGGGTTTACCGTTGTGTGTCTTTATACCAGGGATGGAAATCCGGCGATTCTGCGTGATGGTAACCCCTTCTTGGTGGCGGCGGATTTGAAATCCCGGCCAATTTTTCCGGAGTTTGCAAATTCAAATTTCAAATATCAAATTTCGGTTGATTTTTAAGCAAATTTAAACGAAATTCGACCGGGTTTTTCCCAGGAAAACCGGTAACCGGCCGGTTACCGGTACCGGTTGGGAATTGCGCCGGGAACGGTTTTTCTATCCTTGCTTTATACTATATATTGCCCTTTGGGCTGTGTACAATACAACTATCCATTCACATTTGCACTCTACCTCTTCATCTAACAACCACCACCCTCTCTCCACTTCATCTTCCTCGCCATTTCCTCACAGAAAATTCTTCCTACAGAGCACCATGGATTTAATCTATATATGCAAAACACCATGAAACAGATGGTGGAAGCCTGGAAGGTTGGATTGAAGAGCTGAAGACCATATGGAACAGATGGTGCACTAAACTAATTTGGGCACTCTTAGCTAAAATTTTCTTTTGAATGAGGTTTGGATAGGTTAACTCGTGTGTATGTGAGGCACAGGCAGATTGTGTAGCAAACAGAGAGGGAGAGAAGATGCAAGTGATAAATGTTGACAAAAAGGTGGAGTAGATGAGTTGGCTGCTCTACATATGTCACTTTTGACTGAAGGAAAGCATTAATTCTAGCTCGGAGATGCACTCCTAGTTTCTTATGATTGAGGGTAGCAGAGCCTTTTTATTCTACCGTCTCCTCATCTTTGCACCTTCCTTAATCTACGTGCTAGATCCAAACACGCGTTATATTTTGAAATTGAGGGAGTAACTTAGTTGATGGAAGTACTTAGGTCAAAATGAAAAAAAATGTGTCTTTCCTTTGATAAAGTAGCTAAGGTTTCATGCCTGTATCTAGTCATCTGAAACATTGGGTATCAGTTTGCTTCAGTGTCCAGTGCACCGCCCACACATTAAGGCCTAACATCAGCCTGTGCATGTGCTAACCAATATGTTCGGCCATTCATCTGCATTGTTATGCACATTCATGAAGTTTGGCTGTTGAATGGTGCATGTGAACAGCCCATAACATTCTATCATAAACCTTCAGTCGTTTAGTGCATTGCGATTCTAGAACTTCATATACCGATGCCTTCTTGCTCTTGTACTGGCATTATAACTATAGTTGAGTTCAAGCAGGTTGCAGTTGATGTTGAGCGTGATGAAGATGAAGGTGGCATTGTTGGGGAAACTTTCATTGACTATGTAAGATATTAGATTTTCAATTACTTTGTGGCAAAATGGAGGACAGTGCCTTAGAGTTCCTAGATCTATTTCTGTTTAGTTCTATGATTATTTTGAGACATTTTCCATACGCATATCTATTACCAGAGGCCTCCCAAGCTATCTCTTGGTCTTCCTCATCCGGACCCTGTGGTAGAAACTTCATCTTTGTCAGCGGTGCAACCTCCTGAACCTACTTACAACTTGATTATTATGGATGAATTGGATGTGACCAAGGCGTTGTCTTGCTTACAAATTGAAACAATAGTGTATGCTTGTCAGGTCAGTTACCTTTTCGTTGTTGACATTTCCTTTTCTCTTGAAGTTTATATATAGGGAAAATATATATGTATACATTGCACCTCTTGTAAGTCTATGTTCTTGTGTGGCAGAGGCACCTTCATCATCTCCCTACTGGTGCTAGAGCAGGTTTCTTCATTGGTGATGGGGCTGGTGTTGGTAAAGGCCGTACAATTGCTGGATTGATATGGGAAAATTGGCAACAGGGAAGGCATAAGGCATTGTAAGAACTTATGCAAGGGATTCAGTAACTTATTTGATGAACTCATGTAACCATTTAGTTTGGCTGTATTTGCATCGTTCATTGCTTGTTTTTATTTTTAACAATGGATGGATTATTCAGGTGGATTTCTATTGGTTCAGACTTGAAATATGATGCTCGTAGAGATTTGGATGATGTTGGTGCAAAATGTGTGGAAGGTAAGAATCTACACATACACCATACAACAGTTATCGAGTCTGTGAGTCATAAGCAAAATTGAATTGCAACTCTCTTTAATTGATGCCATCTACATGCATATAAATGGTGTTGGAAAATGGGACACAGACGCACCAATTTGGCATTGTCCAAAACGGCTATCAAAATATGTAGGCTGACATGTAATGTTACTTATATAAAACATAATAGGTCAGAAGAGAAAACATGATAGACTAGAAGAGAAAAAACATAATAATCAGAAAAGAATTATCAACTGATCCTCTATCCATCATGTTTGTTGTGCACGATTGTCTGCATGACTAAAATAAGAATGGTGCTAAGAAAGTAAACTTCATGCATTTTCATGTGAATGCCAACACAACCCTTTACAGCCAGACTGGTGCTAGAACATAACTTGCTAACATAGTATTAGGAAAGAAAAGCCTGACTGTGTCTGAAACATGTCAGAGAGTGAGCCTGCAGTCCATCAAGCTCTCCGATTGACTTTCTAGTTGGTTAACAACCTCCTGGTACCTGCAGCATGTAAGGGCTTTGTTTTCTTCTCTTTCTTCTGTTATATTGTGGGTCTCCATGTTATATATGCAATGCATTCAGGTCCTTTTCTGCACTTCCTTTTGGACAAAATAGGACATAGAACTTTGAAGTTGAATTATTCCATAATATCATTAGTTCATTACAGTAATGACACCATGAAGTAATGCAATGCCAACCAGTCAACAGTATGGAAGCTTTGTTTTGTTTGTGTTTTTTCATGTTTCCAGATGTCTTTATGGCAGTCACTGTGAGAACTAAGACTAGCAAGAACTGTCAATGATTAATTGATCAATTGAGTGGAAATGAAGACACTGATACAGTGATACTTAGTTGAAGAATTGTATTTTGCTTACTAGGCAAATACATATGTTATCGGTTTCATATTCATTGCTGATATTTGCAACTAATACTTATATATTTGTTCTGCAGTGCACGCTTTAAATAAGCTACCATATTCTAAGCTAGACTCTAAGGCCATTGGGATCACAAATGGAGTTGTTTTTGTAACTTATAGCAGCTTAATAGCATCCTCTGAGAAAGGCCATTCCCGTTTGCAGCAGTTGGTACAGTGGTGTGGATCTGAGTTTGATGGTCTTCTAGTGTTTGATGAGGTAAATAAGGACCTGGTTTAAAATCACTAACAAAAAGGATATAATATTGAATGGAATGAGTTTGTAATCTTCTAGACAGCATTCCATTTTTTATTCAAACCTGCTGTACATTAATTTGTTGTGCTGAAATGATATGTTTCTTGCAGTGCCACAAGGCCAAAAATCTGATTCCTGAGGTAGGAAGCCAGGCAACTCGCACTGGTAAATCAGTTCTTGAGATCCAGGTGTGTGTGTGTGTGACTTTATCTTTGTGATGTTACCTTGTTCTGTTCTCCTTGTGATCAGCAGAACCTTACTAACATACATTCTGTTGCTGTGGTCTTGATGTATCCATTTTCTTGAATGCAAACTGTTTGGTCTTTGAAAACAGATACTTTTTAGTTTTTATATATAGTGCAGACTGATAAAATGTACGTTTGAAATCATAACCTTTAATTTTCCTGTCAACTGTGCATATATCTTAGTCAAACTTATGCAAGGCAAATTATTTAGAGGAAATAATTTTTGCCACTATAGTCTGATGTGATATGCCAAGTTCTGGACTTCCTTTTCAGGAATGTCCTGGCTGGGTGGCAGTCACCACCAAGGATCCAAAAACTGCTACCGGAACAAATCCCGCTCGGCGGCCGGTACCGGTTACTGGAAATCCCGGAAAAAACCCGACCGTTTTTTTGAAACTGAATTTTGAAATGGGGTTTTTGAAAACTGGTAACCGGACCGGTTACCGCCCGAAAACCGGAAAAACCGGTCGGAATTTTGAATTAACGAATTTTGAATTAGAAAGTGTTTAATGAAGTGCATATTTAGCTCATACAATACGTAATCTAGCATATTTATCTCATACAATACGCAATCTAACATATTTAGCTCATATAAGTGCAATCCGGCTATAAAAAATAATTCAAGCATATTTAGCTCATACAATACGTAATCTAGCACAAAATAGGCCTAAACTAACCTAGGAAGTGCATTATGCAGTTAAAAATTCAAATATGAAATTGAATTTTTTCGACTAGTTACTGTTCACCTAGTCGCCACCGGTAAGACTAGTTTCCGACGGTAACCAGCCGAGATTTTTTTCCCTGATCACCACTCACCGTACTCTGATATTGTCATGAATTTTGTTCAGTTTCAACTTTCAACCATTTGCATTTGCATTATAATCTTATGGATATGCCTTTTTTTATATAAAATGAATATGCTTTACTTTCTGTGGTGTGGTGTTATATACTTATATTATCGCTTGCTCTGACAAATTACTTGATATTTTGAAACTTTCCTGACGATCTGTTCATGCATTGATGGCACAAAATATCACAGGAAATGTTACCTGAAGCTCGGGTTGTTTACTGCTCAGCAACTGGCGCATCGGAGCCTCGAAATTTAGGTTACATGGTTCGGCTTGGTCTCTGGGGAGACGGAACATCATTTCAGAATTTTCACCAATTTCTAGGTTTATGTTTATTCTTGTATTATTATATTTTTATCTTTTTTTTGGTATATTCACCACTTTTGTTTTCCATTTGTATCCTATCTTAATTCACACATAAATGGCCATTGACGTATTTATCCTGACAGCAATTACAATAGTTATTCCCACCTTACAATTGTAACACCCTAGCAAAAAAATCCGCTCAATATCCAGCCTACCCATGGTGCGGACCCGCGCACACATAACACCCTGTTTACACTTTCGTCGTGACATCGTGTAAAAGGGTTAACTCGGAGTTGCTATGCTTGGACCCAAAAGACGTTATATGTTACTACAACTCACTTTACACAAGTAATGTGGGACTAAGCCTACGACCACAACTCCACGTGACCTGCACTACAAATGGGCTGGGGTATTACACTCAGGGATCCAAAAACCGTTCCCGGGGGAAATCCCGGTCGCCGGTTGGCAAAAAAAACCGGCCGGTAACCGGATTTCCCGGAAAAAACTTGGACGAAATTCGCTTGAATTTGCTTAAAAACCAACCGAAATTCGAAATTTGAAATTTGAATTTGCGAAACCGGAAAAAACCAGCCGAGATTTTGGATCTGGCCTATTCACGGGGTTTCTATATCTGATTACACTAATACACTCACCCCCCCCTTAAGGGTTGCCGCCCTCAATAGCACACCGTATACACGGCAAATTCCCAAAATCACCCCTTGGTGCAACCTCCATGGGTACCCGCTAGTTGACCCACACGCACACATACCTGTGCAGCGATGGTTGACGCTCTGATACCATTCGTGACAGTGACAAAAAAATTCGCTCAATGTCCAGCCCCCCTATGAGGCGGATCCACTCACACATAGCACCCCGTTTACACTTTTGTCATCGCCGTGTAAAAGGGTTAACCTGAATGTGTTACTATTGAACCTAACTAACAAACATTATATGCTACTACAACTCATTTTAGACAAGCAGTGTGGGACTAATCCAACCATCACAACTCTACATTGGCTGCATTACGAACGGGCCGGGGTATTACAACAATGGCGGGCCATCCATCATAACAACACTTCCAATATAAAGGAAGGAATATTAGTAGTACAGTAGTTGTCCATATAAAAGCAAGAACAATAGTAGTTGTCCACCTGTCTATGCAAAAAGATGACTCAGAAACAATTGGATATAGTAGCTTAGGATCATCGAAGGTTTATTTGGGGTTAATTACCATTTAGAGATGAATGTTGATCACAGTAATACACAATGAACTGGTAGTTTACCTGCATTTCCCCTTTTTCAACTGACAGTAAAGTACCACCCAAGGATCCAAAAACCGGAACCGGGCAAAATCCCGCCCGACGCCATTTCCCGTTACGGCGGTAACGGAAATCGGAAAAATCCCGCTGGATTTCGTCAAATGGAGTTTGAATTTGGGATGAAACCACCGGGATTTTGATTTTGAATTTGAAGGATTCCGGTCGGGATTTTAGATCCCGGTTCCCACTGGGAAATCCGGTAACCGGCCGGGTTTTTGACCCTACCACCTACTTTCACTGTTTGGTTCAGCAATTTAAAGAAGACTTAGTGATAACCACTGTCAAGAGGGATTGTAGTATGTTGCAGGCATGCTACTAATTGATAAGTTGATAACTGCCAACCTAAAGAGGCATGCTACAAGCAATATGATGAGTTTTTCTTTCCTTTTCTTTTGAGAGAAAAACATACCAATATACCATGATGCACTAGCACTGGTATTATTGGAGGGCAAAGAATTTCTTTGTCGTAGCATTGATGGATCCGCCAATTTTAGCCTCAAGTTTTCCGTAATACCTAAAGCATTGCATACCTTTTTATGATATTTTCTATGATTCATTAATTATTATCAGAAAGTGGACCCGTGAAATCCAATAGAAATAAGAATGATGTTTGCTATTGTTCATGCTCTATGGAAACAATTTTCAGGTGCTCTTGAGAAAGGTGGTGTGGATGCTCTTGAACTTGTAGCTATGGACATGAAAGCCAGGTTAGTGTTTCTGGCACTGCTCAGTGACTCAGTTCTACCTTATATGCACACAGAAATTGACATGAAGAGCCCATATGCAAATGGTTAACATATGTCAAATGTTCTGTGTGTACCTAAATAACATTCTTATTGCTAATTTTTCCGTTTCAACCATTGATTGGTTTGCCTGTGCATTAAAATGATTCATTTAGTACTGCTTTTGTTAAACTTGTCCAGGGGTATGTATGTTTGCCGTACGCTAAGTTATAAGGGTGTTGATTTTGACGTTGTGGAAGCACCTCTAGAGGAAAGAATGATGGTAAATTGGCATGCTGCCTTTTTCCCTTTTGTTTTGGTGGTATGGTTAGTTTGCTTTGAATAATTTCTATCTTGTCTATAAGAATTTTTTTGTTCTTCGATGTGATTTCTCATCACAGTAAAAACTGATGTTCTTTTAAATAACTTTTTTGTAGTCATTTTTTTGTTTAGCCCTGGAGTTGGGGATCATAGTATAGAACTAAGTTCATGCTTAAATGGCATCTTGTTATCTCATGATGCAGAATATGTATAAAAAGGCAGCTGAATTTTGGGCTGAGTTGCGCGTCGAACTCCTATCAGCAAGTGAATATTATGCAGAAGATAAGGGCAATTCAACTCAGATATGGCGGCTATACTGGGCCAGCCATCAGGTGGTTCCTCTTTCATTTTATGTAACAATACATTTATAACCTTAAGAACCTGACCAATTATGGGAGTTCTTGGATCATGGTTTCCCGAAAAATGATATCTCCTTTTGCTATAGTAGAGAATTCAGACTGGAGAAAATTCTGATGCAGTACTTGTGAAGTCTGGCAGATCATTTGCTTCACATGCTCAAACACTACCCCATATTGTTAATAAATAAGTAACAATGAGTTATATATATTTTGCAGCGTTTCTTTAGGCATACGTGTATGTCTGCAAAAGTACCTGCTGTTGTGAGGTTGGTGAAAGAAGCCTTAGCAGAACAAAAATGTGTGGTGATTGGTCTTCAGAGCACTGGAGAAGCTCGAACAGAGGAAGCTATCACAAAATATGTATGTTTGTCTTGCTTAGTTGCTTACTAGCCTTGTTGTCATCTTGTGTATTCTAGAACCTGGCAAGGTGAACTGATTCCCTGATTTTCATTCTTTCTTTATTCAAATGTATGTGACAGGGTGTTGAATTGGAAGACTTTGTTTCTGGTCCTAGAGAGTTGCTTCTTAAGCTGGTAGAAGATAACTATCCTTTGCCTCCAAAACCTGATTGTTTTCAGCAAGGTTTGCATCGAAACAAACTTTATAGATGGATCAAAATGCTAAGCATTCTGGAAGTTGGCCTCCTGTCTCTAAAAAACTCTTTTAGCATGTGCTAATATTAGTCAAGTTTTATAACATCTCTGCACCAACCTGGATGTGAAATACGGCCATTCCTATTGCAGAAAGTGGGTTTAGCAGTTAGCACTCTGTTGCTTGTCATGTAGAAGAAAATCTGTGGATACATCACCTTTTGTTTGATTAGCTTCCTTAGTTTACGCAAATCTGGTTGTTTGATTCTCTATTTATGTACTTTCTTGTAGGTGAAGAAAAGGTTGCGGAGGTCCAGCGTAAGCGGCATTATGGACCTGATGTATCCTTCAAGGGACGAGTTAAGAAACTTGCAAAAATGGAAGATGTGAGTGATGATGGAAGTGATGAATATTCTCCACGTAAGTTTCTCGAGAATTTGTTGATAGTGGTTGCTAAGTGTATGGTATTGCCGTGGCAGAAGCAGTTCCAATTTTCTGTTTTTTTTAAATATAATAAGTAATAATTTAGTGGAAGCATCTTTTTGGGAGACATAACAGCAAAGTCTTTGTTATGGAGAAAGGCGAAAGACGGTGCAGCGCGATTATGAACAGTACCATGGTTACTGTACCACTGTAGCCCCATTATTTCCATAGATGCTGTTGGTTTCTTAGAATAAAGAATAGTTGGTTATGTAGGTTATTTTGGGATTCCTTATATATCAAGTTATTATTAGGGATATGATCTTATTTATTAGGAATGTTATTGTTAATAGTTGAAAAGTTTAGATTGGATTGATAGGTTTCGTTATAGATTATTTTTTAGGTGTCAAGTCGGACTGTCCCTATAAAAGGGATATCATGTATCTATTATCAAGGAAGCAATGAGAAATCAAAAGTTCAACTAAGTCTCAAAGTCTCGCTACCTCGACAGGGAAGAGTCCTGCCGACGGTTAGATAAGGGCAGGGATCAAAATCCTGCCTGGTTACCGGTGGTAGCCGGTTTTACCGGTCGGGACTGGGTGAACAGTAACCGCCCGAATTTTTTTAAATTTGAACACATTTTTTTGACTGCATAATGCCCTTCCTAGGTTGATTTATGTCTTTTTTTGTGCTAGATTACATATTATATGAGCTAAATATGCTTGTATTATTGTATTAGTAAGTCTCAGGCGGTTGTTTGGACTTGGAAAGCATGTTGAATTATAGTAGTCTCACATGAAGGATATCTATTATTTCAATTGTTGATGTATAAGCAATTAGCACTTGGCAGGATTCATTTTAATGATTGTTTGATCAAGGGTTTGTTGGTTCAACAAAAAAATTCATGTACCAACGCTGATCTGAGGGCATACTAAATGGACTTTGATATTAGGAATAGCCTATTGATCTCCGGTTTTTTGGTTGGTTTTTCCGTTTACCGGATCGGTTACCAGCCGGTTACCGGTTTTCAAAATTCAAAATTCAAAATTTGGCTTGTGAACATCATCCGGTATTTCCGGGTTTCGATAACCAATTGGATTCTATTCACACGGCCACGATCGGATTTATGCTTGGAATCGGATTTCGATCCTTGGATGGGGGCGAGTGCCCTACCCTCGGTCTTCTTCGGACCCGTATCCAATCAGCGACCACAATATTTGGTATCAGAGCCACTCACCATGGCTTCCGGTGCCGCACCACAACATTTGGTATCGGAGCTAATCATTGCCCTTCCACCATGTCGGGCAGCGAGGGTTCCAATTCCATGACAATCAGCGACATGCTGGGTCGCATGATTGAGATGCTTGAAAAGATGCTTGGTGTTTCGGAGGAGAGAAGCCACGTCGGGAGCAAGGAATGTTCCACTAATCTGCTGGCCTTGACGGCAACCCCACCAGCTGTGACCTTGGCCAAGATGGAGCAGAAGGAGGTGACGCCTGTCGTCGCCAACATGGCTGCGCCACCACTTCCATCACCTCCAGAACTAGCACCACCAACAATGCCTTTCTGGCCATCGTCATCAATACCTCCTCAACAGGCAATGCTGCCCTTGGCTACACCCCTGGAGCGTTCGCCGAGGAGGGTTGTTGCTTTCCAGCGGTGGCATTTTCCACACGGCCCTAGGCGATGCGGAGCGCAACGGTGAGGCCAACACCACCGGCGCGTCCTCCCCACCATCAGCACGCTCCGTGGCAGTACGGGCGTCACTGCTTCCCCATGTCAGTTGGCCATGTCGCTGACATCTTCCTCGACGCCAAGTCATGCGAAGGTGTTTCTTTCTTGCATGCTTAAGCGACACTTAGGCGGTAAGGCGCTGCCGATGTCGTAAGGCGTCGCCCCGCCTTGCTGCCTCCTCCCCGCGGTTCCTCTCGGCTCCCCGTCGCGCGGCTCCTCCCGGCTCCCCGTTGCTGTCGCACAACTCCTCGGCGCCTCCTCCCTGGTGCTGTGGGAGGAGGCGGCACGGGCAAAGGGGCGCGGAGGGAGAGGGAGAGGGAGAGCCGGAGAGGAAGTGGAAGAGGGAGGGAGGCGACCGACGCCGGCCGGCGTTGCCGTGAGGAGGACGGAGGAGGCGGCGTAACTGGCGCCGAGGAGGGGCGAGGCGGCGCGGGCAAAGGCGTGGAGGGAGGCGCAGCCTTGGCCGGAGAGGACCAGGAGGCGGCCGGGAGGCGCGCGAAGGCGTGGAGAGGCGAGCGAAGAAGACGAAGTGCAAGTGCTTGGTCTTCATCGAGCTCTCCGGGCGAGGAAGAAAGAAGAGGCGAGGCGTGCGGCGGCCGGTCGGCGGTTAAGCGAGCAGAGCCGGTCAAAGGGATCTTCGTGGCGGATCATCTGTTGCTTCCAGCTGTTGTCGGGATCTTCTGCGGCCTTCCGGTCTGCTGCTCTGCATTGCGCCTTAGGGATGTGTAAGGCGTCGCCTCGCCTCACGCCTTACCGCTTAAAAGGTGTGAGGGGGGGTGGGTCGCCTCGCCTTACCGCCTTAATAACCATGCTTTCTTGGGCGCCATATGTCGGAGTGTCACTGATTTACTATCAAGCGGACCGATGCCGACGATGCCGGTATCGGATACTCTTGTCAACATGGGGCTATCATGGACTTCAACCGTGGCCACCACCGCACCACCTTGATTCCATAGTGTTGCACAACCACAAACAATGGATGATTTCTACTGCTTAGATTTTGAGATAATGGCCAAAACCACTTAGATATGATCCAACGGTCAATATAGCTTCCCTCTTTCAATAATCATATTCTTTGTTGCAATGGGATTGACCTATTAGAAAAATTTGTGGAATATCATGGCTACCGCATGAATTGCGAAAATAATTATTTTGGTGTTTTCACGTCTTAAAAAACGACGAGAAAAATCACCTTTTGTATCTGCAAGAACAAATGGGTGGTTTAATTTTACATGCTTTGAATATGAATCCATTTAATCATTTAATTTGACTTAAAGCTGGATAGTTGTCTATTTTCTTGGCATGTGAGTTTGTACATGCGCATGCACACGCATATGTCATGCTTTATTACTTGAAGGACTAGATAACTTCAGTGAGATGACTCAGAAAAAGTAAAACATGAAAATAGCAATTGTGTGATTTTAAACCAAGGATCAAAAACCGATCTTGGAAGAAATCCGGTTGGCGGATAATATGATAGCGGTGATTCTGGAAAAACCCGGTTGAATTTTGAATTTAAGATTGGGAAAACCGGTTAACGCCAAAAAACCAAAAAAAATAGGAATAATGCAAATATTAATTAGAAAATTTTAATGAAGTGCATATTTAGCTTATATAATGCGTAATCTAGCATATTTAGCTCATACAATACGTAATCTAGCATATTTAGCTCATACAATACGTAATCTAGCATATTTAACTCATATGAAGTGCAAACCGTCCGGAACAATAAATCAAGCATATTTAGCTCATACAATATGTAATCTAGCACAAAAAAAGGCCTAAACTAATCTAGGAAGTGCATTTCGCAGTAAAAAATTCAAGCACAAAAAAGGCATAAACTAATCTAGGAAGTGCATTACGCAGTAAAAAATTCAAGTTCAAATTCGAAATTTTCCGGCCGGTACTGTTCATCCCAATCCCGCCGGGATTTTCGGTAACCGGCGGTTATCGGCCGGTAATTGCTGGGATTTTGAGCCCTGTTCTAAACTGTAACAGTAATGTATTCTGGTACTATTGTGTGCTGTTTTAAGTAGTTCATTGTTTTTGTTACATGGATTACTGACAGATTAGCTATAGTCTTTCTTAATAATTCCTTAAGGTACTTATTGATCTATTCTTTAAAATGTTGCAGTGGAGTCAGACCTTGAATCAACAGAATGTGATGAGGAATTCCATATGTGTCAGATGTGCAACACTGAGGAGGTGACTTGTTATGTTTCAATAAACACTGCTTGTTTTAACTTCCCTGTGATGTAAATTGGGGCTGACATTTTTAGCTATCCCAACCAGGGATCAAAATCCCGCTGGTTACAGGATTTCCCGGTGGGTACCGGGATGAACAGTACTGGTTGAATTTTTTCAAATTCAAATTTGAATTTATGACTGCATTATGCGCTTCTTAGGTTGGTTTAGGCATTTTTTTTTGTGTTAGATTACGTATTGTATGAGTTAAATATGCTTGAATTATTGTATGGTCAAGTCCCGGGCGGTTTTTTTGACTTAGAAAGCACATTAGATGTTCTTCCTAGGTCTATTCGGACTTATGGACGTCGAGATGCTAACTTATTACCTTTTGGTGATGATTCTCATTCATCCCGGGCCCTAGAGAGTGAAGCTAGCAAGGACCGGTAACTGGTTTTCTCTGTCCTAGAACACTCGAATTCACATTTATAATTAATATTTGCATTATTCAAATTGCTAATTACCCATGGCTGGTTTTCTCTGTTTTTCTAGTTTTGGTCCCGGTTTTTCCAACTGGTTTTTCCGGTTTTGGGCGGTAACTGGACCCGTTACCGGTTTTGAAAAATCATAAATTCAAAATTCAGTTTTTGAAATTCACCGGTTACCGGTTTTGAAAAATCATAAATTCAAAATTCAGTTTTTGAAATTCACCCGGTTTTTTCCTGGGATTACTGCGCTTCAGCCGGGATTTTCTCCGGTATCGGGATTCTGATCCTTGATCCCAACCACGGGAAAAATGTGGTAACCGGTCTTACCTGTGGGAATCGGGAGAACCAATCCTGGCCGGTTTCTTTCCGGTTTAGCAAATTCAAATTTTAATTTTTGAAATTCGGCTGGTTTTAAGCAAATTCATGCGAATTTCATCCGGATTTTTTCCGGGAATTCCGGTAACCGGCCTATTACCGTTACGGCTGGTTGGGATTCCCTCCGGAAACGGTTTTTTGATCCTTTGTCCCAACCATCATTTTCTTTCATCACACGTTAGATGAAATGAAAAGGGAAAGCATTTTATTCCAGTCTGCTTTAGTGATCTCGGTACCTTATGATTTTCTTAGCAAGCGCGAAAGGTTGTACCTTTATACATTCATAATTCTATTCGGGGATGGCTATGGTACAAACAACTTATAGCTACAAAATGCTTCCCAACTTTTCACATGTACCATAGTCACTCCTTTTTATTTTAAATTTTATTTCTACCATTTTATGTTTGTTGATACCCATGGTTGAAATTTTGGAATTGATATCTGTACCAAAGGCAAACCTTGCTTACAGAGCGCTTACATTAATGTACAAGACTGGGCTCTTTTGGAATATGAAGACACAATTTGCTTTCTATCACTTTTTTATTAGTTTGTATAATACTTACAATTGCACGCCATTTCAGGAGAAAATCTCGTTGCTTCATTGTTCCGGTTGTGCTACACGTGTTCACCCTGGTTGTTTGGTTCCACCTTGGACTGGAATGTTGACTGATGATTGGTTATGTTACGTATGCAAGGAGAAGGTAGAAGGGTACTTCAAAGAGAGATGCTTACATAACTGAACTCTCAAAGAGGTACCTATATGTGAATCAATAACCATTCGCTAACTTGATATGCTCATACGCCCCAGTTCAAATACTTGTTACCTGGTAAATTGCTATCAGGTATGACACTGCAGTGGAGAGAAAGTCAAAGATTTTAGACATTATCCGTTCCTTGGATTTGCCTAATAATCCTTTAGATGATATCATCGATCAGGTAATTGACTTTTCTAATTGTTGGAGGTGAATTCAGTTATTCTGAATTTCCGTTTGAACTTATGAGCAAGCATTTGCAACCTCAGGGCACAATTGAGTAATTTAGAGCTGCTTCCTTGATTATGCTGCTGATATATGTTAATTGATACATTCCTTATCTCTTTAAAATTCTCATGGAGTACTGTTAAACACAAATCCCCCTTCTTTTGTTATTTTGACACATTGCTTCTTTAGACTTTACCAATCAGGTTACTAGTTTTTGGAGAAGTCCCTTTTGTTCATTATCAAAACAAATATTTAACTGATTTAGTTAGCATATGTTGATATATATGGCACATCATATGATATGAACCAAAATGACAATAAAGATACAGAGAACAATGCACCGTAGAGTGTCAATGGATCAGGCCGCTGTTCTTATTCCTAAAGTCAGCCAGTTGTTCAAATAAGCTCATTGTCTGCTATTCATGGTTTGTTAAGAAATAAGGATAGATGGAAGTCAAGGATACCCATAGGCCATTAGCATAAATGAATAATGGAGATTGCAATATATTCTATTGAAGCCAGCAGCTTGTATGAGATTTTTTGGTAATCCTCTTGTGCATCCATATCCATTACTTCTCAAAATATCTAACAGTGTGGAGGTGTGGAGTTTGCTTTGTAGGATGCCTTTTCTGGTTTAGTTGTCCCTTGAAAAGGCCAATGCCACCGTAATTTCTCATAGATGTGCATGCTCTGTGCTGCAACGTCCTCCTAGTGATACAGCAAGTTCATCTAGCTATACATCGTCATCGTGTTGAATACAACAAATACTACACTAAGTACAGCATACATTTTGTCTTTCTTGATAGCCTTGTTGATTTAGTTCTCACTTCTGTTGATTATCTGTTATCCAACCTAATTGCAATGTTGTTATAATGGGAACCGATCTGGTAGCCAGCCTCGATAGGAGGACGAGAACTCCAATCTATGCCATGAAAATATGGACTGAGGCTGAGCTATTGATTGTGTAAATAAAGGTGGATTGCCCATGTCACTGGAAGGTGGAACGGTATGTGTAAATATTGAATGATTCAAAGAGTTTTAAAAGATGTTAGTGGCTTTTAATGTATGACTAGTAGGGTGCCCGTACGTTGCAACGGAACTTCAAAAAAGATTGATACATATCAGCAGATGGTATCATAAACCATATAATAAATATAAATTTTATTTCACACAGATATAAATAGAAACATTAACTCTATATATTGCATCGCCTACTACTACCCAGAAATTAAAATTTTGAGCTCATATATTGTTAACTTTGGGAGTTCAAGTTGATTCCGACTTCCATCTCCGACGCGCTGTCCATTTTCGACCATTGCTGGCCGGCCAGGAAGAGAGCTACGTGTCCATAGCCACCTGCAACCCTGTTCGTGATATGATTGGAACATTGAACCGCGCCACCAATTTCAACCCAAAACTTACCGGCTTTACTCCTCTTGAGCTCAAACGGCATGATGTAATTATTTCAAGAATGACTGAGACCAAATTTACAATCACATTAGTCTGTGATGAAGGGAAACTAAGCGTCGGTAGCTAAGTTCACCATTACATGAAGTTCTCAAGATACTTTACTGATGAGATGAGAAGGCGTGAGGTGATGGCACTTAAGTAACAAATGCTCGTCTGAACAATATTTGGTCATGGCACTTGGTGTTGCGTGATAGAAGAGAGTATATGGCAACACAATAGTCACAACTATACTGCAATATGAGCTATGTGAAACCATACAGTTATTTTGTTACATGGAATCCACATGAGCGGTTCTTTTGATAAAATCAAACTCACAATCTTACCAGCACAAGAATATGAGGAAGCTTATAACTGTAGCTTTATGCACAAACATATGCTCATCAAAATTTTATCATGGAAAAGAAGGGAGCCCACCTAGTGGAAATTTGAAGTAACTACACAATTGCCAACCGTTCAAAATCAACCTTACCTTCACCTCAACTCTAGAGAGATAGGGCCTCTTCTTGGCATCAGGGGAAAGTCGGACATTACCTCCGTGGCGCTCCCTGCAAATCTCATTTCAAACGGCAGCACATAATGCGCGTGAGGAGGCGCCGTATCGAACTCAATTCGTGGGAGGTGGGGCGGCGAGGAAGACCAGCCGGCGGCGGCGAGAGAGAGACCAGCCGGCTCGTGGGCGGCGCTGGTTGAGAGGAGACGGGGCGAGAGAAGACGGGCGGCGGTTGGGGAAATGGGAGGAGGGAGTGGCGGTGGGGCGAGAGAAGGCGGGAGGCGGTTGGGGAAATGGGGAGGAGGGAGTGGGCGCGTGGGGGGTGGTAAACGAGAATTATAGAGTAGTAAAGATATAAGCCATCTAGAGCTGATCCAATGATCAAGGTTGTTGTTTTCATTCTCTTATTTGTGAGGTGGTACCAAGGATAGAAAAACTGGATCCGGGGCAAATCCCGGTTGGCGGCCGGTACCGGTAACCAACCGGTTACTGGAAAACCCGGAAGAAAGCCGGACAAAATTCGCCAAATAACATTTGAACTGAAATTTCAGGGAAACAGGTAACCGGACCGGTTACCGCCCGGGAACAGGAAAAAACTAGTTGAAAAACCGGAAAACATATAAAATTGGTAATTAGTTATTTGAAATTTGGACTAATGCAAATATTAATTAGATATATGGCATGGGCATAATGCAATAATGATGGTGTTAACTCATTCAATGCCTGCCATCTATCTAATATACATTTAAAACGTAGAATCCAAGGAGCATCTAAGGTAAGAGCTACTTTATGTTTTAATAGTGTTAAATATACTAAAAACTAATGTTTCAATACGTAATCTAGCATAACAATGCCTAAACCAACTGAGGAAGGACATTATAGAGAAAATTCAAATTTGAATTTAAATGTTTTCGGCCGGTTTTTTCTCTACCGGAACCAGCCGTTTTTTTTTTCTCTCTGGGTGGTACATTCCCCTATTAGTTCATCATGTGCTTTATAACTGCCAAAGTAGAACAGAGTGAACCAGCTTGTATACACGATTTAGCTGATTATTCAAGCATCGAGCTAGAGCTACAAATACCTTAAGACATTCCATTTGATTTTTGTATTTTGTAGCTAGGTGGTCCTGACAATGTTGCAGAAATAACTGGACGGCGTGGTATGCTGATAAGAGCATCAGATGGAAAAGGTGTTGTTTATCAGGCGCGGAACACGTGAGAGAGCTTTCTAATAATGATTTATTATCTTCTCTGATTCAGTTAATTTCATATAAATATTTTCCGTTTATAGGAAAGAAGTTGCATTGGACATGATCAATATGCATGAAAAGCAGCTGTTCATGGATGGAGAAAAACTTATTGCAATAATATCGGAGGCAGGATCAGCTGGTGTTTCGTTACATGCTGATCGAAGGGCAAAAAATCAGGTTTGTTTTCCTCCACTTCCCATCCACACAATTGTCCAAGACAGTTATCTATTGGAATGTTCCTTACACTGCTTAACTAAACATGCCAGAGGAGAAGAGTACACATAACGCTTGAACTTCCTTGGAGTGCAGACCGTGCGATTCAGCAGTTTGGGAGAACCCATCGTTCTAATCAAACTTCTGCACCTGAATATAGGTATCATTTATTAACATGAAAATTTCCAGTTGGCTCCTTGATACTGTTTGTTGTTGTTAGTATAAAGTGACTAAAATCAGGATTTTAAGTCTTTGGTTGAACATGGATTAATGTTGATTTCTATATACTCAGAATCTCAGATAATCATGAAGCACACTAACTTCTATAAGTTCATGCTCAACATAGCCAATAGTTCAATGCTGGAACCCTTTTAAAGTAACTTACATATCTGAATTGTGAAGCATTTGTTAAGGGTAGAAATGTAATAGTCATGTAAATGTTAGGGGTAGTTATTGAATTGTAGTCTAGTCTAGAGTTTCTCTCTTGTACACTATATATTTCCCATTGGGCTCTTGCAATATAACCAACTATTCAGGCCCCATTCCTCTCTTCTCTTACAAATCTAACAGCATTAATTTTTGTAATTACAATCTAGGCTTCTTTTTACAAACCTTGGTGGTGAAAAGCGATTTGCATCAATTGTGGCAAAGAGGCTGGAGTCTCTTGGAGCTTTAACACAAGGAGATCGAAGGTTCTTTTTTAGTTCATCTCAGTCAGTTCAGTTCTATCTATGTGTAACCCTGATCGTCTCTGAAGATTACATGGTGTGATCCCAACTTTTGCAGAGCTGGACTATCACTTAGTGCTTTTAACTATGACAGCAATTATGGAAAGAAAGCCTTGACAATGATGTACAGAGGAATAATGGAACAGGTTAGTAGTTATCTTTGTTTTTTTTCGGACGGGGGGTGGGGAGTTATTTCATAAGTTGTGCATTATTCTAAAGAATAGTTTTCAAAGTTACCAGGATACATTTCCAATTGTGCCTTTGGAATGCTCTGAAAATCAAGCCAGCCTCCAAGAATTTACCACCAAAGCAAAAGCTGCTTTAGTGTCAGTTGGAATTATCAGGGATGCTGTAATGTGTAAGTTTGTTTACAAACTTATTTTTCTTGTCACAGACAAAAATATTGGATGCAGGCTTTATAAACTTTTATTTTGTTTGTATTGCTACCTAGATATCATGTTTTATGGGTATACATCCCAAAGCTAGATATCCTTCTTAGTCGTGAACTCTCTATGTGCCTTTTTGTTCAATATATCATATAAATGCCACTTTTGAACTTAATATATTTCGTCTCTGTCATTCTGCTGCTTGTAACAAAACTTGTTTTTGTCACAGACAAAAACTTTAGTATGCGGGATGTGGAAAGTCTCTCTCTGCTATCTAGATATCATTATTAGGCAATAGGAGATTGTATATTGTATATTTAGGCAAGGCGGTCAATTAGGATCAGACCTACCATGTTTAGAGATAGTCCGGTCAATTAGAATCAGAGATTTATTCCTGTCCTTGTATTTGTAAAGCCATATATAGCGTGCACCACGCTCTATAATCTGAGCGCCTCTCCCATTGAGAGCGTGGCTAATTGCCCCCAACTTCATCCTTCAACATGGTAATCAGAGCAATCTGATCTTGGCCCTCCCTCTCCTCCCCCAACCTTGCGCCGCTCTCTCCCTGAGTGCCGCCCAACCTTGCTGCGCCGCCCAACAGCTGCGTCATCATGTCCACAGAATCCCCCACCACCTCCGCCACCTCTCCAGCCATGGCTGACGCCATCAACCCAGCCGTTTGCCCATATGCTCTGGTAAACGTGAAAACCCACATTCCCATGACCCTCGAGCTGCGACCCTCCAACTACACCAAGTGGTCCACAGCTTTCCACGCCATGTGTGGCAAATTCGGGCTGCTCTCGCACCTTGCCGTCGTCTCCCCTACGCCCACCGATGACGCATGGGTGCAGGCTGACTTTTGCATCCGCAGCTGGATCTTCGCACGCGACTCTCCGACTCCGTCCTCAACCTCGCTATGACCGGCCGGCGCCCGGCGCCGCCCGGCCGCTCACGGGCGGCCATCGCCGACCTGTACCAAGCTAACAAGGCGCCCCGCGCCGTCTTCCTGAGTCACGAGTTCCACTCGATGACCCAGGGCGACTCCTCCATCGACGAGTACTGCGTGCGCATGAAGGAGGCTGCCGACAATCTTCGCGACGTCGGGCAGACCATCACCGAGCCCAACCTCGTCCTCAACCTGCTCCGCGGCCTCAACGAGAAGTACCAATCCGTCGCCGACAACATCGCCGCCCAGGAACCTCTCACTTTTGCTGTTGCCAGGAACCAACTCCTCCTCGAGGCGCATCTCAAGAACGAGGACAAGGTCCGCGCCGCTGACCCTTCTTCGCCGCTTCTTCAACGGCGCCCCGGTGGCGCCCAGCGGCCGAGTCAGGCGGAAGAAGCGGCGAAGAAGAAGAACGGCAGCGCCGCGACAACGCTCGGCGCGGCGACAGCGTCGACCACAGGGTTTTGATCTTGGGTGGCGCGCGTGTCAACCCCGGCGAGCGCGTCATACCTCCCTGGGAGCGCGACCAGGGCGGTTCCGGCGCCCCTGGCAGCCACCCATGGCAGCCCCCACGCCAACAGGGGGTGCTCGGTGCCCCTCCTCAGGCGCACACGGCGTTCGCCCCCGTCCAGGCTTCCTCCACCAACACTGGGGGACCGACATGGGACTCGGCCGGCCTCATTGCTGCCCTGCAGCACCTGGCTGTCCAGGGCAGCCCCTCATGGGTTGTTGACTCCGGCGCTTCATCTCACATGACGTCTTCCGATGGTATGCTCCTCCAGCGCCTACCCTCCACCTCCTCTATAACGATGAGGCAATGGCACTAGCATTCCGGTCACGTCTAGAGGTCACTCCATCCTACCCACCGCCACAGCAAACTTCTCCCTCAATAACATTCTCGTCGCCCCTTCCCTCGTTCGTAATCTTTTATCCATTCGTCAATTCACCCGTGAAAATCGCTGCTCTCTTGAATTTGACGCTCTTGGTTTTTCTGTTAAGGATACCCAGACGGGACGCGTGATTCATCGCTGCAATAGTACCGGCGATCTCTACACCATACCTGCTATCCCTCCGACCGCTGGCGCCTCCTCACATGCTCTCTGGTTTGCTTAAATCGACCACTGTGGCACCAGCGTCTCGGCCATCCAGCCCCTGCTGCATTAGAACATTTAAATAAAATACACGCTGTTTCCTGTAATAAAGTAGACCGCTCCCTCTGCCATTCATGTCAGCTAGGCAAGCATACGCGTCTACCCTTCAGTGCCTCTCAGTCTTGTACTCATGCACCGTTTGAACTAATTCATTGTGATGTTTGGACCTCTCCCATCCCTAGTATATCTGGTTTTTCATACTATTTAGTCTGCCTGGATGATTACAGTCACTATTGTTGGGTTTTTCCTCTCCGACGCAAATCCGAGGTCCACCAACACTTAGTTGAGCTCACAGCTCTTGCACAAACCCAATTTAACCTCCCTGTAAAATGCTTCCAAACCGACAATGGCACCGAATTCGTCAACACAGCCACCACCACCTTCTTCGCTGCTCGGGGAACACTTCTCCGTCTCTCCTGCCCATACACTTCCCCTCAAAATGGCAAGGCGGAACGCACCATCCGCACCCTCAACAACTCAATTCGCACCATGCTGCTCCACGCTTCCATGCTGCCTGCATACTGGGCTGAGGCTCTTGCTGCCGCCTGCTACTTACTCAACAGGCACCCTTCCTCCTCCATATCCCATGAGGTTCCCTTCACTCGCCTCCATGGATGACCACCCACCTCTGACCACCTTCGTCTTTGGGTGCCTATGCTACCCAAACCTCTGACCCCTCCCACATAAGCTCGCACCTCGCTCGCGGCTTTGCATTTTCCTTGGGTATCCATCCTCTCATAAGGGTTATCGGTGTCTTAACGACAACTCAACGCATCATTATTTCGTCATGTTGTGTTCGATGAGACTGTTTTCCCTTTTCACGCGGCGTCATCCCATTCCTCGCTCCCTGGATTTCCTTCTAGACAACGATTCGGTTTGGTGCCTTGCTCTCTCGTTCCTGCGGTGGAGGTCCTCCTCAGCGACCACGGTTGCTCGCCCACCTTGGGCGTTGTCGCTACCCGATGATGAGCCGGACCGGCTCTTCTCTACGCTGAGGCGCGGCCTGTGCCCTAGCCCGATTCGGCTTCTCCACCACCGGCGGGTGTGGTCACGTGCCCCGCTTTGGCCTTCTTGTGGCTCCGTTCCCGGACCTCGATCGGCGACCCAGTAGTTACTGCGCCATCGGCGCCCTGCAGCACCGCGCCCAGTGAGTCCGTGGCCGCAACCCCATCTCCGCCGCTCACGCGCACCAGGACCGGCGCTCTCTCGCGTGTGAGCTACGAGGGGCTCGCTGCCACCTCCTCGCCTCTCACCATCGCCTCTCGGCGAACTCTGCGCAGGCCGCTGGCCGATGCCAATGGCGGCTGCGATGATGGATGAGTACCAGGCACTCGTCGACAACAACACCTGGCGTCTTGTTCCGTACCCTCCTGGCGCGAACGTTGTGACGGGCAAGTGGATTTTCGGCACAAATTCCATGCCGATGGGTCCCTCGCTCGTCACAAGGCCCGCTGGGTGGTCCGCGGGTTTTCTCAACGAGAAGGCATTGACTACGACGAGACCTTCAGTCCGGTGGTCAAACAGGCCACCATTCGGACCGTTCTCAGCATTGCCGTCTCCCGCGCCTGGCCGATCCACGCTGGACGTGAAGAATGCCTTTCTTCACGGCCACCTCGGCGAGACGGTCATCGCCGGCCACCACCGTGTTTCGTCGACCCCGCCGCGCAGATCACGTCGCCTCCTGCAGAAGTCCTCAGACGGATGAAGCGGCCCCGCAGCGCTTAGTACCAGCGGTTCGCGGCCTTCCTTCAACAGCTCGGCTTCGTCACCTCCACCTCCGACACGTCCCTCTTTGTTCTCACCGAGGACGAGTCTCGCCTACTTGCTGCTCTACGTCGACGACATCATCCTCACCGCCTCGACTCCCGCTCTTCTGCAGCGACTCATGGCCCGACTCGATCGAGTTCGCCATGACCGACTTGGTGCTCTTCGCCACTTCCTCGGCGTCGCCGTCACCGCGCCTCCGACGGCTGCTCGTTCTCGCAGCGGCGACAAGACGCCGTCGATCTCCTCCAATGGCGGGCATGGTGAGTGTCATCCTCGGCAACCCCCGTTGACACTCGAGCCAAGCTCTCGCCCATGAAGGCAACAAAGCTGTCGACAAGGACGGCTCGAGTCTGAGGAGCATAGCGAGGGCTCTTGATGCGACTACGACAGCGTCTGATCCGCTTATGCGATCCAACAGTGTGTCTCTTCATGCACGCCCGAGGAGCCCCAGCACAGCGATCAAGCGCGTTCGCGCTATGTGAAGGGCACGCTATCCTCCGGTCTTCACATTGGCGCCGGCTCCATCCGAGACCGACCGCGTACTACGATCTTGACCCGGTGGTTGCCCGACTCGAGCGGTCCACTTCGCTTGCGTCTATCTCGGCGACAACCCGTCTCCTGGTCCTCCAAACGCCGGACCACGGTCTCCGCTCTAGTCTTTGAGGCGAATCGTCTTTGTAGCTCACGTTGTGGCCGAGTGCTGTTGGCTGCGGCAACTCCTTCAGGAGCTCCATCTTCAGCTACCCCAGGCTACGGTGGTCTTCTGCGACAACGTCAGCGCCGTCTACATGACGGCCAATTCGGTCCACCACAAGCGCACGAAGCATATTGACATTGACATTCACTTTGTGCGCGAGAAGGTGGCCCTTGGCGAGATTCGGGTCCTTCATGTTCCTTCGTCTCATCAGTTCGCTGACATTATGACGAAAGGGCTCCCAACGCCATTGTTCTGATTTGGAACGAGCACTGCGTCATGCAAGCCTCCGCTTGCCATGCAAGGGTATTAGGCAATAGGAGATTGTATATTGTATATTTAGGCAAGGCGGTCAATTAGGATCAGACCTGCCATGTTTAGAGATAGTCCGGTCAATTAGAATCAGAGATTTATTCCTGTCCTTGTATTTGTAAACTGCCATATATAGCAGCAGCCGCTGCCCTATAATACAGGCGCCCCTCTGCCATTGAGAGCGTGGCTAATTGCCCCCAACTTCATCCTTCAACAATCATGTTATATGGGTACACTTTCCAAAGCTATAGATGATGCCTAGCCACGAACTTTGTGTCTTAGCCAATTCATCATATAAATTCCACTTCTGGATTTATTATATTCCATCTAATTCATTCTGCAGTAATTTGTTTGAAATAGTAGGTTGACTGTGGTCTGTGTTCAGAAACATTGGACCAAGGTTTTAAAAATCGGTAATAGGTACTCGACAGGCCACCCCACCTAGTAGTGATTATACGACATAATCAGCCTATTATGCGACATAACCGGCCCGATTATGCGGTATAACCGGCTAACAGGTAGGGCACCCGTTATTTATATACGGCCGAGTATACGACCTAGTAGACCCATTTTTAGAACACTGCATTGGACTATTCATTAATTTTGTATTGCGTAAGTAGCAGAGTTACGCAGTATCTTTTCATATACACGTATTCCTGATTAATATTTTAGGAATCAAAATGATGCTTGCAAGTTCAACTTACCATTCTTGCAGTGCACGACAAAAATGCTCTTCTATTTTTTACATTGTAATCTGTCTATGTAGTTTCAAATATATAATTTAGAGCTCGTTATTTGGCAATTGTTGTTGCAGGCAATGGAAAAAATGGACGAAAGCTTACTGGTAGGATTGTTGATTCTGATATGCATGATGTGGCCCGTTTCCTCAATCGTATTCTGGGATTGGCTCCAGACATCCAGAACAGGCAAGTTTTTTCTCAATGCAAGTTCCTTTCGTTATATTTGTACCTGGTCGGTTGATACCTTACTAAAATACTCAATTTAACAGGTTATTTGATCTTTTCACAAGTACACTTGATATGGTTCTACAGAATGCACGAATTGAAGGACAACTTGATTCTGGTATTGTTGATATCAAAGCAAAAAGTGTCGAAATGAAAGAATCACCCAAGGTAGTGTTTCTCACACCAAATTGAAAGTTCAAAAGCTGTATGCAACTAGCACAAACCCGAACCTGGTCTGGTGGAAAGTGCTGGCTGGGCTGTACGAGGTCTCGGGTTTGAGCCTGGAAATCGACACTTTTTTCCTGGGTTTTTCTATAATTACCCCCAAATTTGGATTAAAAAACTTTGGACCATTTTTTTCCCGAAATTTATGGTGGTAACCAGAAATCTTGGTGGGGTCTGATTTTTTTTTCTACAAAACAAAATTTAAATCCCTGAGGAGCTCTACTTTCAGTAGTTCTAATCCAAGTTCATCTCTGCAGACTGTTCGCATTGATAGCTTGTCTGGTGCTTCTACAGTGTTGTTTACTTTTACAGTTGACCGTGGAGTTACTTGGGAGGTAGGCAGCATTTTGCAGCCATGACCTGTTTTCCTTGAGAATCTCTGCAACGTAACTTGTTATATTTCAGTTTGATTCTGCATTGGTTTTAGAACTGCACCTCTTGACGGCTGCATTGTTTTTTTTATCTGTGCAAATGTTAAGTCGGCAAATGCAATACTTGAAGAAAGGCAGAAAGATGGAGCATGTTCTTCTAATGATGGATTTTATGAGTCCAGAAGAGAATGGTTGGGGAGAAGACATTTCATGCTAGCATTTGAAGGGTATGATGTGGTTGGCTGAGTATGATTTATTTATCTTTAGTTTCTTTTTACGAGATATCTATCAGCATTGTCAAAATTTTTTTGCTTCAATATAAATAAATAAAAACACAAATAGTGGCAACTAAATACCAAAAGAGACATTGTCGAAAAACCTAACTTTCATGAAGTGAGAAGATTGACGAAAGAAGCTATTCACCAAGTGATCTGAACCTTGATGGGAATCCTTTTGCACATTTCAATTTTCTCTTGATATATTTTCGTATCCTGAAGGAGAATTTAGTGTCAATAGTCAACTTGTAATGTTTCACGTATTCTAGAGAGAAATCTGGCCAACAGAAAATAAAAGACACAAGGAAAAGATAACTTGTTATTTTCATGAAAGATGAAATTCATTTCTTGAAAATGGTTGAAGTTGGGTACATGGAAATCAAGCTTAATTGTTGGAATTAACAGGAACTTTTGGATATGGTCCATTGTGATTATAAAATTACTGTTTGTTTCCATGGCTGCCAACATTGTGATTATAAAATTACTGTTTGTTTCCATGGCTGCCAACATCTATATAATGCGGCATGTATGCTCTGGTGCAATGTAATGAATGACCTGAGTCCTTAATTTTCTCACTTTTGCTGCACCAGTTCAACTGAAGGAATGTACAGAGTAATTCGTCCTGCTGTTGGGGAAGCTTTACGGTACTTGATTCATCATTTAACTTTTTTTGACTTCTACCTAAAATACTTTAAACTCTTTATGGAGTTCTATGATTCATCTTTGGTAATGAACATAGTTGTTATTTGTTGCTTATTATTGAATGTCTTCTGTGATTAGTGGTTGGTTCAAAAAATTTAGTCACCAACTCACCATGTCTTATTCTTTTCTTAAGGGAGATGCCTTTGGTTGAACTTAAAAGCAAGTATAGGAAGGTCTCATCAATTGACAAAATTGGCAAAGGTTGGCAGGAAGAGTATGATGCATCATCCAATCAGGTAATACTGCAGTTAAATATTTTTATTCCGCATTGATCAGAGTGGGGTTCTATGTGGAATGCTTATATAAACTATTAGAGAACATATTAACATTTAACTAAATTCCTTGTTTTTCTAAGCAGCTAGTGGTCTGTTAGCAGGGTTGGATTTATAAACTAGCAATAGAAATACTAGTTAGTTTTCACCATAAGGCAATGGAAAATACAAGTGCAGCTAGTAGGTTTTAAGCTATTGTTTTATCTCTACCATCAAAAGGATTTTTTTTTTTTTGAAAGGGGACCATCCAGAGGATTTTACTCTGTATGAATATGCTTTAGCAAGCCAACCGTTGGTTATAGTGAATGACTGAATGTTGATCTGTTCACTCTTCAGCTCTTCACCCCCCTTGCTGTGTTTCAATAATTTATAGTACCAGGATTAAGTTGTACTTTGTATACTGCTTTTATCTGAACCCACCAATTTTGTTTTGAGAACAGACATGATTGACCATCTTTTTCTGCGCTTTAAACAAGTTGGGACTTGTATATTCATTAATCTTGTGTCTTTTAACTTTGATTCAGTGTATGCATGGACCCAAATGCAAACTTGGAAGCTACTGTACAGTAGGCAGAAGATTACAGGAGATTAATATTTTGGGTGGTCTAATACTTCCTGTTTGGGGCACAGTGGAAAAGGCCCTTGCTAAGCAGGTTTGCTTTTTTTTTTCTTTCTCCTACTACACATAGCTGCCTTAGTTCATTATCTCAAATGTTATATCAGACAGCGTATTAGGTACTTGCTACTATAGCTCACCATGCTCACAGACAAAATGAACTTATATGTAATATGTTTGCTGCTTGCACATGTGCTAGAAGTGTAGTGGGTCTTTTATCTAATGCTTGTCTAATTGGCAATTGGTTTTGCTGACAATCAAATAGGTACGACAGGTTCACAAGAGAATACGTGTTGTCCGCTTGGAGACAACAAATGACAACCAGCGAATTGTTGGACTTATCATTCCAAATGCAGCAGTGGAGTCAGTACTAGAGGGTCAGTTCCACCTTCCCAGAATTCCTATGAGCTATTTTTTTAGTGATTTATAGTCCAAAGGGAACTGTGGGTGCTGTGCATTGGCGGTCACACTGTAGATACTGTTAATTATCTGTTATTATTATGGGATTGCTCAAGAAACTGACTATTAGCTTGGATCAATTTCCAACACCAGAATTCACTTAGTACCAAGTGCCCCAGCTAGTCCTAATCTTAAATTCCCAACCTTCTCTAAGGAAAGTTTTAAAAGAAAGGAAACATAATATATGGTGGTCAGTTGCTCACATAGTGGAGTGCCTTCACATAATGGATCTAAAGAAAATACAGAAAGTACAAGACGCAGGTCCCTATAAAAATACAGTATTCTTATGTTGGGTTGAAGTTTTTTCAGGTGGGCCCTTGATTCTTTTAACGCTGAAAATTCTACTTGTCAATTTCTGTGATGTTCTTTCTTTTCGATAATATTTCTGTGATGTTCTATTTTAAATTTTATTAATTAGCAAGATTATGACACCCATGTTGCTTACTTTGCGAGTGCCGCGTACCTTTTGTTGTCCTGTGGCAGGTTTGCAATGGGTCCAAGATATTGACGATTGACCTGAAAAGGACAAGGTTATTCTTTTCACACTATTTTCGTTAGTGTTTGTGAACCAAATTTCTGTAGCTAAGGAGAGGCAGCTTATGAGGTGCATTTTTATTTTTTACCCCCCTTGGGAACCAGCCTGGAAGCAGCTTGTTCAACTAATGCGAGAAAAATAGTTAGCTTAGATATTAGGAAAGTAAATACATCAGCTTGTGTTTATCAACTCTTTTTGCCCTATTTTGGTTATCTATTGTTTCATGTAGGGAAATACCCTATTTTCGTTCTAGTTAGCACTTCAGCTTTCCATTGGGCCCAACTTTGGTTAGCCTCCGTGAAATGCATTTTTGTGTATCGTGTAAAATGGCTATTTGCAACCATGATCGAGGCACTAGCCACGCTAACCGCTCCGGTTTCTCTGGCGGCTTGCGATGGTTCAGGTGCAACACAATTACGCGCTGATGGTGAAGTTTGGGCTCAGCACTGTGGCGCCGATAGTCCGATACTGAAGTGTACGCGGAGGGACGGACGATTGATGTTTGCCTTTAGCAGTTTGCAAGTGTGCCTTTCCTTCGCAGGGGTGTGACGTTTTTCGTTCCTTTCCTCTCCCTGTACCTGCATTTTGACGGCCCAATTCGACTTCAATCCGTTGCGAGGTCTAAATGGGTTCGGTGGAATTGTCGACGTGGCAGCTGGAGAATGGTACCGGACTGGAGTAGTACTATTATCTTCTAGAGTGAGGGTGTGTCTGGACAGGTGAACGAGAACGAGGTGGTACCTGGAGATATGACTTTGTCCAAGGGTGAATCCAACGAACTCATTCGGAACAAGTTGGTTCAGGGAATGTTCCACAGAGATCTTTGATCAACTCATTTGACCGAACCAGGTGGTGTTGGGTGCGCTCACCTCCCTCTCGTGAAACGTGCAGTGCTTTGTCTCTCTGCGTGAGCTCACCTCTCGAGAAACAACACGCGGTGCCTTGTCTCTCGATGACCAGGTGAGGTGAGGCGGAGTCGGGACGACACGGCGATGGCGGGTGGAATCAGCCGACAGGGACAAAGAAGAAGGCTCAAGGCAAGGCATGGTGGTGGCCAGAGGAAGTCGATGGCGAGATGTGGCGGTGGCCGTAGGAGGCCGATGGTGAGGCACCACAGTGGCCGGAGGAAGCAGAGGCAAAGAAGAAGGCTAAGAAATGGAAAGCAAAGCAAAGCAAAAAAAAAAAAAAAACGTGCGCCCAGGGAGAGAGATAAGAAGAAAGGAAAGAACGAAAGGAAACAAAAATAAAAAGATAAATAGAAAAAAAAATGTTTTTTACATGTTTAGCGACAATCACACCACCACCAACAGCGAAGTTACTAGAACTAACCTCTTCCCTCTAGCCAACTACCGACTTGAAACCAAACACCCTACCTGGACCATATCATTCAAAGTCGTCTCGTTCAGCTTGGACTGTCTCATTTCATTCAACATCGTACCTCCAACTAACACACTTTAAAGTGAACTACCGACTATCGAACCTGTCCAGTTGGTTTAAGTAGGTTGCCGAAGTTCCAAATTGTGTATTTAGGTCACTTGGTGACTAAGCCATTAGTACGTGATGACATAGCATGTTGCCTCGTGCCACTGTCATATGGGGTTCACATATAATCGTAAAAATTGCTAACTGTAGATCAGAGGTGGCTCGTCCTCCCCTAGTAGCCTCTTCGATATCCACGATTGATCCCCTTTGTTACCACAATTGACTTCGCTCAGTCTGAATTGCCTGCTTTAGAGATATCTTACTACTTTTCTTGTTTGAAAAATGTCTTCGATATTTACAAAATATGTACCGTGTACAAATGAAAATAAAAATTAGATTTATAATATTTTAGTTCATCTCTACATATCATATGTAGCAACTTTGATTTTTTTTTTAATTGCAATTTTTAGAGGTTTCTTGCTATTTTCCAATTTAAAAAGTATTTTCGGTATTAACAGAATGTTTACCGTGCACAAATGTAAACCAAATTTAAGTTGATTTTATTTTGATTAAGCTCTACATACCTTATTTATCTACTCTGTAATTTTATAGATTTTTAATAGGTATCTTGTTATTTTCCTTGTTTAAAAAGTGTCTCCAGTGTTTATAAAATATTTACAGTGTACAAATGAGAATAAAAATTAAGTTCATAATATTTTAATTCAATTATACATACCTACTCTAGATTTCTTACAGAATTTTTAGAGGTGTCTTCCTATTTTCATGGTTTAAAAAATATTTTTGACATTAACAAATTTTTTACCATGTAAAAATGAAAACCTACAAAGTTTTCTTAGTATTCTTATGGATTTATTTTAAATCGTTCGAGTACTGTAATATAAATAATATCTATACGATGAACTAAACTATACACAACTAAAACGATGTACTATATCAAACAACAATACAACTAAAATTATTTAATCCATCGAATTCTATGTCGTTATTTTTATTTGCTAACTTACAAGGTTTCAAATTTATGTACAAAGTTGCAAAAATATTTATCTATAAAATGGACAACCAAATCTGGTGTTGCTCTTTCTCCTCCACTAGAAACTAGCAGGGTTTCACTGCGTCTCTTCTTCCCTCTCCTCCTCTATCTTCTCTCTCTATTTTTTTCAAAATTAAAATAATTTTTCATCAAATTTTGGAGTATATATAGCTAGTATATGTCGCCAATTCAACTGTCGATTTACACACTCTCTAATGCAAATCGTTAGTTCAAATGGCGACAGACAGTTGGAGCGACGATCAACAATAAATAGGTTCATATCATCGTTTGAAATGACGATAAAGACATATTATTTATTTATTTATTGACTTTTATTATTATTTTAATTAATATTATTTTTAAAAAATTCATGCGTGCGACATTGCTTTTCTTCCTTGGTTGTCCTTCTTTCCGTGGTGGGCCCCACTTCACGCGGAAACTCCTCAATCATCATTACTGCCGCTCGCCTCTCCATCTGCCGTTCCTACCCCAACCCCGAAGCAATGAAAAGGAGAAGGGAAAAATAAAGAGAGAAGAATTTCCCAAATTAAAAGAAGCGAGTGAAACCTTCCTCGGGTTCTATCAGAGTCGCACGAGAAAACGAGAAGCGCAAAGAATTTTAGCGGTGGAGTACTACTTACTGGTGGTGCTGGTTCGGCCATGATCGGCGGGCAGGCAGAGAGCCAGCCGGCGTCGTCGTCCTGCTGCTCTTCCTCGCCGTCCTCATCCTCCTCGCCGTCGTCGTCGTCAGGGCGCCGCGGCAGGAGGCGGCCCGACATACTCAACATCCTCCGGGTAATAATACTCTACTACTGTTTCTTGCCTCATGGTTGCTTCCAATTCAATACCAAAAGTTCTTTTTTATGCCGTCGTCTAATTGAAGCCGTCGAGTCCTGATTGATGATCTGATCGTGCCTGGTCTTGTCCATAGGCGACAAGAACCTCCAAGCAGCCTGTTATTATTGTGAGTTGTGAATAATTAGATAAAAATTGCTTCTTTTTTTTTTTGCCTCTAGCTAGCGTGGTAATATATGCTTAAGCTCCGAGCAAGCTATACCTGTCGGCTGCAGCTTTTTTTTTTTTTGAGAGAGAGAATCGGCTGCAGCTTTCTCTTGGTTTGCTTGCAACGGCGAAAGGTATGCATACGATGGCGATTGCTTGAGGTTGAGGCCTGTGGAAGAACCGAAGAAGAGGGGATTGGGTTAGAGTGGGCAGAAACGACGGCGGATTCCTGTACAATTGGACAAGTGGCGTATCTAGGCTTGCCTATGATATGATGCAGTGAGCTCTGCACGGCTGCACCTGATGCACACTTTCCCACCTGTAGTGAGAGTTACTAGATTTGAAGTGTAACGAGTAATGATTCTGCGAGTTCTATCAATTCCAGCTCTAGACTTTTAATGGTCCTTTAGCTTTAAATTGTCGAGCGTAACCCTTTTTGGCCTTAGCCATGATGACTCTTGACCTGAACTGTCACGCCTCAATACAGGCCTTGCTGAGTTTAATTGAATTACGAGTCTAAGGCTTAACGCTTAGACATGCGTTTGAATGTCATAACGTGTGCCACATATACAATCAAGGGAGGAACTACCGCCGGGGCAAGCAGGGGCGGCTGCCCCGGGTCTCCCAGGCGGACTCCCGCTCGCGGCCAGTGGATTGCTGATGTATGTGTATGTGCTTACGGCTGCGTATGAGAATGGGATGTGTTTGGAGCTCCATACATGGCCTATTTATAGTGTGCGAAGATTGACACGTCTGTTTGTATGGAATGTTTCCCAGCTTTATTCATTAACCTAGCTAGGACACAATGCACAATGTTCCCCAAGTTTTTTTTTTCTTTTCCAGTTTGATTGAGAAATCATGCATCACATACTGGAAAAAGTGACTGTAATTTATAAATTTTCATACGCCTCTAAATAGACAGCCCAATAAAAAAAAAACTTTCTGGAATCTGGATACACTTAGCAGTTAGCACCCGCTACCCACCACTGCTAGCAATTACATCCCTCACGCCGGCGCCCCCGGCCAAGGCCAAGGCGCCATGAGCGCGCAGGCCCTGCGCCGCGTTGGTCGTGGGCCGAGACGCCGAGTGGAAGCCATCCCAGTTGCAGCCCAAGCCAATGAAATGCACAGATGCATAGCACTAGGTAACCCTAATTCCCTAACCATTCCATTCCCTGTTCCTCCAAGGCTCCAACACCCAGCCCCTCCACGCTCCACCGTGCTGAGGTGTGACGCAGCCGCGAGGGCGTTGCGGCGTTTCGCGAGGGCGGCAGCGCGGTGTGGAAGCACGACGCAGGGGCTACAGTGAGCCACCGAGCCACCGACTACTGAGGCAGCACCAAGGCAGTGGGCACCGAGGCCAGCCTTGACTGGTCTTGAAGTCTTGTATTTTGATTTCCTAGACTATTGAATCACATTGTGCCTCGGTATATTTTACACTACAAGTTTGCCCGGGTTTCTCAAATTCTTGGTTCCGCCACTGTATACAGTGACCCCTATCCCAGAGTGTCACAACCATGGAACACAGGGTAATGCCCACATGACCATCAGGATTTAACCAAGACTACTAACTCAGAGGTAAAGAATGATAGCCAGCTCTTTCTCAAGTCTCGACTGTTCACTTCCACCAAATGTTGGTTGTAACATGTAATTTAGTCGTGTACCTTGTTTTTTTTGGGGCGGGGGGGTTGGGTTCCTTGGGTCTTTATCACGGGCCTTAGCTGATGTCCATCCTTTGTCTTTTAATACCTAGTATAAAATTAATATTATGAACCTTTCGCCTTTAATATAGCATTGATATTCTGTATCTTTTGTCCATAAAATAACTATTCTTGTTAAACTTTGTATGGTTGTATACATTCAGTTGTTTCTCTGACCAAGGAAAGTTTCCATTTTGTCTGTCGAAAATCTTATTATTTAATTTAGTACTCAGTTCAAATACTTGCTTTATTAGGCATGACCTTAAACTATTTTCTTATACACATTTAATTAAAGAGTAGTGCTTCTATACTCTCCCCAAACAGACAAAAGAATGAATATTATGTATTAGTCGACTTGGTGATTTTTCCTGTACCATTCTCTTATGAGTTAGGACACATGATTCTTATCATCCTGCTGATTTTTAGACCGTTTAATTGAAGTTCTCTTAATGATGTGATTTATCTTTTATTGACTATTTTGTATGCAATATAAATGATGCTCGAGTTATAGCTGGGAATGGGTTTGGCATATGTCTTCAATGAAAAAATGGACTTTGAGTTTCTTTTACAGAAAAAGTGATTTGCCTTGAAGTATGAACCTGGAACGAAGTGCAGTCTATCTGGATTCAGTTCAAGACTGTCCTTAGCTCTGACTTGCTTCTTATTGGCATATTTTGACAAACCTCGAACTAAGGAAATGTCCCTAGCCTCTTGAGAAAGCTATCCACAGAAAAGAAAAAAGAAACTTAACCAACTGAACAAAAAAATTGTAAAACTGTATATACATGGCCACATGGGCAGTCATGCAGATTGCTCTGGCAGTCCTATGCATTACAGTATCCTGAACAGTTATGACATTTTGGATTCAGATATCCTTTTGTTTGTTTTATTTGATCAATGCTTTAACTATGGCCACTGTTTTGTTAAAATGTTTCTATTGATATAATCTGGTTTGTTCCATCTGTATTTATGTAAAGAGTGCAGCATGTCTCAATTCATCATCTTCTGATACTGGAAGAGGACGGAGTAAGTTGTCAAGCAACAAAGTAACACATGGATTTCACTTAGTGGAAGGAAGATCTGGCCATGACATGGAAGACTACCATGTAGCAGAGTACAAGTGCGAAAATAATCACGAACTTGGTCTGTTTGCTATTTATGATGGCCATTTGGGAGATAGCGTGGCCAGTTATTTGAAAGCTAATCTTTTCAACAACATAATGAAAGAGGTAAGTTTCAATTTTCGTTTTCGTTTTCCATCCCTGTAAAACATGAAGCGTTATTTTAATGGAACTTTATTTTATGATATTTTTGTTGTTGTTGCAGCCTCTCTTCTGGATGAACCCTCAAGAAGCAATTAAAATTGCATACAGCTCTACGGACAAATATATTCTGGAAAATTCTAAACAACTAGGACCGGGTGGTTCAACAGCAGTTACTGCCATTGTAGTTGATGGTAGGGATATGTGGATAGCAAATATAGGCGATTCGAGGGCTGTTGTGTGTGAAAGAGGTGTTGCTAATCAGCTTACTGTTGATCATGAACCCCATACAACTAGTGAACGAAAGAGGATTGAAAATCAAGGTGGTTTTGTTTCTACTTTTCCTGGTAAGTGTTTTGTTGTCCAATCGTCTCGTAATTGTTGTTTCCAATCACAAGATAAAATTATCTCGATACATTTACTACTTGCTCATAGGTGATGTTCCTCGGGTAAATGGCCAACTTGCGGTTGCAAGAGCATTTGGTGATCAGAGCCTCAAGGCGCACTTAAGTTCAGAACCTGATGTTAACCATGTACCGATAAACTCGAATATAGAATTTGTCATACTTGCCAGTGATGGATTATGGAAGGTACATGCATATGTTTTCGTTGCCAAGTTTTGTTTACTTCATGTTATTTACAGTTATATTACTGAATTTATAACCATGTATTGGAGAATTTTCATGTTGGATACAAAATCGAAATCCGTTCCTTCCTATTATTTCCTTTCCCCTAATTTGTATTTACCATTTTTCATTCAAGATTTAAAAAAAAACTTTTCTACCAGAAAACTCACGAATCACGATAACCTTCCTAAGACTGATGTGGCCACTTGGCTAAGATGGGCATTTTGTCCTGTAACCTTTTCCTAGAGTCTACCCCTTGGCCTCACACAGTAAATGGCCAGGAAATGATTGAAGTTTCATGAAGTCACTTGTGACATGTTCCTCGAGAAGTTACATCAGCAATCCATGCAAACAATATAATTTAGTTAACCCTGTTAAAATAGTTCAGTTTCTTGTTCATATGCAAAAAATCCATATATACCCGAATAACAAATCAACATGTTCGCTGACTTGTATTCCTAAATTTTGCTTAAACCATTTCTTGACTATCTTTTTTGCTGGGTAAAGGTGATAAAAAACCAAGAAGCTGTTGATCTGGTGAAGTCAATCAAGGACCCGCAGGCCGCAGCAAAGAGATTGACATCCGAGGCACTTGCGAGGATGAGCAAGGATGATATTTCGTGCATCGTCATCCGTTTCCGATGCTGAATCTCATATTCTCACACCATCCAGCTCATGAGTCTGAATCTTTCTCCTCGTTATCTCCCTGCAGTCGTCTGTGTCATTTCCTTCCGTAGTTCTGTGTGCCAGATCAATGTACATTGTGGCTGGTGGCATCTGGATTTATAGTAGCTCAGGACTGGACAAGACAGGCATTTATCCAAACTGGGCGAAATATTAGGCTTGGGTGTTTTTGAGTGTGTGCAGGGTGTTCATTCTTCTGTGCATATATACACACGTTAGGAACAGTAGACTGTTCATCTCAAGAACACAAATAATACACCGTCCATTAATAGGCAGACGTGTATATCGCAGTGAACTTCTCTCTTTTTTTTTTTTTGGTTGAAGGGTTATTTGTTGTGAACTTGTAATTGTGTGGTAATGATGTTAATGCCGTCTGAGGTGTATATATGCCGTGCGCACCTAACTCATTGGCTGTATACGCTGTAGTTTTGGTTATGCTTTTTTTGATATACTATAATATTACGGTTGTTGGTATTGTGTCCACTGTAGTTTTTTCTGTGTACTATGATTGTTTGGATATATATATATATATATATATATATATGTTTTAGTTCCTGTGTTTCATGTGTCTCCTGCAATATTTGGTATATATCTACTGAAGTCATTGGTCCTGTGTCTGCTATAGCTTAGATCTCTATGTACTGCAGTTTGGCTACACAGGGAAAGCTAATGAATCTTTGGTTTAACTAGTTCCGTAGACATGCATAGAGCCAGGTCGGGTCGTGCCGCACGGCCCAGGTCCACCGTGTTTCGGGCCGCGTTGTGTCGTGCCAGTTCGGCCTGGTCATTCCACCGTGCCGTGCCGGCCTGTATCGCCTCTAGTCAGGCCCAAGCACGGCCTAAAGCCCGCCGTCTTGGGATCGTCTGTCTTGGCGTGCCCGCTAAGTAACTATAGGCGCTGAGAAGACGATAACCGCCATGCTGTCAGAAGACAAAGACACTGTGGTTCGGTCGGGTGTAAGGGATGATTGGTTTAGCTAGCGGTGTGGGGAGAGATTGGGTGAGGAGGATTGAAGTAGAACGGAGGCTAGGTCGGTGTGGGAGTGATTGGACTAGGTGGGGAGGATTGGGCTAGAACGGAAAGGTTGGGCTATTTCGTGTGCGTCTTGGCCAAGCATGGCCCAACTAATCGTGCCGCCTAACAGACGCATTCTCGAGCCGCCCGCCGCCATTGTTAAATGCCGTGCCCCGACCACGCGTGCCGTCGTGCTTCGATCGTGTCGTGCCGATCGTGCTTGACTTTGACCCAAAAAAAAACACGACCTAAGTTCCAGCTCTAGATATGCATATACACGTGCAAAGTACGTGGATCGTGCTGACGGATGCTACTACGGTAATACGAGTTAGCAAGCCGATGCAATCTACAGTACACACCTAGTTAGTAGCGATCTTTAGTAGATTAATAAATACTACAGTATTATAATAGTGCACTGTTCACTCTCTCTCTCTCTCTCTCTAAACCCTTATCACACGGTGGATGTACCTATAGGATGCAACGAGACCTCGTGTGAATACGTAGGTTTCAGTGCACTTGTAGAGACAACATTAATATACATCTCAGTGCCAACCTCATGCAACGTGAGAGATGCTGGGGGAAGAAAATTTATTCGGACGTGAGGCCCTCTTCATCGGTTGTTGGATTAGTTCTGTCAAAAACGATTCAACGGTTGACGAGGAGTCGATGAAAAAGATGTCACCCATTAAATTTTTTCCCGATGTCAGGTTCGAACCGGGCTGCTGCATTTGGTGTCTCGGAATTTTTGGCACCTACTGGTGTAACCCTCCAGTTAATTAGATACTACTTAGTTTGCAAAGTGGGGCCACGTAGCCGTGTACGACGCTCGGCGTTACAAGCCGCTTCCTCGAGCCAGGAAAAACAATGTAGCGATTGGGTTGGTAGGCAAGGGAGTGAGGGGGTGTATGTAAAATATTTATTCTAAGGAAGGGTGTATATTGAAAGAAGCGATGGGGTTAGAAAAATTAATGTTTGAAATGTATTATTGTTATTTGATGTTTAAAGATGAGTAAAAGGATGGTTGTTAAGTCAAATGTTATGTTAACGCCGAGTAAATCATGTATTATTCTAACTAGCCGATTTGATATATAATACAGTTGTATTCGCTATACATACAACTTTAATGTATATATAATTATAGATAGACATTTGTACTCATATAAATAGTGATGCAGGCACGTGTTTCCATCCGAATTGTATTAACTCATTGTTTCTGGCCACAAAGTTGTCCTCAAATTATTTTAAAAGTGCGCCCTTCAACCATATAAAATTGTCACCTTGGAAGAAGGGAATGTTTGCTACGCTAGTCTTAGTTTCTCGGTTGCCGGTTTAGGTTGTATTTGGTTCGGTGTACGAAGTAGTATCCGAACGGGATCGGTCGGAATATGGATCATCCGTCTGTTTGAATGGAGGGGTGTAACCAATCCACCCCGGATGAGATGATCCTACTTCGAAGAATATTCTATCTAGATGTTGTATCAACTCATTCATCAAAATCGGGCGAACCACGCCGTCCCAGATGGGATCACTCGCTCACGCGGGCTTCACGTGACCCAGGCGCTGAACACGGCCACCTTCTCGAGCGAGGCAAGGCCGCGAGGGGAGACGGCGGGCGGGGTGAGGTAGCGCTGGGGAGGCGGCAATGGGTGAGGCGAGACGAGATGATGCTGGGGAAATCTAGGGCTGGCGAGGTGAGGGGAGGGGGGCGTTGGCTGTGAAAGGGAGGCGGCGTCGGGCAAGCAACTTTGGGGAGGCAGCGACAGGCAAGGCGAGGCTGCGCTGGGGATGATGAAGTGAGGGGGGGGGGCAGTGGTGGGCGTCGGCGGTGAAAGGGAGGCGGCGGCGGGCGAGCAGCACTGGGGAGGCGGCGTTCTGCGGCAATGGGTGAGGCAAGGTGGTGCTCGGGAGATCTAGGGTTGGTGAAGCAAGGGGTGATAGGCGTCAGTGGTGAAAGTGAGGCGGGTGCATGTGAGGTGAGGGAAGGCGGCGGTGGGTGAGCGGCGTTGGAGAGGCGAAGAAGAAGAGGAAAAAAAAGATGAGGAATGGTTGTATGAAAGAAGGAAGAAAGAAAAGGACAGGGAAGAAATGGAAAAAAGAAAAATATATTTCGGAGGTGATTCCCCAATACAAAGAGAAGGTTACCAAACTAACCTCATCCACGAATCAAACACCATCTCGTACCATCCTGGATTATCACATATATTCAACCAAACATATTCATGTATCATCTCATACATCAAACCAAACAGCCTACTTGTAGCATCCTATCCAAGACGATTACATCCTACCTGTGTCATCTCACCCCACTCAATCTTATCTCATCAATCAAACACACCCTTAAACTCGCCTTTCACCATGTGGAGCAATCTTGCATACTTGCGCAGGAAATTAACAATCATGAACATTGATGCTTTCTCGAACCGATCAACCTTCTTAATTACAATGGCACCTGCTATCTTCACTCGTTGTGTATGTTTACATCTCTTTTGGATCATGATGTATGCAGGAAAATGCAAGTTTGAGGGCCTCATAGTACATATATGCGTCCTCATTGGAACACCTTGCATTACTATAACCTGGCGCACGAGTACGACTTAGAAGCACCACGCCAAGTATTGTTGGCGCTAACCGCATGCAGTCAGCCAACTCACAACATGCAGCAACATTTTGTATGTTTCTTCTGACAGTCCGACCTTAACCTTCTCCTAAGGACTGATGATGCATTAGTTAATTAATACTGACCTATTGAAAGATTTCAGAAATCTATGCCTTATTCCGTGGGAGTTAGAAAACTTTTGATGGGTGTGAACACTTCACACAAGTGTAAAGTCTTGTACAATACATTCATAATATCATAAGCCCAATACAAATAAGTTCAAAAGTTGGCAAAAGTACAATGCAAATAATTCAGATAAGGTTTTACGTGAATAAAATATTACAAACTATATAATGAAAACGACCTGATTTCATACTTTGGAACCATAAAATTAAGAGAACCAGGACAAAAAATTAGTATAGGTAAAACTCGATTTAACGTTAAATTATCACAGCTCTAGCATAATTTTGTGTTGATTTCATTGGTCTTACGAAGTTCCTAAAACCACTAAAAAAAATCATAGAAGTGTAAGAGACTAAGAGAGAGTAGGATGGCTAAATGACTAATGCACTACAACTCTACTAGACATTGAGATCGAGACACAAGTTAGTAGTAAAAAGGAGTCAAGCCTAACGTCGCACCCGCACTGCTCGAGTGTGGCTCGAATCAAAATAGCATCAACATCAATTGCTCCGTGTTAGGGATTTTTATTAAGTGGGTTGTGAGCCAAATTAAGCTCGTGCTTGTCTCAATTACGTCGTGGCCGAGTTGGCCGAGTGCGCGCCGACCGTCGGTTTCCACGCCCGCTGCCGCTGCCGACTGCTTCGTCGCGCCGCTGCTGCGCCGCCGTGCGCCGCCGCCGCTCTGCTGCCGACCCGCCGCTGCCGTCGCTTGCTGCTGGGGTTCCCCCGGGCTGTCCTTGTGCATGGCTGCATTGTGCTGCTGCTAGCTGATTGCCGTTCATATATGCATGGTGCTAGGCTGCTTGCACCAGGAGCCGTGCCCGTGCGTGCGGCTAGTGCGACGCTAATCGCTGGACAGGGTTGCCGCTAGGTGCTGCAATTTCAACCCTACTTGGTTGCTGCGGCTGCGGCTCTAGTGCTGCTGTGCTGATGCCGCCGTTGTTCTTCTACCATGCCAAGGACGGAGAAGAAGTACGGCACAGTTTACGGTTACGAGATGATTGATTATGAACTGTTGATGCCTATGTTTTATCACTGACTCGCTCTTATTTTGTCGTTGTTTTCAAATGACCGTTGAAAACAACATGCATGAGACGAGAGTAGCACATACAAGCAATCATTAATATATCACTTTTAGTTACCTCATAGATATATTAGAGAATTAACTCATCTATTTGCAAACTTGATTAGTGGATATTCGATACTTTATGGTAGTGGTGTGGATCATAAATAGTACTAGTACGTGTGGCAATGATAAGTTATGAATGCTTATATGGTAATAGTCTATTTAATAGTATCCTTGTCATTCATTGCTCCCTATCGCATGGTTGCACATGTTCTCGGGCGAATGTCCCGAACATTCTTAAGAACGAGATCCCAAGTTATGTGTGAATGTTTATCCTCCTTTTTGCTATCTTGATATCCTTATTGTAGGATAACTTATTCTAGGATTTTGAATTGGAGAGGTGGTGCTGAAACTGTTAGTAATAATGGTTTAAACTTAAGAGTGAAAAGTGTAGTGGGACGTTCCGAGCTCTCAATCGTGCCGAGGTATTACAGTATAAATGATTACTGCAATGGTAAACATGACGTTCTAGCTAAACCTGAGCTCATAATAAGGTACCTGTAAAGCTGCAAGACCACCACTAGCATACTACAAATTATGAACAATCTTCAACTATGGATCGTCAGCTATGTCAGCAACTACAAAATTATCTTCTCTGCAATATTCTACTTGACAGGATGGGTTCTTTCCAGTCACAGATACTACACATATACTGGCTCACTCTTTCGATACTTCGTTGTCCTCTGATTCTTGATCCTCGGAATCTTGCTCCTCAGGATGTACATATTGCTTCATGTATTCTTCCTCAATTGTCTCTTTGAGCAAAATTAATCTCTGGATGATCACTGGGTCACTCATCTTTCTGGCATCCATAAAATCTGTCTCCTTATTGAGATGGTATGAATCAAGCATCATCTTGATCCATTTGTGGAGTTCGTTGGGAGTTCTGCAAGTAAACAATGATGCCTAATAAGCAGGTCTTAATAAAACGCATGGAAACTATCTTATCACACATACAATTCATAATAACCACCTTAGCTCAAACGAAAGGACCTGTACTGAAATAAAATGGTACCCTGTTATCGATCAGTTTATGGTGCCTAGCTCAGAAGCTTGTTTTCTAGCAAAACAAATTCACTTCATTCTGGGCCTTCGTATACCAGTTTGTAAGTGCGAATACATGCTCCACTAATTTTCACATGATATTCATAACATTCCTTATTTTCTTTTGCAAATCTAATGCATCAACAAGGAGTCAAAACAATGTTCTCCTGATCCATTTAGCATTCAGTGTACATGGTTCTGCATTCTTGACTTTTCCTGGATAGAAAGAATCTGAGGTACAATGTAGCACCTAGGAAAACTGGAACGATGAATAGTTGAGCAAAACGGAAAGGGAAAAAGCCAGAACAAGAACTATGAGCTACATTTGTTTAAGTCTAACACTAGAATTGGATAAATGATAGCTGCTTGTAAAGTTCGATTCCACCGGTCACAAAAAATAATGCCTTTTAAAAAAAAATATTTTTCAAAGTCTTCAAGATATTACTTTGACCACTGACTTTCATTGTAACACATTTGTGAAACGTAATAAAATATACTATTATGAAGGTATTTTGGATGACAGATTTACTAAATCTCATGCAGCCAATCTTTATATTTTTATAAAGATATTAGAAAGATTTGACTCCATGCATCCAATGGCAATCATGGTTATTAAGACGGTAAGGCGAGGCGAGGCGACTCACCCCCCTCACACCTTTTAAGCGCTAAGGCGTGAGGCGAGGCGACGCCTTACACACATCCTAAGGCGAAGCCATGTGGGATTTGAGGAATCATCTAATATATACTAAGTGATAGTTGTTTTGTTAAGTAATATATATTAAGAAATGCCCAGAACCTTCCCAACCTGCCCCGCCCGTCGCCCCCACCTCCTCTTTTCCCCCGCCCGCCTCCCCTTTCTGTTCTTCTTCTTCGGCGGGGAAAGAGCGGTGAGCGGCCTCCCTCCACGCCACGCCACTGCCACTTCGGCTTCGCCCGCGGAGATGGGCAAGGTGGGGAAACGATGCGGGGAGGAGGGGAGGCGGCGGAGGAGGAAGGAGGCGGCGATGGAGGAGGAGGACGCGGCGCCGACGACGGGGTGCTGGATCCGCCTCCCGAGCCTGGGCGGCGGCTGCATGTCGTCGCGCTCCAAGGTCCTCCCCTCCCCCTCTTCCTCTCCGGCCTTAGCGACGCCTTAGGCCTAAGGCGGGGGCGACGCCTTACCGCTTAGGCGATGCCTTAATAACCATGATAGCAATATTGTTTTTTGTGACTAGATTGGGGCGTATATTAGACAAGTCAGCTTAATACTTACATATCATTAAATGATAGTTCAGTGGAGCATGTCAACGCTAGCAAATCCTTATCTTAACAATAATATAATTACCATTCCCAATCGACCAATCCAACCAATTCAAATAATGTTAACAAAAACAAGGAACATAAAAAAAAAACTAGATGCATGTGGCGCAATAAATATGTCAACAGATTATGTTAGAACCCATACCACAGTATAGTTTTGCAGGCAGTGAAACAAATGGAACTTTTGCATAAATATCTTTGTCAATAATTTCTTACGTGTAAAGAGCATCTTCATCCTTGGCTTCGTTCTCATCTCCTGGAGAGAAAGCAGTTGCAAGAGCACCAAATCTCTCTTCAGGATCTTCAATATTCAGTAGGTACTTCAGAAGCTTCATCTCTGGAGGTGAGATGCTTCTGAGGCTTTCCTTTGTAGTTGTATAAATATGATACATTATACCCTTGACCTATGTCATGCAACGATAAATACACATAAACACGCATTCTCTACATGTTTTATCTAGTAATATTATACATGAACCTTAGTCGAAATCTTAAATCAACATTAATTACAAGAGATAAATCCATGGTCAAAACACACACACAGAAGGGATAAACGCTAAGCCTCATTACAACTGGTAAGTAACAAAATCAGTTCTTGGATTTATACAGTATCTTGATTTGGAAATCTAATAAGAGAATGAAAATAGAATGCACGTAATATGAATTTGGAAATCTTATTCCATATATGTAATTATGTATGAGATACAATTTGTGAAGATCATGAGCTATGATATTGCACATATAAAGTGTATTTTGTGAAGATCATGAGCTATGATATTGCACATATAAAGGGTATGCTTGCTCCAAGTACACTATCCTACTTTCTACATTATATGAATAGTCATGGTCTAATACAGACCAGCTCCAGATACATCTAGTACTGATATACAATGTGAGGTATAGCAATTTTTGTGTGCAGGTACTATGATCCTGACCAGGGATAAAAAACCCGGAACCGGCCAGTTTACCGGTGACTAGCTGGAAACGGTAACCGGCCGGTTACCGGATTTACCGGAAAAAAACCGGATGAAATTCGTTTGAATTTGCTTAAAAACCAGTCAAAATTCGAAAACTATAATTTGAATTTGCTAAACCGGGAAAAACCGGCTGGGTTTTCCGTTCCCGGACCCGACCGGTAAGACCGGTTACCGCTGGTAACCGGCGGGGTTTTTTTATCTCTGGATCCTGACAGCAGAGGTAATGATTTTATATTTAAAAATTGGAGCATAATGTATATGATTAATTAAGTTAGCTAGTCTAACTCGTATCATGACAGCTTACCGCACTTAGTCTATCTAATTTTTTCTTCAAGTGCTGCCTGGCTGCATTTGAATTTTAACTTGCAGATCGTAAATAGCATGGAACAGAAAGTATAAAGAACAAAAAGGAAACTTTTTATAAAATTTCCTTGCTTTCCTATGTAGCAATTGGAAGTAATGTGTTTTTATAAATACTGTTACCTTCTGGAGACTGAAGTATTCAAAGAAAAGGTAAAAACATCATATATTCATGAAATAAAAACTGTGAACCTGGTGGAACTATGCAATATCTCAAAGAGGCCAAACTGCTATTTTTTTGCGTTTTGTACATAGCAGTGCACCGTATTTTTTCATTACTTATTGTCTCGCTTCTTCTGAAGCATAATCAAATAAGATATTACTTGCCTCAATGATCTATGTTGATAAATAGTGGGGCAACCAGCGCAATGCCCCATTATGGGGTGAGGTGCTTCAGTGTCCCCACAGCTTAGGTGGGCAAGAATATATGTAGCAAGAAATCATGATTTTAAATATGGACTTCACAGAGAATCTGAGACCAACCTCGTTCTTCATAGTTTTAGAGTCTTTTGCAGCAGCCCAAGCTCTGTTAATCAGAAGAATTAAGGACGAATCAAGTTCTTTAGCCTTAGCTAAGCTTTTTATCTTGTCATAGGCATCATTTAGTGAAGAACAATTCAGTATATCATCAAACTTTGATTGAGCAGAATCAATATCCAATTGTTCCAGTGTGCAATCATATGCATGAATTGCAGATAGACACTTAGCCTGAAGCCTGACAATTGCTGCATGATGTAGAGATAAAAAGAACTTTCTAAGCACATAAAAGAAAAGCAAGCTCATGAAGTATTTTAATATTTGGGACTAGAACTAAAATGAAATAGACACATTTATTTGCCAATTCACACCGCAACAAATTGATACTAATTGGACACACGTGCTTGACAGAATAGATTGATTGGATGAACAAAACAACCAGCCAAAGCAGTAAAAATAGACTAAATAAATATGATCTAGCCAAGGCTTCTAAAATGTGACATCTAACTTTTTCCTTTTTTCCTTTTCCAACTGTTTGAAACAAGACATCATAATGCAAGTTCTCAAGAACAGCACCAAAATCCAATGCTGGGTCTGTTTTGATATCCTTTTCATACTGTTCATATATGTTAGCGGCTAATCAGCTCGATACTCGAAAAATAAAGAATAAATTAAATAAGTGCAGTTTGTGTTTCAAAAACTGTTGGAAGGTAGATAGTTACCATCTTGCTCATCAAGGCCATTATAAGCATTTAAAAGAAAATTAAGATGGCGGAAGAACGCCCCAGTGAAATCCTTTCGTCTTCTCGCAACAATAGCATTAATATCAGCGGGATGCTCTCGGAGCTCTGTGAAGAGTTCCATGTGCTTCTCTATTTCATCGTCAATCTGAGAAAATGAGTGTAAACATGAAGCAAATTCAGAATATCATGATACGATGCATATACCACTGCTCTTGATTGACTGTGGTGCACCTAACCTACAATATTATTGTGTAATTTAAATATCTGATTTTTTTTAAGATTGCTTGTAAAAAGATTATCTTGAGAAATAGATCTTTGTCAAAACAGACTTACAAAAGGCGAGGATGCATAAAGAGATCAAATAAGAACATACTTTCTAGTTCAGGTAGGCCTTAAAGCCTACCGTTGTTCTGTCAAAAAGAAAAGAACATACCTTCTTAACTTTTCTAGCAAGTACAACCAACTTTTGCTTCATTGAGGAATCAATCTCCAAATCTATGCGCGCTTGACAATGCTTGTAGAAGTGTGGTCTGTATCTTCGCCACTCCTCTCTAAACACCAATATTTTTCTCCAGTCCTTTGTTTGTGGTTTCTCATGCATAAAGAACTCAATAAATTTATCACAGATTTGGGTCATCGTGTACCCCATTGCAACTTCACTCTCAGTGTGGTCATCCACATTAGCAATAGTGGGACCAGCAGCACACCCTGCAATTACATGAAGTAACTCACAATTTAAGAAACAATGTTGTAAGGTACACAAAGTTAGTGCGCACGCAAGCACACAGACACAAAAACACACACCGAGAGAGAGGTACATGATCCTAGGAGATCAAATTTGTCATTGCAAAACTAAATTTCAACTATTTACCATTACAAAAAAGAATTAAAATTCACAAAGGTACCCTACTAAAACCAGCATCAATTTGTAATAGGAAAATAAGATTACCAAATGAATCATATTAAGCTCAGTCGCTAAGGAAACAAATAAAATATTTTCTTATTAAAACATAAAAGATTTTGAACACGTAGGGCCTGTTTGGAACGCATGAATTTCACTTGAATCAGTTCATTATCTGCAGGAACAGGATGAATTTCCCGCATTCCAAACGGGGCTGCACTTGGGTTCATTTTAAGCATTCTAGTCCTAAATACACTTACTTGCCCTCAATCCACACTTAGGTAATCTAGGAAAAGTAGTTCAAAGAAATAAATCCACTAATGTATCTGACTATCAGTGATACCAAGTAGGCTAAAAATTGACCTCCTATGGGAGGTTCTGCCCCCTTTCTTACTCTTGCCAGATTTGGGTTACGGTGCTAAAGTTCCAATTTCCAACTTGCCAAGGGTTCAACCTTGTCCATTGAATCCAAACAGGTCCTCAAACTTCTCAATTTTCGTTCAAGGAGAATAAATACCACAGGAAGTATAAAAGAAAGCTGGACTGATCTCAACTAAAAAAAGACCGCAAATAGTCTCCAAATAGTCTCCATAATTTGCATATCCTAATCCAAAGGTGCTATATCGCCACAGCCCTCATGGCCACATCACGGCAGTTCGACAAGCACCTTGCGTGCAGCACGCAATCCTCACGAGGACCCACACCAATTGGCCTAACCACAACCAGGAAATACAGCGGCCTGCATCTTAGAACAGTCAAATACAGCCAAGCAAGCTAGGGCTCCTTACCGAAACAAGAAGAAACCATCCGAATGCCCACGCCAGTCCAGTAGAGGGGTGGAGAACGACCACGACCACGTCTAGAAGGGAAGAATCCACGGATGCGTGCTTCGGTGGAAGGAAGCCTGGAGGCGTGTTCGGCGGCGCGGGCCAAGGTGAAGCGAAGAGGGTGGCTTCTTTGGTGATGTTGCGGGCGAAACTTTGGGACGAACGGGGGGGCCGCCGGTGCCGGGAGGAGGAGGGTGTGATGACCCGCCCCCGCCCGCCGGAGAGGTACCGGGAAGGCGCCGGAATAGCACATTCGGAATGAGCAGCGGCGAACCCAATAGCCTTGCAGTTCTCCTCCCTAGCCTTCGATTCAATTTGGATTGAGATGTTTCGATGCCATGCTGCTTTGTGGCTGTGGGTTTGGGACTTTGGGTGGTGGATATCTGCAGGGGAACGGGGGAGAGAGACGAGGAAGAACCGAAGAAGAGCGAAACGTGGCTGACAGCTGGGTCCCTTCTTTTTTTTTTCTAAAGGAAAGTTTCGGTTTATGCTACGGGTCCGATTACACTTTCGGCCAGTGCTACTGTTCTTTTTCCCTAATTCGGTTTATGCTACTTAAACACAAAATTTATTCGGAAAATATCACTGTCGTTACCTTCTGATAAGTTTGAGTACTCATGATATTAGGTTAAAGTGTTTGACTAGAACAAATGATCGGTGCTACCCATTCAATAATTCTAGAAATTCCACTCGAATCTGGGAGGGTTTGAGAAGTGTCATTTTGGATATATGTGTAACTTGGTGTCAGTAAATTCTAATCTTGGATGCAACAACACTAGGGAAATCAATTCAAAAGTTAGCAAAAAAATTGGTATGGACAAAGGATCAAGAGGAGGCGAAAAACAACAACGAAGCAACGGAGGGGAGTGAGATGCATGTACCAATGGAGGGGAGTGAGATGCATGTCCTCTAGAGGAACCCACAAACTATCTAAACCTTGATTCGTTGCTTCATATCCTCGATCCGCTTGCTTTTACCCCAGATCCAACACTCCGAGGAGTGAAATCGCATCTGTAGCAAGTGGATTGGAGCTAATTTTGGTCCAAAGCCGATAGATTTGGACTAGGGTTAGAGCCACTATTGCTGGGGTTTGGGGTTTGGGGATGATCCAGGTGAGTTAAGAGGAGTGAGAGAGGGAGATGGGTGAGAGAGGTCAGAGTATAGTCTAGTGGCATCTTTACTCTTGAGAATTTTTTGAAAGCCATCATGCTCCACACTTAACTGAGATCGATAGCTCAACAGATTTCGATAGAAGGTAACTTATGTGGTATTTCCCGAATAAATTTTGTGTTTGGGTGGCACAGACTGAATTAAACCAAAAAAAAAGCAGTGCATAGACCGAAAGTGCAATTAGACCATTGGCATAAACCGAATTTATCCTTTTCTAAATCGTGATGCATAAACTCATGTGCCAATTGGGATGCCACGTCGCCTAAAACCCATGTCCCTAGTTGCCTCTATGATGACCATTCAAATTACCACTGTGCCCTCCACCATGGTTACCCATCACTTGCTCCATGTGGTCACCACTAGGACCATTTTGGCCATTTTGTCCATGGCCATTGTACCCCTCCATGGAAGAACTGCGGCGGAAAAGGGTGCATGTCTCCTCCATTCTCCGGTGGGGGCTCTTCATCTGCCGGCAAGCCTCCAAGTGGATTCTGATGGATAATTTCACAGGGCACCGTCCAAGATTCACCCTGGAAGTCATCTCCTACAGAGAACTGGATACTCTTCGGCACATTCTCTAGATCAATTACCCTAGCCTTTGTGATGGTCCTAGCTAGGTTGTTTAGATCTTTCTTCCAAACCAGTCAAGTGCCAAAGTTTTTAATTGCATTGGATATGTGACCAACACTCCAGTAATCCATGGGGAAACCTACCAACATCAGCCAGCATTCCCGATTGAAATTAATACCCTTCCAATTCTTTCCTTCATTATGCTTTTGAAAACTAATCGAGACATCATGGAATTGGCGGGGACTAGCATAAACTAGAGCATCTCGATCATTCACACAATGTTGAGAGCCTAACATAAGCAGTTCCTAGTGGACAGGGCTGGACATCTCGCACCCGGAATCTCTGAACTCCGGTGATGAAATCTCTAAGAACATCTTCAATGTTCTGGAAAATGGTACCTTACCATGTGGCATTGGGGTGATGGTGGCGAATGGCGATGGCCAAGTCTTCGTTCTGCAGCGACGCCCGACCTTCTACTACCCGAGGCCTTCCATTGCGGCCCTCGACAACTCGAACCTCGTAGCTACAAGGAAGGAACGGCCTTGGGTCGTAGCCATGGTTCGCCATTGGCTAGTAGAGTACTAGTGCACAAGCTCGATCATCCAAGTGAGCAAGAGAAACCCCATCTCTCTCTGGTGAGTTCTGTTGCGTCTCTCATGGGGAAACCAAATAGTCAGGAGAAGCAGGCCAAAGAAGTGAATGCCACAATCGCGCAAGGAATTAAAATATTTGGGCCAATATAAAAATAACATGTGTAGATTTCTATCAATATCATTTCATTAAAGGCAAGATTTATCTACACTACATGTCCATGTATTCATTTCATCGCGTATATCAGTATAACATGAGGGAACACTCGCGACAATATTCACCATTTCATCAAGCCCATCATCAAAGGACTAGGGATCTCTCCACTCTTGTGGAGTCTCTACCAACGAGGTAGATATGTGATCACCATGATCATCTTCTCTTCATGCAATGATGTATATGAATACACAATTTAACATAAGTTCATCAATAATTCAATTATCTAACCTTCATGACTTCAACAATACAAGTAATATCATAACCATTCACATTGTTTGCAATTAAACCAAGTAAAAGTGTAAACACATAACGGTAATGATAAGAAATACAACGATCAACCATCGATCACTATCTACTATGCATTTACCTCTTTATCCCCTTAGAGTCGGATAGCGAGACGCGGGTAGGGCACTAGGGGCCACACTTCCTGAACAACAATTCAAAATAATCTCAAAATCACATCATTACAACACCAAAATATTACACTAATCGCCATCACATGTCTACGTCAAAAATGACACAATTAACCCAATTTTACCGGACACACTAACCGTTGTTCCAGTAGTAAAAAAGCTCTAACTTATTCACCGAGCTCCAAATCTAGCAAACCAATACTTTTTAGAACCCTCACAAAATTTCCTACAACGTTGTAGTTATATATAAAAAAAAAACTTCTGATTTTACCGTTTTCTCCCCCATTTCCTTTCCCAAAGACTGTCCCAGAATCTATCAAGATATACCGCTTCACAAGTTCGTATCTTTAATTCTAAAACTTGAAAAGATATTAACGATACCAGTTCTGAAAACTAATCACAATTTTATAGCTTATTCAAGTTATCACCAAAATTTAATTATTTCATTTACTAGGTTAAAAAGTCTATCTACACGATCTCTATCAACGACGTACGATTTCTGGATAGCGATCTTCCCGAGGCCGTAACTTTTCATTCTCTACTCTGAATCTAGTGATCTAGATCTTCCTAGAAAGCTAATGAAAGTATCTACATATTTCATAATTGCATAAAGCTTTGAATCCAATCCTAAATACCTAAAATTGCCCCGCAAGGTTTTACATCAAAACTCGACGAACTAGAGCATGTTGAAAATTAATTTCCCCTTGGACAAAACGATATACGAATCATACGACGACTAATCCAAGAATTGCATGAAGTGTAATGTCTTCAAAATAGCTCTTTTACGATGCACTTAATTCAATATAGTATATCCATTCTTTCCAATCCATTGAATAAGACTAGCAGTATCTAGTTATACTTCCCCCAGAAGTATGAGTAGTAGAAATCTTGCAAGTGGTAAAAATGTAATCACCTATATATGTTTTAGGTTGGATGCATGGGTATACTTAGAAATATTGGTCACAACTCACAACCCTAATTTGTGTAAAAATCGGGATGTCCTTGGCTTTGGCCGCACAGGAGAGTGTGCTCGTGTTGGGGCGCACGGGAGAGGCGGGATGCTCGGCCCATGTATTTGGGGTTTACGGTTTACCTGTTAGGGTGTTAGAGTTAGGGGATTGGTGTTGGCAGTCGCCACTCAGTGTCTACAAAAAGATTGACGGTGCGGCGTGGCACATTGAGGAGAAGGGGCGGTATGGCAGTTTGGTCACCTCACCACCAGTGGCGTGACAAAAAATATTTTCTTAGCGGAATTATTCTATGATGTGACAATGTTATTTTGTTACGTTACGAGTGGTGGCGTGATCAAAAGAGTCAGAATTAGAAATAAAGTTTCTGGAGGTTAACTTTAAAATAAAATTTGAAAAAGAGTTAACTAATAAAAAAAATTCTATATGAGTTGTAACATCTGAAAGGGTTTGAAATGACAAGTGTGATATTAGCTTGTGCAATAGCATGCCATGTGTGACATTGCATCGTCATCCTTCAGCAGGGATGCCACGCCGCAGCTGTAATCCATGGGAAGGGGCCAATTTACACAAAAGACCCTCACCAACACACGAATAACCAACGAACTCACGTGGCCCACGCGTAAGCACAGTTGACAGCGGTGTGTTGCCGCATTAATTACCCCCGCTAATCACCGGAGACGTAATTAACCCCGCAGTTAAAATGAGTGACGAGTGAGGTTAAGAAGCCCCGCACACCTGCTTAAGAGAGGCGACTCCACTGTCTCTCTTTTGATCTTTTCCCCTTCCCCCTTTTCTCCCGTTCCACTGGTCATCGCCTCCCTCCTCGCCTCCGCAACCCGCCCCGCGGCGCCGGACCCGTCCCGCGGCGACGCCTCCCGACGCCGCGGCCTCCTTCGCAGCTCCGCGCGCTCCCGACTGACCCCCGGATCGCCGGAACCCGTGCGGCGACGAGGTCACGCGGGTTCGAATTCGCAGCGCTGAGACGTCCCGGGCGCGAAAGGTGAGCCCTTTTGGGTTCGGTATGGCTCTTGGGGTCGATTTGGTCTTGGGGGTAGTTTGGTTCGCGGGTTGCTTTGATTTGGGTCGTTGTTGAGGCTCTTGGGTTTGCTGTTTGGGGTTCGATTTGGTTCTGGGAGGGTGGGGTGTCGCCTGCTTGGTGGGAAGGTTCCCAATTTTTTGGATTGTTTTGGAGTAATTGATGGATTAGGTGTTCCTCTTCTTGGGTTTCTTGGATTTTCTTGTTGTAGTGTATCAATATTTAGTTGCCTTTCGGCTTTCATGTTGGTGGTTGTGGAAATTGTGGTTCTTGCAGGATGAAGACGAAAGCTCTGATCATTTTAGTTTCTTGTAGCCCTATCCTTGTCTCTAATCTCTGTTGGGTTCTGTCCTTTGCAGTAATCGCCTTTCGGGGAGCTGTGTGAGGGAGCAAGGAAAGAGTGGAGAAGCTGAGGGTTTGGTTGTCGGAGAATGGTGGAAGGCGCCAAATTCCCTGGGATCATTGGTGCCGTGGGTGGCCATGACGGCGGCGGGAAGTTCTTCGACATGGCGTACTACCAGAAGCTAGGGGAGGGCTCCAACATGTCGATTGATAGCCTTAACAGCATGCAGACCAGCATGCACGGTGGTTCGATTGCAATGTCTGTGGACAACAGTAGTGTTGGGTCTAGTGACTCTCGTACCGGGATGCTTAACCATCCTGGTCTCAAGGGACCTGTCATCGTGGCCAGCTACTCGGTTGGGAACAGCATTTTCCGTCCTGGGCGGGTGTCGCATGCCTTGAGTGATGATGCGTTGGCACAGGCTTTGATGGACACTAGGTTCCCGACTGAGACGCTCAAGGATTATGAGGAGTGGACCATTGATTTGGGGAAGCTCCACATAGGAATGCCCTTTGCACAAGGTGCCTTTGGGAAGCTCTACAGGGGAACCTACAATGGGGGGGATGTCGCCATTAAGCTTTTGGAGAGGCCAGAGGCTGACCCCGGGCAAGCTCAGTTGTTGGAGCAGCAATTTGTGCAAGAAGTTATGATGCTTGCAACGTTGAGGCACCCAAATATAGTCAAGTTCATTGGTGCATGCAGGAAGCCGATGGTTTGGTGTATTGTGACAGAGTATGCAAAGGGTGGATCTGTTAGGAATTTCTTGAATAGGAGGCAGAACAGGTCTGTTCCACTGAAGCTGGCGGTGAAGCAGGCGTTAGATGTTGCACGTGGCATGGCCTATGTTCATGGCCTTGGATTCATTCACAGAGATCTTAAGTCAGACAACCTCTTGATTTCTGGTGATAAATCTATTAAGATTGCTGACTTTGGAGTGGCTAGGATTGAAGTAAAAACTGAGGGGATGACGCCTGAAACAGGAACATACCGTTGGATGGCTCCGTAAGTTGAACAAACATGCTCTTTATCTTGTTTATTTTAATTAATCGTGATGCTATTCTAATTAATGCAATTCAGTTTCATTTCCTCACATTACCATTACCCAAGGCCACTGTATGGATCAAGCGGAACCTTTGTTTGATATTAAGACATCTGCAGTTCCTGTTGGACTTTATTTTAGTTATGGCGGTTACCATAACATGGTCATATTTATTGGTAGCGGCATACTGTATATGTATTCTAGCTACATGCAGTGTTCTTGTAGTAGTCCTAATTGCTTAATTTATCCTGGTCTGTCATGACTGGATATTTTTTTCCATTGACCTATTTCTCCAAAATTTCCTTGATTTTAGCACTCCCAGACATGCATAGAGACTTGAGTTTCGCAAAAATGCATGCTGATTTGTTTGGAAATTTCTGTACTGATACTGTCCAGAATTGTCATTTTATATTTGGCCTTTTTTATTTTCTTATTCTCCATTTGAAAACTGGCTTGGCAAATCAATATTTGTATATGTAAAATAAGCATGCTGCTGCCGGAGATGTTCTGGAAATTCGCAGGTGTGGGTTCAAATATTACTTATTATTTAAACATTGCCCAAGAGGATGTCATTTTAGGAACTCATATATTACTTTACTTATATGTGCTTATAGATGGGCCATGGGTGCTAATGTTTAACAACTATTCCTATCTAAGGTATCGGATTGCATCTGTTGCAGCATGCCTTTAAAAGCATTTATGCAGTAATTCCTCATTGTTCTGCTGAGAGATACATAAGGTTATAACCATCTTAAGAGTATTTATAGAGATTGTGGCTCCAACCTGCTAGTTTAGGTGCATGTAGAAGTTATATTAGCTGCTACTTCTCAGCCAAGGATATTTGGTTGGTCTTAACTGCAGGACATTTGGGGCTGCTTTCGTTCATTTCTTTTTTAACTAATAAGAGATCAATGGAAGTATGGTTTTCTGGAGGTTATTCTTTTCTTGCTTTGTCCCGCAAATTTTTTAGGAGCTTAAAGTATAACTAAGCCATCTTGTGATGCACATATGATCGCAGCTGGCCAGGCTAAAGCCTTTTTTTTTGGAGAGGGGCAAGCTGTTGCAGGCCAATTTGATTTGCACCAATCTGAATTCAGTTTATTTCATGTGCAGAGGGTGGATAATATGCCAGTTGATTTTACTATATATGTAAATCTTATTTTTGTCTTGCTTGCCTTAGGTCATTTAGTCTGTTGTTTGGTTGACCAACTTTAGTTCAATCATATGTGTAAATGCTGCTGCAATTACTCCCATTTGTGAGTTTTCGCAAGAGTGAAGATCCATTTCTGCAAGTCCCTAGAATGTCAATTGGAGATCTTGTATGACAAAATATAATAGACAGCAATCTATCTAGGACCTTACGTTTATTTTGCGACCAAAATTTCCCTTGTTGTGTCTTTCAAAAAAAGTCAATTTTACTTATGTTATTAAACTCGTTTTGTTTGCAAAATTATATATGCCACTATCTTCCACTAGCAAAGGAATCGGAATCTTGTGAAAGGTTTTTTTTTGCCCTTTGCCTATCTCCATTTTCCCAGACCAAGAGTCAATTTCAGTTAGCACCAAATTTCTTGGTGCTCACTGTACTGTTTTCATTGTCCATGCAGTAATTGCTAAATTTTTTAGCTAAAGATGGACTTTCTTGTTTGAAAGTTTAGTAAGATTGAGTTGATTTCATACTCGATTAATCTGTAATATTTTCATCTCCTGTATCTGAGATTTACGACTTACAAAAACAGCAGCATAAACATGGAATATTCTTTGTGGTGAAGATGTTCACTTAAGTAAACAATAAGCGTCTATTTTGTTGCTTTCTTCCCACATTTTCCCTCTCCTTGGTGCTTCTTCAATCCAACCTCCAAGTTGGCAAGTTGTTTGATTGCTGTCCTTGCCATGCCTCTCATCTCATCAAGAGTTCCCCACTCAGGCCGAATTTCCCCTTATGTGAGGTGATCGAAATCAAGCGCCTCAGCATGAGGAATAAAGTGAGCCAACAAAGCCCATTGTCCCAGCCTCTTTCGAGATGTTGGTGCAGTGGTCCGCTACTTTCGCTTGAGTCAACATAGTCTCTATTATCGGCGGCATTGGTGCCACTGTAGCCCGTCATCTACATCGGAGCTTGAGCCAACACTGTTGTAGCCCCTCCCATGCTGCAGCAGGTGGTGGCCTCACCACTGCCTTAGCTTGTTGTCAAATTGGCGAGAAATCACAACTTTGCCGACAAAGCCACGAGGAATCCCATTGTCCTTTGAAATCGATCGAAGTTCCCAAGAACAAGAAGCTAAAGATACCTGAACTAAATCAATTGATTCATCTAACGATACGAGGACTTCTGGCGTGGTTGGTCGGTAACGAAGAGAGTAGAAGCTTGGACCTGAGTCTTTGAGATTCCAAACAAACAAGAGAACTTTAGGCATATTTTTCTTTTGTGTTTTTCAGACGGAAATCTTGGGTAACTCCGAGTCCTGTCCTCACGTGAGGCGCATCACCGATGTAACTTACCAAACAACCCCTAGGGCACTTGAAGATTAAAAGAGAAGTATGTATGTTGGCATCGACAGTTCAAGCCATACTTGGCAAGACTTGCTATTTTGTAGAGTAATAATTTGCCGAGCAAGAGTGCTTCTGTCGGCAAGGAAAACCTTGCAATGTGAGGAGTTTTCCTAGGCGGAAAACTCTTGAGCAACTTAGTTACTTCACGCTTTACACTTGATGAGCCACAATCATCGCTTGGCTTCTGTGGGCAAGAAAAACCTTTACCTGTGACTGAGTAAACATGAGCGAAAAAAGTTTGTCCTGATGGCCTTGGTGGGGCGAGCATGGGCAACAGTCTAAGGTTTGAATCACAATTTAGCTCAGTATGGCCCAAAAAAATGAACTACAGCCCACAGACAACCCAGTTTCGGCCTGATCCGATAGATCTAATAGGCTAAGCTTGGGCGACGATTTTAGGCCCAAAACAAACCATACTTTTTTTCGGCTCAGTTGGAGTCTAGCCTAGCATGGCCTTTTGCTCAACTAGGAAAGCTCTTGAGTATCGAGCAACATGGAAGGATACAAATTACACTTCATGCAACACACTTGATGAACCACAGTAGCTCCTTCAGCAAGTCAGACCGCTGTCAAGTACACCCATGGGGAGACGTGTCCCCCTAATGATCCTACAGTTGTCACACGTGCCCGCCCTAGGCTAGCCAGCCATGCTCACCTGTGTCCACCGATGAGCCAATCGTGTTAAGCACGTCCGCAGGAGCCCTTGATGCTCTCTACGCCTTCCGGGCCATGATGTTATTAAGTGGTCATGGGTTCTTTCTTGTGCCTAATGGGATTGTTCCTGTTTTAAATAAAATCAACCAAAAAGTTGAGGTTTGAGCATTCACTCCTCAAATCATACTTTAGATTTACACTTTTAGGGCTAAGAGCCAAACATATAGTCATCAACCACATCCGCAGGGGCCCTCGATGTTCTCTACGCGTTTTGGGCCATGATGTTGTTAAGTGGTTGCGGGTTCTTTCTTGTGCCTAATGGGATTGTTCTTGTTTTGAATAAAATCAACCGAAAATTGAGATTTGAGTATTCACTTCTCACATCATACTTGAGATTTACACTTTTAGGGCTAAGAGCCAAACAAATGCTGTTGCCTTTCTTAGCTATAGCCTAAATAGACTAGTTTGTTCTTGCCAAGCTAAGCAAAGGGCGTAAAAGATTCAAATGTCCCCATAATATCTAATATTGCCTAAACAATAAGGTAATTGCACGTAAGGAACTACCTAGCAAAAGGAAAATGTCTATATTGCCCCCCCTGAGCTTTGATGCTGTGTCTACTTAACCTCTAATCTACAAAACAAGTTATCTTACTCCTTGATCTTCTGAAATCGGAACAAAAAGCCCACTAAGCTGGTTTTTTAGGTGATTTTGCTGCGGTGACGGATGACGTGGTGATGACTCACCTCCGGTTAGCACCATTGGCACATACCTCACCTTCTTCACTTCCCTATCTATCGTCATCCTCCATGTGGCTCGTATTGTGCACGCTGTTGCATCCTTGAGAGTTGTAGGTTGCCGGTTGTTTGAGCCTTGGCTACTACTGTAGCTTTCTTCCCTTTTATTGATGATGCTTTGCCGGAGCCCTCAATATCCGTAACTGCTTTGCATGGTGCTCCTCTGTTCCTTTTCTCACACCGTGACGCTATTTTCTCTTGCTTCTACCAAAATGAAATCTTTAGTTGGGAGCGGAAGGGTGGTTATCAAACAATGATGATGGCAAGCAACTTGATTAATTAATAAGCCATCGTTAATTATTCATGCAAGTAAGATGACATCTAGTAAGTGATGGGCCGACCCAGCTCGCATATTCATGCACAGTGCCCAGATTGGGCCATTTTTGGCAGGTGGCCTTAGATGTGGCCCCGTAGGGCAGTAGACGGTGCCTAGTCACTAGGGCACTTGATGGTGACCTCACTGGCTGGTAGTGGCTCGTCTTAGTGGAGGACGACGAAGAGAAGGGGAAGAAGGGAGGATGACAAAGAATGTGAGGTGTATGCCATTTGTGCTATCCAGAGGTGAATTATCGCCATGTAATCCACCATGGTGGCAAAACCACCTCAGGAGGTTATTTGCTCCAATTTTAGATGACATAGGGTAATTAGTCTTGTAGTTCAACAGTTAAGTAGACATACCATCAAAGTTCGGGGGGTAATATAGGCATTTCATCTTACCAGATGTACAAATTAACAAAAATGGGTTTTTCTTTCTTTCTTTTCTCTCTCTCAAAAAGATTAGTATTCGGTTCGCAGTGTGAACTAGCTATTTGCTTAATGGTTGCTATACCAGAATAACTAGGGACAAACAAGTCAAACTTGAGTGAGTTTGACTTTGCTCAGCTCCCGTTTGTCGTCAAAATCTACTAGATCTAATTGAGTCAGGCCTGTGATTAGGAGTGGGCTCATGCTCAATTTGTACCATACTCGAGCTAAATTCAAGTCAATCTCCACTCTCAAGATAAATATGAACAATGGAAAATGTTCAAATCACACTAAATTAATAAAGACCATTATAAAAACTAGTAGGAGTAGAATGATACGACACCATTATTAGTAAGTAGGTGTAGGGAAAAAAGCTCATTGGGTTACTGGCAAGAATCGAATTTACTGGGTACAGGATTTTAAAACCGCGGTTTTTCCCGGTTTAGCAAATTCAAATATCAGTTTTCGAATTTCGGCCAGTTTTTAAGCAAATTCAAATTTCAGTTTGCAAATTCCAACCGGTTTTTTTCCGGGATTTTCGGTTACTGGCCGGTAACGGAGAATGGGTGCCAGCTGGGATTTTCTCCGGTATCTGGTTTTCTATCCTTGAGGAGGTGTATCGTGAGAAATTACCATAAAGGCCAAAGTGAGAAAACCATTCAAATCGATCCACAAACCACTAGAAAAGATAATCAATTCATACTTTCGTAGTTCTAAGAAATTTCTAGTGTAAGAAAGTTCTAGGTCTTAATTAAGTTTACATTTATTGAACAATGGAAGATTTGTGATTCTCATGTGCATAATTCGAAGTATAACAGAAAAAAAAGCATGTGGACTTAAATTACACACATATTTCATATGAGCACAAGTTTCAAGACTTAATGTACAAAAACCCAGCCATCTGACCTAGGCTCAACCTCAGCTTGTTTTCAAACCATGTTAGAGACGTGCTCAAGCTTGGCCGTTTTTATTTGATCAACTACCTGAACACTCCTGGACCGTTATCAAAATTAAACAACTCGCATTTAGTATTGCTTATGTTTCTCTGGAGATGACTCCTTTTGACCCTTCATACTAAAACCAACGTTGATCTGTAGTTTAAAATTTTCGTGCTAGTGAGTAGATGCCACATACAAGTCTTAAATTTTGAAAAGCTTATTTTTCAAGTAGCATTTTCAGTTTTTACTATTATAATGTTCATCTGATCTCTCAAGGAAAAAAACATCTTATTGTTTGTCTTACTTGGCATTAAATTTGTTCTTTTAATGTCCATGTGACAATTTAGCAAGCTATGCTCAACTGGGCTAGGAAACACCTTGAGCATACTCTCTGCATAGAACATGTAATTTTGATCTTTTTTATCCATCGGATTGGACTATCATACTCTCCACCTAATATGGGTTTAGTTTTTTTATGGTAGTGCTGAGGATTCTTACAGTGCCTGTCCTGCCTACTTCAACTATGTATATATGTGCTACGCTCATATCTTTGTACAATACTATAATTGGATCAACTGTTGCTTATCGTGTTTTGTTTTGTTCGTTACTGATATGCTTACTTCTTATTTTGGACATTCAGTGAGATGATCCAGCATAGACCATACAACCAAAAAGTTGATGTCTACAGTTTTGGCATTGTTCTGTGGGAGCTCATAACTGGGAACCAACCTTTTGCAAACATGACAGCAGTGCAAGCTGCATTTGCTGTGGTGAACAAGGGCGTCCGTCCAGCCATACCCCATGACTGCCTCCCTGCCCTTGGGGAGATTATGACCAGGTGCTGGGATGCGAATCCTGATGTCCGTCCTCCGTTCACCGAGATTGTCAGGATGCTGGAGCAAGTGGAGATGGAGGTTGTGAACACTGTCCGCAAGGCCCGGTTCCGGTGTTGCATGTCCCAACCGATGACCTTAGACTGAATCAGGCAGAATCCAGAAAAAGCAACCTGGAGAGAAGTTGCATCCTGTGTATTTATCATATTAATAGACTTGCGCTGCAGCAGCAGAAAGCCCACCCGAGTGTACGTGTATGCTCGGGCCTAGTCCATTCTGTCTTCACATATTTATCTTAGACCATACCTAGTTTTCGTTGTCGTCAGACTGTCATTGTATTAGAAATAGCTTTATCCTTTGTCAAAACATCATGCGGGTTTCCTTTTGTTGTAACAACCGCATGCTCCTGCTGCTCTGTTCATGCGTTATAATCTTCCAGCTGGAACATGTGCAAGCTTTGACGCTTCATAGTATATAGTATGTATAATTACCTGGCATGGATTTGTTCCTGTCTCAGCTCTGAATGATGGTAAGTTTTCACTGACAAAGTTATGTAACCTTGTCTTGGTGGAATTTCTGTAAGTTCATGGCTCTGTATGCTGTATTCAGTACGTCAGTTATGTCCACCGAGTATTGACTTGCGAATTGCTTTCAGGTTTGCTCACTGCATTTGTAAGTTTTCATAAATGAACGTCACCAGAATTGCAATCAGAGTTTGGATGGTTCGGATTGAGAAAGGGAGAATTTAGGGTTCTATCGTGAAATTCAGATTGAGGAAGGGACAATAATTGTCGGAAAAAAAAAGTTATTGCCCGGCTCGATTTGGAGCGTTGATTTCTGAATTCTCATTGCAGTCAGAAAACCCTTCAAAATTATAGAGACCAGACGTATACTGATAAAAAGCAAGAGCAGTAAGAGTCTGAACAAAAAAAGGCGGACAATAGTTGAACCATGTAGCATTAACTGCTATTATACTGATAAAAAGCAAGAGCAGTAAGAGTCTGAACAAAAAAAGGCGGACAATAGTTGAACCATGTAGCATTAACTGCTATTAACCACCGATGTGTTGCATGATTTTTCTCTGTTGGTACGATAAAATTGAACCATTAAGCATCCTGACCAACAAAGGAACTTAACTACAGAATTGAAGGATGAGAGAATAACAAGCTGAAAATACACAAGAAAGAGAAGATGGGGCTAGAGAGATGAAACTACCATCCAACTGCAGAGTATGCAGGGCTCCTGCAGCATAAATCTGCGGCTTCTTATGGCTAAACCACTAAAACCGAACAGCATTCATGACGCAACATGAAGTAAAGCAAAAGGAAAATATAGGAGGAAAGAAAAGAAAATGGGAAAGAGAACGAACAAGAATTTTTAAACTATGATATTGAAATTATAACCTAGATGGAGGTGAAACAAAGCCTATGATGTTGTACAACTGAAGCAGCAGCACTCATTTGACACTATCAACCTGCTCTTTTCCTTTATCACCTCCATAAGAGCATCATATGATCCAACTGCCGCTCCAAATTACTAAATGATAGTAGACAGATAAATCAACTGCTTTCCTCCACAGGGCTCGCATTCATGTTTGCCTTGCCTTCTTCGACCTTGGCGGTAGCAGTGGATGCATTATCAGCTGAGGTGGTACCCTCGGCTCTCAGTTTGTTTCCACTGTTCTCGGTTTCTTTCAGCTGGATGGCCTTAGCGAACGTGTCTGAGATATTGGCCATAATATCTCCTAGGGCCTTAGTATCTGCTGGCTTCTGGGGCTCTGTGCTGCCAGGCTGCTGCTGACGTCTATTCTCCTGCAAGGCTTTCTCCCGTTGCTCATAGAAGTCGAAGTCCTCCAGGATTGTTGTCTCCGCCTCATGGTTCTTGAAGATGGTTAACACCTGGAGGCCATGCTCCAGCTTCACCTGCACGTTTTTTGTTCCTTGGGTTAACAGTTTTTTTTTCTTCAGAAAAGCTGTATTCACTGGATGTTTTACCATTTAACTGAAAAGATCCCTATCACTGGATGTTTTACCATTTAACTGAAAAGATCGCTAACGACCACATCAGTAAGATATAGACCCACAAAAGTTGCCAAAAACAAGTTTTACCTCCTGGGTGTCCCTGCTGTTTGTTACAGGTTTGTTATCATTGTTCTCAAGAATGATGTGCCGCAGTAGGTTGTTTGGAACATCCTTAATAATGTGCCACTTCACAGGAAACTGGCCACTCCACTTGTCCTGCTGCCAGTAATCAACACTTTTGTCAAAGTCAACTGTTCCAATCATCTCAGCCACACCACAGAACTGACCACTGCCATTAACCTATAAAAAAATGTAGTTACGAATCAAATTCAAAACTCGGCAAAGACAAAACCTAAATTGAAGAACATGCTTATAACAGATCCAGCGCACATCATGGTTCTATCATTCTTATTTTTTCCATAACAGGAAAATACACTACCAAAAGAGGGGCTGGTCTTACCGAGAAAAACAAGAAAATAGGGCAATGGTCTTCTTTCTCTTTGGCGGCACGATAAGCAGAATCCAGCTTTCTATTCCCGCTAGCTGTGCTGGCCCAAACATTGTACTTAATGCTCCTATGTACATGGTCCTCCGTGTAGGACTTTATTACAAAAAATTTAGCATCCTTGTACTCGGTGACAAAATCAGGATGGTTGTACAGTTCGTTATCAACCAGCGGAACGGTTTTCTCATTTTTATCATCTACTGAAGAGTTCTCTGTGTCTTGTTTCTTTGGTTTTGTAGCACGTGGTCCACGGTTTTGCTCATTCTGAAACTCCAGAGCACCATTCTGAATACCGAATGGCATGCTCCCCTTTTGTTGATTGGAGCTCAAGTTGAAAGTACCAAATTGGCGACCACCAGAACTCCAACTTGGAGTAGTACCTCCAAATTTACTACCTTGCTGGCGTGCCTTATAGGATCCGGAACCATACATAGATCCGTGATGCTGCAATAACACACATATTATCAATACAGGGCAATTAAGGGGCACAGTAAACAAAACAAACGACCAAATTTGAGTTCCAATAATAACTATTTACAACTCCCTTTTTATCGAACCACACATGTAATCCTAATAAATACAATAAACCAATGCATGACAAAATCCAACAGCATACCATTCCAGAAGCCAGTGGTACATTCCCTTGCCCAAACAATCCTGGAACATTGTTTGGTTGTGTTGGTGCTGCAAACGAAATTCAAAGTTAGTTTGGCATGGCTCTGACCAATATATCAAAACGCACATTGCTTGCAATCATCAAAAGTCTGCCTGCAATAACACGAGATTGAAAGGGAGAAAAGTTACCTCTGTTGAAAGACCCGAATGGTTGATGATACCCTGGTGTGGGTGAATAGAGAAGGCCATCAGGAAGGAAGTAATCTTGCTGTAGCATAGGGTCTCCTTGAGATATTCCAGTAGCAGAATTTGAGTACCCCATGCTAGGAGAAGCCGGCGGCTGGTAGTAAGGACTTGAGAAGGGAAAGTGCAGAGGGAAATAGGGCTGGCCATCTCCAACGGTTGAAACAGGAGAATAAGTTCCATACATCATTTGGGGGTTGTTCGCATATCCAGGAGATAGCATCAATGACTGGTCGTTGTAGAATGTCTTCAACAAAACACTTAGAAAACTTAATGGAAAAGTTAATTAAGAAAAATGAAACAAGTTCAGTAGTCCAGCTACTTACAGGTGATGCAGAATGGAGTCCTTCCATATTCACATAATGGGGATATTCTTCCCACTGCCCCGAAGGGTTAATGTATCCTACAGAAGAAAGAAAAAGAACATCCAAGTTAAAAATAGCATTCCATGAAAGAGAGAAGATGCTGCCTTGTTAAAGAACCAGGTCTGGAAAACGAATAATTTGCTCTCTACCCTCATAAGGCCAAGATATACACAATAATTTATAATACGGGTGAGCAAAGAAGACCAGTGAAACTAGAATCAATCTATCAATCATATAACTAGCGAAAAACCAAATTTAGAGGGTAGCAATGCATACTTGATCATTAGTAACTTGGATATGTATTTTTTTTCCCTGTGCATTGTGCAACGATGCTCAGAGTACGTGTTAACATTAATACACAAAAAATAAATGTAATCTAACCTCCAGAATAGTGTGTTTGTGGCTGCGCATACACATTGGGCTGGTAGACAAAAGGCTGTTCCCCACCTTTTCCCAAAAAATTAGCCTTCTCTTGTGCACCTTTTGGCAATTTTAAGGAGGTAGAGCCACGTGCATTGCTAGAGGCTGTATTCTCATCTGTACTAGAAAGAATCTGACGCAACAGAAATCAACCATCAATAACATTTCAATGTTTGCACATACGGGGAGAAAATAAACTATACAGCACATTACCTGCTCTTTGGTATTTACACACTTTGTGGGGTTATTATCAACTACAATTTCCGATTGCAGCGGAATCATGCAATCTGCATAAAAGGCGCATCCATAGATAAGTTCATAAAAGGAATTGCAGAAAGTTGCATTCCTGCAGCGCATATCAAAACTTGAAAGCAAACAAAGGAAGCATACTGCTAAACCGACTACATCATATAAGCCAGGGGAATCGTATGACCACAAGCGTAAACAAAGGGCTTGTGCTTTTCAAGCAAATATCAGAAAACTCTTATTAAATGCTGTACAATTGCTCATTCATACACCCTTAAGAAAAGCGTTTGCCACATATCCTGTAGTTAAGAGACAAACAATCTTTCGATGCTTGGTACATCCCCAAATAAGCTCTTATTAACTCAGTTCACCAGCTCAATTGAATGCAAGCCAGACTTCAATAGTTCCCAGGACCCTTCACTCCACATCATATACACTGCCGCAGTAAGCTATTACCGCGCCAGTCCATCGTATAGTCTCTCCTCTCTTTCGCCCACCTTGAGTGATATGTCGCAACTGTCTCGTAGGCTCCCCTGGTAAAAGAAAACACACTCTTGCCCTTACGCGGAAGCATGGCACAGCAATCAGCACAACCAAATCGCGGTTCCAGAGGCAGGGGCGGACTCAAACGTGGGAATTCTTGGGGAAAGAGGCCGCGATTGCTATTACCAGCAGTAATTGCCCGGGTTTAGGGTAAGAGACACGCACCCTAATACTAGCAGGCGGTCTTGAGAAGAGCCGAATCGAGCTAACTGGGCGGGCTGGAGCATGCATCTCAGCAAGGAAGAAGGAATTTTGCTCGATTGCTCGCAGCGAGGGAGAAGACGGGAACAAATTGGAGCTGTCACCAAGCAAAGCTAGGGCTTACCGACGAACCCGGACGGATCTCCTCCGCTTGACGCCATTCAAGCAGAGCGAAGGAGGAGGAGGAGGAGGGCGACGGGAGAAGAATTCGAGGCGGCGCGAGTGCTCCGGCGGGAGGAGGCCCGCAGGCGGGCGTGCTCGGCGACGAAGGGTTCCCCCCTTTGACGGACGATGGTGTGCGTGCGATGCGAGAGACGAAGGGGAAGAGAGGTCCACGCACGCTCGTCATCATGCTTTAAAAACCAAACCGGTCCCGGTTCTTTCGGTCTAACCGCTGGTCCGGTCCGGCTTTCCTTTGGTATACCGGCTGATTGTTTTGATCTTGCTACCAGCAACTTCGAGTCTCAAGCAAACCTTATTATCAGGACCATTTCAGTACCGTCAGGCACCGTATCATTCCGTCATATATATCACTCTCTTACTTAAATCGGTATAGAGCAACACTATATTTCGTATTAATCTCGATACCGGTCGCTCATTCCGTTTTATGGAGATTTTACCCACTGGTTTTCCTTTTCGTACCTTTTCCGACGTTGGGCCACAGGTAGGTAGGCTGCCTACACACACAATTCGATAGTGCATCATTTGATTGAGCAAAATTTAAGTACAAACATGATTAGGCTGCAGGCGCTGAACCAAGCACAGGATCTCTATCACCAAATGTGCACGTGTGGATAGTGGATGGCCTCGCAGCCATCCGATCGTAATCCAGATCATGATCACGTGTCTTTGTTTACTCCTGTTGGATTCTTCCCTCTTTTTCACTCTTTTTTTAGGGATGTGCTGATATGGACCTGCTTACATGGGAATAGGAAGAATAGAAGCCGAGAGAAGAAAAGGCTGAGTTAGGGTGAAATGAAATGCAGTAGCGTAGCCGTATCTCAAAACTTACGGGGTCAACTACTATAAAATCTTTAAATTTTTATAGCCTTATATAAAAATATTAGTACTAACTAGGCTTTTGTAAAAAAACCTATAGGGTCAATTTCAACTGCCCCCACAAGAACATGCTAGCTACACCACTGATGAAATGATATCCTTTTAGTGCTTTTTAGTTCTACCGTGATCCCACAGAAACAGGCTAGCTACGCCACTTGTGAAATAATATCCTTTTGGTGCTTTTTAGTTTTGCCGTGCTGGTTCTCTCTTTACAACCAAAACCTTCAGACTAGGGTATGTTTGAAACAATGAATGATCAATTCATTCCCGCGAGAGTCTAAACAGAGCCCAAGGTAAAAAAAGAAAAAGAAAGAAAAAGAAGAAGGCTAAGTAATGTACAGAAGTGCAAGAGATTCCTGTCAGATCTCCTGTGTACTCGCCAGAGGGTTTTTTCGACAGTAACTAACTACATGCCGGCACCACCTTTCGGAGACCATATGGAAACTAAGTGCCTTTTGGAGACCATATGGAAATTAAGTGAGTGTTTCATGCTTCCATTAGGCTGGTAGCCTGGTTTGAAAAAGTAATCTTTTCCCTTGGGAAACAGATACTCATCATGGATACTGGGTAGTGGGTACTGGGTACTACCTCAATCAATATATTTCAATAATCCCAAATAGGATTGCCAAACCTCACAAAATTCCATGCAACACAATAGGATTGCTCAACACACTTTTTCAGCGCTTTTAGATAATTAAACTATGTTCTTTTTGTTAGAGATATAATATGATTTGGTTTCCTTATCTGTTACTAGTTTCCTTATCTGTAACTTGTACTGTGTATATATACTGGCCAATTGGCCCCTGATAATACAAGCAACAATCCTAACATGGTATCAGAGCATTAGGGTTACCTCTTCCTCGTGCAACTCCGCTGTCGCTCTGTCGGCCTTCTCATGCCGCTCCGTCGGCCTCAGACCGCTCTGCCATGAAGCCGCGCCGCCGACGCCGGTCCTCACTGCGCCTCAACTCGCTAACTCCAGCCGAAGTGCAGCCTCCTGCTCGCTTGTCGCGTGGGAGGTAGCGCCGCCGCCTCAAACGCGGTCCTCCCAGCCTCCACTGGCAAACGCCGGTTCGTCATTGGAGGTCACTGGTCGCCACGCCGCTTAAGCCCTCGCCTCGACGAAGCCGGGCGCCACGCCGTCACCCGGTCGCATAAACCCGCCCGCCACCCGCCCGCCGCCTTCGCCACCGTCGCCAAGCTACATTGCCGCCAAGGCCGCCGCCGCCGCCACCCGGTCGCTAAGTTGCCGCCGCCGAGCGCCGCCATCACCATCACAGAGGCGCGGGAAACCCTAGTTAAGGTTCCCCGCTGCTGGCGATGGGCGGCAAGCCGCCCACTCGCTCTTTTAAAGGAGTTCAAAAAAAAAAAAAAACGTTGTTCTAACCGCCCGCCGTCCGGGCCCGCTGTTAGACCTCGTTGTCTTAGTCGCCATGCCGTCCGCCGCCTACCAATGGGCACCGCTTCTCCTCGCCGCCGGTGATCTTCGACGGTGTTAATTACACCGACTTCAGTGTCTCATGCGCATCCATATGCGTGGTCTTTGTCTTTGGGGCGTCCTCTCCGGCGATGTCACCGCCCGCCATGCCCTTCTCCTCCGACGAGCCTACGTCTGATGCGCTTCCCGACAACGGTGACAAGGTCGCTATTGAGTCTCGCTGCCTTGCGATGAGAATGTCGCCTCTGCTACCAAGAGGCTCGGACTCCTACATGGATCGCTTGACTACCTACACTCGGTGGTGTGGCACGACGACGCCGAGCTGCTGCTTTGTCTTCGCCATGCCGTGTTAAATTTCGCTTTTCTTACGAGATTGTGGGATTTTCATCGGTGTCCCGGATGTGGACTCATCTTCGACAGGCTCACGAACCCTCCGAGATGCCTCTACTTGTCGGTGAGTTCGTCAGAGCACTCTTCAAGCAGGTGATGCTACCGCTGACGCCTTCTACGCCGAGTTCTGCGATCAAGCGCCAATCGACTCTCTTCGCCTTCTTCGTTGCTCGTTCTGTTCATCTTTGCTTGGTCTGTCAGACCGACACAGGTTTCGCGTGTCACGAGTTCCTTACTCGACTTCGTCCCGAGTTCGAGCAGAGGCGTGCCCGACTACTTGCACGCCACCTCGTGTCACTCTTCCGAGGCCCTTACCGAGATACGTGCGAGAGAGACTCGCCCGAGTGGTGTTTGGTCCGATGTCACTCCTCCGTGCTCGCTCGCCGCCTGCACACCCGCAATCGACTACTTCACGCTTCAAGACATCGCCTCCTCCAATGGGCCGCCACAGGTGGTGGTGGCCGCCATCATCTCGCGTGGTCGTCCTCGCCGCTCTCCATCGCGACAAGATCGGCCACATTGAGTCTCGATGCTACAAGAAACAGAGGCATATTTCACGCCGTTCTTCTCCTAGCACTGCACCGGTACTTCTACAACGACGCCTGCATCGACTACTTCGCATTTTCTCTCACCGAGCGGTGAGATAGCCGGACTTGACGATCGCTGCCGCCAGTTCTTCCTCGACGAGTTCTGCGCAGGTTCGCGACCGACTCTTCGAGCACCGAGAAACCACCTCCTACACGACAGTACCTCCCCGTGGATCCTTGATTCGGAGCATCCTTCCACATGACTTCCGATTCTTCCACTCTATCTTTTGTTACACCTCTTGATTCCCCGCGGTGTTCTTCATGCGATGGTACCTCTCTTTCTTGCCTCTCGGTCGAGGACCTCTTAGCAACTCATCTTTTCATGTTCCTTCATTGCTCATGTTCCTCGACTAACCATGCGACTTCTTCTCTGCGGGATGACATCGACCTTGGTTATCGGATCATTCTCGACTCGACTCTTGTTGTGTTCAGGGCCGTCACACGGAGCTCGGTTGGTTCGGCCCTCGGCGCCTTGACTCGCAGCGTCTCTCGGAGCTTGACTGCTTCACCTTCCTTCCGCGCCACCGTCGCCGCCGCCAGCCTCTCCGCCTCTGCCACTCGCTTCTCCGGCTCTTTCCAACAATGGCATCACCGTCTTGGCCATCTGTGTGGCTCTCGTCTGTCGTCTTTAGTTCGTCGTGGTCTCCGGGTCTGCCTCGGAGACGTGTCTCTACATTGTCGTGGTCGTAAGTTAGGCAAACAGCGGCTTGACTTCCTTATCCTCATAGTGAGTCGTTGTCTCAACGCCCTTTTGATCTTGTTCATTCGATGTTTGGGGTCCGGCTCCCTCGCTTCGAAAGGGTCATCGATACTATATCATATTTATAGATGATTTCTCTCGCCACACTTGGATATATTTTATGTCTTCTCGAGTGAGGTATTGTCTATCTATAAACAGTTTGCCACTATGGTTCGCATTACGCTTCTCCACTCCTATTCGTGTCTTTCGTGGTCGACTCTGCTGGCGAGTACCTCTCTCATCACTGCGCTTTCCTTCTTGTCGACTGGGCACTCGCTTCGATTCTCTTGTCCCGGTGCTCATGCTCGTAATGGTGTTCTTGGCGCAAGCATCGTCACCTCCTTGAGTCGGCTCGTGCATCGATGATTGCCGCCGCTATTCCACCTCACTTTTGGGCGAGGTCGTTTCCATCGCCACCTATCTCATCAACATCCACCTTCTTCCGCTCTTCGTATGCAATCCCTATTGAGCGCCTCTCGTGGTCTCCTCCCGACTACTCTACCCTTCGTCTGTTTGGTCGCGTTTGCTCGTTCTTCTCGCCTCGAGAACGCACTAAACCGATCGCCACCAATTGAGTGTGTCTTTTTGGGGTACAGATCACAGAGCACAAGGGCTATCGGTCTTTGGATCCCGCTGGTCGACGGATGCGGATTTCTCGGGATGTGACTTTCGACGAGTCTCGTCCCTTCTACCCACGCCCCTGCCTCTCCTTCGACTTCCTCTATGGAGTCTCGTCTTTTGACCTTTCCGGATACACCTATCTCGTCTCCACATATTTCTCCCGTGGCCTCTCCGCCATTGTCGCCGCTGCTTCGCCTCCTGCGGCTCCTCGTGCTCCCCACTACACTCGCTCTACACTCGTCGACCTAGTATTGAGGATCTTCCAGATGAGCCCACTTCCCGATGTTCCATCTTCTTCGATGATTCATCTTCTCCGATGGGCCGTCTTCTCCTCGCTACGCCTCCGCGATCGTCGATCGATTCGCCCTCGCCTGCTTTGCTTTTCTTTGGTGCAACTACTTGTGAGCTCGCCTCCCACCGGATGCTATTACTCATCCCGAGTGGCGGCATGCCATGGCCGAGAGATTGCCGCCTCGAGCGTCTTGGTACTTGGGATCTTGTTCCTTTTCCATCTCACTCGTCCCATCACATGTAAGTGGGTCTATAAGATTAAGACTCGCTCGATGGCTCTCTTGAGCGCTATAAGGCGCGTCTTGTTGCTCGTGGCTTCCAAAGAGAGCATGGTCGTGACTACGACGAGACTTTTGCTCTGTGGCCCACATGACCACCGTCCGCGACTCTTCTTTCGGTGGCGTCTGCTCGCCATCGGTCCTGCATTCTCAACTTGATGTCAAGAATGCCTTTCTTAATGGCGAGTTGCGTGAGGAGGTCTACATGCATCCGCCACCGGGTATTCTGCTCACGAGGGCATGGTCATGCCGCCTTCGCCGCTCTCTCTATGGCCTTAAGCAAGCCCCTCGTGCTCGGTTTGAGCGCTTCTCCTCTGTGGTCACTCACTGCTGGTTTTTCGAAGCAAGTGATCATGATCCCGCTCTTTGTCCACACTTCGCCTCGTGGTCTGGACTCTTCTTCTTACGTATGTTGATGATATGATCATTACGGAGATGATTCTCGAGTACATTGCCTTTGTCAAGGCTCGTCTTAGTGAGCGCTTCCTTATGTCGGATCTTGGTCCTCTTCGTTACTTCCTTGGGATTGAGGTCACTTCCACTCCGGATGGTTTCTTTATGTCCCAAGAGAAGTATATTCAGATCTTCTTGATCGCGCCTCCCTCATCGATCGGCGTCTGTTGAGACTCCTATGGAGCTCAATGTTCACCTCCGACCCTCCGATGGCGAGCCTCTTTCGATCCGACTCGCTATCGTCATCTTGTTGGGAGTCTTGTCTACCTTGTCATTACTCGTCCGGATATCACTTATCCATCCACATTCGAGTCGGTTTGTTTCGCTCCCACTCAGTCCACTACTGACCACCTTCTTCGAGTTCTGCGATACCTTCGTGGACTATCTCGCCGTCTCTTCTTTCCACGCTCCAAATTCGTTCACGCCTTCAGCTTATTCGGATGCTACTTGGGCGGCGATCCTCCGATCGTCGGTCTATCTCTCGCCATCGTGTTTTTCTTGGTGGTTCGCTTATTGCACGGAAGACGAAGAAACAGATCGCAGTGTCCCGCTCGAGTCAGAGGGTGAGTTGCGAGCTATGGCTCTCTTGACAAAGCAGAGATTACTTGGCTACGGTGGTTACTTGAGGATTTTGGTGTTTCACATTACACCGACTCTCTCTTGTCGACAAGATGCAGTGCTATCAGTATTGCACGTGACCCTGTGAAGCATGAGCTCACCAAGCATATTGGTGTTGATGCTTCCTTCATGAGGTCTTGTGTACAGGATCAGGTGATTGCTCTTCAGTATGTGCCTTCAGAGCTTCAGATAGCGGATTTCTTCACGAAGGCCCAGACTCGAGCACAGCACGGCTTCTACCTCTCCAAACTCAGTGTTGTTGATCCACCATGAGTTTGAGGGGGGGTGTTAGAGATATAATATTAGAGATATGATTTGATTTGGTTTCCTTATCTGTTACTAGTTTCCTTATCTGTAACTTGTACTGTGTATATATACTGGCCAATTGGCCCCTGATAATACAAGCAACAATCCTAACACTTTTGACCTAATAAGAAAATGCAAACCCATCAAAATTTTTTTTCGGAAACCCAGTAACGTTCAGATTGCCTTTGCAAATCCTTGTGGATATTTTTTGCAATTTACCAAAAGAAAATTCCTCCTATACATGCAAGTCAATCAATCAAGCGGATATTTCAAATAATCAATAGACAGATCAAATTCCCCGGTATGGGAAAAACAAGGAAAGTTATCTGATGGCTTCAATGCCACAAGAAATACACACGGTGAAACGATGGAAGAACAAGTTGCAACTGTGTTGCATGTGTTGTTTGTACATATACAGTAGTCTCTTCAGAAGTCACAACAGAAAATCGAAAAGAAGGGATGAGGCTCCTTATGTGAGATTTTTTTTGGGGGGTTGGGGGGGGGAGTAATTTTCCTGTGGGATATCTATGGTGCAGAATCTTGTTTTTTACCTAGAGAATATCTATAGTACAAAATCTTTCTTATGGCATTTTTTTAGAATAATAACTGGTTCAAATGACATCTGAAATTGCCAGTAATGGAAAAGAGACTGACATGTGATCACTGATCCGACATACATTCCAACTTCCAAGTGAGGCCTGCGGAAGAGCAGTTTCTTCAGGGTTGAAATCCTAGTTCAAATGATCCATTGACTGTTCCCTGCAATATATAATTAGGTTATTTTCTCATGGTACAAGAATTTTAAGTCAAGACTTGTTTATGGTTGTTTGGAGTTTGGACAGATTAAAGTTCATTCATAGAATGATTCGAACATTTAAAATTTTCATCATCTCAAGCAAGAATCAAGAAATAACATATATAACTTGAATACACCATCACACAGAGTTTCATAAAAAATATACTCTGCATGATTATCTTTCTTGATTTTCTTACCAGAAACAAATTGGCGCTAATTTAACATATGGCAATGTGCATCCCCTTCATTGAAGAACCAAAAGTGCTCTTTTATTCTCCTTGAACAACAATGCGCGAATAACTATATCAAGCATTGCTAGTTTCTCCCAAATTACTTCTCAAACATTGACAACAAGACAGGTAGGAGCCAACATTGCATGGAAGTCAATACATACCTGGACTGCGAACTTTCCAACTTTCCATAGAGATTCCCTAATGTAAGGAACTAAAATTCCTAATGGAAAAAATTCTCTAATGACGCTTTATTTCATCCAAAATGTTGCCCACACTAGGTGATAATCTTGGAAGGTATTTGTATACCTGCAAAATAGGGAAAGAAAACTAAGTATGCAGATCTTATCCTGAAACATGTACTTCTAGTTACGAGCGATTGGTACTTGCACACACAATGTGAACCTTTGATGAAGCTTATAAAGAATAGTTTCAGGAAAACGGAGTTACATCCAAAAAAGATTGTAACTGAAACTGGAGCAATCAAAAAGCAAGGTCGAATTGACTTTCTAGAAAAGATTATTAAAATTGTAGTTCATGTTATTTGAACTGTTAGTGCCAGAGTCGTCAAAATGTGAATTAAAGGATATTTTAAAATTGTCATCTTTGGCTAAAACTTCTGGTAAAGTTATGAGGTTCTAAGTTGTAACAAAAAATATGTTTTGCTTAATTTTACAAATCTATTGCCGTGTCCCTATTAGCTTGACTCTGCAAAGGCATAAAGTAGACCTACCCAAAACTTTATAAGTGTATCCATGGCAACTGGAACCAGACAAACGAAAAAGGTGATTGCAGCTTGATCGGTTTCAAGTCCGTAGTGCTCAAGAACGACTTCTACCAAGGAATACCAACCTGACTCTGAATGGTACCTGCGACAGTGCAGCTAGAGGATGTTCACATAGTCGACAAGATCTGAGGCAATAATTAAACAAAAAGAAGGGAAGAATGCAAAACAAAACACCTTGCTTTACATTTACATGAAAAAACAATAGAACAGAAGCAAAATTGTAAAACTACTACTTAGCTGCTTGAAGTCCCAATATGTCTCATGAAGCATGGATACAAATTCAAGCAGGTAGAGTTCCATTTTTCTAATAGCAGTTCATATGCCTTCGTGTGAATCAACTTCTGACGGGGGAAACAAGTCAATAACCTAGTGCTTAGGTTCAGTATTTCCTCACTAGATGGCAAATAAGATTCAGTATTTCCTAACTAGATGGTAAATAAGATTCTGACATATGAAAGATGCTATAAACATGAAACATCTCGTTAAAGAGAGAAAATGAAGAAATATTATGTGCACTTCAAAAGTATGAACAAAGAAACAAGTAATATTGAACTATTTGCTGCATCATGGGGAATACCCATAATACAAACTACTTCTGTGTACTTTTACAAACTTATGCAAATCACATTATGAGCAAAGAGATGTTTATACTCAGTACCAGGATCACTAATGATGATAAAATGTCATGAATCATTCTTGCATGAACATGCTATGGAGTATTGCCCTAGTATTAGGTAGGCTTAGGCTTCCTGTTAAGTTTTTTCTTTTGGAGAAAAATTCTTTGAACAGTTGGGAATTTAGCTGTTTGTTTATGATATGCACAAGAATTGGTTATTTAAATGTTTGCTTTTTCTTATATAGGGTTTATGGTGGATTTCTGTGTAGCTTATGGACGCAGGTAGCATTTTGGGGTTGGGAGGGGCAGGGTAGGCCTCCTGTTGGTCACCTCTAGTTTTTGTTTTTGTTTTGTTTTTTTTACGGAAAAGGTCACCTCTAGTTTGCCTACTGATGTCCATTATTTAGAACAAGAAATGGTATAAAAGTCTAGTAAGCCATATTACATAATAGATTATCACACTAATATAAAGATATGCAATTTAAGAAAAGAATTCATATAACTTACCCCAGAAAGATATCTGACACTAGAATAATAAGAAAGGCCTTCCCACTGTCCGAAATATTATTTAGTAACTTATATCCTGTAAACTTCAGCATTGCAACCTAAAAGCATAATAGGCAGTAAGAGTAAGATGTATGATAACATGATAACTTATATTCATTAGTAAAAAATAGGCCATGATCTTGCACAGAAAACATGGATTTAATGACACACAGTTGGCATTGGAAAGAAAATGAAAAAAAGGTGATGCTTATCTGATAAATTCTTACTTTGCTCTGGTTGAAGCACATAAGAAGGAATAAGGAAATCCCATAAACCATGTCGGACCAAATATTTGCAAATGCTTTTCGGTTTTCTAATCTCCATTCATCCCTCAACTCTATCCTGATAAAGTAGCAGGGCAAATCCATTAAGATTAAACAGATGAATTTATAGGACTACAGAACAATGTTCCTGACTTATCATCTATTCTTAAGAGAAGATACATGTTCATGTCAGACATTGATAGTGCATTAGTAAAAGCAATAACTTGACAAGAAAACATAATAGTCTCACGCTTTTTCCCGCAACTCTGACCAGAGCTCCTCGTCAGAAAGTGGAGGAGATTTACCAATCTCTACTTCAAAACGGAATCTTGCTTTCTCAATATTTAGGTCCTTTATCATCTGGAGCTTCTGGCTGTGTCTTACATCAAGCATTTCAGCGGCAAGCGGCACCTTCTGGACATACCTGTTATTGGGTAACGTTCAATGTAATCAAATCTGCATTTTTCCTAACATCATATAGGTGTACATGGAATATATGTTTTTCTCAAAAGAAAATAGAAGAAAAAATATATATGAAACACCGTAACCTTAAGATGAATAACCTGTCTAAAAAGGGCATCAGCACGTAGTCATGAACTAGAAAATCCAACACCCACGGAACCACGATCAACAAAGCTAGAAATTTGGCCTGCAAAGTACAAATGTTTTTGTTGGATCAAATTTCCTAAGGACTCGTTATAATAATCGTGATGCATGCTAAACTCTGCAACATTTTCATTTTGCTTTCGTTGAAATGGATCAACGACAATATTATAGGGTAAAAACGTTCAAGTTTATTGTTATACTATGCATAATAGTACACCACATACGAAAGGCATTACATTGGTAGCAAAGATGAGCAGCATATATATCCATGATTATCCTTGGACAGTGGATTATGATTTTTGGTGACACAAGCAAGGTAGTTAAAGAACACACCGAATTCATAGAAGCGTACAGAAAAACCCGGTCCTCAAACAGCATGTCATTGTAATCTTCACCAAGGGAGTCTCTAAAAGTTTCAATGAAGCTCTTATCCCTCACTATCTCCGCTGGATCATCTGACACCCTCACGTCCCCGCCCCAGTCACCATCCCCCGACGTGCTGCCCCCACCAATCCAATCCTCCCACGACTGCCCTTCCGTATTCATGGCGTCCTGCTGGGCTTCCCGCAGCTCGACAATAGCCTCGGCCTTCCTCTTCCACGTTTCAAACTTCTCATCCTCCGACAGTTCTTCGTCGCTGCCAACCTCCTCAAGCAGTTCGTCATCCTCCCTCCAACCGGACAGGCTCTCATCCTCATCGTTCCAATCCGAGAACCACGTCTTCCACCACGGCCGCTGCCGCTTGGGGCGCCTCCTCTTCGTCGCAAAAACCACAAAATGCTTCTCTCCCCTCCTCTGGGAGCCGACAGCAAACATCTTACATGCACAAACCCTCCGGCGCCGGATCCTCTCCTCTATGACGAGCCGGACCGCAATGCCGTTAGAGCTGACCACGGAGCAGCTCATTAAGATCACGAAATGGAGACCACATCTTCCAGGTCCCCCAGCAACGCTTAGAACGCAGGGGCAGATGTACGTCGGGTGGCCACAGGCTCACAGCATTCCCATCGTCTTGGCACTAAGCATCATTGCAAGATAGCAAGCAAAATACATAAAAACCAAGATGCAATAGAAGAACCCATCTCGGCACAAGATTCCCAGCAAAACCTGCAACGATACTCTCCCACGCGCAATTTCTCTACAAATCAAGAAACCTCCCGGAAGAATGTTACAGCACCAGGAAACAACAATCTCTCGTCCTCTTCTTTGCAGAAGACGCAACCTGGAGGGAGCAAAACCTTGGTGCCTCGGAACCAAGAAACTCCAAATAATCCTGTAGCCTCAAAACAACAACAAACAACTCCGAATCAAAGAGGTTTTCTTTCTCTTCTTGCAATAATCAGGGAGATACCCCCAAAGATTAGCATTTGATTGAGGGCTCGTCTCTTGCGCTCCTGGGTGTACTGCTGCAGCAATCAAGGAGGATGCTTGCTGTTCTTGCTGGTATTATTAGTTTGGACACGCACTCCACAGTGGCATCCACATATCTTGGAATGGATAAGAGAAGCGCAGGTCAGTACACGGCTGGCAGTAATGAGGGCGACGCCGCGACGGGCACTCTGGTTTCTCGATGCCGCGACGGCGATGGAGTCGTGGGTGCTCCATCCACCCAACGCATTTGTTGGGGCCTTAGAACAGGCCAACCCGTTATACGTCACTCGATAATTTGGGATTTTTACTGTATATCATTGATACTTACAGTCCCCGTATCAACAATATATTGTGAATTATACAATTATTTAATAGTATATTGTAATTTTTCTCTTTTGTAATTAACGTATGCCTTTTGGCTCAGCTCAACAATTACCTCAACTGAAATCACAAAAATAAGCTTTAGATCCGTTTGGAACACAATTTTTTTTCTAATCCATGTGGAAATTGATATGTTTCCTATGAATTTGCAGCAAAATTCATATGAAATAGAAAGTGCCCATAGGACAACGATAAGATGAGATAGGTGTACAAAAAATAAATTGAACCATCTTTTGCCCCATAGATGTATGCCGATGCTAGGGATACTTTGGATACGCTTGGTCCCTGTTAGGTTCACCCCTGTTTTGTAGCGTCGATCATACGTAATGTCAGTATTGAATAAAAAAGTCGACAACCGATGATAGTACGATTTGGAGGCATTTCTACTGATTAGGATGCTGTAATACAATTTAAAAAAACTGTTGTTCAGACAACTTACCCTTTAAATTAGTAGACGAGAGTGTATGTGAACCGCCACCAATCTCAAATTAAATCACTCTTGTTCCACCACGACACACGCACACATATAAGCTGAGGATAAATTCACAATCTTATAATTTTTTTTAAAATTTAAAACGTATTTACATGTATATAAAACGGTATTCACGATCTCATGGCACCGAGGCGAAGCCCACGACTCGACACCGCCGACCTTGCGGTGCCAGTGATGTCACACGCCGCCATGTGGCACTAGGGCGACACATAGAGATTGAGGCGCCCTGCAGCTAGCAGCTTCCAGGCGCTTCAGTCCTCTCGACCCCGAGACTGACAGAGACCGGCCGGTGATGCGTGTCCAGATGAAGATGTGACACACACTGTGTGCTACCATGAACCGTCAGACGTACAGGCAGCAAGTGCCACTCTCTGGATCGATTATGCTACCAAAACAGAGACGCGCCTGTTCGGCTGGGCTTGTCTAGAACACATGAATCTTACAAGAAGCAATGCAATTTCTAAAGAATCATGCAATATTCTCGCCTTCCAAACGGAACCTGAACTTTGGCTAATGATTTTTACGCTTTGGTAGAAACAGAACTTATAATCATACACAATTTGGAGTTTTAAATCATACACAATCATACACAATCATACGCTAACAGTTACAATTACTCTCGGAGTCTTAAAACACAATTCATAACCATACACTTTCCAGTTAAAGACAGCTAATAAACACCCCATTGCTCCCTTAGCCCCCACCTTGATACTCCTCTCCCCACTCGAAGGCAAGAATTTCATATACAGATTGCAGATGCCTTGATGCTTTCTGATTGTGTTTAGTATATGGTTTTGCAAAATGCAGACAGATGGTTGAGCTCCCTTGCCACTCCAGAACCTGATCCTTTCCCCTACTCAAATTGCTCCTACCAACTTCATATTTGTGATTGTGATGAAATATATGTGCATCTCTGCTCTCCAAACAAAAATAAAAATAAAAATAGGGATGTTCAAATCACCCCATACCTTCATTATCTCCTCATGTTGATTTAGCGCGTAAATCTGCGCAAATTCGAGTAGTGTTCTATGTATTAGGGAGTTGTTCTTTGAGTTAAAGTTTACAGTTTACAAAAGCAAATGCTCTTGTCAGAATGAGGATGAAAAGGTGATAAATGCACAAATACTAAGAAAATAAAATAAAAATGAAGTGGAAGAAGCAAAGTCGATTGCTCTGCTCACATCTTCGGTCTCTTTTCTTCTTCTTTTTCTCTATTTTAGTTTGCTTGATGAGAAAAGGGTAAGACAGATAAGAAATAGCACAACAAACTTTGCTGTTGTTCTCACCGTCTATTTGTAATCTTTGGGCGCTTTTTCATGCTTATCATCTTTCCACAATTTGGGATTGCCCCCCTTTCAATATTTTACTGATGAATATACAAATTGAAGTCACGGGTTCATGTTCCAAGTGAGGTCTACGTGTGCGCCTATGTTTTCAGAAATGAAAGAGACATTGTGAACGCATGTTAGACTTGCCAGGAACATCTACAGAACACCAAATTGTGACGATTAATGGGTCCCTCGGTGAGACTAGGATGGTTGGGTTGATCCAGAAGTTTTGTTTTGAATTGCGTTTGTATTTGTTATAAAACTAATGAGCTAATATATATATAAGTATAAGTATAATATATATGTAAACAATCTATTATACAATAAGAGAAATACATAGGTAATAATACATCTAACACCCCCTCAAATTTATGGTGGATCAGCCAGGGGCGGACCCAGGACAAAATATTAGGTAGGGCGAGTCGCAGTCTCACCGGTTGCGACGTGGTCGCACCCCCCGCTCTCCGGCGAGGCCGTACGTATCACGGGCGTCCTCCTTGCGTTTCTTTTATAAATCCACAATATATTGTATGTAATCTATTGGAGGCTATATTCTGGAGACGGCGTCCCTGGACCTGCATTTGAGGCTGTTTGTTTCATCTTGGACAGGTCACTGGTGTCTGATGGTGAGATTCTTCTACATGAGATCTACAATATTACAACCAGTAAATCACATTACTACAATATATTATAGCACCGATTGACCCTAAAAATTACAAATGGGTATAAAGCAATCAATCTCACATTGTCCTCGACAAGCAGGGGAAGGTGGATGACGATATATCCATTAAAGAATTTTTTTCACATATGTAAGAATGTGGTTCATTGAGGCATTGTATCAAACAGGTGGTGCGCAAACTCACTTTAATAGCAGCGAGGGAGCATGATTGTCGGAGCCGCCAAGTGGGAGAGCTGGAGGCCGGAGGCCAGAGCAGAGAGGGAGACCGAGAGTGGGAGAGCCGGAGGTGGGAGGTCGGAGCGCAGAAGCGAAGAAGGAGGCCTTGCCGGGCTGTCGCGGGTCGCGCTGTCTGTCAGGAAGAAGCGCAGGGGGGGCGTCACCGGCGCCGGCTACCTGGGGCGGCCGCCCAACCTTGCCCTATTGCTGGGGCCGCCCCTGGGATCAGCGATATGAAGTTTAGAAAGATAGAAGCTGTGCTGGCCTCTGGTCTGTACCTTTGTGAAGAAGTTTGTCAACTAAAACTCTGAAGGCACATATTGAAAAGCAACAACTTGGTCCTGCAACTGTGTCTGCATGTAGGAAGCAACAACACTAATATATTTTGTAAGCTCATACTTCATTGGATCTTTAGCAATGCTAATAGCACTTGTACTATCAGACAAAAGAAGAGTAGATGCTGAAATAAAAACACTAAAATCCCCAAGTAACCACCGTAGCCAAGTAACTTCCACAATCAACAAAGTCATAGCTCGCAACTCAGCATCTGCACTCGAACGAGAAACTACTGTCAGCTTCTTAGTCTTCCAAGCAATGAGAGAACCACACAAAAAATACAATAGGCGGAGAAAGATCAGCGACCAGAGTAATCACTAGCCCAGGTGGCATCAGAATATGCATGGAGCTATAAAGAGATGGAGCGAGGGAAAAATAAACGACGAGTGAAGATGACTATAGTGGAGCTGAGTGAGAGCAGAAACAAACTGACTCAAAATATGCACAGGGTACGAAATGTCAGGACGAGTGACACCCAGATAAACAAGACTCCAAACAAGATGACGATAGCGAGTAGGATCAGTAAGAAGCTCGTCATCAGTGGGTCGAAGATGAACATTAAGCTTCATGGGAGTCTCAGCGGTGTGCTGATCAGTAAGAGAAGCACAATCAAGAAGATCTTGGGTATACTTTTCTTATGACAGATAGTGTTAGACTATGTGGTTAGGTCTAAAATATTTTAGCTGATGAATAATTGACAATGTTATTTACATATATTATTTGAGGTGTGTCGTGGTGTATAGACTTATATCGGTCAAGTTGGGAAGAATTTGTGCTGAAAAAATATGCTGCTTTGGTCTTTGCATGTGCAAGGTAACTCGGAGGCGATCGTGGTCTACGGCGGTGACCGGGAGATGGCTTGGTGTGAAGTCATGGTACAGAGGGTCGAGAATGCTGGAGGAGGCGGTCGAGCTCGAGTTGGAGCGCATGGAGATTAAAGATGGATGAGGCGTGTTAGAGCTACAGAGGTGTAGTCCGAAGGCTACGACACGTGACATATTTTAGGGTGTCTAAACTAGGATATTTTGTAATCAAGTTTTAGGTTCATAGATTAGGCTCATGTAATTAGGCTGTTACTAGGTGATTAGGATTTGGAGTATAAAAGATGAGGCCGTTCACGGAGGAAAGGAGATTAGAGAGAAAAATGCTGACGGCTGGCGGCGGCTTGGTTTGTCCAGGACTTGCGACGCGAGGATGAAGTTACTTCGGATTCGACGACAGGTTTCGCTTCGATCTTGAAGACGAAGGCAGAGGCGCCGAGTCACAAAAATTATTGACGTGACGCTGGCACGTCCCAAGGTCGTGCGGTTTAGGGCCGGCGGCTCATGCAGGAAAAGGGGCGGCTCATGCAAGCTTTGCTGTGTTAGTGCGGCTGGTCAGCACGGCATTCCTTGTCGCCTCGGTTGCCGTGGGGAGAGATGGTGCAACATTAGTAGTGGAAGACTTCCAAGCACATTAACACAGCTTGTACACAGGAGGAGATTGCTAACCTTTTAATATGTTACGTGGCGTTTTGTTTGCATGCTGCTAGTAGTTGGATGATTAATATGTTAATTTGCTTTTGTTTGCATGCTGCTGGTAGTTGGATACTTGATATTAGTGCTCACATTTTTTTCAAGAAACATCATCACTGGTTTTCAGTTTGCAAGCATATACATGCACAGAGAAAAAAAAACAAATAAAAATTGGTAGTACTGTAGATTGATTACAATATTTATTTTTCTATTTCTTTTTGTATTTTTGATGTGTTGGCAGGTTTGATGAACAAGAAAAATTAGGATCACGAACAAAAAGATTTTGTCATAGATTACAATCATTCACCCCCTCTGATTGTCATTAACGATCCTACAGATAGAAACCCTCGGGAATAGAAATAACCTTAACTCAAGAAAGTAGCGAAGAGGACCGAGATATGATATGAGAAACTGCTCATTAAGACGCTCCTTGACAAAAGTGATGTACTGATAATCATCTCTAGTAATGATCATATCATCAACATGTAAAAGGAGAAGCGTCTGACCATGAGGCAAAATGTGAATAAAAGAGCAGGATCATGAGCATTGGCAGAGAAACTAACTGCAGTGACAACAGAAGAGAAACGATCAAACCAAGTACAAGGATCTTGCTTGAGGTTGTAAAGAGATCGGCGAAGGAGACAAACCATACCTTTAGGAACAGAATACCCCGGTGGTGGCTATATATAAACCTCTTCATGCAGCTCACCACTGAGAAATGTATTTTTGATACCAAGCTGAGAGATGGACCATGCCTGAACAGACGTCACAGTAAGAAGAGTATGAAGAGTGGTCATGTAAGCCATAAGAGTAAAGTCTCATCATAATCACGACTATGCTCATGCTGAAAACCACATGCCATGAGACGAGCCTTGTAGCACTCAAGAGAACCATTAGAGTAGGTATTAACCTTGTAGACCCACTTGCACATGATAGGAGTAACACGCAAGGGAAGAGCGACAAGATCCCATATGCCAACACGCTCAAGGGAAGTAATCTTCTTTGCCATCGCATACTACCACTCCCGATGAACAACAACATCATGATAAGAAGTCGGTTCAGTAAGAGCTGCTAAACAAAAGCGCGCAGGAGGCTGAATAGACTGGCGATCACGAAGAGCATATCGTGGAGAAGAGGCCAAAGAAGATGACCCATCAGAAGAATATGTCGCACCAGATGAATCCTCAACTAGTGGATGACGAGTGTAGTAGAGAGGATAAAAATGAACAATGCCGGAAGGAGCCTTTGGAGAGGGTGTTAGTGACGAAGAAGACGTTGACGGTGAAGGAGGCACCCGAGAGGCCAAAGGTTATGATGGAGGTGTGGTGACTATCGGGGTGGCAGGAAAAGTCAGAAAAGAAAGTGGTTTGACAAGAGATACTAGAGTGGTGGAAGGAGAAGGACGAGGGTAGAAAGGACGAGGCTCATCAAAAGTGACATCCTGAGAAACCCGCATCCGTTGGCCAACAAGATCCCAACAACGATATCCCTTATGCTCAGCGCTACAGTCTAGAAAAACGCGCTCCACGGACTGAGCTGTCAGCTTGGTGCGTTCATGAGGTGCAAGAACAATATAGCACACACACACTCAAAGAGGCGAAGACTAGAATAATCAGGAGTTTTACCATAGAGATGCTCAACTGGGATTCCAATTGAAGAGCAGAAGAAAACTGTATATTAATCAGAAAAGTGGCAGTAGAAACAACCTCAGCCTAGAAATATGGTGGGACAGCAAAAGCAAGCATAAGCGCGCAGGCTATTTCAAGAAGACGATGATGCTTCTATTCAGCCACATAGTTCTATGCATGAGCATCAGGGAATGAAATCTGAGAGAGAGAGAGAGTGTGTGTGTGTGTGTGCCCTGCTTAGCAAGAAAACCACGAAGGACTCCTAACAAGTATTTTCCAGTAGAATCAGCACAAAAAACACGAATATGATAGTCAAACTGAGTACGGATTATGGTGACAAAATTCTTGTAGATGGATAGAACCTCACTGCAAGATGACATAAAGTATATCCATGTGTGTCGAGAAAAATCACCAATAAAAATTATATAGTACGGATTATGGTGACAAAATTCTTGTAGATGGATAGAACCTCACTGCAAGATGACATAAAGTATATCCATGTGTGTCGAGAAAAATCACCAATAAAAATTATATAATATCGATGACCTTCTATCGAAACAAAAGGAATCAGATCCCGTACATCAGAATGAACAAGATCAAAAGGAAGTTGTTGAAGGGAAACAGGTATGCTACGCTAGCTGATAATTCAAAAATTATACCACGTAAACCAAGAAGCCATGCAAGTAGGAGATTATAGATCGTTACCACTAGATGCGCAGTTCAGCGGAAGAAGAGTCGGAGAGCCTGGTCCAATCTAGGGCGTGTCAATGAAGTGATCGTAGTCGATCGTCCAACGTCCTTAATGCCGATCGTCTCCTCCAGTAACCTATCGTGTTCCTCGCAAAGTCATGGATCGTCCTCGTTTATCACAGTAGCAATCGCAGCCGTGCCTCTACGGTATCCACACGTTTAGGAATGGAACACCGTACACCGGTGTGGTAGCACCAACTCGTACGGTAGGGCTCTCAAGAAGATGGCAGCTAGGGTTTCGGTGGAGCAACTCACGTCGCATGTATGCTATCCCAACAGCCTCATGCATCTCCTTATAAAGAGCCCATGACGGATCCTATACGAACACGTTTTTTCTAACCCATTAAGTGTGTGGCCCTATAGGTTCATGCATAATCGGTTGTGATTCAGAAACGCTTTTCTGACCATGAGTCGTTAGCGGTTCCTAGCAGGACACAACGATACCCGAATACACATAAATTATATCGAACGAACATTAATGTAATATGATTTACGAGTAGGTCCTTATCACTCACGACCAGCTTGTTTCTCTATACGACCAGTTAGTGATTATACTCGACGAGTCTATGACCAACTAGTATCTCCATACGACTAGATGCTTGCTGCATGGCCCCTTGAGGAGAAGCAAGGAAAGGATCAAAAAGTCTTATCTCATATTTATATTCATCCATCAAATAATATTATGCAGGAGGTTTTGAAGTAGAAGACCGCCGCCACATCATGGTTGAAGCTGGAGCACATTTGCATGACCAAAGATTTGACCGGTAAGATACATTTGAAATAGAAGCTTTATTCGCGCAAAATGCTGGAAAGTGGGTCATTATTGAACCACCTGATAGCGTTCCAAGAAGTAGTCTCAGATCTCGAGGCTATGGAGGTAACATATGATGTTGAAGATTTGGGTTTTATTCTTTTATACTCGTTGTCTAGTTCATACTCTACGTCCAGAGATACTATTTTATATAACCAAGATACTCTTACATTTAATGAAGTCTATGAAGCACTGCATGCGAATAAAAAGATGAAATTCATAGTTTCGAACAAAATTTTAAATTTGCATGCAAAAGGTTTGGTTGTCCGTGGCGGACAACATGAGAGGAGTTCAAATGGTGATTCAAGAGGCAAAAGCTCGAGCAGAAATTACAAAGGCAGATCGAAATCCAGAGGCAGGTACAAGTCATGCAAGTATTGCAAGAAAGATGGACACAACATATCTGAGTACTGGGTGTAAAGAAAAAGGAGAAAAGGAATAACAATTTCAAGAAGAATCAACGAGAGGATGATGCTAAAGCCACCATTGTTACTAAGTAAGATTCCGATGGAGATATTCTCGTTGCCTTTGCCGGTAACTATAAAACCGGTGATAAGTAGATTCTTGATATGGCCTGCACTTTTTAGATGAGTCTGAACCAAGATTAGTTCATGAATTATGAAGCTACGCTAAGTGGTTCTGTGTTGATGGGTGATAATTCATCATGAAAGATTGCATACATTGGTTCTATCCAAATCAAGATATTTGATGACACCATCAGAACTTTATCGGATGTTCGACACATTCTGAATTTGAAGAGTACTCTTGATGCTAAAGGGTACAAGTATTCAGGTGGAGGTGGAGTTTTGAAGATCTCCAAAGGTTCTCTTCTTGTGATGAAAGGTGATATGAAAACTGTCAACTTATATCATCTACAAGGTACTACAATTACAAGTAATGTTGCGGTTGTCTCAAATAAATCATTTGATTTTGATGCTACTAATCTTTGGCATATGCATTTGGGCAAATGAGTGAAATTGACATGATTGATCTACGCAAAAGATAACTCATTGATGGTCAAAGCAAAAACAAGTTATAGTTTTATTAACACTGTGTCTTCGGCAAGCAAAAGAGGGTGAGTTCAACACAATAATTCACTGTACAAAAGGCATGTTGGATTATGTTCGCTCTAATTTGCGGGAAGAATCCCATGTTCCATCCCTTGGAGGTGTTGCCTACATGTTGACCATCATTAATGATTATTCAAGAAGAGTTTGGCCATAATTCACTGTACAAAAGGCATGTTGGATTATGTTGACCATAATTCACTCTACAAAGTCATGTTGGATTATGTTCACTCTAATTTATGGGAAGAATCCCATGTTCCATCCCTGGGAGATGTTGGCTACATGTTGACCATCATTGATGATTATTCAAGAAGATTTTGGTCATATTTTGTGAAGCACGAATCAGATGTGCTTAAGATATTCAATGAGTGGAAGATTATTATTGAAAAGCAAATGAGCAAGCATGTCAAGAAGTTATGTATTGATAATGGCTTGGAGTTTTATTATGGAGAATTTAAAGCTTTATGCAGATTAGATGACATTGTGATATATTACATTGTCCTAGGTACTCATCAGCAAAATGGTGTGGTCAAATGCATGAACATAACCACCATGGGGAAGGTACGTTACATGTTATCTAATTCTGGCTTATATAGGAGTTATTGTGCTGAAACTGCTTCCACTGCTTGTTATTTGATCAATCGGTCACTCAACCTGATAATTGATAAGAAGACTTCAATTGAGGTATGGTCGGGTTCTCCAGCAGATCATTCAAATTTGAAAAATATTTGGATGTCCTTCTTATGCAAATGTTAACGATGGTAAATTGGGGTCTAGAGCCATTAAGTGTGTTTTCCTTGTTTACAAGCCTGGTGTGAAAGGATATAAATTGCAGATTCCTTCAACTATGAAAGTAGCTATTAACAGGAATGTTACTTTTGATGAATCTGTTATGTTGCATGATAAACCATCTATTGATGTTCCTGTTGAGAAGCCGCATAAATCAAGCGTGTAGGTGGAACATGTTATTGATTCAGGATCTACACCAAAAACCAAAAAGGAAAACATACATAATGTTCCTGCTATCTTTCTACCACCACAACGCTCCATTGCAGCCGATAGACCTGAAAGGATTATTCATGCTCCCAAGAGATTAATTGCAGAAGTTGATATTGTTGCTTATGTTTTGAATGTGACAGATGAAATTGAAGGTACTGCAAAACCTTTCACTTATTCAGAGCCTATCTCTTCTAGTGTTTTAGAGAGATAGATGGCTATCATGCATGATGAGATGCAATCTCTTGAGAAGAATAACACTTAGGAGATATTATTGATAAGAAGACTATTCGCTGCAAATGAATCTTCAAGAGGAAATAATGCATTTCACCAACAGAAGAAGTTACATACAAAGCAAGGCTCGTTTCCAAACGATTAAACCAAATTCCTTGTATTGATTTCATAGATGTTTTTTTCTCAAGTTGTGAAGCATAGCTCCATTCGTACCTTACTCAGCTTAGTGGCTATGCATAATTATGAGCTTAAATAGTTAGACGTGAAAACTATGTTTATACATGGGGAATTGGAGGAAGACATTAATATGGGGCAACTAGAATGTTTTGTCTTTCTGGGAAAGGAGAATTATTTTTTCAAGTTGAATAAATCTCTTTATGGTCTGAAGCAATCGCATAGACAATAGTACATGAGATTTGACTCATTTATGATCTCTTAGGATTTTAAAAGATCTGATTGTAATAGCTTGTGTTTATTTCAAGATTATTACTGGCTCAGCTATTTATTTGCTCCTATATGTTGATGATATGCCGATTGCTACAAAAGACAAGGCAGAAATTTCTAAGTTGAAGGCACAATTGAGCAGTGAATTTAAGATGAAGGGATTTCGGTGCAACAAAGAAAATTCTTGGTATAGAAATTTTGATTGATAGACAGTTTAAAAAATTATACCTAAGTTAGAAATGGTATATTAATAAAGTGTTTCGTTGTTTCAGCATGCATAAGGCTAAACCGGTGAGTACTCATTAGTGCACAATTTTATTTTCTTCAACACATGTCCACAGTGTGATGATGAAGTTGAGTACATATCTAGAGTTCTATATGCTAGTGCAGTTGATTCACTTATGTATACCATGGTATATTCTCACCTCGATTTATCTTAATCATTTAGTGTTGTTAGTAGATACATAGCTAATCCTGACAAAGAGCATTGAAAAGTACTTCAATATATTTTTAGATACTTGTGGGGTGTAACACTCCCATTTTCGAATGGTGAATAGTGTTTACTATTCATCTTCTGTATTCGATTCGTATGTTCAATTTGTGTTTCAAATAGTTTTCGAGTTTCCTTCTAGTTTGGGTTTGTGTTTCAAATCTTTTTGTGTTTTCAAATTTTCGAATTCGAGATCTTTGCCTCCTCTTCGGTTCTGGAGCTCCTGCCTATTTTTGGCAATAGTTCTTTTTCCCCCATCTGGGCGCAGCCTTTTCTCCCCGTGGGCCAGCCGGCCAGTCTCTCCCTCCCCTTGGCCCAGCCGGCCCTTTTCCCCGGCCTACTACGTTTTCTCTTTCTCCCCCTCTCTTCTTCACCCGAGCTCGACCGCCCACATCCTTTCTCTCTGCTCACAAGGCCTTCTTCCTCCCCCCTAGCTTCGCTGCTTCCCGACCCCACCTCACCACATGCCATCTGTCCCTCTCTCCGAACCTTCTCCCTTTCTTCTTCCTCCTCCAGGCCCCCACCACTGACTTCTTCCTTCCCCGTTCAATGCTAATGCCAGCCCTCATCACTCTCTGCCACCACCGGCCCCGCTGCTCCCATCCCCCCTCTCGATCGGGCCAGCAGCCCGCTTACTCAAGCATCGCCACTCTCGCCCATGCCGCAAGATCACAGACCTCCTCCGCCTGGGCCAAGCACACACACACTTAGTTCTGCTCTCCTCGCTGCGTTGCGTCAGGCCAGGCTCCAAGTCTCCTCCGCGCCATACCGTCGCTCACCTGCCCTTTGCCCAGTCGCCCCCATGTGCATCCGCCCCATACCGCCTTATCGGGATTTGGAGCCACCCGAGCCCCTCCAACGCCTATCCCCCTCCAACGTCTATCCCCCTCTTCGGTCACCTATAAAAGTCGGATGCCCTCTGCTGCCTCCCCACTCCACCTCCTCCTGCTCCCAGGTAAGTGCCACAGAGAATTGGCCGAACACCCGAGCTCCCACCCAAATGAGCCACCCCACCATCGATCTCCCTCCTTCAGCGATCTTCCAGCGCCGCCACCCCGTCACCGTGCGCTATAGTCGCCTAGGAGCCTCCCACTCCAACTCCGTCGCCTCCGGACCACCACAGCACCAGAGCCGGTCCTTCTTCCTCGCCTCCGGCCGTCTCCTTCTACACAGCCGTTCTCCCTCACCCGGCTGTCCCCGGCCGCCATTGTCGGCGTGCTAAGTCGCTGGAGCCCCCTCCGACGATGTGCTTCCCCATTTCTCTGGAGTGCTGCCCCCAGCCGCCCTCGCCACCTTCGGCCAAGCTTTCGCCGCTGCCTTCCATGGCCGCACCACCGCTCCGGCCATTACGCGGCGCCGCCACCACCGCCACCGGGACCACCTCACCGAGGGGAACCCATTTTGGGTAACCCCCGACGCCGCCGCCCCTCCCTCCGTCGGCGACGAGCCATGCCACCCCAGCTTTTCCCTCGGCCGTGCGCGTTGTTAGATGAAACGAGCACTATAGCTTGTTTTGCCGGTGATTACTGTGCCACTTAAGGACTAATCGCTGTTTAATTAGTGTTAAGCGTCCCTTTGTCCCGCTGACGTGTGGGCCCGACCGCATGGTAAATCACCAAGATAACTTGGATTTATTTCCGCTAAGGCTGACAGGTGGGCCTGAGGTTACTATGCTGTGGACTGATGAACCCGTGGACACGGTATTGCGCGAATAGCCTCCGGTCCATGCTACAGTCCTCGTGAACCAGCGCCCTTGTGCAAGGTCGACACGTGTCAGCTCCAGATTAAACCACCTTTTCCGATGTACTTTTCAATTGTAAAATCATGTTAAAAGCTTCAAAAATCCATAACTTCCTCATGATAGCTCCAAAAACTATGAGTCTTTTTCCTAAAATTTTCAAAAATCAAGATCTTGCCAATGGCACTAGTCTTGTTTAATTTGGAGTTTATTTTTTTGGTGTTTTATTTATTTATTTGCTCTCTTTTGCTGTTGTGACTTTTTCCGGTACGTTCGTCCGATTAGGTTTCGGAGACGCGGGAGACCTCCACCTCGGACAAGCTCAAGAAGACCTAGACCCTCCTACCTATAACCAAGGTGAGTCAATACTTTGATCATTTTGATCCTACATTTTATGCAAATTATGTTGGTTTAAATTACCAAAATTGCATGCTTTAATTTTGTAATCAAATGTATGTTAAAGCATAAGGTAGTTAAATACCACTTGCTGATTAATTATTTAATATGCCACCCATTGATAAACTTGAACCATTAACCCTTATCACCCTAGTAACTATATGATAACTACTAGTTATAGTTGTACTTAATCGACATGCTAATTTGCTTAAGTACCGGGGCACTAAATGTCCCAAATTATCATCTTTACAACATCAACATCGTTTTGGGCAGTCATTGGGAAAGATGACTGGTATGGTTGAATAATTTGTTTTCTACTCCCAAACCCTAAAAATTTGCTAATACCCATCTGGGTGGACGGTATGACTGGAGGGTGAATGGTTGGGTACTAATGTAGCCCAAGACATGTTGTGGATGGTATGTGGTAAGAACCGCCCAGATGATCTTAAGGACTTAATCCTATGATGACCTCCTATTGTAAAATAGTACAACCACAAGTCTATAATGGTGTTGACCTGGCTAACTAATTGGTGTCCACCGGTACGAGCTGCACCATTGGAGGACTCCCCTTCGCCGTGAGCCCACGAGGCTACGGGTTGGGGTATGTGACTTGCGGGACCCTAGGCGTAAGTCGCATGGCGCAAGAGGGGGTCTGGGTAAGTGGTTGTCGGGTCCCACGAGAGCGAAACCCTACTCAGGTGAAACCTTAGCGTGTGTGGCAAACCGAGGATGCCTCAGAAGGCCTTGTGATAATCTCCCCTTGATTCACGTGTCAAAGGTAACATGTGTATATATCAAGACGATTATCTCTTGTGGGTAAAGATGTACAATCTCTGCAGAGAATAAAACTATTCGAACAGCCGTGCCCACGGTCACAGGCGGGTATATGAACTTACAAGATATAGTTCTATTTCAAAAACTTTTGTGGTTGGGTTGAAAAATATGCAGGGCTCACCTAGCCCTTCATTTGGATTTTCCCTGGGTATTATTACCCAGTGTTGGTAATAGGTGGGTATGACCACCATCAAAAAGAAGCGTGAGTTAGAGTTTCTGACGGAGGGAACCTCTGCTGTTATTAGTTATTGCACAATTAATCTCTTTAAAAATATAATTTGGTTAAAATGCTAAATAATATGATTTTCTAATATCTGTATTTATAAATACTGCTTCACGTAAATAAAAGAACCCGAGCCATCCTTGTTAAGCCGTGCACGTATATTATTGCATCTGTTGTGTTGGCTCGCGAGCACGGTTGTTGTGCTCACCCTCGCTCTTCTCCAAACCCTACAGATGATTTGGACCAGGGAGACTACGCCTATTACGAGGATCCCGAAGTCAACGGACCCGGGTGTGATGAAGAGTAGTGTAGCTCTGTAGTATAGGTCTCGCCCCAGTCTAATGGACTTGCTGGTGCTTGCGTATAACCAATATTACCCAAACCCCTGGATAATATTAGTCGTATACAAGATACCCAGTCGCTGCCTGTGGAGAGACAAACCACATTCCCTTTTGCTTCCGCTGTAGCCACGAGCTTTTGTGATGTAATATATTTGGCCTGACGGCCCTGCTGTAAAAACTTGACCCGACGTGGTCTATGTTACTCTGTTGCTTGTAATATATGTGTTGGTCTTATTTCACACCTGTATTAGATGAACCAGTAATGTACCTGTGAGTGCTACCTACTGATCCAGGGAGTAGCACAGTGTTTCACAGAGGATTCGGATTTATGAAATTCGGGTCCGACACAGGGCACATCTGATGCTCATTTATAGCTTGGGAAAATTTGAGATGGACTCATTGGTTATGTGGGCTTAGATTTTGCTAGGGATTTGGATAAGAGAGACCACTTACTAGTTATGTGTTTACTATTGGAGGATGTGTCATTAGTTGGAAAGCAAGTCTGCAAGCTATTGTTGCCTTGTCCACTACAGAAGTCGAGTATATGGCTATTTCTGAAGCTTGCGAAGAAGTCGTTTGGCTAGGAAGCTTGTTTACTGAGTTTTGTAGAAATATGTCTTGCACTCGAATATTATGCGATAGACAAAATATTATTTGTCTTACGAAGGATCAGATATTTCATGAAAGAACGAAACATATTGACATCAGATATCATTACATTCGAGGTGTTATTACTAAAGGTGATATTAAAGTCAGTAAGATAAGCACTTATGATAATCCATTTGATATGATGATAAAGTCAGTTCCTAACACAAAGTGTAAATTTTGCTCAGACTTAGTTGGTATGATCGTCTCAAGGTGGAGATTGTTGAGTTTGGGTGTGATAGGAATTGAGTTTGAGTATGATACAAAATTTATTTCCTACTCTAACTCATAGTTCTAATCCTACATGGAGTTTTTTATGTACCACTATGAATATATCTTTATAGTCTATAGGACAGAGCAATAACTTCATTGTAAATATCTCATCATATAGAGATTTTGTCTTCGTGTACCCGTAATTTTACCTGAAAGGGATTTACATGTAAAATTTGTACCTCCTATGTTTCTGTGCATTATTTGCAATAATACAGTTTTGACAATCACTGAACATTGCGACCATGTTTAGAGCATGGTAATGTTTCCTACGAAATTCTTGCGAAGATGCAGCGAAAATCGTGTAATTATTGCGTTACTCTATTTGAGCACTTTTTTTTTCTTCTTTTGTAAAAACCTCACATGAAAAAACAACTGAAGAGGATGAGGTTCACTTTTTCTTTTTAATTCCTATGTCAGGTCATCTTCTTTTCGAAGATCTCTGGCCTCACACTGCCACAATCTGCATGCACTGCACCTCTGGCCACAGCCCTCTCTCTCTCTCTTCGTACATCTGGCAAACCTCCTCTCCCTCCTGTTGTTATATTGCGTTTTCATCCTTTGGAATGCTACCTGTCAATGTGTCCACAAGTCCATGTCTTGGTTCTTGTGATCTTCCTCTAGCCTAGCCTAGCCCTTCTCATCTTGGAGCACAAACACCACCCTGTTCTTCTCCAATTCCTGTTAATGCCTCCTTTCTTTCTCAGACCCTTGTTCGTGTGATCAATATAGGCTTTGTCTGTCCCTTGATGAACTCTGACACTATAAACACCCCAAAAGTAGAGAGTTGTTCTTTTGGCTCTGTCGATACAAAAGTTTTTCTCTGGGTTTCAGTTAGTTCGAGGAGTGCTTGATTGGGAAGCCTTGCTCTGTTCTTTGCTTTCCTTTTTGTTCCCTTTCCAAGTCCTCAATTTGAGTTGGTTCTTGGTCACTTCTAACTTGATTCTTGACCCAAAACAACATCAAATTGCACATAATTTCCACTTGATCAATCAATTCATTGATCAACGGAGCTTGTAATTCTTACCTTGTATGCACCTAGTGGTTGGAGCTAGCTCTTGATTAGCTTCAAGAATCAAACTAGGTATCTCCCAGCGGTTTCCAACCTATTTTGATCAGCTCCCACGGAATTTTAAGAATTTCCTCAGATTCCACTCAATTCAGCCCAGTCCTTGTCCTCTTGATCAAGTGCTCTGCTTTGCCAAGACACAAACCATGGCGCCCCTGGCCGCCGCCTCCCACGTCCAAGGCTTGCTCAAGCTGCTATTGATGTTGTGCATGGCGCGGTGGTCGGCGGGCATCGGCGTGAACTGGGGCACACAGCTGAGCCACCCGCTGCCGCCGAGCACGGTGGTGCAGCTGCTCAAGGACAACAGGTTCGACAAGGTGAAACTGTTCGACGCCGAGGACAGCATCCTGAGCGCGCTCAAGGGCTCCAACATCCAGCTGATGGTCGGCATCCCCAACGACATGCTCGCCGACCTCGCCGGCAGCGCCAAGGCCGCCGAGAACTGGGTCGCCAAGAACGTCTCCAAGCACGTCAACGACGGCGTCGACATTAGGTGCAGAAAGAAATTCACATATACTTTGCTTAGCTTGGTTACTCTGTGTTTGTTTGTGTACTTAATTTGACACATGCATTTTACCTTAGTCGTTGGATCGAAAACGAACGCTCTAGATAGGTGATTTTTCGCACCGTGAAATAGGATTTTTTTTTTAATGTTGGTCAAAGTGCTTAATATAAACGGTCGATTCTCCAATGTAGAAATAAAAAAAATAGAATACATAGAAGGAATTAAGTGCTTTACCACTATGGTACACGGTTTTTTTCCTATTCTCCGATCTAGTCCCCATGTTCTGGTCATTTCTAGTGAGTAGTAGAGTCCAACTTGACATCACGTACTTTTTTCTCCAAATGTCCGTCTCAAGGTTCTGTAGTACAGCAACTAGCAAGTGTTACTGTCAGATTCTGGAGTTCTTGAAACCAAATCGGATTGAACCTCCTTGGCATCACTAGTGTAGAAGCTTCAGAAGCCATCTAGTCTAGCAGGCGGCAAAGCTAGGGTCCCTTCTCTTTATGGGGGAAGACCACAGCTGCAAGCAACTGAAATTCTGTCTCAACTATCTGCAATTTTTTTCATGGCAATGTGAAAGCTAAGGATGCCTTTTGTGCTTTTGCCCAGTGCTTCTGCACACACAGAGAGCTAGCTTTGAGAACCAAGCAATGTCTCTTGGTATTGGTTCTGCCACTACTGTGGGTTTCCAATTGGCGATCGGCCTCTCCCTGAGTGCGACAGCTACTGGCATTGATCAGAAAAGGCTCAAATCAATCAGGAAAACCTTCTTGGCAATGCTTTTGAGAGCGTTTGACACGTTTTTGTCAATGGGATCTCACAACTGTGTGCCTTTTTAGACCATCTTGTCCAGCCATCCAGAAAGATCGTGCACATGCCGCATCCATCTCCATGAGTCTTGTCTTGAGATTTCATCCCCAAACTTCCTCGGCCTCCTGTGATCCTCCTAGGATCTTTTCTTTGTCCTAGCTTTGCCTAAGGATTCTAAGAAAATCCTGAAGTAATTGTTTTTTGCCTATGAAATTCTTGTGTTCGACACAGGCGGAAATTTAGAGGTTATTGAGCTGATCAGTCCCAATCACATTCCTTAGCGGACACCTGACTTTATTATTAGAGAGCAATACGAGGGCTTCACATATTATCGTGGACCATAATTAAATGTGAAGATCACAGAAACATGGGACCATGCCACAAATTCTCTCAGATCAGTAACAAGAGTTTTTGTGGCAAATTCTTGGCACACATATGCAGGGAGATTTTCAGTGTTCTAACATGGTCATGCTTCCCTGTCTGATGCAGATATGTAACCGTACGGCAGCGATCCTCTCACATCATAATGTTCTACCTCTGTTCTATCACGCGATAAAATTATATTTTTTAGCCTGAAATTTTGATTTTTTTTTTTTGTGTGAATAAATGAAAATTTGAATACCAGTCAGTTGCAGTGACGAACTGTGCTCCTGGTCAATAAAATGATCTTTTCTTTGTCTGGCGGGCAGGTACGTGGCCGTGGGGAATGAGCCGTTCCTGGAGACGTTCAACGGGACGTACCTGAACACGACGTTCCCGGCAATGCAGAGCATTCAGGCGGCGCTGGTGAAGGCCGGGCTGAGCAACCAGGTGAAGGTGACGGTGGCTCTGAACGCCGACGTGTACCAGTCGGCTTCGGGGAAGCCCTCCGACGGCGACTTCCGCGCCGACATCCATGGCCTGATGCTGACCATCGTGCAGTTCCTGGCCTCCACCGGCGCGCCGTTCGTGGCCAACGTGTACCCGTTCATCAGCCTGTACAAGGACCCCAACTTCCCGCTCGACTACGCCTTCTTCCAGGGCTCGTCGGCGCCGGTTGTCGACGGCGGAGTCACGTACCAGAACACCTTCGACGCCAACCACGACACGCTGGTGGCGGCGCTGCGGCGGAACGGCTTCCCCAACGTGTCCATCGTCGTCGGAGAGGTCGGCTGGCCCACCGATGGCGACGCCAACGCCAACCCGCAGTACGCGCGGCAGTTCAACCAGGGGTTCCTCACCCACATCGCCTCTGGCCAGGGCACGCCGCTCCGGCCGGGCCCCGTCGACGCCTACCTCTTCAGCCTCATCGACGAGGACCAGAAGAGCATCAAACCGGGCAACTTCGAGCGCCACTGGGGCATCTTCTACTACGACGGCACGCCCAAGTACCCGCTCAGCCTCCGCGGCGGCAACGGAAGCTCGCTCACGCCGGCGAAGGGCGTCAAGTACCTCGAGAAGCGGTGGTGCGTGCTCAAGCCGTCGGCCAACCTCGCCGACCAGAAGGTCGGCGACAGCGTCAGCTACGCCTGCGGCCTCGCCGACTGCACCAGCCTCGGTTACAAGACCTCCTGTGGGGGGCTCGACGCCAAGGGCAACGTTTCCTACGCGTTCAACAGCTACTACCAGACCAACGACCAGGACGACCGCGCCTGCGACTTCAAAGGACTCGCCACCACCACCGCCATCGACCCCACCGCAGGGACGTGCCGGTTCATCGTCGAGATCGCCCCTAGTAGCGTGGCGTCCAGGAACGTCGCCGGCTGGGTGGCCGCCGCCCTCGTCGCGTTCTTGCTGATGTCCGTGTTCTGAATTGGAGGTGCTTAATTGTCATGCATCTTTAGCTTCTCATCGTGGCTCTGTGTTTAGTTTCCGAGGGGTTGCTGTTGAATAATTGTGCGCATTCGTTTTTTCTTTTGTTTGCATGGCATGCACACATTTGATTGCATCCGTTCTTCTGTGTTTTTCGGCTGACTGCAGTCATGTTCTGCCTTCACGCCCCACCTCAGTCATGATTCATGAAGAGCATGGGTGACTGACGTTGTATTTCAGTGTAACGTATGTAGTTACGCAGACTCTATTGCATGTGTTGTTCGGAATAAAAGGTGAAAAGAAAACAGGAAAACGCTGACAGTTTTGACAGCATAAAAAAATAATATCTTCTGCTCCCGGCAAATGCGAGTTTGTGTGTGTTCTCGTGTTCAAGCGTTCGCGTGCGTAGATACCGGCGAGCGGGCTGACAATTGGTATCAAAGCTTCGTGTTCTCCTGCCTGTGAAGAAATCGCGCGACGGTTCACGTTATCCTACCAGATCGCCTCCGGTGTAAGGCGACGGCAGCACAACTCGCACGATCAATCTCGGCTGCGTCGAACGCGTCCGCGAGGCGAATGCACAAAAGCTTCGCAAGGAATTCGAGGATATCGAATTCAATGATGGTGAGTCGGTGGACGACTTCTACATGAGGATCATGGGACTCGTCAACAATCTTCAGATCATAGGCGGCACGTTGGAAAAAGAAAAGGTAGTCAAGAAATTCCTTCGTGTTGTGCCACCCAGGTATATACATGTGACAATCTCGATCGATACACTGCTTGACCTGAGCACGTTGTCGATCGAAGAGCTCACCGGCTGACTTCAATCATTGGAGAAACGCTACGCGTGCGACGACTCAGGCGACTCTGGTGGGTGTCTGCTCTTCACTGAAGAGGAGTGGCTCGTATGCGCCAAGAAGAGGGAGCAAGACGGTGGCTCCTTTGGCAGTGACAAGGGAAGCGGCAGAGGTGGTGACAACCGTTACCGCGGCAAGCCGCGTGGCCGTGGGCGCGGCAAAGGCGGACACGATGACAAGGACAGTGGCTCGTCCGGTGCGTACCGTGACATATCACAGATTCAGTGCTACAACTGCGACAATTACGGTCATTACTCCAGGAACTGTCGCAGGTCGAAGCGTACCTAGCAGGCCCACCTGATGCAAGTTGACAACGACGAACCTGCACTTCTCATGGCGCCGGTGTGCATGCTCACCAAGGCTTCCGTAGGCGCGGGCACTGACGTGGTGCTCAATGAAGTGCACACGCAGGTGCGTCTACGGCGTGAGGAGGACACCCACGACGACACTTGGTACCTGGACACCGGTGCCAGCAATTACATGTTCGGGTGCTAGGCAAACTTTGCGGAGATGGACGAGGACGTAACCGGCTTCGTCAAGTTCGGCGACGGCTCAGTGGTGGATATATGCGGGTGTGGCACCGTGCTGTTCACTTGCCCGAACGAGGAAACCATGCGCTGACATGGGTGTACTACATCCCACGACTGCACAGCAACATAGTGAGCCTCGAGCAGCTTGACGAGAACGGCTACCAGACACTCATCCAAGACGGCGTGCTCATGATCTGCAACCAGCAGCATCGCATACTTGCACGGGTAATCCGCAGTTGCAACCAGCTGTATGTGCTCACCCTCAGCATTGCACAGCCGATCTGCCTGTCCGCGCGGTGCGGTGATGACGCATGGCGAAGGCATGCTAGGTATGGGCACCTAATCTTTCAAGCGCTGTGGAAGTTGGCGCAACACGGCATGGCGCGCGGGCTACCATAGATCCATCATGTCGATCAAACTTGTGACAACTGCCTCATCGGTAAGCAGCAGCGGTGCACCCCGTTCCCGGAGCAAGCAAAGTACCGCACGGAGCACATCCTTGATTTGGTGCACGGCGATCTCTGCGGCCCCATCGCATCGGCCACACCAGGCGGGACGAAATATTTTCTGCTCCTCGTTGACGATCTTAGCCACTACATGTGGCTGGTCTTGCTCACGACGAAGGATGAGGCGCCAGTGGTGATCAAACGTTTCCAAACCGGCGTTGAGGTGGAAACCGGCGCAAGCTGCACGCCCTCCGCACTGACCGCGGTGGCGAGTTCACATCGGTTGAGTTCGGTGAGTACTGTGCTGACCGCGGGGTCCAGCGGCACCTCACGACACCATACTCCCAGCAGCAGAACGACATCGTCGAGCGCCGAAACTAAATGGTGGTAGCCATGTCTCGCAGCATGATGAAGTCCAAGAGCATGCGGAGGATGTTTTGGGGTGAGGCGGTGATGACGGCCGTGTTCATCCTGAACCGAGATCCGACCCGCAGCGTCGATGGCATGACGCCGTACGAGGCATGGCATGGTGCACGGCTTCCAATGCACTTCCTTCGCACTTTTGGCTGCGTCGCGCACATCAAGGTGGTGAAGCTAACCAATGGTGTTCATCGGCTACAAGCCCGGCGCCAAGGCGTATCGCATCTACGACCCCGTCGACAAGTGCGTGCACATGACGCGTGACGTTGTCTTCGACGAGGCGACACAGTGGGACTGGGGTGCTACGGTTAACTCCGGTGAGACGTTCACCATCGAGTATATCGATATCCCGGCGGTGTTGTGCGTGGCAACCCGCAGCAAGACGGGGTGACAAGTCATCGACACTAGTAGTGCGGAGTCGCGCGCCAAATTTCAGGTCACCGATGCCAAAGATCCGAGTAGCAATGAGCATGTTCACGCCCATGGCAAAAGTAGGGTGAAATTCTTTTCACCGCCCACTGACGTTTTGCCCACGATGGACAACGAGGGCCCTCGCCACTACCGGACTATGGCTAACGTGTACGATACGACCACAGTCCACAACCTTGATCACGAGGAGATGTACCTGACAGCGGCAGATGAACCAGTTGGCTTCTCCGAGGCGGAGAAGCACGAGTGTTGGCTTCGTGTCATGCTCGAGGAGAATGACACTTGACAACTTGCTGACCCTCCAGCGAGTTATCGTCCTATCGGCTTGAAATGAGTCTTCAAGGTGAAGAAGAACTCCCAAGGCACTGTCATTAAGCACAAGGCCCGCCTCATGGAAAAGGGCTATGTGCAGCGCCAGGGCGTCGACCACGAAGTGTTCGCGCTGGTGGCCCGTCTTGAGTCCGTGTGCCTGCTGATCGTGCTCTCCGTGCCCAAGGGATGGCCAGTACACTACATGGACATCAAATCGGCATTCCTTAATGGCGAGCTCAACGAGGAGGTCTACGTCGCTCAACGTGTTGGCTTTGAGGTTGAGGTCCATGAGCAGAAGGTGCTGAGGCGCCACAAGGCTCTCTACAGCTTTAAGCAGGCGCCGAAAGTGTGGAACACCAAGCTTGACAGCTATTTGCTGTCGCTTGGGTTTCAATGAAGCACATCAGAACACGCGGTGTACATGCGCGGTAGCGGTGCATCGTGGCTACTGGTGGGCGTCTACGTCGACGACCTTATTATCATGGGCAGCGATGCACAGGAGATCGTCAAGTTCAAAAAGGGGAAGAAAAACTCATTCAAAATGAGCGATCTCGATGCCTTTCGGCTTCTACCTCAAAGATCGGTGCACCAACCGATAGTTGCATCACGCTAAACCAATCTACATACACGCTCAAAATTCTTGAGAAGAGTGGTATGACAGATTGCAATCCATGCCACGTTCCCATGGAGACGAGGCTCAAGCTAAGCAAAGCAAGCTCAACCCCTCTCACGGGCGTCACAACCTTCCAGAGCATTGTCGGGAGCTTGCGGTACCTAGTGCACACAAGACCCGACATCGCATACTCGGTGGGCTACGTAAGCCACTTCATGGAAGTGCCAACCACCGAGAACTTGGATGCAGTCAAGCATATACTCTGGTATATTACTGGTACACGGAGCTATGGCTGTTGTTACACGAATAAACTGGAGAAGCTATGGTTTGTCGGTTACAACGATAGGGACATGGTCGGCGATGTGAACGACCGCAAGAGCACGATGGGCGTCCTCTTCTTCCTCGACCGCAGCCCCATCACCTGGCAATCTTAGAAGCAGAAGGTTGTGATGTTGTCCTCTTATGAGACCGAGTACATCACGGTGACGACGGCTGCCAGCCAAGGTATCTGGCTCCCTCGTTTACTCTCTGACTTGAAGAATGAAGAGGCGGTAGTGTCACGCTCAATGTCAACAACAAGTTGGCGATCTTCCTCAGCAAAAATCTGGTATTCCATGACCGGAGCGAGCACATAGACATCCGATATCATTTTATTCGGGAATATGTTGAAGACGGCAAAGTTGAGGTGGAGTACATCAAGACCGAATAACAGTCAGCTGGCATTCTAATAAAGGCACTGGGTCGTGTCAAGTTCCAGGAACTGCGCACTCGGCATCATCGAGATCAAGAAAGCACGTTAAGGATTAGGGGGTGTATGTTGAATAATCCTATGCGCATCTGTTTTTCTTTTGTTTGCATGGCATGCACACATTGATTGCATCTGTTCTTTTGTTTTTTGGCTGACTGCAGTCATGTTTTGCCTTAACGCTGCACCTCAGTCATGATTCATAAAGAGCATTGATGACCGACGTTGCACGTCGTGGAGGCGTTAGTGCTTTGATGTTGCACGTCTTTTCGGTTACTTATTTTTTCATTGTAACATATGTAATTATGCAGGCTCCATTGCATGTATTGATCATAATAAAAGGTGAAAAGAAAACAGGAAAACGCTGGTAGTTTTGACAGCATAAAAAATTGTCTTCTGTTCCTCGGCAAAGGCGAGCTTGTGTGTGTTCTCGTGTCCAGGCGTTCAAGCGCTCGCGTGCGTAGACACCGACGAGCGGGCTGACAGTTGCTGACAAAATAGTTGTTACTTGTTCTTGGCACTTGTTGCTTTTGGATTATTCTTTCTTTGATCTGTGTGTATACTTGTTTGTTTTTACACAGACTACAGAAGCAGCTTGTGCCAGTTAGATTGTACTAGTAGGATGCTCATGTGTTGCAACAGAACCCGAAAAGAAAGTGATGTATATATATATATATATATATAGGGAACATATCTAGTGTTAGTGGGTAATTGAGTGCTAAGGTGCTAATGACAATCTTGACCGTTGGATCTAAATTGAAGAGCCAAGATTAATACGGCTTCCACCTCCAAACCATTTAATCACCCTGCATACTCTCACCTCTAATGCGCCTTCATTAATGCATCTGCATTAAACACTCTGCATGCTCCCACAACCAATGCTCTGCACTAAACACCCTGCGTGATCCAACGGTCAAGATTGACATTAGCACCTTAGCACTCAATTACCCATTAACACTAGATATGTTCCTTTTTTCCTACTCTTGGGAGTAGTTACTCTCTATTCCGTATCTCACAATGTAGGGAGTATCTTGCATAACCGGGAGTATGTATGTGTAGTATACGAGTATATAAGACCAATTAGGTGGTAATCACACCTTTTCAGGAGTGGTATGTACAATTTTTTAGATATACTCCTTTTTAGTGCAAATATGAAAGTATTTACAAACTATGCTAAAAACTATGGACTCTCTTACAAATTTTTCGTGTGGTTCGCATCGGAGTATCTTATAATTAGTATATGAGTATACCCAAAGTGATAAAGGATTATGTCAAGTTCTTTTAGGTGGTATATCAAAGGTGGGAGAAACTACACCCGGGAGTAAAAAGTATTAGTCCTCTCTCTCTCTCTCTCTATATATATATATATATATATATATATATATATATATATATATATATATATATATATATATATATATAGGAAGCCTTTTTCCTACTCCCGGGAGTAGTTACTCCCTATTTCGTATCTCACAACGTAGGGAGTATTTTGCGCAACCGAGAGTATGTATGTGTAGTATACGAGTATATAAGACCACCTAGGTGGTATTCACACCTTTTTAGGGGTGGTATGTATAATTTTTTAGACATACTCCTTTTTAGTGCGAATATGAATGTATTTACAAAATATGCTAAAAACTATGAACTCTCTTACAATTTTTTTATGTGGTTAGCATTGGATTATCTTATAATTAGTATATGAGTATATCCAAAGTGATAAAGGAGTATGTCAAGTTCTTTTAGGTGGTATATCAAAGTGGGAGTAACTACACCCGGGAGTAGAAAGTATTAATCCTATATATATATATATATATATATATATATATATATATATATATATATATATATCGGCACGCGGGATCCTAAACCGCATAATAAATATCAATTTACTTTTACACACATATAAACAGAAACATTAACTCCGCCTATTGCATCACCTGCTGGCTGCTGCTGCTACTACTACTATATGGAAATTTAAATTTTGAGTTCATAGATTGTTTACCTTTAGAATTTAAAGTTCATGCCGACTTCCCTCCTCGATGTTCTGTCTATTTCCAGCCATTGCCAGCCGGCAAGGAAGATGGCTACGCGTTGATGGCCACCTTCTTCCACCCTGGATCTAAGCTGTGACTCGGTTCTCACCGACATTGGTCTCTGCAGCCCTCGCCTGGCACATCGCAGTGAGATGGGAGACCGGGGGAGGAGTTGGTGGCGGCATCACAATGTTAATATACGAGGAGGCAGCGATCCTTGCTCGGCCGGCGCGGGGCAGGAGGCGATGGCAGAGAAGGATAGGATTAGGATGAAGAGAACGAGGTGCGGTGAACTCGAGACTACGATGTGGCGATGAAATGACCCCTTCGTCTCTGTCTATTGCTCGCGCGTTGTCGCTGCCTCCCTTCTTATCCCCGGCGCCGCCACCTCTCTTCCAATGTATCGCCGCCTCCTCTCCTCCCTTTCCTCCTAGTGCCTTCTCCCGTCCCCGATGCCGCCTCAACACATCGCCGCCTCCCCTCCCAACTACCTCTTCATGTCGCTGGTGTTACCTCCCCACGCCGTCGCCTCCCACCCCGCCTCTTACGCCGCTGGATCCCCTCGTCGATGACCACGACGGCAATGGGAGGTGCCGAGGTAAGGATGGCAGTGGTAAGCAAGGAGGAGGAGGTGATGCTTGCTCGGTCGGTGCAGAGTGGGAGGCGATGGCAGCATAGGGGGAGAATTAGGATGAAAAGAACGTAGTGCGGTGAACTCGAGATAGCTGTCTGGCAAGGGAATGATGTCTTCGTCTCTGCCTCTTCCTCGTGCGCCGTCGCTGCCTCCCCTCCCTTCCCCGGTGCCACCGCTTCTCCTCCAAGATACCACTACTTCCTCTCCTCCCTTCTCTCTTGATGCCTTTTCCCGTCCCCGCCTTACCGTATCGCAACCTCCCCTCCTCGCTACCTCCTCCTGTCACCAACGCTACCTTCTCGCGCCACCACCTCCCACCCCCTCCTATGCCGCTAGATCCCCCGTCTTCGTACACACCGTTGTTGCAACATGTCGTTCCCGTCCATGGCCTTGCTGAATCCAATCGTCCCTAGCCATAACCCCATTGGATCCCCCCATCAGCTATCGCCAAACCCCTGATCCATTGCATACTAGATCGGACTGCATGAGTAAGGAAACGAAGGGAGAGGGAGAAGACCACAGACGGCGTGCCTGCGTGGATCAAGTAGATGAAGGGGAGAGAGGTTGAGATCAGGAGGAAACTGCGGTGGGATTGAGAGAGAGAGAGAGAGAGAGGCCCTGCGGCGTAGTTGTTACATCGATCAATGAAGGAAGATTGTGGGCAACCAGTTGCTGAGAACGAGAGAAATGATGAGACGGATTGCGTTGCAACGGAAACCAAAATTTACAGTCCTACACCACTCCTCCGGTATGCGGTATGTATGGCATGCATGGGTGCCAGCAGATCCAACAAAATGAGATCCTCAGGAAACTCGAAATTGGCTTAAGGATAACAGGATCACAAGTACTTTATGTCCCGTAAAAGCACCCAAGTGCTAAAAAATGATGTGCCAACAATACCAGTTGCCACAGCATATACAATGGCAAGGATCATTGACCGAATCATTGCTTTGTCGTTCTTGTAAAAATAATGCGTACTGCATGTAGTAGGAGATACACGTATGAAGTGGGAGGGAGCCACACAAAAATTACAGTTTTACGGCATTCTCCAGTCTCCTGAATTTTGCCACGAGGAGCAAAATTCAGCTATTTCTCATCAAATTTTCCCATCCCGATGATTCCAATGTTGCCACGAGGACCGAACAAATATGTCAAATCCTATAAAATAGTGACAAAAGTTGAAGTCCCAGCCGGACTAAAAGAATAGTAAGGTTGAAATTTAAAGGAATCCAAATATAAACAATGTATGGATTAGCAGGTTTTGTTAGAAAATATTGACATATCACACTACTGAAATCAGCTGTTTACTTGGCCCATGGTATTCTCATCAGGACCATCCTTCAAAACCGTCTGATGGACCTGATCAAAAGAAGAAGAAGAAAAGGCAACAGATAAGAAAAAGGCAGCTTGATGATCTAAGCACCCACAACAATATCTTAGTTTTAATTAGTGTTCAAGTGTTCATTTAAAAAACGTTAGTGTTCAAGTGACGCACCAAATATCTTAGTATCCTTTAGTGTTAATGTTGATGCACCAATCTTAAATTTGGTGTGTTTTTATTAGAGTGTTGCCTCTACTGGACCAATCTGTTAGACGCTGCTGCTAGCTGCTACTGCATATGAGAAATCTTAGCTATGAAATTTGATGTGGGGGCAGATCCTTGCAGAATAAAAATTGTGCTGCAGTTTTCTTCTGAAATATTTATAACAGACACTGATATGGAAGATGTCTGGTATTCTCGATGTAGGATCGAAGATAACTTGTACAAGAAACTTGACGAATCGCTCACCCAATACTAGTGCATGAATTTGCAACTTTTTAATTCATCCAATCAGACGCACACTCCACCCGACCACCAAGTGGAGTAAATCGATCTCTCAATTCTTAGTGGAAAGACAGAACGATATTTGGAAGAAGGAATGCCCAATTCCCATCTCTATTGTGGCTGCGTCGAGCGATGAGGAAGAACAAGCACGTGGCTAATATAATGGTGAGACCTTTACCATGGAAGTAGCTAAAAGCTAGAACACAAACGTGTATTTTAATTCATAATGTCAAGTTTGAGTTATATGGACGTTTACAATAGCTTATATAGCTCTTGTAAGACATCTAAAACAATAAACAACTCTCTGGATAACTTGGATTCAAAGAAATGAAAGTATGGAATTTCTGTCGTTGGTTTGTTTTGGATGTTGCGACACACACAGGTGGAATATGAAGCTAACACGAGTCCAAGATAAAATGTTTAATTCGGATTCGATTGGCACCCATATGCAAAAGTTATAGCCTTTTTAATCTGAACTGTGCTGATAGTGACGAGTTCAATCTAAATTGACTTCAAACCTTCGTATCATTAGTCTCCTTGTTTGAAACAACTTGAATCCATGAGATACATTTAAAAATAAGCCATTTAAACATTTAGAAAGTCTTACGATTATAAGGAATCACCTATAGGTGCCCTACAATCCACAGACTCCCTTGTTTAACAGTCTGTGCAACCTCCAATCATATCGCCGTAACTTCGTGTAGAAAACTTCAAATCACATGCTATTTGACCCTTTGGAAACTAGACTTAATGGAATTTCTAAATATGAACTTAGTGCGCATTGTAAACCTCGGAATTGGTGCAGCAAGCTTCATGATTCCTCTTAGGCCGACCTCTCTCCCCTCCTTTCTAGCCCAAATAGGTGTATATGCACTGCATATCCTCATCACAAATGCCTTAAGAATTAAGGAAAGGGAGGTAAAATAGTTCCGGTGGCAATTGAGAACAATGTGGGCCCGAAGGAGAAACAAGAGGTACGTGGCTCTCATATTGAACTCAGAACGCTCGGTGTTCTATCGCTACGATATCAAGGGATTCCAGGACACGCTCTTCGCCGGGAACCACCTCTTGTTCTACCAGGACTACAAGATTTCCATAACAGCGGACTTTGTGTTCGGGGATGCCAGGGCACTGTTCTAGAATAACATTCTCCTCACGCCCTGCCCATTAATGCTCGGCAAGCTAGCGCAATGTCATCACCAGCCAAGCATATTGGGAGCTTCATGTGAGCCAAAGGGGGCCATGGCCCCCTCTTCTCTACAAGATTTCTTCATCAGTACCTAGTTTTGCCACTTAAGTGCTATGTATGTTAATGCTAAACAAGCATTCTTCTGTCATACCTTAGCAAAAAAAATTCATTAGCTTAGCCCCCCTTGACATTTCTGTCCAAGGTCCGGCCCCGTGGTCTTCACCGTGATGCCGTCCCTCCAGTTTCTCCTTCCAGAACTGCACATGGTGATGACCCACGAAGATCTCACCAGTGTAGAGACATACCTAGGTCGGCCGTGGAAGAACCACTCAGACGGGGTGTTCATGTAGAGCTTCCTCAAGGGCATTGTTCATCCTAGCGGGTGGGTGTCGTGGAACAAAGCCCAATTCGTGATACATGTACGGACGTATCGTCTTATCCGGTGAGTACTTAGCACTTCCAGAACAGTGGACTTTGTGTTCGGGGATGCTAGTGTGGTGTTCTATAATAGCATTCTCGTCGTGCGCCGCCTGTTAATGCTTGGCAAGCTAGCACAACGTCATCACTGACTAAGCATAGGGGAACTTCACGTGAGCCAAAGGGGGCCATGGCCCTCTCTTTATTAGAAGATTTCTTAATCAGTACCTAGTTTTACCATGTAAGTGCTAAGTAACTAGCATTATTCTTTCAAATCTTAGCAAAAAAATTCATTAGCTTAGCCCCCTCAACATTTCTATCCAAGCTGCGCCACTGCGGCCTTCGGCGTGATGCCGTCCCTTTGGTTTCTCCTTCCAGAACTGCACATGGTAACGACGCACGAAGATCTCACCAGCGTGGAGACATACCTGGGTCGGCTGTGGAAGAAGCATTCACGTGTGGTGTTCATGCAGAGCTTCCTCGAGGACATCGTGCATCCCAGCGAGTGGGTGCCACGGAACAAAGTTGTGATACATGTACGAACGTACTGTCTTCTCTTCTGAGTACTTAGCACTTACGTGATAAAACTAAGTACTTGCTTAAGAAATCTTCTAGAGAAAAAGGGCCATGGGCCCCTTTAGCCCTGATGAAGCACTTTCTCTAGTCATGATAAAGATGCCAGCATGCCTCTTTGGGTACGACCTAGATACCGGAAGCTCCTGGGCCTAACGGTGGGCGACATGCGAGTGGATGCCGTAGTGGCAAAAGATGGCAGCTGCAACCACTACAATCACACCACTATCAGCAGACCCATGGCAGAAGCGTCGGCGGGCCGCGAACCAGAAAAGGTACATCGTCTACATCAAGAGGGGTGCGTACAAAGGAGGAGGAATGTTATGCTGATGGGCAACAGAATTGGTCAGATAATAATCACCGACAACCAGAGTAATAGCACTAGCCAGCCATGGTATGCCCTACACGGCCACCGTCAAGTTGGTGTCTTAATTTGCATGTTAATTTCCAAGCCACGCTGGCTTGTCTCACGAGTTTAAGCTCATATAATTTCCATGGACGGCTGGTGTAGGTGCGCAAGGCCATGGCTTCATCACGCATGACTTAACAATGGAGAACACGGCGGGCCTAAAGGCGAAAGAAGAGGTACGTGGCTCTCCTGTCGAACTCCGAACGCTCGGTGTTCTATCGCTGCGAGATCAAGGGATTCCAGGACACACTCTTCACCAAGAACCACCTCCAGTTCTACAGGAACTACAAGATTTGAGGAACAACGGGCTTTGTTTTTGGGGATGCCAGGGCGATGTTCTATAATAGCATTCTCCTCGTGCGCCGCCCATTAATGCTCGACAAGCTAGCACAACGTGGTTACCGGCCAAGCATAGGGGGAGCTTCATGTGAGCCAAAGGGGTCATGGCCCCCTCTTCTCTAGAAAATTTCTTAATCAGTCTAGCCTTGTTCTTTCAAATCTTAGCAAAAAAGAAATCCATTAGCTTAGCACGTTCAGCATTTCTATCCAAGCTACGCTACCGCGGCCTTCATCGTGACGCCATCCCTCCGGTTTCTCTTCACAGAACTGCAGTCGGTGACAACGCACGAAGATCTCACCAGCATGGAGACCTACTTGGGCCGGCCACGGAAGAACCACTCGAATGTGGTGTCGATGCGGAGCTTCCAAGAGAACATCCTGCATCCCAGCTGCCATGGAACGTCTTCTCCGGAGAGTACTTGAACGGCCGGCCCCAAGGGGCAAAGGTGAACCACCTGTTGACGTGGCCATGGTTCCACGTCATCAAGGAAGCCGCTCGAGCTAGACTGTACACGGTGGGGGAGCTCCATCAACGGGAGCCAGTGGCTGCGCGTACGTGGAGTCAAGGAGAAGCTCGGTCTCCAATGATGTCTGTCTTGTCAGCAACTAACCTATAGCTATAATAAACCTAGCCTCTATCTCCTAGTCGATCTATCTATGGTCCAATAAACAAAACTTGAGCTCAGTGCGTGCGTACGTGGATGCATACATGTTTTCCTTCATTTTGTGCACGCGTTTAGCATGTTGGATATCAAAGACTTCGACGTATCCAGGCTTTTGTCTGTCGGTTCCATCTGTCAGTGGCCTCTCCGCTCTAGGCAAATTAAGCAACGCCGGCGCCTATGGTTGTTCTGACTCAATTTTTTCGAGAACTCATACAAGCTTTACGCGCCGTTCGGTAAATAAATAAATAAAAATAACATAACAAAAGTCTACAACAACAATACGGTGCTTTCAGTTACCTGCCAAAGTCTGGTGATTTCATTAGGGTACCCACTAACATAAAATTCTAAAAAGAAAAGGCATAGTCTAAAACAACACTACGAGAGCCATAAACTCAAACATGTCGCTCCTGCCTCAGCCCATAACATACCTTCCTGTTTGATCACTTCCACCATGTCCTACAAGGTATGAGATTTATTATTAAAGACCCTGGCATTTCTCTCCTTCTATAGTTGCCACATGATCAAAATTATTATTGTGTCATATCATTTTCTATGTTTTGAGACAACCCCCTTTCTTGAATCAATCCACTAGTCCGTTGAGCTGACAACCCCATCCGGTGTGAGAAGACCATGATTTGATATAGAAAGAATTTTATACCAAACTTGTTTGGCCACCACGCAATCCATTACGAGATGTTGTATTAATTGTGTCATCCTCTCGATCATATACCAAACAAGATTCTGGATGTATCCCTCTTCATCTCAAATAATCTGTTGTCCAACATCTTTTTTTGTATCACCAACCAGGCGAAAAACTTATATTTTAGCGGCGCTCTCGACTCCGAGAGTTGCTTACTGCCAGACATCTTCGAAGCTCCATTAAAAAAAGACTTTATAAGCAAAGTCTGCAGTGTGCTCTAACGAAGACGATCACTTCCAACATATGATGTCTTCTCAATCGGCCTTCTTGTAGCTGAAACTGCGACGTCTTGTTCCGACTCAATGACCGGTGGCCCCCTGCATGGCTGCCGGGCGATCTCGCGTCTCCTCCATACCCAATCTACTTTGATTTTATTAACAAAGAGAGCCACGGAAACCGTGCGAATCTGGGGGTATAGCAGCTTCTCGATCGATCGCCTCACGTACGTCGTCGATCTACTTATTACCTCCTGTCTCCTCTCCATGGATCTACGCCGTCTCTCCTCCTCTCGGTCTCACCACGCCCATGGCACCAACGCCGCCCAGGACGACGTCGAGGTGAGCCAAAATTACTTCTGTAACTACCTGGGATTCTTTCTAATTCTAGTCAGAAGTCAGAAACAAATCTGTTCAACTAATAAGAGGACAGACAAGGAATCAACTGCCTTTACCTTTCATCTTTAAATATAGCTAGCTAGCTACAAGCAAAGAATCCGGGGATGACAGAGGCAGACGTGCTTTGCTTGTAGCTTTACAGAAAGCAAAGGCAAAGAATAGAACGTACCAGCATGCTATGTCTATATGCTCATATATGGGCCAGGCATCTGCCTAGAAAAACATTCCATTTTGCAGCTAGCATGTATATCTCTTTGTTGCTCTCCAGCTTGTGATTTCCGTGGTTAATTGATCTATCTGCTTGCTTCTCCAAATGTAAGTGTTGCCACCCAGTCATTAACTGAGTAATTGATTTAATTAACAATGTCGACCGATAGATCGAAGCATCCAGTCATTAATGTGACGCTCGCATTGCATTGCATTGCATGTGTAGGAACGAAGGAAGTGGCCGGCGCGCAGGAGAAATGTGGAGCTAGCTCTGCAAATCGATGCAAGAGTTAGATTTCTGAGGAATCGGCAGGAGGATCCACCCATCGGGAGTCTTCCTAATTAAACAGCTAGAGATCGATTCAGCATGCCTCCTGAGCAAAAGGTGATCGATCATGCGACTTCAATTCTGCATGCATGCGTGTTATTTTGGCCGTCAGATTAATTATTTCAGCTATTTATCGCATGCCTTAATCGATCGTGAACTGTTTAGCTAGCTAAGTGTGTATATTATCCACTTATTGGGGAAAGAAAATCCATATACTATATACATAGGGAGTGCTTACAAGTTACAACGGACACTAGCAGTGTGTATATTATCCACTTATTGGGGAAAGAAAATCCATATACTATATACATAGGGAGTGCTTACAAGTTACAACGGACACTAGCCCTGAGCCTTCCACACCCTGCCATCGATCGGCGCCTGAGCCGCCTCCACCTGCCGCCGCTGCTCACCTTCCTTTTTCTTCCTCGACAACTTCACATTTCACGTCGGATTCAAAAGCTTTGAAATCGAAAATGTGAAACTTTCTATCAAAATAACGAGCTTTCAACTCCAACTCCAAATTTCCCACCGAAAAAATTGAACTGTCCACCGATGAACCAGAGCATCAAGCGTGCCCTGGTCTTTAAGGGACTAATCCTCCGAATGGAAAACTCCCTTACAACATGCCAAGAGGTTAAACCCCTAACACTCAAAAGATGGATGGCCTCAACCCATCTCCCAACTTCTCCCTCCTTCTTCGAGGAGGAACGCCAGCGCGAGTTCTCAACTGCCTTTTTACCGCTGTAATAAAGGCTGTCTTCTCGCGTGACTTTCATATAAAAACCAGCTTTTTTTCCATGACGACCAAGAGGATTTCGAGTACATACGGATGTACTCGTCAGCCTTGCCGTCATGAAGCCTTAGGGTACATTCCCCGGGAGTGCTGGTCGTTTTCTTTGTATTCGCCATCCGATAGTAATACTTGAAGAGTTCCATTGTTGGTGGAATCCCCAAGTATGCTTCGCAAAGGTAGACAAAGATACTAAGATTCGCAATGGCATTGGGAGTCAGGTTGATCAACTCCACCTCATAAAATTCCAGCACTTGAGAAAGAAAAGGATGTGCTGAAAGCTTGAGCCCGCACTCAACGTATGCGAGGAACACCGGGATTTCTCCCTCCTCGCCGCTTGGGCAGTGCTCCCCAAAAGCCGATCTCCAAGAGATCAAACTCCTGTCGGGCAGCAATCCAATCCTCTCCAAACTCTCCAATTTTCTCCCACTCAGATCGGAGATCGACCCGTTTGTGATGAGGTCCGACATGATGCTTTCCTTTTTTGGGTGAAGAACTCAAGGAAGATTTTCTTGGAGATAGAGGCGTAAAAGTTTAAAGCACTCGGCCGAGGTCGTTTTATAGGCACTTTACTGTAACCGACCCCGAGAGAAGTCCAACGGGCAAATACCTTTTCGCCTGGTGGACAGAAATGTTTTTTCCTTCTTCCAAAGCAGTTTCTCAACTTTAAAAATGAATACAGACCGCCTCGAGTCTCACGGCATTTAATGAGGGGTCTGCCTGATCTGATTACATCAGAAAGCGTGTCTGCACGACCAACATTCATTTAAAAGTTCGGGGGCTAGCTGACGAGGATTAAAATATTCTTGATATATAAAAAGGACCATACGTCTTCGTGGTCGTAACTTCTAAGACCACCGACCTAACTGGTCGTAGGTACTACAGAAGTTATATAATAAATACACTGGTCGGACAAAGTTCCAAACCTAGTCCACGACCAGGTAAGTGCTCGTAAAGCTATGAACAGGCGTATGAGTCAAGTCCCGACCACGCCACTCACTATGTGATGAATGAAACACGTGTTTCATATTCCGCATAATACAACACTATCCCGGTTGATGGTTTAAACGTCTCCTAAACCATTAACCGCATAACGGTTGACACCTTCACCAACCGCCCTTGCAGTTAGTGGAACGGTCAAACTACCGCCTATTTCCGACCAGACGCGTCGCTCCCCAACGGGTGTCTCTTCATAGGATAACTGCCACCGCTTCATCAAGTACTTAAGGAGGACCATAGAAGGCCGAAAAGGGGAACAGACACACAGAGACGAAGTGAGAACATCGCTGCAGAAACAGCACAAAGCAAGGGATAGTTAGGCATTGTGTTCTCGTAGTGATTAGAGACTCTTAGTGTTTGTAACAGTGAGTTCATAGCAATAAAGATCAAGCACGTTCCACTCCCAGGAGATACGCATATTTTTTTCTCTTTTCCTTTACATAATCATAAGATCGGCGATTTGATCGTCGACAAGTAGGTTATTAGCCTTTTTAAAAATCCAGTCGTGCAATTGTCTCTTGACATTATAAACTTTTTTAATTCATGTTTAGTCAGTACATGAATGGATGGACCTCATTTAATAATAATATTAACTATTATTATTATTACTACTACTACTACAGTACATCAAGGCAGACAGCGTCAATGAGGCTGCAGAGCAAATACTTGGTTATCTGGAGGGTACGAGCAAAGGAAATGTGATATACTTCGATGGCTGGGACGGACTGGGGGCATCCGCCGTTCTCAAAGTCGTAGCCAGACGCCTCCAACCATCACCAGCAGCTGGAATGCCAGATCTGAACCCAAGGTTGAAGTTTGACAGGATCATCCACGTCGATTGCTCGGTGTGGAAGAGTCGGAGGGCCCTGCAGAAGGCAATCGCGGAGCAGCTGGAGCTTCCCCGTTCAGAGATGGCCATCTTTGGTCAGCGTGACGAGGAGGATGATGACGCCGGGGTAGACGAAGCCTCTCGTGCTGAGATAGCAGATGTCGCGACCGTGATCTACAAAAGGGTACAGGGTCATCGAATCCTGGTGATTCTCCTCAATGGAAGCAGTGACTTTGTTGATTTAAATGACTGTTGTATCCCCATATACGGATTCCTAAACAACAAGTTGTTGTGGACCTTCCGCGGGAGGTTTCGGCTCCATGTCCAACTAGAAGACCAGAAGCGCGAGGAGATCAGGGAGCAGAGTGATGTGATGCTGGGTGCTACATATGCACATCCGTCGCATGTCAAATGGTGGGATCTAGTCCGCGAAGAGGCTGAGGAGGTTGCCCGGTCCACGGGTATCCCTGAGCCTGACATGAAGCACCAGATGGTCGAGGATTGCATCATGTACATGTGGGCGCTGAGAGATGTTGACAGCATCATCGACTGGGCGGCCCATGCTTCCAACTACTGGGTATGCGATGGGATTATACAACAAGGAGAGGGCAGCGGTGGCAACGAGAGATCAGCATGGGAGATTGCTGATGCCTTGCACAGAAACATGCGCTTGGATCGGGAGGATTGGGAGATTGTTAGTGGTGCCGTTAGTTATTACCAGCGGAGGCCTAATGACCGCTGGATTTCAGCCACTCCCCAACACCTGAAGCAGCATGATCATGCCCAGCAAGCATCATCTGGTCTGACTCCTGAGGCGACGTCCTTCTTCCTAGCAGCAAACAGAGCAGCAGATCCATCAATTAATACAGTATTACCCTCTGATATGTTCCAACAACCAGACAGCAGGCTGCGTGTGATACAACTCTCTTGTTGCACCTTCAGTTTTGAGTCTCCTCCCTTCCTCTGCTGTAGAAACCTAAGGTTCCTCCTGCTTGACCATTGCAAGGATGGCCACGGTGGTAGTGCAGATGAAGGAGTGATTGAACACAGCCGCAATGGATCACGGACGGCATGTTTCCAGAAGCTATGGGTGCTGGACCTGAGTTATACAGACTGGTATTGGTTGCTGTCCGAAGAGATGATCAACGCAATGGCTGAGCTCAGGGAGCTGAATGTGAAGGGAGTCAAGCATTGGAGCCAAAGTCATGTACGTGACGGTGGAACTAGAAGCAGGATTTGGCTGCTTAACCTTGCCAAGCTCCGAGTAACAGCCGAGCCAATGGACAACGTAAGGCAAGCACCATCAATGGCAGAATTCCCAAACCTGTCCGGTGCAATCGGCCTCAAGGAAGTCATACTCAATGGTTGTGCTGGGCTGGGACAAGTTAGCCCCGATGACCTACCACCGTCACTTGAATCATTTACATTCTCGGTTGATACATCGACGTCGAAAGTGGAAGGTGAAGGTGAAGGTGGTGATCCAAAGGATGCTTATACATCTGCCAAGGTAGAATACATCTCCTTCCGGGGTTGTGCTCAGCTGAAGATTGCATTGCTGAGAGGATTGCTTGGGAGCCTCCAGGAGCTGGACATGTCAGGCACAGCAGTGAGAACCCTCGACCTCCGTGAAGCGCAAGCCCCAAACCTCAAGCGGCTCTTTCTGTTGGGCTGCGAGAAGCTTCGTGCAATACTATGGCCACCACATCCAGAAGACAACCTGGAGGTGTTGCGCATTGACACCACCCGATCAGTATCGCACGGCGGTCGAGCATACTCTGACTATGAGTGGTATATTTCTGTAAGGGATGCACGGCTTCTTCGGTCGCTTGTGCGTGCCGAACACCTTCGCCGTGGTGATCTCTTGTTACGAGAGGGTAAACCGGAGGAGTTGCAAATCTTTGCTGTCAAGAAGGAAGAACACAAAATACGACAACCCAAAGATACGGGGGAAAGGATGACACATATCGAGATTTCATCCCCTACTAGTGTTGTTCTTGCCCAAGGAAAAGTTAACACCACCAATAATATTTTGAGCCTGCGGCAGTCTGGTAATTTGTACGCTGATGTCATCGCCTTTAAAGACCACCTACAATCTGCTGCTGCTGCTAATGCTGATCATGCCCCCGCGATCACGTGGCCTTTTCCTGGCGCTAGCAAATGCTACATGCACATACAAGACGAGGCAAAGACCGAATTACAGCGGGGCAGTGAAGGAACTACTACTGCTTTGCCGGATTATGTATGTAATAGTGCTGCCATCCTGCACGTGCATGATAGCTTGTCCGTCACTAGTATCTGTCGTGCACCTGCAGGAGGTCCAACATGGAATTGGCTGCACGAGTGCCGAATCGAGAGGTGCCCAGAGTTACGAGACTCTGTCTTCACTGCGCCCCAAGGCAGTGGTGATGGGCTCATCTTTTTCTATCTGCGGACATTCTGGGCGTCCCAACTCCTAAAGGCGCGCTACATCTGGAACTGGAGTGCGGTGTTCCAGCCTCATGAAGTTTCATTTGTGCACCTGGAATCCTTATACCTGGACCGATGCCCCAGGCTGATACATGTACTCCCCTTGTCCACGTCAATGACCCCAGATGGATTTTTTAGTCTGGAGACCCTCGATATCGTGTGGTGCGGTGACCTCAGGAAGGTCTTCCCTTTGGACACCGAGGGCCAAGATCAGCAGTTGTCCGCAATAGTATTCCCTCGTCTGAGGCGCATCCACCTGCACGAGCTCCCCATGCTGCAGCACATCTGCGGGCGCAGGATGTCCGCGCCGAGGCTGGAGACCGTCAAGATCAGGGGCTGCTGGAGCCTCAGGCGACTGCCGGCCGTTCCCCGGGAAGGAGGGCGTACTCGGAGGCCGACTGCAGTGGACTGCGAGAAGGAATGGTGGGACAGGCTGGAGTGGGACGGGCTGCAGGCCAGCCACCACGCTTCCCTCTACGAGCCGAGGCACTCGCCGCATTACAAGAGGACCCTGCCCAGGGGCTCCCGCCTCAGGTGAGCATGCCTGTCAGGTCAGGTCAGGTGGTCGAACCCTCTAGCTAGCTTAATAATTAGCTTCTTGCTTAACTGATCCGCTTGCTCATTGTTAATTACACACGTTCCTACTCTCTCTCTCTTTTGTCCCCATTTTGCTAGGAATAATTATGCATCTCTCTATGTATATCTAAGTTATATCGATCGATATGCACATACACACCCGTGTTAGAAATTAATCTTGACATTGCACCGTGTTGTGTGTGTTAATTAGTTTGCATGTGTTAGCAGCATTCTGTTAATTGAGTCACGTAGCTTCATGCATGCATGCATGGGAATTAGTTGGTGCACGATGCAGTGTGCAGGTGTACGTGGCGTAGCTAGGATAGAGTTGATGTTGTTAGTTTGCTTGGTCAAGTTGTTGGCCATGCGTGTGTTGACTTGGTTGGTTAGTTTCCTGGTGTTAGGATATATATATATTAATGTGCAAGGTTGCCGCGATGAGACATGGTAGAGAGAAGAGGGGGAAATGTAGCACGGCAGTGAATGTGTATCTCTTCTTTCCTTTGTTCACTGTGTGTGCGTGTGTTCCTGTGTAAGAGCCAACGAGAGAGAAATTAACAGAAAACAAGTAGAGATTGGAAAAATAGCGAGTTCTTTTTTTTTCATGTGTGTGTGAGCGGATCAGCATGTGATTTCCAACGAACTGACTTTATTTAATTAAGAAACTTTTTACGGTACACTTAATTTAATACAGATCGTCTATTTTTCTATCCTAATATTTAGATTGGTTAGAATTTAGTTATAATACACATGGTAGTTAGTATAAATAGTAGAATCCCAATGATGTAGAATTGTAATTATTCATGTGAGGATCATGTGGCACAAGATTAATATTTTCAACTATAGTTGGAAAAAACCCATAATACTCTCACAAAAAAATTATAAATACAAAGAAATGTATATTATGCCCTTAACAAGTTTACCATCATCGTATACTACCGGTAGAATATACCGTAAAATTTATTTTATTTCTATCCGGCGGTACTGTAAACATCGAAGCCTCCTGCTTTTTACAGACAGACTTGCGTAATTATTCCTATATAGCTCGGTATGATTGATCCAATTACCATCGCGTTTATATATGGGGACTCAATTAGCGCTGCATGTGCTCGTCCCATTGATGATTTGCTGGTCGTTAATTTCTTCGCTGACACTGTACCTGCTTTGGTTAAATCGGTCCTGCAGGTAATTCCTCGCATTAATTGCAGCTGGGCATGCAGTCTGCTCTTCCGATCACGCGCGCCGGCCGGCAGCGTGAGAAGAGAGAGGAGATCACGCTCAGCGCGCTTCTTGGTGTGTCGTGTTTGCAAGATTCAGTGCTTGGTGTGCGCGTGTTTTCTGCCTGAGTTGCAGGTGCGGCTCGGCTTCGGCTTCTCTCCTGCTGCTTCTCCTGAGAGGCAAGACATGCTGGATTGGTTTGTGTACGTGCTTGTGTGTGAACTGCATCTGCGCTGCCATGGTGTGGTGGTGCCGGTGCATGCGTGATCTCTCAATTCTTGGTGTCCGGTTTGGTCCATCATTCCTTTCTTTCATGGACAGATGACACCAGCTCCAACAACTGTGTGTGTGAGAGAGAAATAAAGAGGGAGTTCAGCGTGACCTGCCATGCTGATGTGCTCTTGTTTGTGTTTGTGTTTGTGTGTGTGTAGATTATGTATGTATTGAGTGCCAACTATGTATGTATGGAGTATGGACTGCCAGCGTGAGGGAGTTCATAACATTAACGGCTGCAGAAAACTTTATTCTTAATTTTATATTAAAATTCGAAATGGAAATTTCAGGCAGAATTAGTCCGAAACTTCCGGTATAATTCTGCAACTCCTCCAAAGCACCACCGGTAGTATATCCGCATGAATCATGCAATCTTAATATTCTAATATACTTATCTATCTATACTTATACCGCTGAAAAGAAAATCCAAAATAAAAAAGGAAAAAACAAAGCTACTCCTCACTAAAATTTGTCTTTTTTGTTTCTCAATGTGCATATCGAATTTGGATTTGAAATATTGTGGAATGATATATTATATTATACCTTATCTATGTAATTTTTTTTTTGGAATTTTTCGTAACTATTTGAACCTTTTTCGAGCGACGAAAGCACCGATAACACTAAATCCGTTGAAAGCACTATAAATGTTCTAGACTTGCCACGTAAGCTTGGCAAGGGCCAGAGGAGCGAGCCGTGGATCTGACTTTAAATATATGTTGCAGGTGAGATTTTTGCAGCCTATAAGGTCATGCTCGTCGTGCAGTCGCCGGTGTTCAAGGCGGAGTTCTAGGACCAATGAGCAACAAAAGAAGTCGGGATGCAGCAATTGGAAGATATGCAACCTAGTGTCTTCAAGGCACTGTTTCATTTTATCTATGTAGGGGTATAAACGGAGTGGATAATTCTTGACCGATCGACCGACCGAAGGCTTGCGGAGCGAATACGAGATGGAGAAATGGGTATCCGATACTATCCGTGAGCGATATTCATCATATCATCTCAAATTGCACCCCTACATCTACACCAACTCGTCGCTTCCTGCTATGGATGATATTGACGAAGACAAGAGTAGAGAAATATGATTTAAGCATTTACTCATGGCTGCGGTAGCAGAAGTGCAGCCCAATGTGGTACGGCGGATGTCTGATCTTCTCGGCGTAGGATCGAATATAACTTGCACGAGAAACTTAACAAATTGTAACTGCTCACTTGATGCCAGTGTATGAACTTGCTACTCTTTAATTCGTCCAAACAGACGAACGTTCCACCCGACTAAGTCGAGTATATCGATCTCTTAATTCCCTGCGGAAAGACAGAACAATCTTTGGAAGAAGCAATGCCCAATTCCCCTCTCTATTGTGATTGCGTCGAGCAATGAATAAGAACAAGCATGTGACCAAGATAACGGTGAAACTCTCACCATGGAAGTAGCTAAAAGCTAGAACATAAACATGTTTTTTTAATTCATAATATCGAGTCTGAGTTACATGGACATTTATAATGGCTTATATAGCCCTCCTAAGACACCTAAAACAAGAAAGAACTCTCTAGATAATTTGGACTCAAAGAAATGAAAGTCTGGAATTTCTGTCGGTGGTTTGTTTTGTATGTTGTGGTGCACACAAGTGGAATCTGAAGCTGACACTTGATTCTTTGTGTGTGCCTTGAAGTTAGTTTTCCAACGGGTCCATGAACACCCAAGTCGGAGTTCGTATGCAAAAGTTATAATATTTTTAAACTAGGTTGTGTTGGCGGTGATGAGTTCAGTCCGAATTAACTTCAAATCTCCCTATCTTTAGTCTCCTTATTTGAAACGAGTTGAATCCATAAGAGACATTTAAAAGTAAACCCTTTAAACCTTTGAATTTTTTTTAAGATAGTGTAAGTGGGGAAAGTAACGCTATCTTTGATTGTTGAAATCATAGTACATGAGTTACACATATATAGATTGCAGCTATCATGTGAACGCGTACAACTATCATGTGAACGCATGATCTCTCGGAAGAGAAGACGTCACACATGTAGGAAGCTCAGGCACCATCCTGTCTAACACGCCCCCGCAATCGGAACGTCGTCAAGGCAGACATTCGGACTGGACCTAAGTTCGGTGAAAACGGAAGTCTCACGGACGACGGTCCGGCGATGATGATCTGGCATGATGACGACGGTAGACGGGGCGCTCGGAAGGCCATGGAGGGAGGGTTGTGTCGACGAGCGCGCCGCGTCACACAACGATGTCATCGGAAGGGAGGAGGCGCCGGAGAGGTCAAAGTCGAGGCGATGAAGTCCGGAACCGAGGAACGTCGACAGGTCGGCAGGGTGATGCAAACCGATCTATGATTGGGAAAAAAAAGAAGAGAAAACTATATTTGAAGATGACCGGGGAAAACTATAATTGGTAGTTGATCGGATGATCGGTGACACGACTTAAACTATGGGTTACACAGCCCCCAGGAGAGATCATGGAGATAAAATCATCTCCCAAAGGCGGCGCGGCGGAAGCTGTAGAGGTGGCGGCTCAGGAGCGACACCGCTCTGATACCATGTAAGCGAGGAAAATAACGCTATCATGTATGTAGGAAGCCCAGACACCATCTTGTCTAACAGATAGTAGGAGATCACCCACCCATAGGTGCTCCAAAAATTATTATTACTCTGTGTAGAAAACTTTAAATCACATGATCAGTTGAAAATTAGATTCGATAGATTATTTTCTAAATATAAGCTTTATGTGTAACAGAAACCAGCAAGTTCCACGAATTTTGTGGACAGAACAATGAGTACTATGCTGATTGAAACTTATTTATCTTGTTTTCTTTCTCTCGGACCGACTTCCCTCTCCTTCCTTCCCTCTCGCGTAAAGAGGTGTATATGCACTGTGTATCCTCGTCGCTCGCTAAATTAGAGTCAGGATTCCACGTAACCTCAAAAGCTATGGAAGGTTACAGACCCTGAGCTTCGGCGGACACTGCACGTAGCCCCATCATCGACAAAGCTGTTTCAGGTTAATTATAGCGCGTACTTGGCGGTGCGGTGGGAGTGAAAAAATATAATGATTTTACCTTAGGTATATAGTTGCCGGTCTGTTCTCGCCTTGTATGTATATATATGTATACATGTACGTACTTTGTTTTAGCGGTTTATTGGCAATCAAGCAAGAAAATAATATATCTGTGGGCTCCAATTGTATGTAGGTGGTGATTTCAAATACACATGAACCATTATATAAATCAGAATCCTTGTACTTCGTACCATTTTTTTATATATATATATATATATATATATATATATATATATATATATATATATATATATATATATAGTAGGATCATTTCCTACTGTTTCTCCTAAAAAATACATACGAACAATTAAATCCTGTTGTTTCTCCTTAAAAGATGTAAGCCTTTTGAAGCGAATAGGGAAGGGAATAATTTTCGTCCAACCGACTGAGGTAAGCCTTTTGAAGCTGTGTAGATATGCAAACGAAGCGAATAATTTTCGTCGAACCGACTGAGGTAAGCCTTTTGAAGCGAATAGGGAAGGGAGAAAAGGATATCCGTCACTATCCGTGTCCACCTTCGACTCCGAGCGAACAATGTAGAATAAGATATGTGATGAGCGATATCCGTCCGTATCCGTTCCGACTGCACCCCTGATGACAACGGCTTGGATAGTTTTTGAGGTACTGTATTCATTTGACAACTCGTGTTGTATTCGTATATGAGGTATTGTATTCATTTCCATATCCGTTAAAACATATGAAAACAAATATTGTAAGCCATCATCTGTCCGCGTTTGATCCGTTTCCTTTCCTTATACTTTGTGGAATAATTAGTTGATGGGAAGAAAAGTGTATATAAAATGTATAATCTGCATACATACTTACCATAGCCGCACTCATACGAAAATGCTAAAACACCCTTACGTCTACGCCTTATTACCTAACAATAATCCACGTGCAGAATCGGAGCGGTACAGCAATACGTAGCCTACGCCAATTCAATTACCAATCCGATGGGAGAAATACGTCTAAAAAAATCGGATAAGAGAAATACACCGTATGCCAGTATCGTACTCGGCTACCTACGGATTTCGCGACGTGCCCCTCCTCGAGTCCTTATATTTACGCGCCACCCCCCTTGTGTCGTGTCTAGAGGTGGGAGTCGGGCCGTGCTTTTCCGGGCCAACCCAAAGCCCGGCCGCCCAAAGCGGCGAAGCACGCCCGGCCCGACGCGGGCGGCGCCGGGCCGGCGGCCGGCAGATGGGGTCGTCTTGCCGCGCCGGCTCGTCGAGCGACGCGCACGAAGACGGCAAACCGTGCGTGCTTTCGCCGAAGACGCAGCACGCTGAGCACGCAGCGGGGCCCGGCCGCGCTCTGCCAAGTGGCCGCCTCCGTCTTGCAGTGGCGCTGCGCCGCCTCGCGCCTCGCCCCGCCGCTCAGTGCGCTGTGGCGGCCGCGCCTCGCGCCTCGCCCCCGCCGCTCCGTCTTGTTGCTGGCGCCGCCTCGCCGCCCATCGCGGCCGTGCCCGTAGCGCCGCCGCGCCTCGGCCCATTCGCTTACCGCTCCGTGCGCCGTGGCGACCGGGAAGGGATGGGCCGGGCGACGGGAGAGCCGGATGGGCCGGGCGGCAGGGAAGAAGGCGACGAGAGACGAGGCGGCGGGAGCCGTGGAGGGCGGCAAGGGGCGAAGGGTGGATGCGGCGGGGTGGAGGCGGCAGGGAGGCGACGAGGTGGATGCGACGAGCGAGTGATGGGCGAGCGGCGTGGCGGAGGCGGAGAGGCGAACCGGCGTAGCGAGAAGGAGACGAGACGAGGGGCATGGCGGTGCGGCGGTGCGGCTGGGAAAGAGAGGGGCGAGGGAGACGAGGCGCGAGGCGAGGAGGCGAGGCGGCTTGCTGCGAGAGGGAGACGAGCGATGGAGGGAGAGAGAGTCACGGGCGGGGCGGGGAAAAAGAGGGTGGGGCCGGGAGCGGGGGAGAGAGAGAGAGTCACTCACTGGGCGGTGCGGTGCGGGGAAAAAGAGGGTGGGCCGGGGAGCGGGGAGAGAGAGAGAGAGAAGCGGGAAAAATAGGGCCGGGGAGGCGGGGAGAGAGAGAGAGAATGAGAATCGCAGACCGTGAGGAGGAATCCGTGGGTGGCCGTTGAGCTAAAGTTTACTTTCATCAAATCGAAAGAAAATTTCTCTGTAATAAGCCTGAGGAGAAGCAACGGCTCCATGCGATCGTGCTTATAAAACGAAGCACTGATCGGTGATTTCTTCATCCACTCACACCACACTGATCACGTTATTTCTTCATCCACTCACACTTCACTTGATCACGTTATTTCTTCATCATCCATCTACTCTCCTTATTTCTTCAACATCCATCTACTCTCCTCATTTATTCACCATCTATTCACCCATTATCTTGCCAAGGAGCGGAGCACCAAGGAGTTCCAGCGGTATGCTCTGAGGAGTCGTAACGAAAAAAACAAAGAGGCGACTTAGTGTAGCTCTCGCGCGCTCCCTAGTCCTCCTCCGGCTCAGACTCCCGTTGATGCTCGCGATTCTCACCAAGCATGGGAGACTACGGCATGGATGACCGTCATATGGGCGATGCGGAGGGCTACGAGGAGTACCAGGTAATCCGAGCCAATGGGGCCTCGAGTCCTCTCCGCGTCCATGGGCGTCAACATTGGCGGAGTGCAGACGAAGGCTAATTTTGGAAGCACATGATCCGGAGCCAGAAATCCAAGACGGCCAAGCGGTGATATCGCAACTTTAATTATTATTGCCAAGCTAAATTATCTCGCTCGTGCGGTTGCGGGACAGGCACTTGAACCGCACTACAAAGCATGCTTGCGTAAGATCGGGCCTTGCAGAGTCGAGGGAGGAGTACAAACGCAACTAAACTTCGAGGCGATGGCTCTGTAAGTACTTAGGTATACAACCCGCTTTACGCTCGTGAGAAATTGCTAGATATATTGTTGCGGAAGATCAACCGATTAGGATGGGTGAAAGTCGCGCGTTGAAAAATGATCCAACGCGACTTTTGCCCGATACCAACATGTTAGTAGGAGAACCACTACATCGATATTTTACGGATGTATCGTAAGGAACTAGTAGAGCTAAAAGAACTATTCCTACAAGTTCGGTTTTCTTTTGCTATAACTTGGACATTTGGACATCATCACACAGAAGTGCCTACCTTAGTGTTGTAGTCCATTATTTAGACGACAATTATAAACTAAACAAGAGAGTCATAGGGTTTAAGCTAATTAACGAATCACACACTGGAGAGGCCATTGCTTAGGCGTATACTACGTACTTGATGATTTTAAGATAGACAATAAGATTGCTTCTATAACTCTTGATAACGCGCATTAACAACACGATACTATGAACATCCTCACCCCAAGCTTGCGGACGATATTGGTGGTTATGTTCTCCACCGAGAGATCGTATGTCATATCTTGAACCTTGTTGTTCAAGATGGTATGCAGCGATTGGCGGATTTTGAACAATGTCTGCGACGCCGTTACGCTACCTCACAAATTCCCAACAAGTGACAACTAGGTTCATGGAGTATAACTGCGGCCAATGGGAAGGAACCAAGAAAATTCGGTCTTGACATGAAGGTGAGGTGGAACTCGACCTATATCATGTTAAAGAAGTTACAAGGTACGAACATATCATATCCGTTTTTGTTAACGCTAACTCTCAAGACAATGAACTAGTAGTTACTAATTGATTGGCGATTGCTAGTCATTTTCGAGAGTTTTTAAACTTTTTATAAAGCAACAAAGATGTTATCTCGTGTTTATTACCTACCTCTCCCTTAGTTATAGAATATATTTGGTTAATTGCGGATAAGATTGCCAAATCTAGGAAGGATCCGCTTTTAGGTCATCTTGTCGCACTAATGCGGGGAAAAATTTATTAAATATTTTGGTTCTATTTCACACGTGTATTGCTTTGCTATCATTTTCGATCCTACGAAAAAGTTGCGGGTTTGCGGCTCGATGCGGAGGAATAGGTGAATGCCTCGGTCTTGATTACTCGGAAGCTTTCGCACATGTTAAAGATGAGCTTTTTCGTGTTTCCGTATGTATCATGACAAATTTAGCGTATATGAGATCGGATGCCTCACAAGGTAGCGACAAGGAAAGAAAAGCTTGACATCCGACTTGTGGAAGAAGCTAAAGGGCAAGTCCGGTTCTTCGTCCTCTCAATCTCGAGCGGCTCCGTGTGGAATCTCGTCTCGAGCTAAACCACTACCGGAGCATGATTTTGCAAACATCGATCCCGATCTTCCGGTGAAAAGATAGACTTGCTCGAGTGGTGGAAGAACAACAAGCGGACATTTCTGTCTTGTCACATTTTGCACGGATGTTCTGCTGGTGCCGGTGTCCACCGTCTCTTGACAGCGTTGACATGGCGGGGAGAATAATTGAAGAAAGAAGATCATCCTCACGCCTAAGATGGTGGAGGCAATCACATCGCATGAAAGGACTGGAATTGGCTAAAGAGCATCAACAAGATCAACTAGAGGATCTTGAGATCGTCCGTATCGTATCTTGACTTCGAACGCATGAACGATCCGGACGTTGATGAGTAGTTAGTATGTACGTATGTTGTTCTTGTCTTTCTTTTCCTTCTTCTAACACCACTCTGGCGTAAGGTTTTTAACGAGCGATAACGTTGTATCTATAAAATATCAATAAAATTCAATTTTCCTCAAATATTTACGTGCCCATGTTTTTACCAATTAATTCAATTTTAACTAGATTCTTTATTAAGCAGGACGAGAGTAATGAAGATGGTTATCGCCACCATCATCGCCACCTCCGTAGTATATAGTAATTTTGGTGGGCATTTGGCACGCACACGCGACCTAACCACGATGGGTTTTGGGCGTGCAGGCCTGGCCGGGAGGCGAAGTGGGCGGCGCGGCGCGCACGGTGCGATAGAGTGACCGGGCCGAGCCGGCCGCGGCGACGACACGGCCCGAAGCACGGTGGGCTCGGGCCGGGCCGGCACGGCACGGCCCAACTCCCACCTCTAGTCGTGTCCCTCGATCTTCTTCCCCCCTCCAAGCAAAGCAAAGCGAGCCCCGACGAATCGACGAACGAGATACACACGAAACCCACGGCGAATCGAACTCGTCGGCGGCGGCGGAGTCGTGCGGGAGATGGCGGCGGCGGCGGCGGCGGCGGTGATGGTGAGCTCGGCGAGCGGGCTGCTAGCCATGCTGCAGGAGCCGGCAGCGGAGCTCAAGCTGCACGCGCTCGCCAACCTCAACTCCCTCGTCCACGTCTTCTGGCCCGAGATCTCCACAAGCGTTCCTACCATGTGAGTCCCCCCTCCCCTCCCCCGCGGCGCGCTTCTTCTCGCCCCCGCCCCTCCTCTTTAACTATAGCTGCAGACGTCGCCGCCGCTGCCGCCTTCGCCGGCTGATGCTGCCGATGTGGCATCGCTATTCGTTTCGTGAAGTGTGAGTTTGGGCTACTTTGGGTTTTGGAGGAGAGGTTCGGCCGGGGTGACGACGTTGTGTGGTTCATCCGGTCGGGTTGATTTGGCCTCGTTCGGTTCGGTCTGGCGCTTGTTGGATAAAACCCTAGGTTTGATCTGTTTGGTTGGAGATTTTGGGAGGGCTTAGTGTGCGGTTTGTGTCATTGGTAGCAGGAAACCTAGAATTAGAGCGCAAATCTCAAACTTTTTTAGTTGTTGTGATTCATATGCTCGAATTGGTGGGTAATGTTGTACAAAAATGTCAACTTTCGAACTTGTTCACATTTAGGCTCGGATTTACCAAGGGTTTTGGTTGAGGGGAAAGCTATTGAAGTAGAATTTCAATGTTCAGAAGGAGTGGATCTAGCTTGTGGCTTGTGTGTGTGCTACGGTTAGATTCTTTTGGTCTGTTCTAGGGTTGCGTTTGGGGAAAGGCAACAAATCCCAAATTTTCAGAAATCTGAAATTGCAAGCTTAATGTGTGGTAAGGGACTTATTTCATTTGATCTTACTTGACCTCTGAAGTAAAATTATTTTCTTTGGGTTGATAAATGTGGTAATTTGTGCTTCAAGAGTTGCAACCCGTCGTCAGATATTGCAGAGTGAGATGTTTCCTACGAGGAACTCTAATTCTCTATGTTTTATTCTTTGTTCTTTAATTCAATGGAAGGATGCTGTCTAATTAATATTGGTGAAGAGATTTCCATGTAAATGTTTTACCAGTTGGATTTACTTTCTGGAAATTATATTCATGGTAGAGGAATAGATAGAACCATAGTTACCAGAAACGCGGTTCGTCCTAGTCACGGTATGGGATTCAGATTCGTAGTTCGCTACTTTTCTTCCAATTTCACCAGAAACGCGGTTCGTCCGAGAACATGAGCCCGTACCCTAAGCCGGTTCGGGTTCGACGAATTCGGTTTGCGATTCGCGGGGTTTTATAGCGAATCCGGTAACTATGGATAGAACTATCAAACTTGAGGGGGGTTAGTTGTCAGGTGTGATTGATGTGCATGGTGTTAGATCCTAAATGTTTTCCGTCTAATCTTGGTGATTGGTCATAGAAAGCTTGAACAGTCAGTGTATCCATGATTGTTGGATGAATGCTCTTTTGTCCTTTTTGTTTTTGGTAACTCATTTCTTATTGTTGCTTCTTGTAGTGAGAGTTTGTATGAAGACGAGGAGTTTGACCAGAGGCAGCTCGCCGCATTAGTTGTTTCTAAGGTACAACATCAGATAACAGCATGGGAAGGCCATAATTTTTTATGTTTCCTGGGAGGTTTGAGTTTAAATTTTAATTTCAATGTGTTGTGTATATGTAGGTGTTTTACTACTTGGGTGAGCTAAATGATTCTCTATCATATGCACTTGGCGCCGGACCCCTATTTGATGTCTCAGATGATTCTGATTATGCTCATACACTTTTAGGTACGGAATTGCCTCGATTTTTGATCAATTTCTGATTGGCATTTTAAAAACACTATGTTCACATGATAATTTGCTCGTTTTTTCTTCAGCAAAAGCGTTAGATGAATATGCCAGCATCAGATCAAGGGTTCCCAAAGCTACAGAGGAAGATGAAATTATGGATCCAAGATTGGAGGCCATTGTGGAGAGAATGCTGAACAAGTACGATAGTATCCACTTCATCCTTCGGTTTCTAACAAATGCAGTGCTCATCACAATATCTCATAAATACTTCTTGCAGGTGCATTCTGGATGGCAAATATCAACAGGCCATGGGTATGGCTGTTGAATGCAGGAGACTTGATAAGCTGGAGGAAGCAATCTCTCGATGTGATAATGTTCATGGGGCTCTTTCTTATTGCATCAATCTATCTCATCAATATGTTAACCATCGTGAATATCGTTGTGAGGTAAGGGCATGATGTGGTAGATTGGAATTATAAAGTCTGCATATTGCCTAATTTCTTTGAAAGATCTTTTGTTATTGTCATACAGCAGCTACTGTACACAAAATTTTAGAATATCATCAAGTGACCCAAAACTTCATGTTTTTATGATTCCAGATTCTTCGACGTCTTATCAAAATATACCAGACATTGTCAGATCCGGATTATTTGAGCATTTGCCAGTGTCTTATGTTTTTGGGTGAGCCTGATACTGTTGCAAATATCTTGCACAAGCTTCTTTCTGGAAGCACGGTATGCAGTCATTAATTTTTTTACTTTGTTCTGCATCATTAATTAGTGATTAACTCAGTTTTTCGCCTAAAACCATGTGTTTATTCTTCAGGATGATGCTCTCCTTGCATTCCAAATTGCTTTTGATCTTACTGAAAACGAAAATCAGGCCTTCCTCCTGAATGTGCGGAATCATCTTGACACACTGAGTGTGCGGACTTCAGCTTTACCAAGTGATCAAACTGGTAATGCTGCTACAGAACCATCTGGGGATGTTCAGATGAGGGACGATGTTACCGCGTCGAATGGAAGTGCTCTTACTGCGGATCCAAATGAAGTAGCACATGCTGATAGGTTGACAAAAATTAAGGGGATACTGTCAGGGGAGACATCTATTCAGTTGACATTACAGTTTTTATATAGCCATAATAGGTAAAGTGATAGTATCTGACTAAATTATAACAGCTGATCTTGTATTTAAGTATTTATATTTTATTAATTTGGTTGTTTGATTCGACAGGTCTGATCTTTTAATTTTGAAGACTATAAAGCAAGCTGTAGAAATGAGGAACAGTGTTTGCCACAGTGCAACTATATGTTCAAATGCAGTCATGCATGCAGGGACAACAGTAGATACCTTCCTAAGAGAAAACTTGGTATGATTTACTCACACTTAGTGTACTTGATGATGCCAATTTCTGGCATCTTTATCTTTCAGTGTACTATGTTGGTATTGTCAGTATATTTTCTGACATTGGTATATATTACAGGATTGGTTAAGTAGGGCAACCAACTGGTCTAAGTTCAGCGCCACTGCCGGACTAGGTGTCATTCATAGAGGTCACCTTCAACAAGGCCGGGCTTTGATGGCCCCTTACCTGCCTCAGAGTGGTGCAGTAGGTGGTGTTAGTCCATACTCAGAAGGTGGTGCCCTCTATGCCCTAGGTTTGATTCACGCCAACCATGGTGAAGGAATTAAACAATTTCTTCGTGAGATCCTTTGCAACACCAGTGCTGAGGTACTATTTCAGGCCCATGTTAGCTTATTTTTCATCTATGGCAAGTTTTTCATATAATATTATTCTAACTTTGGACCACATTATATAGGTTGTCCAGCATGGTGCCTGTCTGGGACTTGGGCTTGCAGCTTTAGGCACAGCTGATGAGGAAATATTCGAGGACATGAAGAATGTTCTGTACACAGACAGTGCTGTGGCCGGTGAAGCTGCCGGTATTGGCTTGGGCTTGGTTATGGTTGGAACGGCCAGTGAGAAGGCTGGAGAGATGCTTGCTTATGCACATGACACACAACATGAGAAAATTATTAGGTAGCTAATTTTTTATTGTTGCAATAGGTTATATTTTTTACAATCAAGTTCTTACTGTAATCTATTACATGATTTCCCCCCTCTTGACATGATAAAGATGCTCATGTTCTGATACATTCTCTCCCTCGATCTCCAGGGGCTTGTCTCTTGGAATTGCATTGACAGTGTATGGCAGGGAAGAGGAAGCCGACACCTTGATTGAACAAATGACTAGAGATCAGGACCCCATACTTCGTTATGGTGGCATGTATGCATTAGCTCTAGCATACAGGGGAACTGCAAATAACAAAGCTATCCACCAGCTTCTGCATTTTGCTGTATCGGATGTGAGCGATGACGTGCGGAGGACTGCAGTATTAGCTCTTGGCTTTGTCCTGTACAATGAGCCTGAGCAGGTTGGTTTTATCTTACTGAAACATTTTTGTTAAACTCGTCATTGAAAATAAATTTAAAAGTTGCCTGATACACATCTAACTGACTACAATTGTGAGCAATGCAGACTCCTAGAATTGTGTCCCTGCTCTCCGAATCATACAATCCACATGTCCGCTATGGTGCAGCTTTAGCTGTTGGAATCTCCTGTGCAGGAACAGGATTAAGTGATGCTATCTCCTTGCTGGAGCCTCTTACATCAGATGTTGTTGACTTTGTGCGCCAGGGTGCTCTCATTGCAATGGCAATGGTAATGATCCAGACTAATGAATCCTATGATTCTCGTGTTGGAGCATTCAGGCGTCAGTTGGAAAAGATCATTATCGACAAGCATGAGGATACCATGAGCAAAATGGGCGCCATTCTGGCTTCTGGTATCCTCGATGCTGGTGGTAGGAATGTCACCATCAGGCTTCAGTCAAGGTCAAAGCATGACAAGCTCACTGCTGTCGTTGGCCTTGCTGTTTTCAGCCAGTTCTGGTATTGGTACCCGCTCACATATTTCATCAGTCTGGCTTTCACTCCGACGGCCTTCATTGGCCTCAACTCTGATCTGAAAGTTCCAAAGTTTGAGTTCCTGTCGAACACTAAACCATCGTTGTTCGATTACCCCAAGCCAACAACTCAGCAAACTACGACTGCATCAGTCAAGCTGCCGACGGCCATCTTGTCAACGTATGCCAAGGCAAAAGCCAGGGCAAAGAAGGATGCAGAAAGCAAAGCCCAGGAGAAGGCAGAGGCTCCATCGAGTGAAGACGCTTCTACCGCTTCTACCTCCATGCAGGTAAAGAGTTGCAGCATTCATTCCATGTTCCAACTTACTGCTTGCTTTGCTTGATAATGGTTTCGTCGATCTGCATCAAATCACTCACATTGCTCGATCTACGAGCTCAGGTTGACGACGCTGCGGAGAAGGCGGCTTCCGAACTAGAACCAACTTACCAGACCCTGACAAACCCAGCCCGGGTCGTCCCCGCCCAGGAGAAGTTCATAAAATTCCTGGAGGGCAGCAGATACGACCCAGTGAAGCTCGCGCCCTCTGGATTCGTCCTCCTGCGGGACCTTAAGCCCACCGAGGCCGAGGAACTAGTCCTCACCGACGCCCCCTCAACCGCGGCGGTGAACGCCAGCACCGCCGCCATCCAGCAAGGGCCAGGCGCCGCCATGGCCGTCGACGAGGAGGCCCAGCCGCCCGAGCCGTTTGAGTACACCTCGTGATGATGTTCGTGTGTTGTTTGTAACCTCGAATTGTGGCGGGTGGGAACTTGATGTCTTTCACCGTCACCACTATATCTTAATTCTTTTCCACGAGAATTTAGCGCATGGAAAATTTGCTGCTGATCGTCATCGGAAAAGAAATTTCTCATGTGCGGCACGCGCTATTTTGTAACGTGTTTCTGACGTGAATGGAATAGACTTTGCAACGTTGCTGCGCGAGCGAATCCGGCATCATTTTACACGTAAGAATAAATTCGAGCCGAACGAACGCCACTATCTGTACGAATAAATTCGTCAAGTCTTATCTTTCTTTCTTTTAGAGAGAATTATGCAGTCTTTCAGTAGCGCGTAAATAAGGTTAAATTCCACTCCTTTCCCATCCCACCTGGAAATGTTTTTTGTCAGAGACAAGGGCGACCATGAAAAGATATCGGGTAGTCTCGCAAAAAAATTTGGGAAAAAGGAAAAAAGAAAGAAGAAAAGACATCGCCGTCGAAGGGCATCTAGGCTGAGGGACATAGCAGCGCATGGTCTGCTCGGTTGGCGAGTGGTCACGCTATGTGCACGGTAGCTTGGCAGCATGGTTCACGTACTAGTCGTCTATGACTTGTGAGAGAGACGCCTGTCCAACAGGTACCTGTACCTTCCAGCAAGGCAGGCGCGCCTACGGTGAAAAAAAAAGAGATTACTAGTGGAGCTGCGTATAAAATGAGCCATTTTTGAAAGAAATTAAATTTCGCTCGGACGTAGCTGGGCTCGATTTGTTAGCTCGGTTCTAAATTTACTTTTAAATTATAAATAGAATAATATTAAATTAAACAATATTATTAAAAAAAAACTCGATAAAACGACCACCTGACACAATATATACTGCTCAGTTTTTCTTCAATGATCCTTTCAACTAAACTTGCATTTTTTTTCAACTTGTATTGTTTTCTACGATATTCCTAGGAGATCCTTGTTTGGGTATCAAGTGGTTGCGGAGTGGAAGGCAAATTGTGCCCATCTGGATTATCGGTGAAAGGGTACTGACTTGCCGGAATTGGTTTTGTCTCTTCGGGTGGAACGGGTACCGCAGTCGTGCATCCTGTTGAAGATTGGGAACATCGGATGGTGCAGATATACCTTAGGGGTTTGTTTGGATATACTGTGATCCGACTCAATTATTTCGGATTGACTCAGAATTTAAACTAAAATCTCTTCCAATCCGAAAGGATTAATTCTAATCATTCTCTATCCAAACAAGCCCTAGAGTGGATTGGATGGTCACAGTATATTCTTGATCTTATGCCATTAGTTGAAGGCAATTGAATTTGGTTGGGTTTATCTCCGGGCTTGAACGACGACTACCCAGAGTCTCGCCGTCACCTCTCCGAACGATGCCGCTAGCCATCAACGCTGGTGATAGGGTGAGGGAGAGGTACACTCGCCCATTTGAAAAACTATTTTGAAGTTGAAAAAAGATCGGAACAGATTGGAGTTTGTGAGATACGGCACGAGCATGCACAATTTCAAGAACGAAGTAGATAAATCTTATAGAGAAAAGTGAAGTTATGGTGACAAAGCAACCATGATGAGAGAGAAAAATTTAATGAAGCCAACCGCAAATTCTTTAAACACGACTTTATGGCCTCAAAAGGTCTAAGGTATTGTTGCCTTCTCACAATCCTTTCGATCCTTGTAGATATTTGAATCCTTGCCTTTTACAACAATATAATTCTAAAGAATAATTTAACTTATAATCCTCTCGTGCACTATACTACTGTAGATTCTTACATCGACAAGCACGGAGGATCCAATCCCTACTTTACCAACCGATCGGTCGTCATATAGTGGTATCGTGTCGCGGCACTAGGAAAATTGCGCTATTTTAATGCTGCTCTTCTAGAACAATCCAGGCCCAGAACAAGGAAAGTCTCCGAAGATCGCGCGTGCGTGCGTGCCGTCTTCCGTCTTCGCCTCGCAAGTATCGCGTGTGCTCTTCTGTTCTGTCGTCAACACTTTTGCACCTACGCCCTTGGGTTTGTGGGGGAATTAGTGCTGTTAGGTTATGCTAAATTGCTAACATTCCGTAGGCAGAAAGAGCATAAGGTTCCCTTGATCCAAGTCGAAGGGGTGTCTCTCCGTTCACCTCTCGCGCACCGCCCCACGGCGTCTCCACCACCACCGCCCCAAATCAAGCTCCTCCTCCGCCGCACCCATCCCCCCCTTCCACCACCGGACCAAATAGACCTCCCATTCCACCGTCGCCCCCAAATCGAGCTCCATCTCCGTTGCCTCCCTACCCCATCTCCCCTCCCCTACCGCCCCATCTCCGCCACCAACCCTCCGCATCTCACCAGGTCGGGCCGCCCCCCACCCATCTTCCGCCACCCAGAGCTGCTGCAATGGTGAGCTTGCGTGGCCACGATCTCCATCTCCAACCTTGGTGACCGGCAGTCTCCGCGAACCAGCGGGTCCGAAGATCTGCACCGCCTCCGGCCGGCCGTCGCCTCGGACCGTGTGTTTGGCCATCTCTCTCCCTCTCCCTCTCTGTGTGTGCGCGTGTGTGAGTATGTTCCCAATGGTACTCGATTTCTTGCCTTTTGTATGAGATAAGGAATGGGCAGCGGAGTAATGTGAATCCTGAATGATGCAGTCGGGTCGAACTCTTCTCCACGAAAATCCGAATCGGAAGCCTCGTGAAGTCTCCCCGCAGATCTGTGGATACACTACCAGATCTGACGCAACCATCACCCCTAAGTCCACTTTGTAAGCACCGGTAATCCCTCCATCTATAAATCAGTCTCTTTAATTTGTCATGGCTATTGATATAGAAAAACATACTCTTGTGTTCTGTGTATTGAAGCTGTTTTTTTATTAAAGATGAGCAATCGACGTTATTGAACACTATTTCTTGATTAGAAAAAAAAGATAGAACAATATATCATGCTATTAACATGGATTCTTGAGCTCCATCAGTTGTTATGTGGCTTCTTGCAAATGCAATATTAGTCTGTTTTAAATTCTCAACGATTTTTTCTGGCCTAAACTGTAGCTTTCTAAAATATCTGGTGGTTGGGATTTGGTCAACATGACTTGGTAGCTAAGCAAGTTTAGCAAATATAACTAGTTCATCTGGTTATAGGTCTAATCTCTATCCAACCTCCAACCTTTCGTAATAAAGTATTGAAAAGGCACACTTCCTTTCTTTCTTTTGAGTCACTTTCTTGTTTGAAGCATAACAAAGAAATTATGGCTGCAAAAACCATTGCTTCTCCATACTTTGGACAATGACACGATTTTCCTTTCCTTTTCTATATATATGGCTACCCTTTCTTGTCACAAGAATCCATCAACTTTGGAGTCTCATTCTGGGCGATTACTTTAAATTTTTTCAGAAGCAACACAAGGATAATACATCTACAGTTCAAAACAATGATGGGTTTGCCAGCGTTTGAGAGCAACCAAGGGCTCTGGAATGGCGGATACTATTCACAGTTGTTTGGAATTGGAGGAGTTATGGTCACTGTTGCCATTCTTTGGTTATCTACGGGCTACTTTGGAGGAATTGGTGCTCCTTTTGCTCCATATTTTAGGCCATATTTAGGACAACTTCCCAAGAAGAAGGAACAAAAAATGCCCGTGAGAGTGTACATGGATGGATGCTTTGATCTCATGCACTACGGTCATGCAAACGCATTGCGACAAGCCAAGTTGTTGGGAGATCAACTGGTAGTGGGAGTTGTCAGCGATGAGGAGATCGTGGCAAATAAGGGTCCGCCTGTCCTTTCGATGGAAGAGAGGTACTACAGAGGCTAGTTTTCTTGTTTGTTTCCCAAAAACATGTTGCCAATGTTAGCAGCAGGATTGCAAAATTTGACTGGAAAGCTTGTAGAACCATTCTATTTGATATTGTCTGAAACTTTATCTATGTATCTATGTTTTTACTTTCTAGGTTGACACTTGTTAATGGATTGAAGTGGGTGGATGAGGCCATTCCAAATGCACCCTATGAGATTACAGAAGAATTTATGAATACTCTCTTCAATAAATACAACATTGATTATATCATACATGGAGATGATCCTTGTCTTCTACCTGATGGAACGGATGCTTATGCGTTAGCAAAGAAGGTCGGACGTTACAAGCAAATCAAGCGTACTGAAGGTGTCTCAAGCACCGATATAGTCGGTAAGATGACCATATGAATCAGTAACATCACCATTGTTTTTGGGATCATATATTCTCCTGCTGAATGTTATTTACAATTTTATATCAAAGCATATCATGCATTAGTTGATAAATGTTTTTCATGCTCATTCTAAATTATGTCTTTTTTTTTGTCCATTGCAAATCTTACATGGGAACAACATTCTTTCCACAGGGAGAATATTGCTAACATTCAAGCATAAAGAGGCTGGCAGGATGGAAACTACCACCGATGCAAGTGTTTCTGTTAATGAGAAGGCTGGAGCGGAATCATGCGATCAACTGAAAAGTCAGTTATCCAATTTTCTTCCAACTTCCCGCCGGATAATGCAGTTTTCGAATGGGCAGGTATGAGAATTTAAAGAACTTCATTCCCGTTTGTTATCTCTGGGCTAAGGTTCCTTATCATTCTTACTGTTCCATGTAAGTGACCTTTATTTGATAAGCCTTTTAGGGCATTTATGGCAAAAGTAATCTGCAATACCTTTCTCAGCAAATTTAACTAAACTAAATGTACAAAATACCACATATATGATGCCTCCATTGTATCTTTCCAATCATGGTCCTCAACGATAATCCTGAGTCCTGACAGTATAAAGCTGATGATTTATTTTTACATGTTTCTATGACGATGTCCTTCTATTGCTTCTATTGAACAATATGCTCATATGCACCCAGGCTCCTTCGCCAGGTGCTCGCGTTGTGTATATAGATGGTGCATTTGACCTTTTCCATGCTGGCCATGTTGAGGTACCTTTTGTGGTTCTCATGCAAATCATTCTGTCATAACTCACCAAGCTTGTTCTTTGGTGTGGTTCATATGTTGTCACTAAATATATTTGATGGTTGTTGTTTATTTGTTTAATGCAGATCCTCAGAAGTGCTAGGAAACTTGGTGACTTCCTTCTTGTGGGTGTTCACGATGACCAGGCAATCAGGTGCTTATTTTATTTCTCTACTTCCGATTATACAAGGAAACTTGTTGACCACAAACGGACATCAGATATATATACCAGATTGATTCCTGTTATGTAGCTTGTCTTTTATAACTTTAGATACCATGCTTATGAGAACTAGTTGTCCAGGGAAAGAAGAGGCTATCGTCCTATCATGCACCTCCACGAGCGTACTCTTAGTGTACTTGCCTGTCGCTATGTTGACGAAGTTATAATAGGCGCACCATGGGAGGTTTCGAGGGATATGGTACGTTTAAATTTCTATGAGTTGATTCTTATCTATTAGTTGATTCTTATCTATTTCGCTATACTTGCATGAATTAGTTTCAGGAATGATTATATTATATGATGCAGTAATTGTGATGTGATTATGTATTGACAATTGAACAAACCCTCACTTTTTCTTTTATCAAATGGTGCAGATCACCACGTTCAACATTTCATTGGTTGTGCATGGGACAGTAGCCGAGGGCAGTTCTGCAGTAAGTGCTTAACTACAATCTAATGAGTGCTGATGGCAAACCTACCTAAATTAATTGCCCACATTCAACTTGAAACTTGACGAACGCATGCTGCAGGGTGAAATTGATCCTTACACTGTTCCGAAGAGCATGGGTATTTTCCAAACAGTCACAAGCCCCAAAACTATAACATCAGTTTCAGTGGCTACAAGAATAATTGATAATCATGAAGCTTACAAGGTACATTGTCACAGTGTCAGGGAAATCACACATTCCTTTTTTCTATTTAGGTTTGTTTGATCACTGTTTATCCCTACTAAACATTATTGTTGGGGGTTCTATAAACAGAAAAGGAACTTCAAAAAGAAGGCGAGTGAAGACAGATACTACACACAAAAGAAATTTCTCTCTGGAGACTAATGCAGCGAAAGGAGCTTACATTTTTGCAGCAAACTGAGGGAAGGCATGGCTAGTAGGAGCCTACCTGTATTGAAGTTATTCTACAGCAGAGATTGAAACAATAATGTTTAGTAGGAGCCTACCTGTATTGAAGTTATTCTACAGCAGAGATTGAAACACTTACTTGGCTATAGAAAGTTCATAGTCAGTGATAATTTGGTGGCCATTCGGCAGAGGGAATCAGCTCAAGGAACTAAATTAAAAAGACTCGCATTCTTCTACTGTTGCCCTTTCTCGGCTGGAATGTCCACTTTAACAGCAAGAATTCACATACATGATTCTTTTTTTATTTTGTTTTCCCTGGAGGGGAAATATTCATAGCTGAGCACCTTAAGCAAACCATTGTTGCATACTTGTATGTTATACATGACAGTGTGTGGAGTGATTAGAGTTGCATACTCCCTAATTGTACCAAGTTAAACTTGAAAAGTTTATACTGCTGACAATGATTCATGTTCTATGACATGTTTGATTTGTCTTTGTTCAGCCCCATCTGTTTCAGTGTTTGGTCTCACTGTTTATCAGGGTGCACTGGAGATGAAATTTATTTATTGGCAAAAAATTGTGACCTTGCCAAAAGACAGTAAAATGGTAGGACTTTGATGCTATTAAAATAATATTTCTGGGTGGGAGGGGAGAGAGCATGGGAAATGTCCATTTTGCCATTTTGATCTCCTTTCCTATTCATTCTTCTCTTTCCTTCTTCTCCTCCCATCATTGCCGCCTACCTCTTCGGACCGCCCCTGCATCGCCTCGACGTCGCCTTCGCCCTCTTATCGTCGTTGTCGCCTCTATGCCCTTCTTCGCTAGTGTTGCGTGCAGCTTCGCCGTTGACGTCGCCCTCTCCTTTGACGTCGCCTTCCGAGATGTTCTTGCCATCACCCTGTTGCTGCCGCACCGTCATCTTCGAGTTTTGCCGTCACCGCCATTGAAGCCGAGGGAAGGAGCTCGTCGCCCCATCGTGTTTTCATCTGCTCCGAGCGCGTCACACCATGTTCCAGGTGTAGCCATCGTTTCCCCTGAATCTATCGGATCTAAGGAGCTTAGAACGAGGAGATCGAGGTCATCTTCCCTAATTCCGACCGAGTTCCTTCGCTGTCAAAATCCACCATCTCTGGTGAGTTTTCCGTCTCTCCATTGACCTCACCGTTTTTGCCGTGCTGCGTTCCATCCTGTGCATTGCTTGCCTTTGCTGGAGCGCCGCTGTAGCATCAATTTCACCGGAGCCGATCCGCTCTCGCCTCCTTCCTCTTCGCCATTACCTTTGATCTCCATCGTCGCTACCGCGTCATCGCTCTCGCCATCGTCTCATCAATCTGCGTTGCTCCACTCTCTTCCTGGCAAGGGGCAGCCGCCTTCACCAAGCACCACGGCCTCGCCATGGCCACCGTCGACACCTTCTTCCCCAGCGCCTCCACGCCAACCTAGACCACCAAAATGGAACCCCAAATACGGAACACACCATGAGCGCATTACTTCCGTCAATTTCCACGGATTTTCGCGGCCGACCATGAGGGGATCGTCGGACAAGGAACATGGAGGAAGAAGAGGATAAGGGCATGAATGTTATTTTGAATTGTTTCTCTCTCCAAAATAATAAATATTATTATTATATCAGCATCAGTATCCTACTATCCTATAGCCAAGAGACATACAATTTTAGTATCTTTTGTCAAAGTCATGATTTTCAGGTGTTCAACAATCAAGGGTGCAAAAGTTGTGTCTTGTAACCAATTTTATCGTATTTATTTGTGCTGCAATCTCATTGTATGTATGATGGTTTGCTAAAGGGTAGTAATCGATCTGACCGTTCCATTCTTCTATGAGTTGAACAACATGGTATTGAGTACTGACTGATTTTTTCCCTCAGATTTTGGCCTAGTTGCTGATTAAAGGACGGCTTCGGTTATGATTGAAATAGTGTGATTAAAATGGCTTCTCCGTTTATCCTGGTGAATTAAATTAATGCTAAATCTTGTGTATCTTCCAGAAGGATCCGGGTTCACAATTAAATCTGCAGATGAAATTGACATGATATACTCTAGCCATTATATGATTACACCCGCATATTTAGATCAACATGTACTGATATCTGTGGTGGTGAAAATTAGCATACATTGCAACAACATGGAATAGACATGCTTTATGCTAATCACATGCTCACATCGGCATGTTCAGAGCAATATGTACTGGTCTAGGTGGTGGTGAAGATTAGCACATGCTGCTGTACTCCCACAATGCCCAACTGTCTTTACGACTCTTCAGTAATCAGTAGAGTGCCACTCAGAAGAAACCTGCAGTTGGTAGGATAACAAGCATTCACTTGGCAAAAATGCAAAATACCTTTAAATAGATCTTTCATTCCCCAAATATGTTCAAATTCTAACCCACATATATTCATCAAATGTCAAGAATCCCATGGGGCTTCAGTTCTACATGCTATCAGGATCCAATTCAGGCTACTATTTTTTACAGGTAAACAGCACCAAACAGCCAGTTGCCATCTGTTTTCCCCAATCCGTGGTAACAATGAGATGTTTGTCACTAACCTGACCAGAAAGGAGCAGCCGCTGGCGCATGCCGGACATCCATCTCGACGTCCATCGGTGCCGCCGCGGTGGCTTGGTCTGCGCTGAATTGTGGTTCGTAAGATTTGCTTCGAGATGCAGTGTTCACTGTGCCATGGACAGCCTCTTGACCCTGAGGTGGCACCACCCATGAGGCCATGGTTGGCATAGTAGCAGTTGGAGCAACAGCCAATGGTCTCTCTTCTTCCATCATCTCTGGAATCTCACCATCCTAGTGACAGCAAGAAGAGAGCAAACATCAGAAATCAGAGGTTAGTAATCTGAGTGGATCTTCTAGGTGTATTGGTAATGATATTCTTCAGATAGCAGAACTATGCATGCAGATCATAAACTGAGCTGAACTGGATTCATCATGGTATATATCTTGTCATGTAGATATGGACACATGACTTATATATCAGCGATTGGGTATTAAGAGTTTGAAGTTGACATCCGTATGAAAGCAAAATATAATTTGTTTCCTCACAAGAAAAAGAAAAAAAGAAAGAGAAATAGAAGAGTTCTCAGGATCTTCCTTCTCATATGGTATTAGCACAAGGATGGCATCACAGCTTACGAAGCAAAAATATCTTCATGAGTATTAGTACAAGGATAGCATCACTTGCCAATTGCCATACCTGCAGTTTGATCCTCTTAGGATCAAGAAAGATGGAGAATCCATGATTTGCCACCTCAACATCTTTCCTCTTCATGTTCATTGCCACAAGATTAGCCATCTTCCAACCAATCCAAACACTGTCTCCCCTTACCTCAAGACACTAATTAGGTTGTTATGGGAGCTTCACTTCTCTTCTTGATATGTATCACGCATTTGGATCCTCTTAATTAACAGGATTTTACCTTCTAATCGCGTCCGGGGAAGAGTTGACCAACAAACCCAGATGACCTGGATCTTGATAGAATGGTAATGCCTCGCAAATTCCGTAGTAATTTAACTATGTGGTGTGATCATGTAATTTTATTAACCAATTCTAGTTGACTTTTTGCATGTTCAGTATGAGTAATTTTCCCTCTCTCCCTCCCTCCCCCCATTGTTTGTGATAAAAGAAAGACCTTTGCGCAGCAGAATGGTCAAGTGGGGTTATCCTGTTGTCATCGTCTGTCAGCAAGAGGATGCTGCGTAGAAAAAAAGAGATTAGTGATGCATCTAACGTCTGAATCCTTCCTTCCAAATTAGGCAGATTCATGGGATTAGATTACATGGATTTCTTGTTATTTAATTACTGGTAATTGCGTCGAGTTAGAGGTTGTTGAAGCATGAACACAAATGTCCCCCCCCGCGGCGGCCCCCCTGGAGGTAATTTCGGCAATCGCTGGCAACTAACGAATCAAGTCAGACCATACACATAAAGTTATGCAATTTGACATTTTTGCAGTTAGTGTTTGTTTCACAACGGTTATGACGTGCCATACTTTTTCTTAACCCTTTGCCGGCGTGAGACTCACCTTTTTAAAATAAAAAAGTTTGTCATACGTGCTGAGCGGCTGAGCCGATTGGACAATAAATGTGTAGCAACTAGCATTGCCATGTGGCCTTGCCCGTTAGCTTTTTTTTTTTTTTTCCCCGATTGGCTTTTATGTTCTCCCGAATTCTATGAACAAAGTGGTGAACTGTCAGTCTTGACTCTTTATTCCGGGAAGGTTCTCATGACAACAGAATTACCAGATGATGAGCTGTTCTTGGTATCTACTGATACGGCTGATCTCAGTAATCAGTACTAATTACTACAAGAAATTAGTAAGGGAAATGCATTCACACAACATACCGTCAGTACGAGAGAAATGGAAGAAAAAAAGTATAAGACAGAAATTCAGTGAAGTACGATCGAACAAGCATTCTTTATTCCATCAAACAACTATCGACGAGACTGTAATAATGTATTACAATAGAAAAACGGCTAGACTCAGTCCTAGCCCACGAAGGCGAAAGTAAGCGCAGGATCATATGGCGCATTGGACATATAGACTTGACGTACTTAACAGGAAAACAGATTGCCTCACATGCTGTAAGTTTAGTTCAGAACTAAGAAATGAACCTGATCCCATTCTAACCAATTGATTCTGCAAGAGAATCAATCGCTACTAGGTGTCTTTGCACTATTCGGTTGCGCTAACCAGGAGGAACTCCCCCTCACATACCAGGTCACCACCAACATAGGCTTTTCCTTCCATCTTTGCAAGTCCAAATCTCTTCTGAAACTTGGTCAGAGTCATTCTCATGACCAAGGTATCTCCAGCAATTACTGGCTTCCGGAACCTCACTTTATCGATCCCTGCAAAGAAGAAGTTGTCTCGAGATCCACCGACTTCAGGTTGCAACATCACCAGACCCCCGACCTGGGCCATAGCCTGTGCATAAAGGTACAAAAATAGTTTATTGTGTGAGGGAAATTCAAAAACTTGTCTACTTGATGCAAGAGCAATAAGTAGCAATTTAAGATCCAGCCATGCGCTCAGCAGAATACACACTTTTGAGACAACTACATATTACAGCTGGTTAAGGAATTTGAAGCCATCAATTGGTTCAGATTGAAATGAAGCAGACATCAGCCGTGCAGATCATTATAGTTGTAGCTAAATCTTTATTATAGAACATATCAGTTGTTACAGGTTTCCTAGGATGGCTATGGTTCATTGTAGCCAGTTGATGTCCGAAAACTCATATGAAATCAATTCCTTCCAGCAGAGTGAAAAGAAAAAAGATGCATTAAAAATAGGTATTATTAGTTGAGTTACACAAATGCAATGTATGCGGTAAAATAATTACAAAAATGCAGTTTTTCCATTGAATTCAAACATAAAGTATACACATCTTCACATTTTGCCTTTTTTTTTAAAAAAAAAAACTGTTGCACCTTGGAAATGGATAAATTATAGGCATACCAGTGCTTTACTTTGACAGCAAGAAGCCAAGAACTATGATAGAATGAGGTCGTGGTAAACTTAATTGCAGGATTAAATATTGCAACTATCCTTCGTTGGACCATATGGACTGACATCTCTATGGATGATGTAAAGACAATTTAATTACTCAAGTATGGCATCTTTATACAGAGATGACAATACAGTGAATCAGTGCATACCTCAACCATGAGAACACCAGGCATTATCGGTCGCTCTGGGAAATGCCCAGGGAAGAAGTTATCATTTATTGTGACATTCTTGATCCCAACTGCATATTCTCCTGGTTTATACTCAATCACTCTATCAACCAAAAGGAATGGGAACCTAACATGCACATCCAAATGCATAGGAAGTTAGAGAGAGAATACCAAACAATTGCATACTCATGACCAAGCATCTTTTCTCTTGGGTAGCAGGCCCACAAAAAATAACGCTTTCCCCCTTTTGCACTAATATTAACATAGTCAAGCATAAAGAAACCCCAAGTTGCATGCTACTTCCAGTGGTCAACAAAAAAAAGTGATGCTCTAGAATGCATACAGTCAAACTATTTTAGCTTTGGCCAAAAATATATTTCTGAATATATAAGATTGGCCAGTTGGCCTTATACAAATTATGAGTAGATTTGTCTTGAAAAATGCATTGATAACACTAGAATTTCATTAAGTTCTAGAAATGCATTATGATAGAAATTTGTGGTCGAATTTGTTTTTGGAGATCATGCCAATGTCTAGGACATCACCTTTTGTGTCACGAGGGGAGGTAGCATCCAATTAGGTTCATCAAATTTCGCACAACAATGCCTTAACTCCCCAAGTCAGTTCAATGGGAATGCATATAAACCTCTACATTGTAGCAGACCGCGAATCCAAAGATCCGTGGCGTTACTCTTTTCGACGGAAAAGGACCATGGTATGGTGTTCATTCCAACTTTCCGATGTTCATTTTTTATTATACTTTTCCAACCAAATCCCCTATCAAGAACTGCAATTGGGGAGCTATGTACGCCTCTCATCGAGCTTAACTCTAAGGCTAGTTTTGTTCTCCATCAAGTTTACGAGGAACACATATATCAGCCCGAGAGTCCCCGGGAGTAATTTGGACTGCATTAACGCATTGCCAACATCTTGCAAGCAAGTTCAGTTAAGTGCATATATACCGTCACACATATGCAAAGCAAGAATTATCCAGTAACAGAATCGGGTGAGGCAGTGACTAACCTGTGGGGCAGGATCTCGCGGATCTGGTTGATGTCCAAGACGCTAGGGAAGGGAGGGAACCCTGCAAGCACACACCAAGAATCACAACAAACGCTTGCAGAAATCCAACCCAGCACAACCCAAAGACAGCAGACGGCTCACGGGAAGGAAGAAAGGAACCGACTTTTCTCGATGGGGAGCGCTTCCTGCGCCGCCGCCTTCACCTTGTCGTCACCGGCCGCGCGGCGCGCGACGAGGCGCCGCCTCGGCGTCGCTGCCGCAGAGAGCGGCAGCAGCGCGTGGCGGGGGACGACGACGCGGCCCGTGAGGGAGGGGAGCGCAGCCCGGCAGGCGGATCTGGACACGGCGGCGGCCTCCATCGGCGCGGCGAGGTGGAGGACGAGGAGTAGAGTGGGATGCGTGCTGCGGCTGCGATGTGTATGGCGATAGGAACGAGGCTTGCCAGGTTGGTAGGGGAGAGGGTTTTTGATTGGGCTTTGGGTGCTCCGTGTTAGACTAATGTAATTAGGCCTATAATTGTGGATGTAATCACGCCAATTGTGGTAGGCTTGCATGCCACCCAAGCGTGTATTTATGTACTCCTGTACTCATACTTGAAATACAATTAATATTCCCACATTTACATGGTATCACCGCGGTTACGATCCGCATCCGCAACCCTAACCTCTACTCGCCGCCGGTCCCACGCCGCTCCGTCGCCGATCCCTCGCCGAGCGCCGAGCCGATCGCCGCGCTGATCGCCCACCGCCTTGCTAGTGCGTGGTCGATCTTCCTCCCGTCGCTGCGCCGTTGCCTTTCGGTAATGGAGGCGCGCCGTCCGGACACGCCATGGCGGACGACGACATCACGGACGAGGCCGCCGCATGCAGCCAAGGCCGCCGGGGAACGTCGCCTGCGCCCGAGGTCGCTGCCGCGCTACGCCGACACGGCGCGCCGTGACGATGAGATCCGCCGCAACGCCGCCCTCGCCGAGTATGAAGCCGCCCACGAAGCCATCTGGGCGCAGGCCACCGCCGTCGTCAACGTGAAGGCGCTCATCCCCATCATCCTCGACAAGGCCACGAACACCTACACTAAGTGGCGCGGGATGTTCCTCACCGTTCTCGGCAAGTACGCGCTAACCCGCCACGTGCTCGAAGATGAGGCGTTCCCCGAGCGCCCCGCATGGCTCCAGGCGGACTGCGTCGTCTTGATGTGGATCTACGGCACTGTCTCCGGCGATTTGCAGCAGTCGCTCATGATCCGCCAACGCCCTGCACGTGAGACATGGTGCTACCTCGAGGACGAGTTCCTTGGCCAGAAGGAATCTCGCGCCCTCCTCCTCGAGACGCAGTTCCGCAACCTCCGCCAAGACTCCATGTCGATCACCGATTTTTGCCGTCGTCTGGAAACCATGGCCGCGTCTCTCGCCGAGTTCGGCGACCCCATCGGTGATCGCCAGATGGTCCTCACCCTTCTTCGCGGGCTGAGCGGCAAATTCCGTCACATGGTGTCGATCCTCAAGATGCACCGTCCGTTCCCGACATTCGCCGAAGCCCGGACGCACCTCTTCCTGGAGGAGATGGAGATTGATGCTCGCCGCCCTCCGCGCCTCGCTCTCGTCGAACCCGCGCACGGCCGCGTCGGCCCGACGCCCTCCTCCACATCGCGCTGGGAACCCGACGGCTCCACAGCGTCCCAGTGCGCCCACGGGTGTGGCGCACTGCGGCCGTCGTCGTGGCGCGGCGGGCGTGGTGGCGGCCACCGACCTCTCCCGAGGGGCACGACCTCTTGGTCGAGGCGGCGCGCCGGGCGTGCGTGCACCGTCCTTTGCACAACCACAGGCGAGTTCATGCAGATGTGGCCATCGGCCGCCTCCGCCGCCTCGGCGGCTTTCACCGCTTTTCCACAAGTATGGCGGGTCGTTCGGCGTTCCGGCCGGCGGTGGCGTCTACGGCACCGGCTACGCCGCGCCCCCACCGTCGTCTCACGGAGGCTGTGCACTCACCGTCGACATTCGGGGCCCCAGCGCCCTATCGGTGGTGCGCAGCGCCACGAACCCCACTCATGGAGGCGCATGGAACCAGGACTCCGTGGTGCAGTCGTTCAACACCATGTCGCTCACCCCGCCCACACCATCCGACTGGTATGCCGACTCGGTCTTTGGCTCTCATATGACTGCGGACGCTGGTAAACTTTCCACCATTACCTCACCGTCATCCCTTACACCTTCATCTATCATTGTGGGTAATGGTGCACTTCTTCCTGTCACTGCCACTGGATCACACACCTTTTCTTTTCCGCATCGTAATCTTGTTCTTAATGATGTTTTGGTTTCTCCAAATATAATTAAGAATCTGATTTCCATTTGTCGTTTTACCACCGATAACAACTGTTCCATTGAATTTGATCCATTTGGCCTTTCTGTGAAGGATCTGCATACCAGGAACGTGATCGCCAGGTGCAATAGCTCCGGCGACCTCTACCCGTTCTTCCCACCCACCACCAGCGCCTCCGCCCTCATCGCTGCACCCACCTCGCTTTGGCATCGTCGTCTCGGTCATCTTGGCCGTGAAGCCTTGTCCAAGCTCATCAGCTCCAGTGTTATCTCGTGCAATAAAGATACCCTCCACCATATATGTCATGCGTGCCAGCTCGGTCGGCACACGCGGCTTCCTTTTGGGTCATCTAGCTCTAGAGCTACTCATAATTTTGATTTGATACACTGTGATCTTTGGACATATCCTATTGTTAGTGTGTCTGGGTACAAATATTATCTTGTTATTTTAGATGATTGCTCACACTACATTTGGACTTTTCCTCTCCGCCTAAAAACCGAGACATTTTCCACCCTTTCCAATTTTTTTGCCTATGTTCACACACAATTTGGCACCACCATCAAGAGCGTCCAGTGCGACAACGGCCGTGAATTTGACAATTCCCCGGCCGACGCGTTCTTTCTCTCCCACGGTGTCCAACTTCGCATGTCGTGTCCATATACTTCTCAGCAAAATGGAAAGGCCGAACGTTCTCTTCGCACTCTTAATAATATTGTGCACTCCCTTCTCTTTCAGGCGAGCCTTCCTCCGGTTTACTGGGTCGAGGCACTACACACCGCCACCTACCTCGTCAACCGGCTCCCCACCAAAACCCTCGCTTTCTCGACACCCTACACTCATCTCTATTCCACCCAACCCTCCTACAACCATCTCAAAGTTTTTGGGTGTGCTTGCTACCCCAACATGTCCTCCACAGCACCCCACAAACTTGCACCCCGCTCCTCCCTATCGTGTTCCTCGGCTACTCTTCCAACACGAAGGCTATCGATGTCTTGAGCTCCAATCGAACCACATTCTTATTTCCCGACATGTCGTCTTTGACGAATCCTTTTCCCCTTCGCCGATATGTCCACCACGCCCATGGCATCCTCCGCCTTGGACTTCCTTATTGATGAACATGATCTCACCACTCTGGTTCCTGGAGTTCGGTGTACTTGCAGGTACACCCGCCACCACGGCACCTCACGGCGTCGTCGTCGCGTCTCGGAGCCCTCGTCCCTCCCGCTTGGGCGAGTCTTTGAGGCCACCCACCGCCTGACCGGTAGCTGCTTGCCACACGCCACGCGCCGCTGCTGCCAAGATGGCCTTCGTCGCCTCGTCGAGCCCGACGGTGCTGCTGCCGCCGTGTCTTCCGTGCGGTACCGCCAGCACCACGACCACCGGTCGTCGGCGGTCACGAGGCCGGTGTCTCCATCACCCCGTCGACAATGCGCATCCCATGCGCACGCGCGGCAAGGCCGGCATCGCACAGCCCGTGGATCGCCTCAACCTCCACGCTGTGCCCATGTCGCCACTGCCCAGCTCTGTCCGTGGTGCTCTGTCCGATCCAAATTGGCGCTCCGCTATGCAAGCTGAGTACGACGCCTTGATTGCCAATGACACCTGGAGTCTTGTGCCACGGCCTCCTGGTGTTAACATGGTTACCGGCAAGTGGGTTTTTTTTGTCACAAACTACTTGCAGATGGTACTTTGGATCGCTACAAGGCCCGCTGGGTCCTCCGGGGTTTCACACAGCGGCCTGGTATTGATTATGATGAGACGTTCAGCCCGGTGGTCAAGCCCGCGACAGTCCGAGTGGTTCTTTCTCTGGCTCTCTCTCAGGACTGGCCCATTCACCAGCTGGATGTGAAAAATGCGTTCTTGCATGGTACCCTCACAGAGACAGTGTACTGCATTCAGCCCACAGGTTTTGTGGATTCTTCTCGTCCTGATTTCGTCTGTCGGCTCAACAAGTCTCTATATGGTCTGAAGCAGGCTCCGCGTGCTTGGCATCATCGGTTTGCCTCTCATCTTATTTCACTTGGATTTGTTGAAGCAAAGTCAGACACCTCACTCTTTATATATCGACGAGGGACAGCCATAGCTTTGTTGTTGCTCTATGTGGATGACATTGTTCTCACTGCTTCCTCTGCCAGCCTTCTGAAGCAGATTATTGGGGCTCTCCAGCGTGAGTTTGCTATGACCGATATGGGTCCGCTTCACCATTTTCTGGGCATTTCAGTGACACGCTCTGCCAGTGGTTTATTTCTTTCTCGACAATACTCTCGTGACATTTTGGGCGAGCGGGATGAGTGAGTGCAAACCTTGCAAAGACCACGCCGATGTACACTCCAAATTATCCGCAGATGGACCTCCTGTCGCTGACTCCACACAGTACCGCAGTCTCGCTGGCGCCCTGCAGTATCTGACATTTACCCGTCCGGATATTGTTTTTGCTGTTCAACAAGTGTGCCTCTACATGCATGACCCCAGGGAGCCCCACCTCGCGGCTCTCAAGCGGATTCTACGGTACCTACGAGGCACTCTTTCACTTGGTTTGACTATCGCCGCTCGTCACCTCTGAGCTCATCGTGTACACGGATGCGGTCGGGTGGATGCCCGGATACCCGTCGCTCCACCTCCAGCTCACGCATATTCCTAGGTGACAATCTGGTGTCTGGTCCTCCAAGCGTCGACACGCGCCTCACGATCCAATACGAGGCCGAAATGCCGTCTTTGTGGCGAATGGCGTGGCGAAGCCACTGGTCTGCGGCGACCTCGCTCGAGCCACCGCCTCCTCGCCGAGCCACTTTGGTCTATTGTGATAACGTCGGTCAAGATATATCTCTCAAAGAATCCAGATGCGAAGATCGTGAACGAAACATGTAGAGATCGATCTCCATTTTGTTCGAGAGAAAGTTGCACTTTGGTCATGCTCTGGGTCCTTCATGTTCCCACGACATCACGAAGATTGACGTCTTCACCAAGGGTCTTCCTACCTCGCTGTTCCAGAGTTCCGGTCGGTCGACCATTAGCGATGCCCCTAATTAGATCGAGGAGTGTTAGACTAATGTAATTAGGCCTATAATTGTGGATGTAATCACACCAATTGTGGTAGGCTTGCATGCCACCCAAGCGTGTATATATATGTACTCCTGTACTCATACTTGGAATACAATTAATATTCCCACATTTACACTCCGCCGCCTCCGCGCTTCAGCTCAGCTCTCGGTCTTGGAACAACCACCCACCTTCTGTTTGGTCTTTTGTTTGTACTTTGTAAATGGTGATAATCGTGATTTTTTTTCCTTTATAAAATGACACTGTTTAAAAATAACTGTTATGAATAAATTTATAAAAACATCATCATCGGTGCCGTGCTCAAAACTCATAAGAGGTAGTCTACGACACCATAAGTACGTAATAAACCACGTAGCGAGCTCTCACTGGGTGTCAAAAGCATATTGTGTTATGGTGAACGGCAGATAGCCACAATACTATTTTAACCGATAACTCGTTAATCATCGTAATCTTAAACTGCTTTCTTACCAGATGGTTTTAAGATGCATTATGGCCGGCCTTTTTCCTATAGGATGGAACGGAGGGAAGACTTGTTCAGAAATCACAGCACATGTACTGAACAAGTGATACATGCTATCGCTGTCAGTTAGCTTTGGAATTATGGTGCGTGGATTTGAACCCTTCTGTTCGCCGAGATAATGATCGGAAAATTGGAATGTACTGTGGTGCGACATATATATGTTTTCTAAATCCGAGTATTACCATTATAGATGGCCTACCGAAACAGCACTTACGATCATTCCTTTACTTGTGGTTATGCTACAGTATACAATAGGGGATGTCTGATGAGAACATCGCGATTGGACCGATTACATGAGCATAAACTAAAAAGATTGATCATCCGGTGAACTCGCTCCTAGTTGAATTTAGCCTTAATTTACATAAAAATTGGTTACAACTTAATACTAATATTTTATTTGTTTTCGGGTTTGTGCGTGAGGAGACTTTAGGATTCAGCAAGATTATTTATTATTTAGGGGCACACGACCAACGAAAAGTACATAAGGACGGAGACACGAAAGGAGAGCTCATGCGGATGTGCACATGCCGACCGCATGTAAGCAAAGCTTGCGCCATGCGTACAAGTGGGACAACAAGATTCAAGGAAACATGCATGCACATCCCTGCATGGGAGCTCCGTATGAGAAGTTGCATGTGCTGCGCTCCATGTGAAGGCAGACGAAAACCGAGTCGTGGCCTGCGCATTTCTCAGTTCGACATATAGTTACAATCTAGAAGGAAATTGGACGTCCTCAAGCTTGTTGCTCTTATGATTCCTTACGTTTTGCAGAAGTGACACATCTACTTTGTGTGGTCGGGTAGACAGGATCACTAACGTGTGGTTAGACGAATTCTTTTGTCGCAGGTTGTTGTTTTGACATGGTTGATGCCATCGATTTGTCGATTACACGATCCAAATTATCAACATTGATCCTACGTCGTAAAGATTGGGCATCCCGTATCATTATCTATTTTAATGCGACTTATGTTTTCGTAAATATAAGTCACATTCTTCAACCAATTAATCAACGTAGAATCGTACCCAAAGGCTAATAAAATCGACCTTGAGTTGAACTAAGAATCGGGCAACTTCCGAATAGAAAAAAAAAAGATCGAACGCTTTATGCTAAGCTTGTTTTTCCAGAGACAAAGCTGCGCATGTGCCCAAATGTTACTAGCTAGTAGTTTGATACGAGTTGAGCCTATTGAATTTTTCAGGATCAGTTTTAAAGGCAAAACTAAACCATCAAACCAGATGCCTGGTGAGTTTAAAACAACAGATGCCATGGTGCAACCCAACCAAACCAAGCCAGCAGGAATTAGCACATGTTTGGTCGATGCACTTTGTCACAACTAACTTTAAACATGTGTGGCTTGTCACACTTTTTGTGGCAACAAAATTCAACACCACTAGTGTTAAAAGATAAAATCCTGGGTTACCGTACTTTGGAATGTATATATGGTAGTGATCATGTATATTTGGTTGGTGATCAGATAGTTACATGTATAGCTGGTAGTCGATCAAGTTGGTTGTAACTTCCATTGTTGTTGTATCTTGCTGTGCCAATTTGTGGCACATTCTCTCGTTCTCAACAAGTAGACAAAAAAACTAAGAGTCTATGACATATAAGTCATAAGACTAAAAAAGTGTGGCAAGCTACATTTATGGCAATAAACCAAACACCCACCTAAGAAACTGTGACGCACCTAGGGTTAGACGGCAACTTTAGACTTCAAACCAAACATACCCTTAGTTGCACTATGCCGGGAGCCGGCCTCCAGGTTTTATACCCTTCCATGCCCTACATATATCATCAACCTTCAATCTTTTACACCACTGACTTCACAAATTCATGGTTCCTGTTGCAACTTGTCACTGGAGACAACATTGATAGATGGACAACCAAAACACACCATCGTGTTACAACTCGTCCAACCAGTGAGGTCCACAAAGAGCTAGACAAAAACATACTGGGGTGATTACATGAAGTTGCTGACAACATATCATCATATACAGAGGCGATAGCACATTTACTGAACATCAGGTACAACTGCAATACATACAGATGCTGTAGTTAAAAAGCTATTGGCTTGCAGGGACGGATACAAAAAAAAAACTCAGTATTCAATGACTTAATGTACGTGTGGGAATCATATGGTATCCTGAGCGCCGCCAAGAGAATCTCTCCCTACAGGAACCCAAGAAGGGAGCTGATCAAACAGATCGGTGCTTTGCGCAAACATGTAGAGGCAGAAGATGCAAAGCGCTGGCCATGACAACAAAATGTCGAGCATGTCATAATTTATTTTGGTGCCAAAGGTGTTACGCAACAAATCTAAAGCAAGCATGTACAAGCAAGTAATGGTACAATTACCAGCATAAGCAACCGCAGCGCCTGAGACCACCCTTCCCAAAGCTGCTAGAAAATACAGAGTAAAAACCACCTGCAAGGTTGTAGTTCACTGTAAGCCAAACAATATGTATAAATCTTTTAGCATTAAAGATGATAAAATCGAAGTTTCTTTTATAGAACATGGTTCTAGAACACATAGCTGACAGATCAAACAGCTGAAGAGGCATTAAAATGAGAGAAGGAAAATTTGATCTCTTTTCTCCGTGCCCATTGTATGCAAGAGAAATAGAGAATAGGTGTGAGAATGCGAACTTGCCAACTAGCACTCTCCAAATGATAACCAAGTTGCAAGTTACACACGCAAATGCACACACACACCCAAAAAAAAACTCAACCAGATATTAACAAGCAAGAGCTAATAGCATGCAAACCTCACAAAAAATCAACATCTCTCTGTCTCAAAGTTCCTCACAGAGCACATCTGGAGTTGAAGTTTTAAGAAATACCTTGAAGAAGAGCTTCTTGTCATGTCCAGTTGCAGCTACCCTCAATACAGACTCTGCAGCTCCAACTGTGTTAGCCAAGGATGCAACTATACTATTTGCCATCTCTTGAGAAATCTGCCATTCAAGAGGATCCACAGGCACCCTACATGCAAAACCATTTGATAGAAAAATAAGGTACTTTCACATGAACAGCCATATCACATGATCAAACATAAGTACCTTCTAAGAGAAAAGTGAAAAAATCATAAGCAAAATGCATACCAGTAGTCATCACTAACTCATCAATATCAATGCCATCATCAATGAGGTAAAGAAGTTGTACAGACTAACAAAAACTACTACCAAAACGACATAACAGCGACATCATCATTGCCATTCAAAATTGAAAAAATAAATACAACACTCTTTTTCAAAATAAAACCACTTACTTATCTGTGTTGCGGCGTGAACAAATTGCCAACAACAAGAGTATTTAATAGTTGATACATGTCGCATGGAACTTGTGATCATCTCGTAAGTAATAGCAAAAACCCAGGAGTTTACAAACTACAAATAAATCAGTTTGCGCCAATAATTTGGTGAGGATGGTAAAGTGGGAGGTCTATTTCATGATCAACTAGCGGAGCAGAATTGTCTAGAGGGAGATGGTCCGAAAATGCATAACTTATTCCAAACTTGCTACATCATGCCTCAGAAGATGTTCAATAGCTTACTGACTAGTGACTATTGTTGCTTGGAGAATAGTATCTGACAAAGTAGTAGGAAAATTAGTGCTGGCAGGGAGAAAGCACCAGCAGCCAGTTATGCTGCATTGGTTTGACAGAAATATATCAATGATGAATTTAAAGTGCTCACAGCAGTTTTCTATTGGCAAAAATACTTCTGGAAAGTGAATCAGATGAGGTATGTATGGATAGTTGCCATGCCACATTCTTTTAGACTGCCCTTTGGAAATATATGACAAAAGCACGCACACGGAGGGTATAAGCATATTTATACCATTTTGAAAAACGGAAGACATTATATTCAATCCAGTGAGTAAACACAAAGTTACCAGAATCAATTTATGTACAATCCTAGAGAAGTGGTGCAGAGGTGTTTCGAAACTCAGGAATGGGCTATTCTCTTGGCAGGGCGCAATGGTGCACGCAAGAAAAAGCAGAATATAGTTCATGCCTTTTAGTTTGTGTCTTCTTCACTCCAGCTATTTCAAGTTGATTTCTACACAACAAAAGTCAGTTGCTACTATTGAACTTGGTACACAAAATGGGTAAATGGTACATTTCGAGTCGATTTCTACCAAGAAGCAAATCGGTTGCCAGTATTGTATATTTCTATGACCTGATATAAGGCAATAACCCTTTCCAAAAATCCTAAAATTGGGAATCCATAGTTGAATCATTCCTCTTTACTTCCCTATCTCCTTTCCCCTTTGCCTTCGCAATTCAAAATGCCTTACGTCCGAGTCTGCAGTTCTTAACCACCCAAGGATCAAGGATCCACCTAAGCATAATCTAAAGTTGTGGCCTCTTTAGCAAATTGATATCATCACCAGTTCATCGCCACTCAGAACAGCCATCAGTGACTACTGCCAACATCATTTGCTACTTTGCGTACTACTACGAACCAAGAAATCAAGAATCCTGGCCGGACCATAAGCACCATAAGCACCAAGAAACATCAAAAGGAACCCAAGAACACGAAATTACTACAATTAAAGCAAAGCGGAGGCAAGAAGACGAGCTGTGCGTGAAGGAAGGGTGCTCACGAGATGTGGAGGTGGCGGAAGAGGAGGCCGAGGATGGAGAGGGAGCAGAGGAGGACGAGGAGCACGTCGGCGGCGAGGGACACCACGCTCGCCTGCCGCACCGCGCAGTGGTAGTACACGAGCCCCCCGCACACCGCACCCACCGCCCACCGCCCGGCTCCTCCCCCTCCCCTCGCAGACGTCGCGTCGCAGTCGCCGCCGCCCGCGGCGGTGGCCTCCATCTCTCGGCGGACGGGGAAGGGTCGGATTCCGTCCTTTCTTTCACACGCGCACACCTGTCGGTCGTTGGCTCGTTGCCCCCTTTCCGGGCTGGGCTAAGACGGGACACTCACTGGGCCTAATGATGATAGTACTATTATTTAGTATAGTACAACCAAGAGTTGTAACCAGGCGAAGGACTTCGAGGGGCACGGCGGTGGGCGGTGGGCGCTGGGCGCTGGGGCACGGGCGACGCGAGAGGAGGAGCCGAGGGGCACTGGGGAAGGAAGGGGAGGGAGGCCGGAGGAGGAGGCGGGCAGATGGCGCCGGAGAGGAGGTTGGCAGACGGAGACGGCGAGGGGAATCGATGGATGGAGACAGGGCGTGGGAGGAGAGAGGAGACTGGGCTGCGGGTGTGCGCTGGCCCAGGGCAAGGAGATCACGGCCAGACTGAACGGCCAGGATCGGAGATGGTCACGCCCGGACGGTTGGCAGAGCAACGCAGTAACTGCACTTTCTACAGTGGCACATAACGCATGTGGAGTTTATATATATATATATATATATATATATATATATATATATATATATATTTATATATATATATATATGATAATACCTCTTTATCTATTTGAGTATAATAGATTATAAGATACCCTAAAGTGAGTTCTATGAAAAAAATCATTAAAGTCCATCTTTATAGCTAAATTTGTGTATATACTCTTTCATATATGAAAAAGGGTATATAGCAAAAATAAAGGACCCTAATGAAAATTTTTCAATCAAGTCATTGAGTATCTTATAATTAATATTTAAGTATAAAATGATAAAGAAGTATAATATATTTATTTAAGTGTATATTCGAGATATGTACCGAGTCAACCTCTATATATATATATATATATATATATATATATATATATAGGACGTATCTCGTCTAATGTGTAATTTAGTGTTAAGATGCTAATATCAATCTTGATCTGGATCTGAATTGAACAACTAAAATTAATAATGTTTCCACTCTAAACTATTTAATCACTTTGCATGCTCCCACTTTCAATGCACTTTCATTAATGCGTCTTCGTTAAACACCATGCATGCTCCCACCTCCAACGGTCAAGATCCAGATCCAACAGTCAAGATTGGTATTAACACTTTAGCACTGAATTACCCATTAACACTAGATACGTTCCTCTATATATATATATATATATACACACACTAAAATGGTACATTTTAAAGCAAAATAGCCCACCTGACGAGATGAAATCACAAAAATGGTACATCTATCACACGAAAATACCGTGACAAATTTGCTATTTTGCTATTTTGGTCCAAAGAGACCAAATAAGCTAAGAACTCGTACACCTGTCAAGATGGTCATGTTTTATTTAACAATTATGAGAAAAAGAAGCTGTAATAGCAACTCTATAATAAAAAAGAGGTTATGATACCATCTACTTTAGCACTAGGCGTAAGGTGTCCCGTAAATATATTCACAAGAGACATAAAAAGGAGGCTAATCTAGTGAAAACCCGGTTGAAAATCTACAAACTTGCTAGCTGCCATTATGCACCAACAGAGATGGGGCTGGACTAGTTGTGTGCGACACAGAGAGACGGAGGACAAATAGCCTCACGGGAGAAGGAAAAAAAAAAAAAAAGTAGCTCTGGCCCGACGACACAGATGCGAATACGATCGGGCACTGGTTCGTCTCGGCCGACCCACGTGTCGAGAAGTGGCTCAGAGCACGACCCGATAGAGCTTTGTGTCGTGCTAGGCGGTACAAATACATTTGGCCCGTTTGGCCTGCTAGAATAAAAAAATTCATAAAAAATTAGAAAAATGTGTAGAATTTAGAAGTAGATATGAAAATTGAAAAAAATAAATAAAACAATCGTATTAAAAATGCAATAAAGAGCTTTATTAATGTACAACTGATACCTCATTAAAACTTTCGCCAAGTAAAAACTCAAATTGAGAAAACCTTTGTAAAGAAAAAAGAGTACACCTATAGCTCTACAACTCTACATACATGATACATCTTTGTTCTATGTGTCGATGTCATTGTCTAAGTCTGATTTTCAACACCTCAACAACTCTAGATTTTCCACAGAGTGTTGTGTTCGTGAATCAGCTTATCCCCAGTCCTTCACAGATAGAAGTATCTTCACCATCTCACTTGTGAGACTTGTTCTTCTTTCCCCTAATATTCTTCCAGAGAGACCGAAAGCGGACTCGGATGAAACCATCGAGATAGGAACAGTTAACATATCACGTGCAAGTATGGATAGCACGAGATATGTTAACTTATATACTTGCCACCATTGCAAGATTTCGAAGCTTTCTGTGCTGAAGTCCACCGTATCGCTGTCCAAATAGGTGAATAGTTCTCCGCTCCTTGTGGGTCTTGACTGAGCAGGCTGCGATGTAGAAGTACTAGAAGAAGAAGATATGGACCTGGAGAAAGATTCACTGAAAATCTTGCCCCACATATTTATCTTGCTACTTGAGGCTGGGGCTACTAGAGATTGTTGCGAGCGGACTCCCCAGAACTTATTTTCACACTTTTGGTAAATCTCGTATAACCGAGAATGAACTTCTGCAAAATAGTCAGTATAGTCTAGCCCTGTAGCATCACTAAGAAGTTCAAGTACACTACTAAATGCATCAAGTTTACCCATAGGATCTAACAGAAATACAAATGCATATAGGTAAGGGATTTCTCTAAAATATTTAAGCTATTTAGATTTCATGGAAACAACAGTATCACATAAAACTATATTATTTTCATACACTTTCAATTGAGTAGCAATCTGTAAAATAGTATGCACGATTATAGGAGATGTTTGATAGTACATAGCGGACAAAGCAACAATGGCCTCATAATTTTTTTTTCTAAAAACTCTATTATTTTCTCAACAACGAACCAATGTTGTTTAGTCAATAATATACTACCGTCAGCGCTCTGATAGTGTGTTTAAATAAAAATAAAAAAGTGTTCTTGTATGGTAAAAGGCTCTTAAGCATGAGGTAAGTAGAGTTCCACCTTACCTCCATGTCCAAACCAAATTTCTTGAACGTACACTCATCGCCCTCCAGAAGTTCTTATATTGTGTTATTCTTACGTTAGAATTATTTAAGAAAGAAATCGCATCGTGAAAATCTTTAATATACGGACTCAACCTCTTCAAACCACATTTGACTATAAGGTTGATAATATGATAAATGCATCGTTGATGTAGTAAGAAGGAATTGGCATATGTACTCAACATTGGAGTAAGAATGTTCATAGCCCTATAGTTTGAAGCGGCGTTGTCTAAAGTAATTGAGAATAATTTGTTTGTAAGACCAAAGTCTTCCATAACTTTGATAATACAGTTCGCAATATTCTCACCCATATGTGCTACATCAATTTCAAACCTATAATCCTTTTCTCCATTGCTAAGTCGTTATTAACATAATGTGCAACCACACTAAGGTAATCCTTCCTAGCCTGACCACTCCATATGTCCGAAGTCAGGGCCACTGAAAATGTGCACGTAGTAAATAGTTTCTTTATTTTATTACGACGTTCATTGTAGTATTTTATTAGATCCCTAGTTGTTGTTTGTATAAAAATAGAAGAAAATCTAGGATTATGCGTAGTCCTAATGTAAGTTTGTAAATAAGCAGACTCGCCAAAATCTAACGGTAAATCCTCTGAATAAATTAAATGACAGAGAGATTGGCAGGCTACCTGAGGATCATAGTCCCAGCTACATATCGTACCGTTGGGGTTGTATTGCAGCTGCGTCTGCCTCATCACCAATCCTTGCTTCGCCTTACATCGTGTAGCATGTCTTTACAAGTGCCCCATTCCACCTGTAGACTTTACAGACAATTCATTGTGATAAATTTTACAAATAGCATATGGTACATCATTTCTCGTTGCGTCTTGCTTGGTTGTCCCGTCGAAATTCTCCCACACTCTCGATGTAGATGGTCTCGACCTCTTTACCCCGAATGTCGTGGAGCTTGATGCTACCATGGAGCCTGATGATAGAACTTCTGGTGAAACCTCCGGTTGGCTTGAGGCAGCCGCAACCGCCTCTATGGACGCAATTTCCTCCGGTGAAGGTCCGTAATCACCAAGAGAAAAGCTGTCGTAAGGACTGTCCATAACGAAAACTAAAACTAACACTATTACTACTTTCATCTTAGCATAACAAATACTAACAATAAAAGCATGCAAAATAGTATTGTACCTCTTTCGCTTACTTGCTACTGAAAATTGAATTTTTCAAATTTTCGCATAATTTTTTTGAATTTTACCAAATTAGCTCAACACGAATTTGAATTTGCACAACAAAATTTCAAAGAGAGAATGGAGAATGAAGGGGTGTTGAAGGGGGTTATGGATGCTATTTATAGATTTTTTTTTGGAAATTTTGGGATTTTTTTTCATATTTTTAAAGACCCCAACGGTAAAAAACGGTCAAAATAAAATGGCTAAAATCCATATGGCCAGATTTTTTCGGGCCGTGTCGTGCCAAGCACGGCCCATGAGCACGCCACGACACGGCCGCCCTGTCCCCTCGCCTTCTTCTCCCCCCGGCCTTGCGGCGGCGTCTTCTGCGCGATCAAGACCTGACGCGACTATCGCGATCGGTGCCGCCTCCTTGCCGCTTCACGCCTCCTCTCCGTCGACGGTCGCCGCCTCGCCTCCTCGCCGTCGATGCCTCTTCACCGCAGCGTCGATGCCAATGTGCCTCCCGCCTCCTCGTCGCAGCGCCCGCCTCCTCGCCTCCTCGCAACGCCGCAGCGCACCGCCCGCCTCTCGCCTCCTCGCTCTGCTGCGCCGACCTCCCTCCCTACTGTCCTCCTTGCCTCCTCATCGCAGAACACGGATGCCGATGCACCTTCCTAGATCCCCGCTTCTCATCCCTAACGCAGACGCGCCTCCTCGTCCGCAACACCCTCTCTTCTCCGCTCCGGCCTCCTCCCGATCTCCGCCCTTCTTCCTCCGCGACGTGCGGCGCGTGCGCCGCGCTCTCCGGCCTCTTAGGCCATCTTTGGGCCTTCAGACTGTGTTGTGCTCGCCACGACCGTGGTGGCGCCCACGCACAACCCGAGCTCGTGGTCTGGCCAAGACGGCCTCATGAATAGTGTGGCCTGCACTGTGGCCTAGACCGGGCCTATAGTGTCATGTTTCGGTCCCACGGGTAGGCCCGACCCATTTGGCCAACACTAGGTCGGGAAAAGAAAATTGGTGAGATAAATAGGGTTAGGGTTTACGACTAGAATCCACTTTGGTTTTAGAGTCTAATTTGTCCTCGGGTTCAATTACGCCTCGATTACACATTATACCCACACTTGGCCATTCGGTCCAAAAAAGTACAACTTAATTACTTTTGTCTCATTAACTCGCCTATAATATTTTTTGGATGTTACGTTTTAGCAATGTCATCGGATGTAAGGGCTTGACATCCGGGCTCACTCGCCGGACTTACGAGGCTATCCCATTTTCGGTTTGCTAATGTAGAGATAATTGACACGAGAAATAACAACCGATTCATCAACATAACTACATCACGTGGTGGGGTTGACCCAAGCGTGGGCTACTCATGGAAGCCATTGACCGAGTCCAGGAGGCACAGGCGAGGAGAGGAGGAGGCTAGGCATGTAGAAGTGGAACAAAGCGGGTGCGACGTGAAGAAGTGGTACAAAATAGGATAGCCTTGTTAGTTCGACGAGTATGCTCAGATGTTAGGCTGTTGCATACGACGACATTGCTTAAAAGCGCGTTTTTGTGAAACATTATGTAGAAGCAAGTGTGGTTATGTGATATTAATGCCTAAAAGTATATCTTTGTGATAGTTTTATTAAATGTAGTGTGGTTTTGCGAAATGTACTTTTTTCTAATTTCGAAAGCTATTTCGGTGCAGTGGGTGGGTGTTGTCCACCTTTGTAAGATCGAAGAGGCCGACTAGAGGGGGTGAATAGGCGGTTTTAAAAATCTTTTATCTAAAACCGATTTCTAATGCAGAAATAAGTTAAATTGTTTTGCACAATTAAGGCCTAAAACACTTAGTCTCACTAAGTGCACCAACAATATAAGACTATATCAATGAAGGCAAATATACAAAGACATGTAAGTAATTTAATTATAGGAAAGTAAATTGCACAAAGTAAATCACTAGAGAACAAATCACAATGACACAAAGACTTTTTACCGTGGTGTTCGGAGACTTGCCGGTCTCCCCTAATCCACGTTGAGGTAAGCCCAAACTAATTGGATCGGCTCCACGAATTAAGCCAAACACCTCCGAGGTAAGTCCAAACACTTGAATGACTCCAACACGAACCAACACCTCGATCAACTCGGGGTTGCTCTTCCTCCACTCTGGAGATGGTGAGCACCAAACCACTCACAACACATTGGGCCTCTAAACAATCATCTTTGAAGAGATCATCGGTCACGATGCTTCCAACGTCGCCTAGAGCTCAAGCAAATTCCAAGAGTAATAAGTCAAGCCCCTTGCTTGACTCTCATCACGTGCAACAAATGCACAAGCTCAAGTGGATACAAAATCCAACTCTAGATACAATACATGCAACTAGAGATCTCTTTCCTTGCTCACAGGGTGCAACACATGCACAATAGAGAGGAGAAGCTCACACTAGCTCAATAGAATGAAAATGAAGTGCCAAAGAGCATTTCACAACCAACCAATGGGGTATTTATAGCCCTACCACTAAAACTAGCCGTTGGAACAAACATCCCGAACAAATCAGATTTCGGTAGTACCACCGCTCAGGACCTGCATTACTCGCAATCGAGATTCAATGGTCGATGTACATGCATTTAATGCGCCCGAACTAGTCATTACACATAAGTTTGTGGTACTACCGCCAACTATAAATCGGCACTATTTCATCGCAATCATCTTGTCGGCTAGAACGAACGCCGCTTTCCAAAGCTCAAGAATTCTAAAAACACACACTGAAAACTCAGATCGCTAAGTATATATCGGCATTACCGCACTACTGGTAGTATCACTCGGCTATATCGGTACTACCAATTTCCAGAGGATGAAGAATCTCAAGAAAAACACCCTCTCCGAAAAACGCATCACGTGAAAAACATCAAGATACCGACTTGCGGTAATACCACTCAAGAACTACTGATCATACCAATCCAAGCGAGATCAAAACTCCTAAAAATACGCTCAGAAATATATGTACCGTCACATATTTTTGGTAGTACCGACTGCAGTAGTACCACATCCGCAGAAGGGCCGTTCGATTTTCAGAGAGTATCAAACTACTCAAACACACTCTGTCGATTTTACATACCGCCATCCATTTTCCTCAGACTCTCACCGACTGGTAGTACCGCATTTCAAATGCGGTGCTCCAATTATCAAAGAGTATCAAACTACTCGAAACACACTCAGATTTTACATACCGCCATCTATTTTCCGTACTACGACTGTGGTAGTATCGCATTTAAACGCGGCCGTCTGATTATCGAGAGTATCAAAACTCTAAAAATATGCTCTCGAAAATACATACCGCCAACTAAATATTGGTACTACCGACTTGCGGTAGTATCATTGCTTATCAACAACGGTCATACCGCTTTCAAAATAGTTTTCTAGAAGCTCAAAGCAAGACAATATATGAACCCTAATAATTTACAAAAATATATTTGCAAACTTAGATCATGAAACAAGGAGTAGGTACATGGACTTCAACTATTTGTAAAATACATCTACAAAGTATAGTCACATGCAACAAGGATTAAATGCACGAGTCTCGACTGTTTGGATAATACATTCGTAAATACTAGCATCATGCCATAGTGAGCTAGAGCAAGCGAGATTGAGTTATCAACATATGATGAGACTCAAGCTACTAGGCAAGACCCCGCTTAATAGTATGACAACCTATACTAGTATTGCAGTATCTCAACCAAGCATTGGGACCAGTAGAAGACCATGAACACATCCTTAACCCTAGCTAGTCATACCTTTATCTTGCACATCCTCTTGAAGCTTGATGACACACATCTTCACTTCAACTCTGGGTTCTTGACTTGAATATCAACAACACATGATGATCTTCTTCATTTCGGGACATTGTCTTGATGCCCATCAACACATGATGACATCTTGAATCTTGATTTGAATATCATCAACACATGATGATCTTTTTTACTTTGGTATCTTGTCTTGATGCCCATCAACTCACGATGTCATCCCAAGTCATCATCATCATGGAACTTAACCTATTTCACAAACTCATAGAAAATGTTAGTTCTACGATGTGATTATCATTAATTACCATAACATACCATTAACTCATAATTGTGGGTCAAGATAGTTCAATCTTTTCCTCTTGGTAATTGATGACAACCATCA